>JANUWF010000982.1:0-1200000 GCA_026120185.1 Voacanga thouarsii
TGTTATAAAATTAGGGTAGTGTTAGAATAAAATCTACACACTACACACTAAGAAAATTCTAACTATTCTTTGCACAAGAATTTCTCTTCAAACTTCTCTTTCTTTCTCTCACAATTCTTTCTCTAATCTTTCTTTCACTAATCTTTCTTTCACAAAATGATGGTGTATTACAAGCTTAGAGAATAGCTCTATTTATAGAGCTCTAATTAGTGAAATACATCATGGCATACATCATCTTCAATTAATGGTGTCTCCACTAAATGGTGGACATCCATAAAAATCTTCTAATAATTCACATAAATCCATAATTAGTGGAGCCTCCACTAATTAATGGAGATTCCAATAATTCATAACACTCCCCTTGGATGTCCATCCATACATAAAGAATATGCCTCGTTAAAACCTTACTAGATAAAAACCCAGTGGGAAAAAAAAATCTAGTGAAGGAAAAAGAGTACACTATTCTATATGTCCATTTATTACTCCCCCTGATGAGATGATTCCTTTAAATCTTTAAACCGACGCATACCGATTTTATATCTCAACTTTTCAAATTTTGCAGTTGGTAAAGTCTTCGTGAAAATATCTCGCGAGGTTGTCACATGACCGAATTTGTAGCACATCAATTTCACATTTCTTCCGGAGTTCATGAGTAAAGAAGAATTTTGGTGAAATATGTTTTGTCCGATCTCCTTTAATATATCCTCCTCGTAATTGAGCTATGCAAGCCGCATTGTCTTCATAAAGAGGAGTTGGAATACCTTTGATTGATGATAATCCACAACTTTCTCTGATATAATGAATCATGGATCTTAGCCATACACATTCTCGACTTGCTTCATGAATGGCTATAATTTCAGCATGATTTGAAGAAGTAGTCGCTATAGATTGTTTCGTAGAACGCCATGATATAGCAAGTATTTCCACATGTAAATATATAGCCCGTTTGAGAACGTGCTTTATGTGGATCGATAAATAACCAAAGATCTCGCATAACCTATCAATGTTGGACTGGTTTTATTTGAATAAAATAATCCGAGATCAATTGTACCTTGGAGATATCGAAGGACTTGTTTAATTCCATTCCAATGTCGTCGTGTTGGTGAAGAACTAAATCTTGCTAATAAATTGACAAATGAAAGCAATATCAGTGCCGTGTGTTATTAGCAAGATACATCAATGCACCAATTGCACCGAGATATGGTACTTCAGACCAAGGAGTTCTTCATCATTTTCTTGAGGTCGGAAAGGATCTTTATCCACATTTAATGATCGGACGATCATTGGAATACTCAATGGATGTGCTTTGTCCATGTAAAATCTTTTTAGCACTTTTGTCGTATATGTTGATTGATGAATAAATGTTCCACTCTCCAAATGTTCAATTTGTAAACCAAGGCAAAATTTGGTTTTACCAAAATCCTTGATTTCGAATTCTCTTTTAAATAATCAATTGTTTCTTGGAGCTCTTCAGAGTTCCAATAAGATTAATATCATCAACATATATAGCTAATATCACAAATTTAGAACCAGATTTCTTAATAAAAACGCATGGACATACCTGGTCATTTTTAAATCCCGCTTTCAATAAATATTCACTAAGACGTGTGAACCACATGCGCCCGCATTGCTTCAGTGCCATATAATGATTTCTCGCAACTTGATGGAGTAATTTTCACGAGGATAATGTTTATATGCTTCGTGCATATGAAATCCTTCGGGATTTTCATGTAAACATCATTTTCTAAATTTCCATACAAGTAAGCAAAGTGACAACATCTAATAGGCGCATATCTATCTTTTCATGTACCGCCAAACCGATAAGATATCGGAGTGTAATAGCATCAACAACAGGAGAATAAGTTTCATCATAATCAATACCTGGTCTTTGTGAAAAACCTTGGGCTACTAATCGCGCTTTATATCGAACGATTTCACTCTTTTCATTGCGCTTTCGCACAAATATCCATTTGTAGCCAACAGGTTTTATACCTTTCGGTGTTCGGACCGCAGTCCGAAGACTTCACGTTTTGCCGTTGCATTTAACTCCGATTGAATCGCATCTTTCCATTGCAGCCAATCTTTTCTATGCCGACATTCATCAATCGATATTGGTTCAGGATCATCATTATCCCGTGTAACATCAAGAGATATATTGTATGCAAATATATTATCAATAACAGCTTTCTATCCGATTCCAACTTCTACCTGAAGTGGTATAATTGATAGAAATTTCAGTGTTACTTTCATCAACTTCTCGGTTCTTTGTCATCGCTCTCTCTTGGTCTTTATCATTCTTTTCTTCAATATGATCTTCTCGGATCATTTAATCCTCTTTTCTTTCGAGGATTTTTATCTTTAGAACCAAGAGGTCGGCCACGCTTCCGGCGTGTTTTTGACTCAAGCAACTATAGGTATAATATTTTGTTCTCGCTGGAACTTCAATTCGAATAGGAGCATTTATAGCTGGAATATGCGATTTTGTAACTCTTCCGGAGTCAACAAAAGCTGCTCGGCATTTGATTTGCAATGCTTTGCAAATGAATTATCTTTTGAACTTCAAGTTCACATGCGCTTGTGCGCGGATCAAGATAATTTAATGATGTTGTCCAATCAAGATCCTTTTTATACTGTTTGGGTTCTCCCCTAATTTAGGGAATAATGATTCATCAAAATGACAATCAAGCAAATCTTGTCGTGAATACATCTCCGTCGTGGGTTCAACATACCCGATAATAGAGGGAGAATCATATCCAACGTATATCCCCTTTCTTCTTTGAGGACCCATCTTTGTACGTTGGTTTGGTGCAATTGGAATATATACAAGACACCCAAAAATTCTTAAATGAGCAATATTTGGTTCTCGACCCAAAAGCCAATTGCAAAGGAGAGAATTTATGATAACTAACCGGTCTTATACGTACAAGTGTTGCAAAGCATGTAGAATAGCATGTCCCCGTGCAGATGTTGGGAGATTTGTTTTCATTAATAATGGTCTAGCAATTAATTGTAATCGTTTAATTAAAGATTCAAGCAAGACCATTCTGTGTGTGAACATGAGCTACATGATGTTCAACATTAATCCCAATTGACATGCAATATGCATCAAAAGCATGTGATGAAAATTCACCAAACATTATCCAAACGGATATTTTTAATGTGATGGTCCGGAAATTGTGCTCGTAATTTAATTATTTGAGCAAGTAATCTCGCAAACGCCAGAGTTGCGAGTAGATAATAAACATACATGTGACCATCGAGATGATGCATCAATTAAGACCATAAAATATTTGAACGGTCCACATGGTGGATCAATAGGTCCACAAATATCTCCGTGAACTGCTTCGAGAAATGTAGGACTTTCAGCTCCTACTTTTACCGGTGATGGTTTAACAATTAATTTTCCTAGGGAACATGCAGTACATGCGAATTTTTCTGATGTTAATATCCTTTTATTTTTTAAAGGATGACCATGTGTATTCTCAATGATTCTTCTCATCATGGTAGATCCCGGATGACCCAACCGGTCATGCCAAATGCTAAAAGTAATAGGATCAGCAAACTTCTGGTTTACTAGATGATGAATTTCAATTGTACGTATTTTTACAAAATATAGACCAAGAGAAAAAGACGGCAGTTTTTCTAATACCGATTTCTTACCCAAATGCATTTGAGTAATAAAAAGATGCTCAATCCCATTTTCCTCATTTGTTTCAACATGATACCCATTTCTCGCGGATATCTTTAAAACTCAATAAATTTCTTCTCGGATTTTGAGGAAAATAGTGCCTTATCAATAATAATTGTTGTTCCTTTAGGCAACAATATACTAGCTCTTCCGGAGCCCTCAATTACATTTGCACTACCGTTTATCGTATAAATATTTATTTCTCCCATTTTGAGATCGTAAAAATATTTCTCATTTTTTAGTATGGTGTGTGTAGTTCCACTATCAATAATGCATATATCATCATTAACAACAGCCATCCGAACACAAATATATATATGTAAACGTAAATATTATTAGAATAGAATGAAAATGAAAATACAAAAATATCGTGGTGAGGCTTTAGTTCTTTTGGACACCGCCATCACCAATTAAATGGTCTATCCTACCGTCCGGGTGTTCAAAAAATCCGATACATCCATATGGGTAATATTGATATTAAGATCTTCAGGATCACTATCGTCATCCTCAACATTATTTATTGGATGTTGAGAAAAATTTGCTTCCACATTTTTATTTTTCAATGAAGCTTGATACAATTCAACTAAATGCTTAGCCGTACGACGCTTTCGTGACCAATGACCTTTCATGCCACATCTATAACATATATCCTCATGCTTTTCTTCAATTTCTTTTTCTTTTCCCTTTTGATCTTTTCTCGTTCCACTTCAGTGGCCGTATTTCTCACGCTTTGATTATAATTGTGATAAGGGAAATATCGAGCGTGACTACGACCATAACCACGACCACGGCCACGACCACGACTATAACGATGGCTTCACTGGAGCCAACAAGCATTCACTTCGGGAGTGCCGTAGAGCCGCTTGGTCCGGCTTCATGATTTCTCAATAATAACTCATTATTTTTCTCTCGCAATGAGGAGGGCAGTAATTAAATCTGTAAATTTTGTATACCCCTTTTCTCGATATTGTTGTCGCAGGACAATATTCGAGGCATGAAAGGTGGAGAATGTCTTCTCCAACATATCTTCATCAGCTCACTTTTTCTCCGCATAATTTTAATTGAGATGTAATTTTATACATTGCGGAGCTATATTCATTCACGGTTTTAAAATCTTGCAACCTCGAGTGCAACCATTCATACCGTGCAAGAGGTAGTACGACCATCTTCGGTGGTCAAATCTTTCTTTTAAATTTACCCACAGACCATATGGATCTTTTTCGGTAAGATATTCCATTTTCAAATTTTCATCGAGATGACGACGAATAAAAATCAAAGCTTTAGCCTTGTGTTGTGCGTATGCACTATTATGTGCTTGAATAGTTTCACTAAGGCCTTCAGCATTTAGATGCATTTCTGCATCGAGAACCCATGACATATAATTTTTTCCAGAAATATCAAGGGCTACAAATTCGAGTTTAGCGAGATTAGCCATAGAGATCAATAAATGCGTATCTGTCTTCTGGCTTTAATAACGGCAGAGACTCGTGCTGTCTTCTGGCTTTAATAACGGTAGAGACTCGTGCTGATAACGTGTTATAAAATTAGGGTAGTGTTAGAATAAAATCTACACACTACACACTAAGAAAATTCTAACTATTCTTTGCACAAGAATTTCTTTTCAAACTTCTCTCTTTCTTTCTCTCACAATTCTTTCTCTAATCTTTCTTTCACTAATCTTTCTTTCACAAAATGATGGTGTATTACAAGCTTAGAGAATAGCTCTATTTATAGAGCTCTAATTAGTGAAATACATCATGGCATACATCATCTTCAATTAATGGTGTCTCCACTAAATGGTGGACATCCATAAAAATCTTCTAATAATTCACATAAATCCATAATTAGTGGAGCCTCCACTAATTAATGGAGATTCCAATAATTCATAACAAATATAAATTTGTGTCAATTGTTAAAAAATTTCTATGTGGTCCTGAATTTGGATTTGAAGTAAACATTGAAAAATAATTATCTAATCTTAAACGCTCATAATCAAATAAAAATAAATATATATCTAACATTTTTTTTTTAATCAAACGCTACCAGAGGGGGGGTTACGCAGACCCTACTTGTTATTAAAAGCTTACTAATACATCTCGAGAAACTAAGCCGAATGATCAAACAAGATGCAAATTGGGGACCTTGCCCTATCTAAAACACAAATTGCTTTAAGATGATTTGGCAAATCAAAGTAGGAGTGGTAAAAAACAAAAGTAGACAAGGAGCATCCCAGCTTAGCCAGAGCATCTGCGGCCAGATTCCCTTGACGAAAAACATGCCGAATGCGAAAAGGCCTAACTGCTGCAAAAACCATCTAACAGTTTGGATAAAATGACCAACGTCGTGGGAAACCCTTTCTTGATCGGTGAGGAGGGAAACCAGTTGCTGGCAGTCTATCTGAATATGAAGATTATGATAATCCTGTTGGGTATCTCACGCATATCATATATGGTGCAGTGGAAAAATAAAAACGAGATACCATCCCAAGATCCGCATATGTATGGAAAACAAGACATATAAAGAGGACAAAGATGACAGCTTTACCTTTCTTTGTTTGTGTGGAAACAAATACTTTCCTTCTTCAAGTATGATAATTGTGGCGCGATCCAACAATCCTCTTGAAAAATCACCACTATAACCACGTGATTATCTCTAATAGAAATCCACACGGAGGATCACACACACTCAAGCACCAAGATTTTCTGTACTAGCAGAAAACAACAATGGTGGCTGGGGTTTTTCTTCCTTATTCTTCTTGTTCAACCAAAACCAGAGAATGAAGAAGAAGAAGAAGACCCTTGGTGTTCATAGAGAACTACACGAATGAGAATGAGAGAGAGTGAAGAAAACAAAAGATCATATCCTATTGTTTCTCTTATGTGTCCCTTGGTTTCTTATGTTTTGTTTCATGTGACCCTTGGTTTTGTAGAATTGTTTCATGGGTGTCTCTTGGTCTAGCACACGAAAAACCCTACAAAATACATCTGAGAATTCCAAACAGTTAGAATTCTCTAATTTGTAATTAGAACCCCTCAAGTTCACAGAATTATAAATTGGCCCATAAATTATAACTAATTATAATTTGGTCACATCAACTTCTATTTTTCGCAATAAACCCCACTATGTTATCAAATAACATCTTGAGTATATATTCCTCTTGTGTGTGTGACCTATTAGGTTTCCTGATCAATTGGTAGTGAATATGAATTAATCCAAACGTTTTTGAGATTAATAATCCTTAATTAATTATAATTAATAATATTAATTCTAATCAAGATTGGTTTATTAATTCATTAATTAATAAACATATATTCCCATATCATGAGCGGTATCTAGCAACACATCATGACTACCCAAGAGTCCAGGAAGTCAAGTAGCTTGACATGAACCCTTCAATAACAAACTACAGTGCAATTAACTCCTTTCACCATACAGTATCTTATTTGGTCTAGAGTACGAAATTAGTGCCAACTCCCTCCAGAATATATATTAATTTTGGCCCAAATATAATTATATTTGTACCAGGAACCCATTACTCTAGATGTGTATCAATTGGAACTGTTTCCAATCCACATACGCCTTGGCCAAGGACTTCTCGAATAGTAATTCATACAAGTGGCCGTGAGATATTCGCCTCTACTATTAGGAGTGGTGAATCATTTATTAACTCTCTCAACTACTTTCGTTTACCTCACAATGTATCCAATATCCATCCTATAGGTGGCCCTCGATCGAGCTCCAGAGATTAGAATCAAAGGATAAGGCTCAGCAAACAAAGTACCTTAGAGATCTCAAACCTAAGGATACTTGCACGTTTACTATATTGAGATTATATCATTAGTACTAAATAGTTATCCATGTGATTATCTCATAGTTAAATCATCCAATAAACTTGTTCCACTAACAAGCATCCATGTGTTAACTTTAAGTATCTCAATACTCACGGATATAAGAATCACCGCCTGATCAAATCAGGAAGTCTAACACATGCTAGTCTTAACGCATTAATGATGTCTTGTCTCATTAATACTATGACTAGGGACTATTTAGGTACTAACACTATACAGTGTAGTAGGAATCTCATATCATAATTTCCTTACCACAGTGTTGTAGTAAGGACTTTATCAAACAGTTATATTACATAAAAGTAAACAAAAGAAACTGTAAGATAAATAATGTCTTTTATTAAAATAAAATGTGTCATATATAATGTACAAGTGATTGCCTCTAGGGCACAACACTAACAAATACTTAGACAAAGCAAGTTTCGTACCCTCCTGAAGAGCCGCAATTTCTGTAGCTAAAGGGTCAACAGTAGGTAATGGTCTAGAGAAGCAGCAATAAAAGAACCGTCACTATAACATAAAATTGCACCTGCACTAGAACTATCAATACGACCAGCAGAGCCATCAATATTCAAAATGATTTCATGCTGCAGACCCATAAGCCAAGTAACAGGCTTAACTGGCAAAGAGGTTCTCCACGGAACAAAGAAAGCCCTCTTATGAACATAGACAAAAGACTCAATACAGTGCAAAACCGAAGAAGCTAATAAGGACACACCTTCATATCGCATTCTGTTCCACCATTTCCAAACTTCCCAAAAGAAATTAGTAAGATACAATCTATTCAAAACCATGTCAGGGGATCGATGGAACCACCAAACCTTGAAAAATGATGCAAAACTTTGCTGAGACTGAACAACCCGCGCAATTCCAAGCTATGATTCCAATGAATACCAGATGTGCTTCACAAAGGGGCACATGAAAAATAAATGCTGAAGGGATTCCCTCTCAGGCCAGCATAAATTACACCATGAACAAGTCTGAATAACCAAAGACTGCAGCACAGTATCCATTCCCCGAAAACCATTGTAAAGTTTCCCACAGAAAAAACTTTACCTTTGGCTCAATCTTTAAGGACCATATGCTAACCAGTAAGGGGTCAGAAGCTATTCGCAGACGAGTAGAGTCCCAAGCAAAAGAAAGAAAAAAAGCACCTAAAGAACTCGGCTTCCAAACTAGCTTATCCTCCTCATGCAGCTCAAAAGGCGGCCTGGTCTTAAGAACACGGAATAGTAGGGAATCATCCAGAAGCTGTAAAAGCTTAAATACATCCCAAAAATTATTTTTAACATAGTCCTGCACTCGGAGATAAGGCATAATGACCTCGGAGTTTAATTCCGCCAGGGTTCCCTCACTCAACCAATTATCGAACTAGAATGAAAATGAGCCTGATCGTAGGGAACTATAAATGAAATATTCCCCAAGGCACACTCCTTTAGAATCCGCCTCCAAGGATCAAATATATGTGTAACATATATATACACATATTTAATTTATTGTTTACTGTCTTAGGTTATATTTTTATTAAAAAATATGTATATAAGTAAGGGATATTAAATTGAATTTTTTTTAAAAGGTGTAAATTTAATTTTAACTAAAAAAATTACTATAGCAAACTGTGTTATTTAGTGAGGATTTTGTGAGGACTAATTATTTTTTTAATTTTATAATAGATGCCATTAGTAGGCTCTCGCTATTAGTGACGGTTTAGCGAGGGCATTTTATCCTCGCTAAAAAGAAGAATAAAACCAAAACACTTAGCCATTTTTGCAATTTTCCTTCGAGGCTCTCACTCTCTCTTCCTACGCCATTTTTCCCATCGCTCACAATCTCTCGCCAATTTTCCTCCCTGCATTTCTATATTTTTACTACAATTTCCCCATTCTGACTCACAATCTTTGGCCATAAACTCCAATCGAAATCTGCTTTCCCTCTTGCTTGGGTTGTAACAGAAGAAACTGTTGAAAATGGCAACTTTGGGAGTTAATAACTTTTAACTCATGATTAGTTAGCCTAAAACAATTAATGGGAGTTGTTATTGATATGTCAGAGATTGTTTTAATTATGGTAAAAGCCATTTTCATGGTGGGAATCCATAATTAAATGTTATTAAAGTTGTATGGTTAGTCATTTGGGAATTCATGTTAGACATGAGTCCCATATGAAAAAAATTGAGGAGTATGGAAGCCTTTATATACTAAAAGATTTTTTTATAAATTTGATAGAAAAGCCCAAGGTATAGGGGATGCCCCACGCAAGCGCCGCCTGCCCCGCCCGGCTTGGGCTTGGGTCATGTTTTCACGTTCCTCTATTTTTATTTGACTCAATTAACTCTAACATGAAAAGAAAAATGAAACATAAAATCTGATGGGAATTAGGGTTTCCTAATTAGGATTGGATTTTGATTTTTTCTTAGAGGCAAGATTAAAATGAAAATAACAGTGCCGCCGCTAGGGTTCTGGTTTTTCGATTTTTTGCTTAATTGAGAGAAAAATCGCTTCTTCTGTTCTCCCTATCACGACCTATAGTTTTTTGACTGAACGGGACCGATGAACTGAGGATATTTTCGAGGTGCTTGCAGTTGGTGTGCGTTGACGGCGGTCTGAGACCGTCTTATCCTGCAAGAAGAGTCGTTGTACCCATCGCATCGGAGTAGGGCGAATAATTTTTTGAAGGCAAACTAATATTGAACTGATGATTCGGTCAGCGTTTCTGTCCGTTGCGATACAGCTTGTCCAGAAGGGTGCCGGCGCCTGATACATTCTGGTGGAACCACCCGCAAGTCTCTCAGGTCCATTACTGACTTATCTATTAAGTTTGAATTCTATCTAGTTTCTTTACACTTGGACTGTTTGGCCTTGTTGGCTTTATTGATATTTGATAATTGCATTTGTTAGAGCCCTAGTCAGGTATAGGCGGTGCTTATTCAATTCAATTGAGTTGCCTATTTATTCTCGTAGGTACCCTATTTCTAATAGTCTTCAAGAAGTTATTCTATAATTATCTATTTGTGTGCAATAACCAATTTGTCAGTTACTGCTTCTGCTGTGTATAAGTCTTTGGTTGACTTGAATGGTTTGCCGGACAAATTTGGTCTAGGGCAAAATTTCAAGCGTTGGCAATAACGCATGAAGATTTGGTTGACCATGAGGGGCTTATTGTCAGCAGTGCAGGTAGACAGGCTCATACCAACTGATAGGCATCCTAGAGTAGCTGAGATTGCTGCATGGGATGAATGGAGCAATGTAGGCAGAGGGGCAATACTGTCAACATTGACAAATGCTCTCTTTGATGTCTACTGTTCTGAATCATACACAGTAAAGATGCTATAGGATGAGTTGGATAGGAAATATAATACCGAGGATTAAGGTCTGGAAAGGTATTATATCTCCAAATTCCTGAAATTTCAGATGATTGAGGGCAAAGTCTATGATTGAACAGACTCAAGAGTTGCAATTGATTATTCACTCTCTTCATGAAGCGGATATGGAACTTCTTGAGAAATTTCAAGTGATATCAGTGATAGAGAAATTTCCTAAGTCTTGAGAGGATTTTGGTATGTCTCTCAAACGCAAGACGGAGAAGATTTCTCTAAACGATCTGATGAAATCAATATCCATTGAGGGGCAACATAGAAAGAATGGTCATATTGTACTTATGGAGTCTAATCCATGTGGTGACTACTAAGAAGAAGAGTCATAATCAGAGGAATGTGGGGGATAATCCAAACTCTAAAAATATTAACAAGACAAAAGGCAAGGCCAAGAAGAAACTGAAAGAAAACAAACCTTACTGGAATTGTAGTCAGGTTGGACATTGGCTAAGGACTGTCCGTCTAAAAAGCCCAAAGTCAAGCAAGGATCAAATTCTAAAGCCCAAGTCAATGTGGTGGTAAAAGATACTAGTTAAGTAGAAACTAATTTGAGTACACACCTTACTGAGGTTTGTACCATTGAGGTTAGGACTAGCATCACTACTTCCAATGATGATGAAAGGTATATTTCTATTAACCCAGAAGTATTTATTATTTATGAGCCATTTGAATGGCTTGTTGATACTGGAGCAAATGTGCACGTTTGTGTTGATAAATTACTTTTTGTGTCTTACCAACTTATTAAAGGAAAAACTATGAAAATGGAGAACTCAGTTGCATCCAATGTGTTGGGAATTGGACGCGTGGACTTGAATTTTCCTTCATAGCATATTATTTCTCTTCATAAGGTGTAGCATGTTCCAACAGTTCGTATAGAAATATTCTTAGTGGTTTATGTTTAGTTAGAGAGGGTTATGAATTCACTTTCAAATGTAATAAAGTAGTGATTATGCACTATAATTCTTTTGTTGGTAAAGGTTATTTGTCAGATGGTTTGTTTAAATTAAGAGTTGAACCATTTACTTCTGATTTGAATAAAACTTCTTCTGTTGAGAATTCTGTTTATCCTATGGTGCATATTATTGAATCCACTGATATTTGACACAGTAGACTTGGACATTTAAATTTAGATTCAATTAAAAGAATGATGAATTTAGACTTGATCCATAAACATTCAATTGATAAGAAGAACAAATATCAAGTGTGTGTGAAAGCTAAAACAGCCAGGAAACCCTATCATTCAATTGAAAGGGATTCAAAAATATTTGATTTAGTTCACACAAACATTTGTGAATTCAATGGTTTGTTGACTAAGAATCATAAGAAATACTTCATTACTTTTATTGACAATTGCAGTAGATATTACTATGTTTATTTACTTAAATATAAAGATGAAGCACTTGAAAATTTTCTCATATTTAAAAATGAAGCTGAAACTCAAACTAGTAGGAAACTTAAAAGGTTAAGATCTGACAGAGGTAGAGAGTATGTGTTTAATCCATTTATTGAATATTGCCAAAGTAATGACATAATTCATGAGGAAACACCCTATTATTCTCCCCAATCTAATAGGATTGTTGAATGGAAAAATAGAATGTTTAAAGATATGATCAACAGTTTACTTTTGAATTTTAGATTACCTAAGTATATGTGGGGTGAGGTTTTGAATATGGCTTGCCATATTCTGAATAGAGTCCCTCACAAATATAAAGAGGTAACTCCGTTTGAAATCTGGAAAAGTAGGAAACCTAACTTAAAATACTTCTGTATGTGGGGTTGTCTTGCAAAAGTTCTAATCCCTGAACACAAGAGGAAGAAGTTAGGACCAAAGACTGTTAATGTCATATTTATTGATTATATGAAAACAAGCTATACTATGATATTTTTGGTAATTAAGTCTGAAATACCTGACATAGACATTAACATTATTATTCAATACCATGATGCTACATTCTTTGAGGATGTGTTTCCTATGAAAACTGGTTTGCCTCAAGATATTTTTACTTTTGATTCAGCCGTAACACCTAATTCCATTCCTGATCATGTGGAAAGGATGAAAGATGTGGAAACATGTCCAAATAGTTCCAACACTCAAATTGAGGAATTGGAAGAACCTAGAAGGAGTAAGAGAGCTAAGGTAGTCAAGGACTTTGGAAGTGACTTTGTCACTTACAATGTTGAGGACGAATCTTTAACCTTTCAAGCAGCTATGACTTCCTCAGAAGTAGAGCATTGGAAAGGAACTGTTAAAAATGAGATGAATTCCATTATCTCCAATAGGACATGAGAACTGGTAGATCTCTCTCCTGGGTGCACGACAATTAGATGCAAATGGATATTTAAGAAGAAACTTAAACCAAATGGGACCATAGATAAGTATAAAACTAGATTAGTTGTCAAAGGGTTTAGACAGAAAGAGGGAATAGACTATTTTTATACCTACTCTCCTGTTGCTCGTTTGACTACAATTCGAGTGATAATTGCATTGGCTTCTATATATGGTCTCACCATCCACCAAATGGATGCGAAGATAGCTTTTCTTCATAGTGATCTTGAAGAAGAGATATATATGGCTCAACTTGAAAGATTTGTAGCCAAAGAAAATGAACGAAAAGTTTGTAAACTTGTTAAATCCATATATGGTTTAAAATAAGTACCCAAACAATGGCATGAAAAAATTGATAAAACTGTTTTATCATTTGGCATCATCATAAATGAGAATGATAAGTGTGTTTATTGTAAAGTTAAAGGTAATGCATATATTGTACTATGCCTGTATGTGGATGACATTTTGCTATTTGGGTCCAATGTTGAGATAATTAATGAGACTACATCATTCTTGAAAAGTAAATTTGAAATGAAGGATATAAGAGTAGCAAATGTGATTCTTGGCCTAAAGTTGATTCGCTCAACTGAGGGGATAACCATTTCTCAAACCCACTATGTTGAGAGTGTATGGTTATCAAAATTGTAGAATTGGTAAAATTTCAAGTGACCCTTCTGTAGCTTTGTTTAAGAATGAAAGTGGTGTTCCTGTGTCTCAATTAAGATATTTTCAAATTATTGGTAGCTTGCAATATCTTGCAAATGGCTCAAGACCAGATATTTCATTTTCTGTATCTAAGCTGGCAAGATATACAAGTTATCCAAATCGGACTCATTGGGAGGCCTTGGATAGAGTACTAAGGTACTTGAAGGGAACAGTGTCTCTTGGGCTGCATTATGGGAAATTCCCCATTGTACTTGAAGGGTATAGTGATACAAGTTAGATAGCCAAGAACTCTGATAGCAATGGTTGCACTGGATATATATTTACATTAAGTGGCGGAACAATCACCTGGAAGTCTTGTAAACAGACTTTAATAACTTGGTCAATTTTTGAGGCTAAGTTATGTGCCTTGGATACTACTGGAATAGAAGTTGAATGGTTGTATGGACTATTATCCTCTTTGCCAATGATCAGAAGCCCGTTACTGCTATATCTGTAAATTGTGATAGTCAAACCACAATTGCAAAGATAAAGAGTACCAAGTATAATCAAAAGACTAAGAGACACATCAAAGTTAGACTTAAGTCTATAAGGGAGTTACTGTCTAAAATGGTGGTGTCTGTTGACTTTGTTGGATCCAAAGATAACATTGCAGACCCCTTAACTAAGGGATTGGAAACATCCTTGTTCTTTAAATCCAAGTTGGGAATGGGACTGATAACCTAGCAATAATTCACCTACAGTGGCAACCTAACTGACCAAGTGGAGATCTCACAAGGCAGTTTAATGTAGTATAAACAAGCTATTTGAGTAAATCTAGCACCTATTCTGATACCTTTGTATCTAGGTCCTTTCCCTAAAAGCATGTGATGCGTTTACTGCAATTAGTAAGAGTTTTGACTTTGAATGAGATCAAATCTTTAAGACAGGATGCTAGCAGTACATCCTTGGAGATCGCCAACAATGTGAGTGGTGTTGTGTGGCCGCAACTAAAGGGAATTGAATTTTCTCTGAATACACTTATGAGATAGGATCAGGACACATGGTCATAACGTGTCAATCCTAAAGATTGTCTCCATGACCGATAGTCTATTGTTATCAATGGACGTCGTCACATTCATGGTTCAGATTCAAGGCTTAAGTCCATCTGTTCCTGTGGGGGCATAAATTGAATAACTTAGGTAGTGGTTCAAACCAAAAGGTACCATTATCGAAAGCAGATTATATAAAACCTAGATAGTCTTTAACTATGGATTTGTGGGGGATTGTTGAAAATGGTAACTTTAGGAGTTAATAATTTTTACCTCATGAATAGTTAGCTTAAAACAATTAATGGGAGTTGTTCTTGACATGTTAGAGATTGTTTTGATTATGGTAGAAGTAATTTTCATGGTGGGAATCCATAATTAAATGTTATTAAAGTTGGGTGGTTAACTATTTGGGAACTCATGTTAGATATGAGTTCCACATGAAAAAAATTGAAGAGTGTGAAAGCCTTGATATACAAAAACTAAGGTATGGGGGATGCCACGCGCGCGCGCCACCAAACCGACCCGACTCGGGCTTAGGTTATGTTTTCACGTTCCTCTATTTTTATTTGGCTCAATTAACTCTAACGTAAAAAGAAAAATGAAACATAAAATCTGATGGGAATTAGAGTCTCCTAATTCGGATTGTATTTTGATTTTTCCCCAGAGGCGAGATTAAAAGGAAAATAACAGAACCGCCGCTAGGGTTTTGATTTTTCAATTTTTTACTTCCTTGAGAGAAAAATTGCCTCTTCTGTTCTTCCTATCACAACATATAGTTTTCTGACTGAACGAGACCGGTGAACTGAGGAGATTTTTTAGGTGATCGCAGTTGGTGTGCGTCGACGGTGATCTGAAACCGTCTTATCCTGTAAGGAGAGTCGCTGTACCCATCGTATTGGAGTGGGGCGAATAACTTCTTGAAGGTAAACTAGTATTGAATTGGTGATTCGTTTAGCGTTTATGTTCATTGCGTCACAGCTTGTCCAGAGGAGTGTCGGCGACTGGTATGTTCTGGTGGAACTACGAGCAAGTCTCTTAGGTTCATTACTGACTTATCTATTAAGTTTGAATTCTATCTAGTTACTTTACGCTTAGACTATTTAGCCTTGTCAACTTTATTGATATTTGATAATTGCATTTGTTAGAACCCTAGTCAAGTATAGGCGGTGCTTGTTTAATTTAATTGAGTTGTCTGTCTGTGTTCGTAGGTACCCTGTTTTTAACAGAAACCACTACAACAAAAATGATAATTAGTGACGGCTAGGAAGCCATTGCTAATTTGCGAGGGAACAGAAATGGTAAAAAATCTGTCGCTAACTTTTTAGTGACAGATTTGCGATGGCCTTCAATTTTATTAGTGTTAATGAATAATTAAAAAAAAAAATATTGTTGCTAATCCATAACTGATTAGTGATGGATTAGTAATGGATTTTTATCCGTCGCTAATTGCGATAGCCTTCAATTTTATTAGTGAATTTGTGGCGGATTTGTGACGGCGTTCAATTTTATTAGTGTTAATGAATAATTAAATAATTATCACTAATCCATTACTAATTAGCTAATTTGCGATGACCTTTTTTTTTAATTTTTCATTAACACTAATAAAATTAAAGGTCGTCACTAAACCGTCGCTAATTAGCGACGAAAATCTGCGACGGTGTCTAGAATAAAATATATTATATAATTAATATAAGGAGAAAATTATAACAAAAATAAACATGGCTTAGTGGAGAAGCACATGCTCCCTTATAACAAGGACGCGGGTTCAAGCCCTACGTCCAGCAATGATTAAAAAAAAAAAATTCACACTAGGGTTAGGTAAAGCTTGATCGAATTTAGGTAAGTTTCCCTCAGTAAGTTTGCTCCTCAGTAATCTGTAGTAATTAACGACGCATTTTGTTTCCCCTAATATTTGTGAGAAGTTTTTCAACAAGAGACTAATCCCTCAGTGATTCTTGGTCAACGATGGATCATCGAGGGATGAATCCCTCGATGATTATCTTTTTTCTTGTAGTGAACGCCGTGGAGAAAGAGTGCAAGATCAAGAGTGCCATTGAGAGGCTGTAAATCAAGTATTGTCCTTTCAAAAGACGCAATAAAGTGGGTAATTTCATCTAAATTGGATTAATTTCCTTCTATTCTCACTACTAGAAACTTGGCAATTTCAAATAATAAAACTTGGCTGATTCGCAAGAGATCAGTCACGAAACATATCCGTGGTAGATTTGTGGTTGATCACCTACGAATCTGTTAGATTTTTTTTATAAAAAAAATTAATTATATATTGATAAAAGATTTTCATGGCTGATTCACAGGAAATCAACCACAAAAAATATTCGTGGCCGATTTGTGGTTAATCACTTACGAATCAGTCGTGAATTTTTTTTTAAATTTGATTATATATTGATAAAAGATTGAGATCCACCATGAAAAGTATCCGTGGTTGATTACCTACGAATTAGTCACGAAATTTTTTTAGAAATATGATTATATATTAATAAAAGATTTTTATGGCTAATTTGTGGCTGATCACCAACGAATCAGCCACGGAAATCTTTCACCAATATGTCATAATATTTTTTTAAAATGTTCGTGGTTGATTCGTAGGTGATCAGCCTTGATTCAGCTACGAATATTTTCCTGGCTGATCTCCTACGAATCAGTTATGAAAATATTTTATCAATATATAATCACTTTGTTTCAAAAAAAATTCGTAACTGATTCGTAGGTGATCAACCACAAATTTGCCACGGATATTTTTCGTGGCTGATCACCTATGAATCAGCCACGAAAATTGTTTATCAATATATTCACAAATTTTTAAAAATTTTCGTGACTAATTTCCATGGCTGATTGCCCAATTTCCAGTTAGTGTCTTCACCATTTTTAGCTCAAATTATATTAAGCTCGGAGATTGGTCTAGAGTTGCAATGATCTCCTAAACTGTTCACCTCTTATTAAGACCGAAGCTTTAGAATTTCTATGATAATTTGTATAGTCTAGTTGCTTGAGGGGAATATTTGGTTTTATTGTTATGGGTTCTTGAGGATGTGGCAATTGCAGTCGCCTTTTTCATATTAGGATGTAATAATGCAGAGCAAAGAATGGAAAATGCAAGAATAATCTCCTGGTGCTGAATCTCTAGTACTGTGATTTCTTTTCTTATTTTTATTTTGGGTCCTAGTATATGGTTGGTTAAGCAGTTGCAATAATTTTGGGACATTAGATGTATGGAAAGATTGCAATGTCCTATTATAAAGTTCAACAAGCATCGATCATTATTTATCTGATACATATAGATGAACATTTTTGGTGTGTGCATCAAATCATTTCTAATTCATTAGCTCTTATGATTTGAGCACTTTAGTGCCATTATCTTTATGCAGTAGAGCTACTTGATCTACTTGTTCTTGAGATGTTTTGTGTTGATTTACTGGCTGAAGAGAAACATTTGAGAGAAAAGGTTTTAAGCACTGATATTTAGAAAAAAAATACACAGGAAAATGTTTAGCCAACCTAGCATTAAGATTTGAGAAATAAAAATTGCTGAAAGTTAGAATGAACAGCCTTAATAATTTACATGAATGAATGTTAGAATGGCTGTAATGTGTGACACTTTAATTCATTATTTTTATCTATTTGCAATTTTTTGTATAATTTGTATTCTATTGCTAGAAAACTCATTATCCAACCAAGTGGTCATTGTTTTTTTAAATAATAGTTCACCCATTTGATGAATTTTGAGATTTTTTATATTTAGAATTATATAAGAGATAGTTATGTTTTAAAGTGTTTTTCAATTAATTCATTATTTTTATCTATTTGTTTATTTTTGTGTAAGTCATACTATTGCTAAAACTTATTATCTAACCAAGTGCTCATTGTTTTTTTTTAAATTATCATAGTTCACCTATTTGACATGTTTTGGAAGCTTTTATACATAGACCTCTATCTGAGGGGGTATTTTTATCAATTCTTTAAAGTGTTAATTGTAATATTATTTTCATAAACAAATTTTGTTAATATGATTATTATCAATTTTATATGTTTTGTAAGTGAATTTTTGGAGTTTGGGATTAAATGATTGGATAGTGGAGTTTGGATGTGTTTGAAAGTTATCTTGACTTGTTTTGGTTTGCTCATGGCTTTTACGACGAAATCGGGAGTTATTGTGTAGCTTGTGTTTTTGGAAAAAATTGTTTTATAAGGGGGACTCTGTCAAAAAATATTTTTTGTAAATTCCATGAATTAATCATTAAAACTCTACAAGAATTATAGATCTCACGGTTATTGTTCTTCTATGGCTTTCGAAGGACACTCATCTCTAGCAATACGAGATGACTTGTGCCAGGGAGATCATGACCACACGCCTTCTCTGAGCCAGGCTCCATGACTTCCAGTACCACACATCCCTGAGGATGGGCCACAGGAGAGTGGATAGGCTTCTCCTGTGGTGCTTTCATTTAAGGCATCTAGTCAATCAAATTCACAAATTAATGAGAGTCGACCTGTTATAGTTCCCCATGGTAACGAGTAAGTACTAAACTCACATTCATTTGGTAAAATTCCTTCATATGTTATTTATAATTACATATGCTTTGAAGAAATAAATAAAAGATAAGAGGAGGAAAAATAAAACTTACATATGTTATTTATAATTCCAAACTCAGTTACAGTTCTTTTGAAGGAGGGGCTCTTGAAGCCGACTTATGAACAAGGTTGGATTGTTGTTTCCTTGTAATGTTTCAGTTTCCAATTGCCATGCCACTATGAACTCACAATTTCAAGTTTCAAGAAAAAACATAGGAATCTTGTTTAGTGTGCAAGTTAATAATTAGTCCTCCCAATTTCAAGTTTTAAGCTATATTCCTATTTAAAAGTAGAATATTGGTCATTTAATAGTAGTGGAAGCCATGAAAAAAGTGATATCATTTTGCTATGGAATGAAAATTGTCTCCTACCTCATTTTGTTTTGCTTTCAATCATTTAACTGAAGCTCTAATAACGATAGAAATCATGCATGCATGAGCCATTAGTGGCAAAAAAAAAAAAAAAAAAGCACTGAGAGTAGTGAAAGGAAAAAAAATAATAATAATAATACCTTTGTGCTTGGTTATTCTCTTCACCCGTGAAGAAGCTGATGAAAATACTGGAAAAGCTCCCTCAACAAATGAGGTCTCGGGGACTGTCGAAACTTTCGGTTGAAAACCAACAATCCTTCTACTCCTTCGTGGCATGAACGCGAAACCTTTTGCTTCTCAGAATATTCCATCGCCCAATTGATGTCGGTGAAACAACTTAGGTGAAGAATGACTCTTCTTGATCCTTTGCTATTAATTAGCAAAATCAAGAAGACAAACAAAGAGAAAGGGAGATGCACAAGAGAGAGAGAGAAGAAGAAGGCAGTTATTTTTTTCTTTTGTGTGTTTTTATCTCAACAGAGACCCACGACACACTTCACAATCCTAATAACCAAAACCCCGTTGTTTTTAATATTTCAAAACATTCGGAGATTATCAACAGAAGAGGTTTAGTTTAACCTTAACTTTTCTATTCCGTGAATTAAAATAACCCTTTAGTCCAGACTATTGGGCCAAAAATAATTTATTATTTTTTTGAACCTAATGAGCTCAAAATAATAACCATTAATTATTTATTTTCTAGGCTTATTAAAATAACTCAATAAATAATTAATGAGCCCAAATAAACTAAAATAATTATTCAAGCCTTTTATTAGCTACTTTAGGCCCAAGTTAATTTTTTAATTATTCAATCTGAGTTTAGGCCCTAAATAATTAATTAACCAATTAAACTAAATAATAAATTTAATTTCTATCATTCCTTTATTTTATTCCAGTTCAAAAATAAATTAAACTTCCTGAATAAAATAAAATTTCTTTTATTAAGACCATTTCCTCGACCTAAAAATAATTAGGACTTACGAGCTATTCCGAGGATCAAATAGACACGTTGTCTTAGCTACTAAAAAGGAAATATTGATTCCAAGGATAATACTGCATTAGCTATGTCTTCGACCTACCGGTGAAATGACTAAAATACCCCTATATACACCGTCGTGAATTTAGAGAAGAAAGAGTGTACTAACACCTCTCTAAAAGAAATTTACCATCTTTAGGTTTCTAGTCCAATGATCCACGACTTCTTGGAATATTTTCGCTTTCCAAGGGAGTTACCCTAAAGCCAATATCCAAGTCATGTTCCCTAGGGACCTGGATAATCAGATCATTCGGACAACCACAAGGGGCAATATAGTGTAGACACTATCTTATACAAGTCTATCTTAACTAACTAGTTACATATACCCAACATATAAGTATATTGGTTTTTTTAAAGAACCTCAATTATAGTATATCAAAGCACATACTTCCAACTTCGTCAGACCACCAACTCATACTCAAACTGTAAAGTACAAGTCCACATTATAGCAATAGTAGTTTAGGTTTCTATCACATAGTATTTTTAGAAACCACTACTACAGGTCCTATTTTACGTATTCGAAATATGCTTGTGTTATGAGATGAGAAGACTACTACTCATTCGCTAAAGGTAAGCCATTCCCTATCTAGAATTCACAACACAATAACCTTACTATGATGAGATCCCCATTCTCGTCATTCGGTTAAGAACAATAGTTTATGTGTTAAGTATCCAGTAGTCCATACTTTACTGTAAAAGACTTCCATTCACATGAATCATTTACTTAAACACAATAAGTTTTTTCTAATAAAAAATTGTGCAAAAATATAAAGAAGATTTCACAAACAATTTTTGAGAAAAATACTTTTATTAGTATAAGTCAAAATTATATCAGAAACCTAGTCTAATAAAGGTCTACATTCCAACAATTTCTCACTTGCACTCTAAGATTAAGTAAGTCCATAGGTACCTACCCCTATGGCCTCTAAGTATCTTCTAAAGACTTTCTCCGCTAAAGGTTTGGTGAAAGGATTTGCTAGATTGTTCTCTGAGACAATCTGTTCCATCACAACTTCCCGTCTCTGGATGAAATTCTGAATCAGGTGGTACTTCCTCTCTATGTACTTTCCCTTTTTGTGGTTCCTGGGTTCTTTAGATTGTGAGACTGTACCAGTATTGTCACAATACATCACAACTGATTTGTCCATTTGTGGCACGACTCTAAGTTCTAAAAAGAACTTCCAGAGCCAAATTGCTTCCTTAGATGCTCCGAAACTACCACATACTCTACTTCCATGGTTGAGTCAGTGATGTAAAATTACTTGATTCTCCTCCATAAAATGGCTCTTCCAGACAAGGTGAAGACATATCCACTAATAGATTTTCTCTCCTTTATCCGCCCGAAAGTTTGAGTCTGTGCATTCTGTAGGAACCAAGTCATCAGCCTTGTAAACCAGCATATAATCTCTCGTACCTTTAAGATACTTGAGCATATGCTTTACAGCTTGCCAATGAACCTCCTTAGAGTTTAACTGATATCTGCTAACTAAGCCTATGGCAAAGCAGATATCTGGCCTAGTACTCAGTATGGCATACATGAAACTTCCCATAACTGAAGTATAGAGAATCCTACTCATCATTTTTTTTCTTGAGACTTTGGATAATCCTTTGAAGAAAAACATAATCCATGTCTACAAGGGATCAACGCCCCCTTGCATAAGTCCATATTGAACTTGGCTAGCATTTTATCAATGTATGTCACTTTAGATAAACCTAACATTTTCTGCTTTCTATTTCTAAGAAGTTTATTTCGAGAATATAATTGGCTTCACCCAAGTCATTCATACTAAATTGACTAGATAGCCAAACCTTAGTAGATGACAGTGTCCCTACATCATTTCTAATGAGTAGAATGTCATCCACATACAGTATAAGAAAAACTACGTTTATGCTTTCCAGTTTCCTATACACACATGGTTCGTCCTTGTTTTGAATAAAACCGTAAGATTTTACAATCTCATCGAAATAAATGTTCCATACGCTGGATGCCTGCTTAAAGCTTGGTTTGATTTGTGAAGGGGAAGGGGAGAGGAAAGAGGAGTAGTAGTGACATATTTTATTTCAACTAGGGAAAGTTAATGTATTTATTCTTATTCTATTTGGTTAGAGTAAAAATATGAAGGGAATGAGAGGAAAAAAGAGAGAGAATAATTAATTTAGTTTACTATTTTATCTCTCATTATCTATTTTATTAAAATTTTTAATATTAAAAATGTGGTTAACATTGTTATTATTACCCCTACTTTATTTTCTCTCTTCCAATCCCTCCAAATTGGGAGGGGAGGAAATGCTTATATGGAGGGGGAGTGTACCATCTCCTGATTTACTTCCCCTCCACACCTACATCCAACCAAATGATTTACCTCCACATTTACTTTCTCTCCTCATTTACTTTTACAAAACAGTCCAACCAAACAAAGCCTAAGTTTATAAATGGATTTCTTAAACTTACAGACCATATGCCCTTGGTTTTCAGCAATAAAGCCTTCTAGTTAGGACATGTAAATGTCTTCACTAAGATAGTCATTTAAAAATATCGTCTTGACATCCATTTGTCATATCTTATAGTTATAATGACATGCAATGGTAAAGAGGATGCGGATGGACTTAAGCATAGCTACCGGAGAAAAGATTTCCTCATAATCCATTCCTTTTTTTTTTAGTATACCCTTTCGCCACAAGCCTAACTTTGAAAGTTTTCACATTCCCATCTGTTCCCCTCTTCCTCTTGTACACCCACTTACACCCAATGAGTTTTATCCCTTCAGGTGAAGCTACAAGATTTCAAACCTGATTGAAGTACATAGACTCAATCTCGACTTTCATTACTTCATGCCATAGGTTTGTATCTGCATCAACAATAGCTTCCTCGTATCTAGTGGAATCTTGTTCGTGATAGTCTGAGACTAGGTCAAAAACCTCTCCAGTCCATCTTTCTAAAACTCTGGATATCTTCACACTATGACAAGGCTCCGTTTGTACAGGTTGCTGAGGTTGTGCCTCTTCTTGTTCTATAATATGGTTAGAAGAAGTTAATTCAGAAGATAACTTATCTTCGAGTTCCAACCTTGTCGAATGTTAGGATTCGTGGACTCCTAAACGCGGAAAACATCTACGAATCCCTCCCGAGGACCCAAGTAAACGATTAAGAAGATCTAAGCTTTAAGAATTACCTCTGGTTTCTGTAATCGAAATCCTTCGATTCTGGTTGCGCTGTTGTACGTTCAACCCGAACAATCACCGGACGACTGCGGTATGCGAACGTCCTCTATCGGATACACACCGCGAACTCACTCGATACCTGGGGAGTGCTAGCGCCTAGGGTTTGAGAGGTTTTTTTTTTCTTTCTGGTAGAGAATGGCACGAATGTTCTCAACCGAAAAAATTGGGCTATTGAAAAGACGGTTAGGGTTTTCTTAAAAACCCTCGAACCTCTTAGAGTCCAACCCTAATAATATCTTATCATATTCTAATTTAAATTCAAATTAAATTAAAACTGATATGATAAGATTCTGCCATTATCTCGGTAATTTAACTAATTATTTTACCGAGTCAGATTCTTATAATCTGGATATCATCCAGATTCATCGAACTTGGTCACCAGAAAAATAACCTAACAAGTTCGCTTATTGTGTGACCCTATAGGTTCATTTAACACTGGCAGTGTACCTAAATCATATTTAAATGGCCCACAAGTTATAAGCGGTTTCTAGCAAAACATTATAACTATCCAGGTTAAATGAAGATCGGTGATCTCTTTGAACCAAACCATAATTTTATATTTAGTCATTTTGTCACACGATATCCGAGATTAAGCATAAGGCATGGAGCATGTCATCCTTATTAAGCTTAATCAATTATTTCTTGATTTCATAGTAGATTGTTCAAACAAATGATATCAATATCTTAGATTGATATATTTGAGCACGGCCATGCATTTTTAACGAGTCTAACTTATCAAGGGGCCCATGGATATCTCTCCCATAATCGAGAGGGACAAATTCCTTCACAATCAATCATATTCCTCTCCTTGATTTATTCTATATCCAACGGTAGTCTAATTTATTATCACGGTTAAAGACAACTTTAGACAATGTCAAAATATAGAATTTATCAAGTAAGAAACTATGATGAATTTAGGTCGAAGGACTTTCAATATTATTATGGCTAGAAAGTACTTATGACATATTCCATGAAGTACTCTCACGAGTGGGTCATGTCCAATACAATGTTCTCTAACATTTATTTATGTCTTGACTCGATATCACAAATATCCATGGCCGATAAAACATAGCCATCAAGTCACAAACATACTAATCTTAATTTATTATTATTCCAATAATAATAATCGATCGAGGACGAGTTTTAGAATAGTCATTGTATTCATTGTAGGGTTTTACTATCAAGTCACGTACTTGATGACCAACAAAACAAAACTCACTATTCATGGAAAGGAAAGCCTCATATTATTATATAAAACATAATGACAATTGTATAAGTACAAATTGACTCTAGGGCATATCCCCAACAGTCTCCCACTTGCACTAAGACCAATTTGGCATAAGCCGTAATCCCATTGTTACGGTATGACTATCATGTTTAGACGATGGGAGAGGCTTTGTCGATGGATCTGCAACATTGTCATCGGTTGGCACCTTGCATACATTGACATCTCCTCTATCAACAATTTCTCGAATGAGATGAAAACGTCTAAGTATATGTTTGGATCGCTGATGTGATCTTGGTTCCTTAGCTTGTGCAATGGCTCCATTGTTGTCACAATAGAGATCCACTGGGTTCACAATACTAGGAACTACATCTAGTTACTGTAATGAACTTTTTAATCCAAAGCTGCTTCTTTAGGCTGCAGTGAGGCGACTACATACTCGACTTACGTAGTAGAATCGGCCACGGTGTCTTGCTTTGAACTTTTCCGACTTACAGCACCTCCATTCAAACAAAATAGAAAACACTGATTGCGATCTATAATCATCTATGTCGGACTGAAAACTAGCATCGGTGTAACCATTTACAACTAGCTCGCCTTCTTGTCCTCCATAAACTAAGAACATATCTTTAGTTCTTCTTAAGTACTTTAGTATGTTCTTGACGACGATCCGGTGTGCCTCTCCGAGATTTGGTTGGAACACTGCTTGTCATGCTCAATGCATATGATACATCGGGTCGAGTACATAACATGGCATACATGATAGACCCTATAGCGGAAGCGTATGGTATCTTGTTCATGCGCTCTTCTTCATCCTTCGTAGAAGGACTTTGAGTTTTCTTGAGCTTAATGCCATGTGACATTGGCAAGAATCCTCTCTTAGAGTCTTGCATACTTGAACCTTTTCAGTACCTTGTCAATGTATGCACTTTGACTTAGTCCAATTAGCTTTCTAGATCTATCTCTATAGATCCTTATACCTAGAATATAGGCAGCTTCACCTAAGTCTTTCATTGAGAAACAATTTCCCAACCATGTCTTTACACTTTGTAGAGTTGGGATATCGTTTCCAATGAGTAAGATATCATCAACATAAAGTACCAAAAAGACTATTGCATTCCCACTTGTTTTCTTATAGACACAAGGCTCATCTTCATTTTTGATAAAGTTAAATTCTTTAATTGCTTCATCAAAACGAAGATTCCAGCTTCGAGATGCTTGCTTCAATCCATAAATGGATCTTTGAAGCTTGCACACTTTATTAGAATTCAAAGGATCATCAAAACCCTCAGGTTGTGTCATGTACACATCTTCGAGTAAGTTTCCATTAAGAAACGCGATTTTGACATCCATTTGCCAAATTTCATAGTCATAATATGCTGCTATGGCAAGAAAAATTACGATAGATTTAAGCATTACAACTGGTGAAAAGGTTTCATCATAGTCTATACCATGAGTTTGTCTATAACCTTTTGCTACCAGTCGTGCTTTGTAAGTATGCACATTTCCCTCCATGTCTGTTTTCTTTTTGAAAACCCACTTACACCCAATGGTTTTTGAACCTTTAGGTGGGTTAACCAAAGTCCAAACTTGGTTATCATACATGGATTGCATCTCAGACTTCATAGTCTCTAACCATTTTCTAGAGTCAGAACTCTTAATGGCTTCTTGATAGAAAGTGGGCTCATCATTGACCATAAGCTCCACATTGTGATCGTCAGTGATGAGAAATCCATATCTCTCAGGTTGTTGACGAACCCTATCAAATCTTCGAGGTCCTTGTTCTATAGATGTAGGCTCATCTTGGACTTGTGAGCTATGTAATCGAGATTCATTATTTGGTTCAGGCACTAATTGTGGCTCTTGAATCTCATATTGATGAGGTTCAGGCACTAACTGTGGTCCTTGAATCTCATCAAGATGTATTTTACTCCCACTGATTCTTTTGAAAATAAATTCCTTTTCAAGAAAGAATCCATTTCGAGCAACAATTACTTTATTTTCTTTTGGGAGATAAAATTGATATCCTTTAGTTTCTTTAGTATACCCCACAAATATGCATTTATCAGATTTAGGTGCAAGTTTATCAGATAATAAACGCTTTACATAAACTTCACAACCCCAAATCTTCAGAAATAACAAACTAGGTTGTCTCCCAGTCCATATCTCATATGGCGTTTTTTGAACCGATTTAGATAGAACTTGATTTAGTATGAATGCAGCAGTCTCCAGGGCATAACCCCAAAAGGAGATTGGAAGATCAGTTTGACTCATCATTGATCGAACCATATCTAATAAAGTCCGATTTCTCCGTTCAGATACACTATTCCATTGAGGTGTTCCTGGTAGAGTTAATTGTGAAATAATTCCACAATTTTTAAGATGCTCGTCAAACTCGTGGCTTAAGTATTCACTACCTCGATCCGATCGAAGTGTTTTGATACTTTTGCCAAGTTGATTTTGTACTTCATTTTGAAATTCTTTGAATTTCTGGAATGATTCAGATTTGTGTTTCATCAGATACAGGTAGCCATATCTGCTGAAATCATCTGTAAATGTAATGAAGTACTGAAATCCTCCTCTAGTGAGTGAATTCATTGGTCCACATACATCAGTATGTATTAGGCCCAATAAATCAGTTGCCCTTTCATTTTGTCTCTTGAAAGGCGCTTTAGTCATTTTGCCTAATAAACAAAAATCACATGTTCTGTAAGATTCTAAATCAAACGATTTTAGAAGCCAATCATTATGAAGCTTTGTTATGCGTTTCTCATTTATATGGCCCAAACGACAATGCCAGAAGTAAGTCTGATTTAAATCATTGGATTTCAATCTCTTAGTATTTATATTATAGATAGACATGTCTGAAGATCCACGAAGATTTAGAATATAAAGCCCATTCGATAATGAAGCATCTCCATAAAAAATGCCGTTTTTATTAATGGAGCAAATGTTATTCCTAATAACAAATTCAAAACCTTCTAAATCCAAACAAGAAACTGAAATAATATTCCTACTCATAGCAGGAACATAAAAATAATTGTTCAGTTCTAAAACAAGCCCACTGGGTAAAATTAATTCAAAAGTTCCTACAGCTACTGCAGCAACTTTTGCTCCATTCGCAACTCGTAGGTCTACCTCGCCTTTTGCCAAGGCTCTACTCCTTTTTAGACCCTGCACATTTACACAAATGTGAGATCCACAACCGGTATCCAATACCCATGAATCAGAAGTAGATAAATTAATTTCAATAACATAAATACCTGAAGCGGCAGTCTCACTGTCCTTCTTTTTCTTTGCTTCCAAATAGAGCTTGCAATTTCTTAACCAATGTCCTTGTTCTCCACAATGGTGGCAAGCTCCCTCCTTTGGTGTCTTGGCCTTAGGTTTGGGCTTGAACTTGGACTTTGCCTTGTCCTTACCCTTACTAGCCATGACCTTGCCCTTTTGGTTGTTCTTTTTGCCTTTCCCTTTTTGAACCATTAGAACACTAGGAGTATTCTTCTTAATGTTCAATTCAGCTTGTTTTAGCATCCCATGCAATTCAGTAATGGATTTCTCCATATTATGCATGTTAAAATTCATGACAAACTGGTCATACTCAGCAGGTAAAGAGCCCAAGATCAAATCCGTGGCCATGTCATGATTAACAGGAGCACCAAGCTTATCAAGATGATCTAGATAGCCCTTCATTTTAAGGACATGAGCACTTACCGAGGTGCCAGAAACCATCTTACATGCATTTAACGCCTTGTGAGTTTCAAATCTCTCTTGTCGTGCTTGCTCTTGGAACATTTCCTTGAGATGCACAATCATGTCATATGCCTCTGCTTCTTCAAACTGTTTTTGAAGTTCAGAGTTCATGGTTGCTAGCATGAGGCAAGTAACATCGTTGGAGTCATCTTTGTGCTTACTATAAGCATCTTTTTCAGCTTTTGAGGCGTTATTTGCTTGGAGCGAGGGGAATAGGATTTTCAAGAACATAGAGCCTTTTTTCTTGCTTAAGAACAATTCTTAAGTTTCGTGCCCAATCAAGAAAGTTAGTCCCACTAAGCTTGTCTTTCTCAAGCACAGATCGCAATGAATTATTCCAACTGTTTGTTGCCATTATCTACATACAAAAATATGCAAAGTAATTAATTTTTGAGACTCTAACGAAAAACTCCCACTAAAAGCATTTAAACTTTTTGAAACTTCAACATTTTGATGTTTCGTAGTGGGGAAAAATATTTTGTTTTAATCATAAGTAAGCTTTGGCTTTAATCTTATAATTAAATAAAATTCTAATTTTAAATGAGATAGACATCAAATGTCCCGACTAAAAATATCTCATAAAATGCCCTAGGCCCAAAACCATTTTGATAGCCCAGTTAAGTCAAACCATATCAAACATATGGAAAACTATTTTCCATCTTATCTCACTCAGATAATCAAAAGCATCCTACTTTGGTAGGAATGACCATATGATGATCCAAGTAATAACAAGTGTTTGATTTTGGAAGGCATTTAACACTTAAATTTTTTTTTCTTAAAAAATTTGATTGGATTGTAGTAAGCAGGAAATAAACATATCAAATATGCATGCAAGACATAAATAAAAGTGACATAGCATGGCCCATAACCTATGTTGATCATCACGAGCAAAGTGAAGATCAAGGTGGTCAATCTAGGTATATGAACTCCTTAAGCATTCTCTAATGCCTTGAGCATACTCCTCCTTGGTTGTAAATGTCGGCTGCCGTCTTCTTTTACATTGGATAGTAAAATTAAAATAATTCCTATTCTAGGAAAGCAGTACAATTTTACAACAATGGATAACGACACGCATGCCGTATTTAAAAAATTACAACTTAAAACAACCATAATGTAACCAACCAATCACATTGGGATGAAACGGGCCATGCTATGCACTATTCAAAATAATCCACAACTACAATAAAAAACATTGACGAATAACACACAACGAACAGTTAGTTGGGGTTCCAAGGGGCAACAGCCCTGACGGGGTCAATGGGCAGCACCTCTGGTGGGTCAAGGGCAGCGCCCTGCGAGGAGTCTCAGGGCGAGCGCCCGAAGAAAAACGATTTTTCCTACTCTCATTGAATGAGATTTTGCCTTCCGATTTCCGAAAATTAATCAAATTAACGTTCGGACCCCTTAATAACCATCGCTGTGAAAATTCATATTACAGACAATATGCGTTCTTTTAATCATATTTATACAGATAACATATTATCATGTCCGATTAATAAAAGCAATTCGCAAATATAGAACGACGGATAGCATGCTTACGATACCATATCATATTAAAACGAGACCAATTTACGGACAATCCGCAACTAATGCAGTGCGATCGAGCGACTAAGATGCACACATTAAACCTAATTCGAGCGATCTGCATGCTAAGTATTCTAAAATCATAATCATGCGAACATGCTTGATACATACCCGTTAAATTCATATATACATATTATACATGTATTCAACAATACAATTAATACGGATGAATCAACCTAATCGTTTAGCAAGTTGCTACGATACCACTTGTTAGGATTCGTGGACTCCTAAACGCGGAAAACATCTACGAATCCCTCCCGAGGACCCAAGTAAACGATTAAGAAGATCTAAGCTTTAAGAATTACCTCCGGTTTCTGTAATCGAAATCCTTCGATTACGGTTGTGCTTGTTGTACGTTCAACCCGAACAATCACCGGACGTTGCGGTATGCGAACGTCCTCTATCGGATACACACCGCGAACTCACTCGATACCGGGAGTGCTAGCGCCTAGGGTTTGAGAGGTTTTTTTCTTTCTGGTAGAGAATGACACGAATGTTCTCAATCGAAAAAATTGGACTATTGAAAAGACGGCTAGGGTTTTCTTAAAAACCCTCGAACCTCTTAGAGTCCAACCCTAATAATATCTTATCATATTCTAATTTAAATTCAAATTAAATTAAAGCTGATATGATAAGATTACTGCCATTATCTCGGTAATTTAACTAATTATTTTACCGAGTCGATTCTTATAATCTGGATATCATCCAGATTCATCGAACTCTGGTCACCGAGAAAAATAACCTAACAAGTTCGCTTATTGTGTGACCCTATAGGTTCATTTAACACTGGCAGTGTGCCTAAATCATATTTAAATGGCCCACAAGTTATAAGTGGTTTCTAGCAAAACATTATAACTATCCAGGTTAAATGAAGATCGGTGATCTCTTTGAACCAAACCATAATTTTATATTTAGTCCTTTTGTCACACGATATCCAGATTAAGCATAAGGCACGGAGCATGTCATCCTTATTAAGCTTAATCAATTATTTCTTGATTTCATAGTAGATCTGTTCAAACAAATGATATCAATATCTTAGATTGATATATTTGAGCACGGCCATGCATTTTTAACGAGTCTAACTTATCAAGGGGCCCATGGATATCTCTCCCATAGCTGAGAGGGACAAATTCCTTCACAATCAATCATATTCCTCTCCTTGATTTATTCTATATCCAACGAGTAGTCTAATTTATTATCCGGTTAAAGACAACTTTAGACAATGTCAAAATATAGAATTTATCAAGTAAGAAACTATGATGAATTTAGGTCGAAGGACTTTCAATATTATTATGGCTAGAAAGTACTTATGACATATTCCATGAAGTACTCTCACAGTGGGTCATGTCCAATACAATGTTCTCTAACAATTATTTATGTCTTGACTCGATATCACAAATATCCATGGTCAGTAAAACATAGCCATCAAGTCACAAACATACTAATCTTAATTTATTATTATTCCAATAATAATAATCGATCAGGGACAGATTTTAGAATAGTCATTGTATTCATTGTAGGGTTTTACTATCAAGTCACGTACTTGATGACCAACAAAACAAAACTCACTATTCATGAAAAGGAAAGCCTCATATTATTATATAAAACATAATGACAATTGTATAAGTACAAATTGACTCTAGGGCATATCCCCAACAGTCGAACCTTTAGTGGATGTACTTTGATCATCCTCCAAGTATCTAGCATTAGTACTCACAAGTACTTTTTGCTCATTGGGATGACAAAAGTAGCCACCTTTTAGATACCCAACAAAATAGCAAAATTTCGATCTTGGTTCTAACTTGTCTCCTTTTATCAATACATAAGTTGGACAACCCTCATATCTTGAGATAATTTAGACTTGGCTTATACCCAGTCCACATCTCATAGAGTATCTTAGGTATTGACTTGGAAGATACCAAGTTCAAAATATATGCCGCTGTTTCTAGGGCATATCCTCCAAAAGACACTAGAAGAGTAGCATAAGACATTATACTTTGGACCATTTCCATCAATGTTCTATTCCTTCTCTCAGTTACCCCATTCTGTTGGGGTATTCTCAGCGTAGAGAGTTGGGATACTATCTCATGATGTACCATGCAATCCTTGAATTCACTAAGGAAGTATTCTCCTCCACGATCCGATCATAAGGTTTTGATTAGTTTATCTGCTCGACGCTCCACTTCAGCCTTAAACTCTTTGAACTTGTCAAAAGAGTCAGACTTGCGTCTCATCAGATAAACATAACAATATCTTGTACAATCATCTATGAAAGTGATGAAGTACTCAAACTCCCCTCTTGCTGATGTAGATAAAGGACCATACACATCAATGTAAATAAGACTCAATACTTCCTTCGCTATATCTGTCTTTTTGGGTAAAGAGCTTTTTGGTCATTTTTTTCCATAAGACAGGATTTACACTGAAGCCAACTTTTCAATCTCAATGAGACTAAAGGTTCATCATGGATTAATCTCTTATTCTTGGTTGAGTTAATGTAACCCAATCTTAGATGTTAAAGATATGAATTATTGACATTGGTCTTTCTCTTCCTATTTAAAGGTTTAAATTTTGTGTTATTCAATTAATTGTTAATAGGATTAATGAAGAATAGATTTTCATACATGTGCCCAGTATATATAACTTTTCCATTTCTACTGATAGTTATACGAGAATGGAAAGAAATAGAATATCCTTAATTTAGTAGTTTTACAACTGAAGCCAAATTTTGTCTAAAACTAAGAATAAATAAAACATCCTTCAAAACAACTATTCTATGACAATCAAAAGTGAGTTACAGTTCTCCCATTGTAAGGGCCCAAACTTGTACTCCATTTCCTACGCGTAGTCCATATTCACCTTTATGGAGTCTTCTAATCTTTTTAAACCCCTGCAAGGAGTTACAAATATTGCCATTGGCTCCTGAATCAACAATCCAAGTGGAAGTTTATCTAACAATTGATATAGACTCCAGATAGAAAACATTACCTATAGGGATTTTTTTTGCCTGAAGATCTGGACACTCATTTTTCTAATGTCCATTCTTCCCACATTTGAAGCATTTACCCTTAAATTTGTCTTTGGGTTAGGACTTGGGCTGGTGTACTGTATTCCCTTTTGGTGCGTGTTTTTAGTGTAAAAAATATTACCAACAAATTACACAATCAATCAAGTTTTAATTAAAATTTCAACCACTAAAACCACACATATGGGCAAGTATACCCACTGTATAGTATAGGGAATAGTAAGCATAAAATCCACGAGAATTTAGGCTCTTACCTTACTTTACCCAAATCTTTATTGTTTAGCCAATAAAATAAGAAGAGAATAAAAAGAAAAATAAATAAAGATAAAAATATATATAACTTAAGGATACAATTTCATGTAACTAGACAATTATCTTGAAAATACAAAATTGATTCAATTAGCATTCAATTGTCGTCATGACATCATGAATGATTTAATATAGACTCACTTCGTTTACAATCCATAGAATCACTATCTTCTAGTTAAATTAGTGAACATATTTTGTCTCTACCAACTTATCTAGAAGATACATTAAAATCAATCCTCATATAAACTCCTATATTCTCTGTGATTTAAAATATGAAATTAGTCAATGAATTCATATTCTGGCAATGATTAACTAACCTTTAATTACCAATATTCTAAACAATTAACCTCTTTTTCAAGCAAGTTAAGAGTTAATAAATAATAAATTAATTAATTAAAGTCATTACCAATCTCTTTTTCAAGCAAATTAATAACAAAAATCAATCAATCAACTTCGTAAGAAAAACAAGTAATCAAATACCAAAAACACAAATTAATTGATCAAAAGTTCCAATTAACTCAAAACCATAATCTCCAAAATAATATCCAATTACAATCAAAACATTAAGCAGATCATTGTTCTAGAAAAGTAAACAAAAGATAAAAGATAAAACTCATAAATAAGGCCTTCTTCTTCTCTTGAATACCTCCTTTGAATAATGCTCCTTTGAGTGTTGATTGAGTAGCTAACTTGGATCCTTCAAATCACACATTTCTCTGGTATTTTTCTTGTATTTATAAGTCTCATTGATGCCAAAATTCATTACTTGAGAAGTTTAGTCCGAGTAGAATTCAGAAAATACCAAAATCATTTGAAAAATACTAAATTCGCGTACAACCGTCCACTCTGGCACTGGGTCCAGTCGGCCCTACTGGCATCGTCCAATATGTTTTTCTCCTCAATTTTGCTCCATTTTTTGCTGCTTAACCAGAATGGACCTGGCACCTGGTCCCTTGGCTGGGTCTGGTGCCAGGTCTATTTTGAAAATTTCACATTTTTCTCAAAATCAATTTAAATCTACACAAATTTGTCAAAAATACTTTTTATAAGCAAAATGTCAAATAAAAAAGAATATACCTAGTTATTTCAAGAGATGTATCTCAAAACAACCGCAAATAACTAAGAAAACCATAGTGATTTTAGCCCCTATCACATACTCCCACACTTGAACTTTTGCTTGTCCTTAAGCAAATAAAAATTAGATACTAAGCATTTAACAAGACAAAACAATTTCGCAAATTTATCATTAGCAAATTCATCCATAATGAAGACATAAGCTTCTTCTAACCTTAAACATAAATTCATCATTCATTTAATCCTTTCAAAACCTTTGTAAACTCATGTATTAAATTAAATAATCCCAAGACCATCAAAGTTAAGTTAAACAAGCTAATATCTATTACAAGAAAATTATCCTACTCCTCAAGCAAAAACATAGATAATATAAATTATACAAGTCAAGCCATTTAACCAATTCCAACATTATAAACTCAAATTTATAAAACTCAAGTTAGTGAAACAAGGAAAACACTTCACTCTTTTTTTTTTCCGCTCAAAATTTTTTTCAATGACTTAGGGAATTGATAGCCTCAAGTGAATGGATTTCTCTTTACGTACCGTATTGGCCCCCTTCTAGTCATTATCTGTTCAGCAATTTTTTTCCTTGCCTTTTTTTCCTTACTGTCTTTCCTTCAGGATAGCCTCAAGAGAGTGTGATACTTTTTTGTTTCTTCTCTTCTACTCACCGTATTAGCTCCCTTTTCAGCAAAAGGTCTCTCTTTTTTTTTCCCCAAAAGATGAAAGCAAATTTTTCAACTCAATTTTTTTCATCTTACATAACAATGATTTTTTTTTTCACTCATTATTTTTTTTTATTTCTTTACATTCTTTATTCACAACTCAAAGTCAAGTAAATTTTAAATCCATAATACAAGAATTAATCAACAACTCTTCCCATATTTCATCATATCATCCATATTCAAACTCAAATAATAAAATAAAATTCAAATGCAAAATATAACCAATGTTAATTTAAATTCTCAAGACTTAGCAAAAATCCAACTTAATACACAAGTTTACCTTTTAATAAAACTTAAACCATAATGAATGACAAATTCATATTCAAAATTAGTAAGAAAATCATCACTCCATTATAGGCAAATTAGCTCAATTTAGCTCCAAAATCTCCAAACTTTCAAATTTTTAAAATTTCTTCCAAAGTAGTAGCTCAATACCAAGAAAATACCAAGATCATACCAAGAAAATACTAAGATCATTGATAAAAATTTGGACAAACAATATTACTAAACCAGTCTCCCATACTTAAACTGAACAATGTCTTCATTGACAAAAAATTAACACAAGAAAGCATATCCAAATGGACCAAATATAATAGAGAGGTAAAAAGTTTAAGTAATACTTCCCAAGTGCAATAAAGTTTCAATAAATATTAAAACATAGAATAGAGAGAAGAGCATATCCAAGAGGACTTTATTCCGACCTACCCAAAAAAAAAACACAAATAAAAGTATAAAGAAAATAATAATAAAAGAAAGAGACACCTAAATAAAAGAAAACAAGTTGAAAATCTTAAGAAAGCAAATAAAGTTATGACTCATTCCCCCACACTTCAATTGGAAAATATGTTCCTTATTTGGGAAAAATAACACCCAACAATTCCAAACACACAATAAAGATGCATACTATTTCCACTTATCATGCTTCCTCATCAAACATTTGAAAAAGAAATTAATACTCATTGAAAAAGATATAGATGATGAAAGTAGAAATTAGAGAGGTTTTTGAAAAATAGAAGATTGATAAAAATAATTTTTCTCAACAAAAGAAACTACATAAATCTCATTCTCTAACATTCCTTTAGACACATAAATATTTTTGTCTACATATAAGTGCACATGGTCTCTAAAGAATGCATCAAACTTGAAATCGCCATTTAACCCTTTAAAAGATTTGTCACAATGAAAATTTTTCTTGAAACTTAGCAATTGAGTTTTCAAAGATGGGATTAAGAAATCCTTACTTTTCAATATATGATCGACAAAAACTAAGTTACCTCCCTGAAATTGGGGTGAAAGGTAGATTTTGTCAACATCTTCCAAGGACTTTGTATGATGTAGCATGGATAAATATAACTCCTTGAGACATGTGAAACTCAACACATCCTCATTTGGACCATTGTTCTCTAAGAATTGAGAGGAACTTAAGAACTTATGTGACAAAGAGAGATTAGAATTATTAGTACATAGAGTAGAATCAAATACCTCTCTTGCCACATTGTGCAATTGTTCCTCATATCCTCTCTCATTTCCTTGGGGATACTCTTGTTCAAGTGTATAGGCCTTTATGGAATCCTCTACTAACTTGGCTAGTTGTGTTCTTTGATGGATCATGCATTGGGATGTTTCTTCATGCCACTTAATGGACGTGTTTTTGTTGGCAACAAATGATTTGATTAAAGCTTCAAGTTACGTCTCACTAAAAGCATCAATGGGAACTTGCAACCTTGCCAACATATCATCATTATAACTCCTTTGATGTTGTACTCATGAATAATTGTCCGTGATGAGGTTTTGAATCTCGCACTCAAAGAAAAACAAAAATCAAATCAGAAATAAAAATAAAAACAAACAAGAATAATAGAACAAATAAAAAAAAAGAAAAATACACAAATTATATATATATTCACAAACTACCTAAATACAAAAGTTAGTGATATATACAAATACAACAAAGACTAAATTAACAAGACTCGAGTGTTTTCGATAGTGCCCATCTCCGGCAACGGCGCCAAAAACTTGATACGTGTTTTTTAGTGTAGAAAATATTACTAACAAATTACACAATCAATCAAATTTTAATAAAACTGTCAATTACTAAAACCACACTTATGGGCAAGTATACCCACTGTATAGTATAGAGAATAACAAGTACCGAATTCACGAGAACCTCCACCTTACTTTACCTAAATCTTTATTGTTTAGCCAATAAAATAATAAGAGAATAAAAAATAAATATAAATATATATATAACTCAATGATGCAATCTCATGCAACTAGACAATTATCTTGAAAATACAAGATTGAATCAATTAGCATTCATCACAATCAATTGTCGTCTTGGCATCATGAAGGATTTAATATAGACCAACTTCCTTTGCAATTCATAGAATCACTATCATTTAGTTAAATTAGTGAACATATTCTGTCTCGACTAACTTATCCAAAAGATACAGTAAAATCAATCATCATATAAACCCCTATATTCTAGGTAATTTAAAACATGAAATTAGTCAATTAATCTATATTCTAGCAATCATTAACTAACCTTTAATTATTAACGTTCTAAACAATTAACCCATTTTCAAGCAAATTAAGAAATAACAAATAAGAAATTAATTAATTAAAGTTATTACCAACCTATTTTTCAAGCAAATCAATAACAAAAATTAATCAACCAACTCCGTAAGAAAAATAAGTAATCAAATACCAAAAACACAAATTAATTGATCAAAAGTTTTAATTAAGTCAAAATCATAATCTCCAAAATAATATTCAATTACAATCAAAACATTAAGCACATCATTGTTCTAAAAAGGTAAATAAAGGATAAAAGATAAAACTCATAGGCAAGGCCTTCTTCTTCTCTTGAATTTCTCCTTTGAACAATGCTCATTTGAGTGGTGATTGAGTAGCTAACTTGGATCCTTCAAATCACACTTTTCTCTTGTGTGTGTGTGTGTGTTTTTTTTTCTTCTGTATTTATAAGCCTCATTGATGTCAAAATTCATTACTTGAGAAGTCTAGTCCGAGTAGAATTCAGAAAATACCAAAATCCTTTGAAAAATACCAAATTCGCACACAATCGCTTCTGATAGAGTGGACTGGCACCGGGTCCAATCGGCCCTACTGGCGCCGTCCAATCTATTTTTCTCCTCAATTTTACTCCATTTTTGCTTCTTAACCAGAATAGACCTAGCGCTTGGTCCCTTGGCTGGGCCTGGAGCCAGGTCTGTTCTAAAATTTTCATATTTTTGCTCGAAATCAGCTATAATCTGCACAAATTTGTCAAAAATATTTTTTGCAAGTAAAATGTTAAATAGAAAAGAATATGTCTAGTTATTACAAGAAATGTATCTCAAAATAGCCTCAAATAACTAAGAAAATGATGGTGATTTTAGCCCCTACCACATTTCTTCTTCTTGAACTTTCTGGGCTTGTGCCCAATTCTTGAAAAAGAAGTTATCATAGCCCTAGCTTGCGGCTTCATAACCTTCTTTGCCATTTGGAGCTCCTTCATCAACTCTATTAAACTCATGTTTAACTTGTTCGTGTTGTAATTCAACTTGAACTGAGTAAAAGAACCCGACAGAGATTTGAGAACTATGTCCACTTGGCTTTCGGGGTCAATGACTGCTCCCAAGACTTCTACTTCCTCGAAAGTAGCAATCACTTTGAGCATATGCTCTTTAACTGATGCTCTCTCAGCTATCTTGTGGGCCGGCTCTTATCTGTGAATATTGTGGCTAATGGTATATTTATGTCATATGCAGTTGCCATGTGCTCATGTTTGGATTGGAGTACATACGACATGGAGGTTAGCATATAGTATCGAGCTATTTCGTCTGTCTTTTTTCATACCTTTTCAGCCTCACGCTCCTCAGTGGTGGAACCTTCCCCAATCACAGGGCAGGTCTCATAAAGGATATACTTATACTCCTCGTCTGTGAGTATTATGTCCAGATTTCTTTTTTAGTCCACATAATTTGGACCCGTTAACTTATTTTCGCGAAGAATAACGGCTAAGGGATCGAAAAAACCTCCACCAACCATTTTTTAAATTTTGAAAAATAAAATAAATTATTAGTATTGTGAAAACAAAATCATTTTGTACACTTTATCCTCATATTAAACTGATAATAGCTAACTCCATATCTATTATCTTTAATATGATTAATTTGGCTCTTAGAAAAACTTACAGAGCTTCTTAGGAAGATTAACAGTTTCCTAAACTAAGTGTGTTAACCACCACAAATAAATTTGCGTTCTAGGTAATAATCTAGATGATAACTCCATCGAAGGGATGACAATTTCTTCTCATTTTCTATGGGCATATCTCGCACTAACCTTCAACGTGGGCTGGATGATTATAATATATTTTTTAGGTTATTATTATATCCTTCCATTAGTTTTAGATCATTGTGGTATCTCTATCCTATACGATTTCACTCTTAGGGTGATGCGAGGAGACTCACGATCTCTAATGAGGATTGTGATGAAAGCCGTGGGGCCATTGGGACCCCTCTCCCACTTAATTTTTTAAATAAGGACTTTCTTAGAAAAAATATTATTTGAAAATTTTCAATTAAGTTCTCTTTTAACTTAAAATAAAATATCTAAATCCATAAAAATTTTTATGTTAAGGTTTATATCCTTTAAGAAAATTTTCCTCACGGATTAATTTTTATTTAAATTAAAAATTAATAATTTCAAAATTTCCCATTTAAAATTTCCTAGAGATTTTGATCTCAATGTTTTATTTGACAAAAATAATTTTTCCTATGCTAAAATGAATTAAAATGGCTTTCCATTTTAACTTACGAAAATTTCTAAATCTAAAATATTTTCTATGTTAAGGATAAAAAACTTTTAAGAAAGTAATCAAGGATTAATTTTTGTTAAATTAAAATAACCATTTAATTAAAAAAATTTCTTGTCAAATAAAATTTCTTAAAGACTTTAGTCTTTGAGAAAACGTGCACATAGAACTTAAAATAAATAGCATGCTAAAAAATTGTAAACGTTTTCATATTTTTCTCTTTTTAATTTTAAGTTTCCAAATAATATAATTAAACACATTAATTAAATTAATTAATAATTTTGTTTAATTCTAAAATCCTTTACTATTATTTTTCATACAAAATTTCAAAAAATATTAATTAATGCGAAAATAATAATTTCGCCTGGTATGGGATCAAAATAAAAAAATAAAAAATTACAAGGGAAAAAATATGTGTGTGTGTATATATATATATATATATATATATATATATATATATATATATATTTCCTTTGGTCTTGTGCACTCGCCGCACAGGATCATGGCCCCATAGGAAGACCCATGGGCCATGGACTGTGGGTGGGTGCTTGCGACCTAACTCTGCCCCGAGAAACGTCCTGGCCAGGATGACTTGCATCCTGCCTAGGATGCAGCGATTCTTGCCATGCCTAGGGGCTGCCTGGGCTCGTCTGCGGCTTGTGAGCAGCAGTTGGGCCTGGGCGCCACCCTCGGCTCCTTCCTGTCTGAGCTGCGGTTGACGCGGCTTGGCTTGGCTAGGTGGTTGGACTTGAGGCGGCTCAGTCCATTTTCCTCAATTTTTCTCGCTGTTTTCGTCTGCAATTTTCTCTAGAACACTTTGCAACTCTTCGTAATCGACCCAAGGCAGTTTTTTGTTACATTTTTCATCAAAAAACATCACACTCGCCTATACCATTTCAAATCGGATTTACATGATGGTTATAGAAAGCATTAAACAAAATTTTACAGTGTTTTATATACCTCAATCGTGAGGTTTACAGACAATCTACCTATACCAAAATAGCGAAGGATCTCATAGTATTCATTAAATTAGTCTTACTAATTTTATTAACTAGCATGTATTAATCATAAGACTTTCAAAACAACTTACTCTGATACCAATTGAAGCTTTGATAATGATAGAAACCATGCAGGCATGAGCCATTAGTGGCAAAAAAAAAAGCACAGAGAGCAGCGGAAGGAAAAAAAATAATACCTCTGTTTTTGGTTATTCTCTTCACTCGTGAAGAAGCTGATGAAAATACTGGAAAAGCTCCCTCGACAGATGAGGTCTCGGGGACTGTCGAAACTTCTGGTTGAAAACCAACAATCCTTTTACTCTTTCGTGGCATGAACGCGAAGCCCTTTGCTTCTCAAAATATTTCACCGCCCAATTGATGTCGGTAAAACAATTTAGGTGAAGAAAGGCTCTTCTTGATCGTTTGCAATTAATTAGCAAAATCAAGAAGACAAACAGAAAGAAAGTGAGATGCATGAGAGAGAGAGAGAGAGAAGAAGAAGGCAGTTATTTTTTTCTTCTGTGTGTTTCTATCTCAACAGAGACCCACGACACACTTCACAATCCTGATAACCAAAATCCCGATGTTTTTAATATTTCAAAACATTCGGAAGCTATCAACAGAAAAAGGTTTAGCTTAGCCTTAATTCTTCTGTTCCGTGAATTAAAATAATCATTTAATCCAGGTTATTGGGTCAAAAATAATTTATTATTTTTCTTGGACCCAGTAAGCCCAAAATAATAACCATTAATTATTTATTTTCTGGACCTATTAAAATAACTTAATAAATAATTAATGAGTGCAAATGAACTAAAATAATTATTCAAACATTTTATTAACTAGTTTAGGCCAAGATTAAAATTTTTAATTATTCAATCTTGGCTTAGGCCCTGAATAATTAATTAACCAATTAAATTAGATAATAAATTTAATTTCTCTCATTTTTTTATTTTATTCAATTCAAAAATAAATTAAAATTCCTAAATAAAATAAAATTCCTTTTATTAAGACCATTTTCTCAACCTAAAAATAATTAGGACTTACGGGCTATTCTGAGGACCAAAAAGACACATCGCCTTGGCTACTAAAATGACAAAAATATCATTATTATATAAATAGCTATACTTTGCATTTTAAATATTTTTTAATATCACCATAAGAAAATATTAACCCCAAGGACAATACTGCTTTAACTATGTCTTCGACCTACAAGTGAAATGACTAAAATACCCCTCTATACACCTCCGTACATTTAGAGAGGAAATAGTATACTAACACATTTCTAAAAGACATCTACCATCCTTAAGCTTCTAGTCCAATGATCCACGACTTCTTGGAATATTTTCGCTTTCCAAGGGAGCTACTCTAAAGCCAATGTCCAAGTCATGTTCCCCAGTGGCCTAAATAATCAGATCATTCGAACAACCATAAGGGGCGATATAGTGTAGACACTATCTTGTACAAGTCTGTCTTGATTAACTAGTTACATATACCCAACATACAAGTATATTAATCCTTCTAAGGAACCTCAACTATAGTATATCAAAGCACACGCTTCCAGCTTTGTCATACCACCAACTCATACTCAAGTTGTAGAGTACAAGTCCACGTTGTAGCAGTAGTAATCTAGGTTTCTATCACATAGTACTTTTAAAAATCACTACTACATGTCATGTTCTACGTATTCAAAATATGCTTATGTTATGAGATGAGAAGACTACTCATTAGTTAAAGGTAAGCCATTCCCTATCTAGATAGAACTCACAACACAATAACCTTATTATGATGAGATCCCCATTCTCATTATTCGGTTAAGAACAACAGTTTATGTGTTAAGTATCCAGTGGTCCATACCTTACTATGAAAGACCTCTATTCACATGAATCATTTACTTAAACACAATAGGTTTTTTCTAATAAAAAATTGTACACAAATATAAAGAAGATTTCACAAACAATTTATGAGAAAAATACTTTTATTAATATAAGTCAAAATTATATCAGAAATCTAGTCTAAGAGGGCATACATTCCAACATTAACTTCTCTCTATTTCAAATGAATTTATTTTTGAAAAAGGTTCATTGCTGTTACGAATTGTGTCTCTTTACTTGTCGACACATTCCAGAAGCACTTTACTGGGGCATACCTACGTGCACACATGTCCCGGCAAATGTGAAGGACATGTGGTTCCAGGAATGGAGGGTAAGAAACTCTATTTTTCAATTCAAAGTTCAATATGTTGTTCCTATTTTTACCTTATTATATTAGCATATCAATGAAAATAAACTATTTTTTTCTTTATTTAAACGTTACAAAATATGCATACTTGTGGTGGATCTATTATTTTGTATTTTTAATTTTTAGTATAGTTTAGCTCCATTTCTATTTTTTCCATTTATATTATATTTTAATCACAAGTTTTAAATGTATTATTCAGAAACATTTCTGTTGTAGTGACGAAGAGGTGCACCAATCCGGCTCAATTACGAAAAGAGTTGCGGTCCGATTTTAAAATACCTTTTGCAAGGCTCGAATGAGTGGTAAGTATCCTTCTTGGGTAGATCTAGCAGACTGGACAGGTATGACCTAATATTAGGGGATAGAGGATTATCAACGGGTTTCTTCCACTGCAAAGAGGAGTAGGTCTCAAGGTAGTACTATTTAGACGGGGGGATCGAGGCCTTTTATGAAGCATGAGGACCGTCTGGTAATTTCTTTTATTTTTTACCACAATTTCTTAACTCTTTACAAATTTTATTTTCTTTGTCATTAATTTAAATATAACTATAGCAGAGAGAGTGGGGGACTAATTTTAACTACATGGAGATATTTAAGACTTTACGCATATTCCAGAAGTGCCCAAGCAGGAAGAGTTTATCATGATCGATCTCGCAAAATTGTGGTAATAATTACTTATTATTTGAATATTTATCATTACTTTTATTTCTTGTAATTTAATCTTCATAACAATTATCGTTATTTTTCCATTTCAGGAGGACATGAACTGATAAAAATAGCATTACTTTCAGGGTTCTTTTAGTGGCTTCGCTACCTCATCTACCATACCCGATGAGAAGTCCATGTTAGTTGAGGTAGTAGGTGGATTTAATAGGGTTAGGTTTTTGGTATGGGGTCAGAGGAAACACAAGTATGTTAGTGACTACATCAAAGTCAGTTACCCTCATCGTCTTCTTCTATAACAGTTTCTATCGATGAGTTTGACAGTAGGATGGAGGAAAAGGTTCCATAGACTAAGTATTGGATCCAGCAATAGTACGACAGACAGCTTGACATATACAAACTACAAGATAACTGCATGACTAATTGGCTAACAATTATGTTTGAGAAGATGGGTATGTCCACACTACAATTGCCTCCCATTGTTGATGAGGATAAGGACTTCTCTGTATTGCCACTAGATCATCATCCACCATCTACTAATAGTGGCAGTGGTCCTTCTCTCCCACCCCCTCCAAGAGCTTATCCTACTCCAATTGCCACTTGATGCATATTTAGTGAGTATTAAGTTTCATATACTACTATTCAAAATATGTTTAGTGGACAAATTTGTATTAGTTTTTATTGTTTCTATTACTTGTGTTGGTAAACATTTTAATTTTTGGTGTGTTATATTGTTTGTCTATTGGTTTGATGGATGACTCTAGTGTATATAAATGTGATAGGGGATAAACATAAAATAGAATATAGGTAGGGAATCATAGTGAAAAATTGCAACAACTTAGCGACGGCCATTGCAAACCCCTCGCTGTTTGCTAGGGCATTACTATGACAAAAAATTTTTTAAAACAAATCATTCGTCGCAAAACCATCGCTGGTCCCTTGCTATTTGCTTGTTTTTCAACGATCAATTATTTTGAATTCAAATAATAGAAAGGGCCATCACAACACTCTCGCAAACTAACGAGAGTACTGTGACGTCCAATTAATAGGCGACGGCCAAAGTAGCGAAGCTGTTGCAAACCCCTCGCTATTTTCTATGGCATTGCTACAGAAAAAGATTTTTAAAAAATCAGCCGTCGCAAGTCCTTCGCTATTTGCTTGGGATTTTCAATGGCCAACTATAATGAATTCAAATAATAGAAATGGCAGACACAAAATGCTCGCAAATTAATGACTGTATTGCAATAGTAGCTTAATCCTAAATTTAATCGACCTATTGTAACTTAGTAATGTTGTTGCTAAGTCGTGGCCAATAGCAACGGCCTAGCGACTACTGTATAAATGTGGTCGTCATATTACCGTAGCAAGTCTATCTCATTCATTTGTTAACTTCATTCTACAGCTATAGCAAAGCCATCACTAAGTCTGCCTCGCAAAATTTTTGGCCAAGGACAACTGATTTATCAAAGGTCCTTAGCTATCACCACGCCGTCGCCTATTATCTTTAGTGACAATCGTGCAAGTGTTTTGGCCGTTGCCAAAACATGCCTTTCTTGTAGTGTACAAGATTTAAATGAAATTACAAAAGATATATTACAGAAGATATGTTAAATATTTATAAAAGATACATAAAAAAATATGATATGCAAAATATAGAAAATTAAATACTTAAGAGAATATTTGATATTATTTAACATTATTGACTCTCTTCCAAACTCCATTGGCTAGGTCGCTGGTTCATAAAGGGACTATGAAACAAAACCCTTTCTATTTGTAGGGTGCAAGAGTCAGTGCGTGCGTACAGTAGGTTAGATACATTTTGTACACAAGTTTGCATTTTATGGTAGCTGTAGGTTTTTTGGGACTGATACATAATACTCCTTTAAGACTTACCTTATGTTTGGTTCATAAAGGAGGAGGGGAGGGGGAGAGGGAGGAAGAGGAAGAGGGAAACTTTTACTTCTATTAGGAAGAGTAAATTATATTTACTCCTATTTTGTTTGATTGGAGTGGAAGGAAAGTAAATAATAAGTATCATTTTTATTTACATTCCAATCCATCTAAATTTGAACAGGTTATTTTTCTAACGTGGGAGGAAATCTCTTTCCCTCCTTATTTACTTATCTTTCATATTTCCTTCTTAACTAAACGACATAATCATCTATTTACATATAGATTTACATCTCTTCTTCATTTCCTCCCTGTTTTTACCTCAACTAAACATATTGAGTGGTGAAACTCATATATTAATGGATATTAGGCCTGTTAATTCGAGGTTATAAGTTGAGCTTGACTAAATTCGAACTCTAGCTAAGTTATAGATAAAAATGATAGAGAAGTATGTGGTGCAAACCAATATATTAACAAAGTGATTGAGAAGTAAGTGTTAGAAACAGGGTACTTACGAGCACAAACAGGCAACTCAACTGAATTGAACAAGCACCACCTATACTCGACCAAGGCTCTAACAAATGCAATTATCAAATATCAATAATGCCGACAAGGCCAAACAGTCCAAGCATAAAGTAACTAAACAGAATTAAAACTTAACAGATAAGTCAGTAATGGACTTAAGAGACTTGCTCGCAGTTCTGTCAGAACGTACTCGGTGCCAACTCCAGTAGATGTACCCGGCACTAGCTCTTCTCTGAACAAGCTGCGATGCGACGTACAGTAACACTGATCGAATAACCAATTCAATACTGATTTGCCTTCAAGAAGTTATTCACCCCACTCCAATGCGATGAATACAACGACTCTCCTTGCAGGATAAGACGGTCTCAGATCGCTGTCGACGCACACCGACTGCGATCACCTCAAAAATCTTCTCAGTTCACCGGTCCTGTTCACTTAAAGTACTATGGATCGTAATAGGGAGAACGGAAGAGGCGATTTTTCTCTCAAGGAAGCAAAACACGAAAAAAGCTTAACCCTAGCGGTGGCTCTGTTTGTTTCCTTTTAATCTCGCCTAAGGAAAAATAAAAACCCAATCCAAATTAGGAGACCTTAATTCTAATCAGATTTTATATTTCCTTTTTCTCTTCAAGTTAGAGTTAATTTGGGCCAAATAAAAAAATAAAGGAACGTGAAAACATAGGCCAAGCCCGGCGGCACGTGCGTGTGGCATCCTCCATACCTTGGGCTTTTCTATCAAATCTATAGAAAAGACTTTTAGTATATAAAGGCTTCCACACTCCTTAATTTTTCTCATGTGGGACTCATGTCTAACATAAGTTCCCAAATGGTTAAATATCCAACTTTAACAACATTTAATTATGGATTCACACCATGAAAATGGCTTCTACCATAATCAAAACAATCTCTAACATGTCAAGAATAACTCTTATTAATTGTTTTATACTAACTAATAATGAGTTAAAAATTATTAATTCTCAAAGTTTCCATTTTCAACAATCCCCCACAATTTCATAGTTAAAGACTATCCAGGATTTACATAATCTACTTTCGATAATGGTACTTTTCGGTTTGAACCACTACCTAAGTTATCCAACTTATGCCCCTACAGGAATAGATGGACTTAAACCTTCAATCTGAACCTTGAATGTGACGGCGTCCATTGGTAATAATAGACTATCAGCTATGGAGACAATCTTTAGGGTTGACACGTTATGGCCATGTGTCACAATCCTGTCTTATGAGTGTATTCAAAGAAAACCTAATTCTCTTTAGTTGAAGCCACACAACAACACTCACTATTTGGTTCATGAGAGCCATCTAATCGAGGTTCATTAGTTGGTTAAGGTACTAATTGTGGCTCTTGAATCTCATCAAAATGTATTTTACTCCCACTGATTCTTTTGGAAATAAATTCCTTTTTAAAAAAGAATCCATTTCGAGCAACAATTACTCTATTTTCTTTTGGGAGATAAAATTGATATCCTTTAATTTCTTTAGGATACCTCACAAATATGCATTTATCAAATTTAGGTGCAAGTTTATCAGATAATAAACGCTTTATATAAACTTCACAACCCCAAATATTGAGAAATAACAAACTAAGTTGTCTTCTAGTCCATATCTCATATGGCGTTTTCTGAACTGATTTAGATGGAACTCGATTTAGTATGAATGCAGCAGTCTTTAGGGTATAACCCCAAAAGGAGATTGGAAGATCAGTTTGACTCATCATTGATCAAACCATATCTAATAAAGTCCAATTTCTCCGTTCAGATACACCATTCCATTGAGGTGTTCCAGGTGGAGTTAATTGAGAGATAATTCCACAATTTTTAAGATGTTCGTCAAACTCGTAACTTAAGTATTTATCACATCGATCTGATCAAAGTGTTTTGATATTTTTTCCAAGCTAATTTTGTACTTCATTTTGAAATTCTTTGAATTTCTGGAATGATTTAGATTTGTGATTCATCATATACAGGTAGCCATATCTGCTGAAATCATCCGTAAATGTAATGAAGTACTGAAATCCTCCCCTAGCATGTGAATTCATTGGTCCACATACATCAGTATGTATTAGGCCCAATAAATCGGTTGCCCTTTCATTTTATCTCTTAAAAGGCGCTTTAGTCATTTTGCCTAATAAACAAGAATCATAAGTTTCGTAAGATTCTAAATCAAACGAATTTAGAAGCCCATCATAATGAAGCCTTGTTATGCGTTTCTCATTTATATGGCCCAAATGACAATGCCAAAAGTAAGTCTGATTTAAATCATTGGATTTTAATCTCTTAGTATTAATATTATAGATAGACTTGTTTGAAGATCCACGAAAATTGAGAATATAAAGCCCATTTGATAATGAGGCATCTCCATAAAAAATATCGTTTTTATTGATGGAGCAAATGTTATTCCTAATAACAAATTCAAAACTTTTTAAATCCAAACAAGAAACTGAAATAATATTCCTACTCATAGCAGGAACATAAAAACAATCATTCAGTTCTAAAACAAGTCCACTGGGCAAAATTAATTTAAAAGTTCCTACAGCTACTGCAGCAACTTTTGCTCTATTCGCAACTCGTAAGTCCACCTCGCCTTTTGCCAAGGCTCTACTCCCTTTTAAACCCTGCACATTTACACAAATGTGAGATCCATAACCGGTATCCAATACCCATGAATCAGAAGTAGATAAATTAATTTCTATAACATAAATACCTGAAACGACAGTCTCACTGTCTTTCTTTTTCTTTGCTTCCAAATAGAGCTTGTAATTTCTTAACTAATGTCCTTATTCTCCACAATGGTGGCAACTCCCTCATTTGGTGTCTTGGCCTTAGGTTTGGGCTTGAACTTGGACTTTGCCTTGTCCTTGCCCTTACTAGCCATGACTTTGTCCTTTTAATTGTTCTTTTTCCCTTTCCCTTTTTGAACCATTAGAACACTAGGAGTATTCTTCTTAATGTTCAGTTCAGCTTGTTTTAGCATCCCATGCAATTTTGTAATGGATTTCTCCATATTATGCATGTTAAAATTCATGACAAACTGGTAATACTCAGGAGGTAATGAGCCTAAGATCAAATCCGTGACCATGTCATAATTAACAGGAGCACCAAGATTATCAAGATGATCAAGATAGCTCTTCATTTTAAGAACATGAGCACTTACCGAGATGCCAGAAACCATCTTACGTGCATTTAACGCCTTGTGAGTTTCAAATCTCTCTTGTCGTGCTTGTTCTTGGAACATTTCCTTAAGATGCACAATCATGTCACATGCCTCTGCTTCTTTAAACTATTTTTGAAGTTCAGAGTTCATGGTTGCTAGCATGAGGCAAGTAACATCGTTGGAGTTATCTTTGTACTTACTATAAGCATCTTTTTCAACTTTTGAGGCGTTATTTGCTAGAGCAGAGGGAATATGATTTTCAAAAACATAGAGCCTTTTTTTTTTACTTAAGAATGATTCTTAAGTTTCATGCCCAATCAAGAAAGTTAGTTCTACTAAACTTGTCTTTCTCGAGCACAGATCATAATGAGTTATTCCAACTGTTAGTTGCCATTATCTACATATAAAAGATGCAAAGTAATTAATTTTGAGGCTTTGATGAAAAACTCCCACTAAAAGTATTTAAACTTTTGAAACTTCAACATTTTGATGTTTCGTAGTGGGTAAAAAAAAATTTCATAAATATTTTATTTTAATTATAAGTAAGCTTTGGCTTTAATCTTATAATTAAATAAAACTAAAATTTTAAATGAGATAGGCATCAAATGTCCCGGCTAAAATATCTCATATAATGCCCTAGGTCCAAAACCATTTTGATAGCCCAGTTAAGTTAAACCATATCAAACATATGGAAAACTATTTTCCATCTTGTCTCACTTAGATAATCAAAAGCATCCTACTTTAGCAGGAATGACCATATGATGATCCAAGTAATAACAAGTATTTGATTTAGTCCTTTTGTCACACGATATCCAGATTAAGCATAAGGCACGGAACATGTCATCCTTATTAAGCTTAATCAATTATTTCTTGATTTCATAGAAGACTGTTCAAACAAATGATATCAATATCTCAGATTGATATATTTGAGCACGGCCATGCATTTTAACAGTCTAACTTATCAGAGGGCCCATGGATATCTCTCCCATAATTGAGAGGGACAAATTCCTTTACTATTAATCATATTCCTCTCTTTGATTTATTCTATATCCAACAGTAATCTAATTTATTATTTGGTAAAGACAACTTTAGACAACGTCAAAATATAGAATTTATTATGTAGGAAACTATGATGAATTTAGGTCGAAGGACTTTTAATATCATTTTGATTAGAAAGTACTTATGACATGTTCCATGAAGTACTTTCACAGTGGGTCATGTCCAATACAATATTCTTTAACATTTATTTATATTTTGACTTGATATCACAAATATCCATGACCAGTAAAACATAACCATCTAGTTACATGCATACTAATCTTAATTTATTATTGTTCCAATAATAATAATCGGTCAGGGACTGTTTTAGAATAGTCATTGTATTTATTGTTGAGTTTTACTATCAAGTCACATACTCGATGACCACAAAATAAAATGCACTATTCACGGAAAGGAAAACCTCATATTATTATATAAAACATAACGACAATAGTATAAGTACAAATTGACTCTAGAGCATATCTCTAACACTCTCTACCTCTGTCAGATCTTAACCTTTTAAATTTCTTACCAGTTTGAGTTTCAGCTTCATTTTTAAATATGAGAAACATTTCAAGTGCTTCATCTTTATATTTGAGTAAATAAATATAGTAATATTTATTGCAATCGTCAATAAAAGTAATGAAGTATTTCTTATGATCCTTAGTCAACAAACTATTGAATTCACAAATGTGTGTGTAAACTAAATCAAGTATTTCTGAATTCCTTTCAATTGAATGATAGGGTTTCCTGGTTATTTTAACTTCCACACACACTTAACATTTGTTCTTCTTATCAATTGAATATTTAGGAATCAAGTCTAAATTCATCATTCTTTTGACATAATCTAAATTTAAATGTCCAAGTCTACTATGCCAAATATCAGTGGATTCAGTAATGTGCACCATAGGATAAACAAAATTCACAACAGAAGAAGTTTTATTTAAATCAGAAGTAAATTGTTCAACTCTTAATTTAAACAAACCATCTGATAAATAACATTTGCCAATAAAAGAATTGTAGTGCATAATCACTACTTTATTACATTTGAAAGTGAATTCATAATCCTCTCTAACTAAACATGAACCACTAAGAATATTCCTACGAACTGTTGGAACATGCTGCACCCTATAAAGAGAAAGAATACGCCCTAAAGGAAACTTTAAGTCCACGCGTCCAATCCCCAACACATTGGCTGCAGCTGAGTTCCCCATCTTCACAGTTTTTCCTTCAATAGGCTGTCAAGACACAAAAAATAATTTATCAGTACAAACGTGCACATTTGCTCCAGTATCAACTAGCCATTCAAGTGGCTCATAAATAATAAAGACTTTTGGGTTAACAGAAACATACATTTCATCATCATTGGAAGTAGTGATGCCAGTCCCAGCCTCAATGGTACAAACCTCAGTAAGGTGTATACTTAAATCAACTTCCATTTGACTAGTATCCTCTACCACCACATTGATTTAGGCTTTAGAATTTGATCCTTATTTGACTTTGGGCTTTTTAGACGGACAATCCTTAGCCCAATGTCCAACTTGACCACAATTCCAACAAGGTTTGTCGCTTTCAGATTCTTCTTTGCCTTGTCTTTTATCTTGTTAATGTTTTTAGAGTTTGAATTAACTCTCACATTCCTCTAATTATTGCTCTTCTTCCCAGTAGTCACCAAATGGACATTAGACTCCACAGGTACAATATGACTATTCTTTCTATATTACTCCTCAATGGGCATTGATTTCATCAGATCGTTTAGAGAAATCTTCTTCGTCTTATGTTTGAGAGACATGCCAAAGTCTTCCCAAGACTTAGGAAATTTCTCTATCACTGACATCACTTGAAACTTCTCAGGAAGTTCTATATCCGACTCATGAAGAGAATGAATAATCAATTGCAACTCTTGAGTCTATTCAGTCACAGACTTACCCTCAACCATCTGAAACTTCAGGAAGTTGGAGACATAATACCTTTCCAGACCTTGATCCTTAGTATTATATTTCCTATCCAATTCATCCCATAGCATCTTTACTGTGTATGAGTATTTGTCAATGCTGACAATATTGCCCCTCTGCTAACATTGTTCCGTTCATCCCATGTAGCAATCTTAGCTACTCTAGGATGCCTATTAGTTGGTATGGGCCTGTCTACCTGCACTGCTGACAATAAGCCCTTCATGGTCAACTAAATTTTCATGCGTTGTTACCAACGCTTGAAATTCTGCCTTGGACCAAATTTGTTCGGCAGACTATTCAAGTAAACTAAAGGTTTATACGCAGCAAATGCAGTACCTGACGAATTAGTCATTGCACACAAACAGATAATTGCAAAATAACTTCTTGAAGACTGTTAGAAACAAGGTGCCTACGAGCACAGACAGACAATTCAATTGAATTGAACAAGCACCGCCTATTCCCGATCAGGGCTCTAACAAATGCAATTATCAAATATCAATAATGTTGACAAGGTCAAACAGTCTAAGCATAAAGTAACTAAATAGAATTCAAATTTAACAGATAAGTCAGTAATGGACCTAAGAAATTTGCTCGCAGTTTTGCCAGAACGTACTCGGTGCCTACTCCAGTAGATGTACCCGGCGCCGCCTCCAGTAGATGTACCTGGCGCTAGCTCTCCTCTGAACAAGCTGCGATGCGACGTACAGTAACGCTGACCGAATCATCAGTTCAATGTTGGTTTGCCTTCAAGACGTTATTCGCCCCACTCCGGTGCGATGGGTACAGCGACTCTCTTTGCAGGATAAGATGGTCTCAAATTGCTGTTGAGCACACCAACTGCGATCACATTGAAAATCTCCTCAGTTCACCGATCCTGTTTAGTCAAAATGCTATGGATCGTGATAGGGAGAATGGAATAGGTGATTTCTCTCTCAAGGAAGCAAAAAAGCATGAAAAAGCTTAACCCTAGCCGCAGCTCTCTTCGTTTCCTTTTAATTTTACCTAAGGAAAAATCAAAACCCAATCCGAATTAGGAGTCCCTAATTCTAATCAAATTTTATGTTTCCTTTTTCTCTTCAAGTTAGAGTTAATTTGGGCCAAATAAAAAAATAGAGGAACGTGAAAATATGGGCTAAGCCCAAGCCCGAGCCGAGCGGTGCACGCGTGTGGCATCCTCCATACCTTGGGCTTTTCTATCAAATTTATAGAAAAGCCTTTTAGTATATAAGGCTTCCACACTTCTCAATTTTTTCCATGTGAGACTCATGTCTAACATGAGTTCCCAAATGGTTAAATACGTAACTTTAACAACATTTAATTATGGATTCCCACCACGAAAATGGCTTCGACCATAATTAAAACAATCTCTAACATGTCAAGAACAACTCTCATTAATTGTTTTAGGCTAACTAATCATGAGTTAAAAGTTATTAACTCTCAAAGTTACCATTTTCAATAGTAAGTGGTGAAATTCATATATTAATGAAGTAGACCTGTCAATTTAGGGTTATAAGTTGAGTTTTACTAGATTCGAACTCTAGTTGAACTCAAAATGAATATGAGTTCAAGCTGAATCCAATGTAAGATGCGAGCTTGAGTCGACTTAAAATAATTTTTTTTAAAAAGACAAAATTATAATTTTTCATAACATAAAAATTCATAATCACAATAAAATTTTACATAATCATAATAATCACTTTGCATATAATTATTAATGTTATTATGTTAAATAGCATGTAAAATCTTTTAAGATTATATTTTAGAGTTTGAGGTGGTAATAGTACAAAAAAATTTATATGAAGGGAATAAGTTTATAATATATATTTACATAGAGTTTTTCTTAAGACTCGTTTGATAAACTAAAATTTGAAAACTGAAATCTAAATATTTAAGTACTAAATTTTGAAAATTAAAGTTTGAAATCTAAATCTGCAGTCTGAATTAATTATAATTTATTTTTACACTATATTTTATTACAATTTAGATTTAATATAAAGGAATATTAATAATTAGATAAATATTTAATTTATTTAGACTTCAAACTTAAATAACTTTTAATTCACTTAAAATTTATAATAGGATATCAGTACATCTTAATCAATTAAGTGATAACAGAAATCTGTTATCAAAGACACTTAATTAATTAAGTACTTAATATTAGTTATTATCAAACACACTTAATAAATAATTACTTAATTCATTCAATTTTAAGTACTAAATTGGGTTATCAAACAGGCCCTAATAGCAAAAAGATCGAATTTTAACTATTACCATAAGGATTTGCTACAATGATTAAAAAAAATATATTACTATTCCGATAGTTATACATTTGAACTAGTTTTATTATAAAATTCTACTCTGACATATTATTTTATAATTAATAATTTAATATCAAATACGGAAAATAAATATAGAATAAAAGTTGATTTTACATATTAATGTTACGAAATAATAGTTAAAATTGAAACTTATGCCTCCTGTGCAAGAAACAATTGACTTTTAAGTTATTTTTGAAATAGTTAGATTATTTGTAATTTTGCGTTGGTGCCAACCCTAATACATCCACATCTCTTTACTGCTTCTAATCAATCCAGGTACTCTAGGCCAAAAGTATAAGAAGCCCTTGTATGTTTTTTTCCTTCTTCTGTATAGAGCTGAATCCAATAAAATTAGCAGTTTGTAATGACTTGATGTGCACGGATGAAAGATTCCCACATAAAGGATTAATGAAAACTCATCCTTAGAAATTTCAAAATATACATATGTGAATTTCTTCCTACCATTTTAGACTGTGCAAAGAAAATGAACATAGACGAATGTCAAATTTTCCGTGTAAAAAATTTAGCAACTCTAATTTGCCGCCAATCATGGATGGAACTAATGTTTTTTTAACCAAATCGGATTAGTTGGTCGAACCGATCAAATCGTGAACTGATAGTATTATTGGTTCGAATCTCTGTTTCAAATTGTTTTTTTCAAAAACTATTGTAATTTGTGAGAAATGTATTCGATCGGTCGGCTCAATTGGTAAACCGTTAAACTATTTGGTCTAATATTAATCCAACCAATCTATTTCAAGAAATAAATTAAGGAAGTAAAATTTAAAATTATGAGTTATTAATAAATTAAGAATATCTAATTTTAATTTTATAACTGTAAATTATTTATTTTATTTATAATTTATCATTTTAGTACATTATAGTGTTATAAATTAGAATGTTTATGCTACAATATACTTGAATCACACTATATTACTAATCAATTTTATTCTTTATAATAATTATATTTTTAATTTTTAAATTATAATATTACTGGTATAATTATGATTCAATTACGATTGGATTATTAAATCGTTAATCAATAATTTTTCAACTCGATGTCCGATCTGATTTTGAAAATATTAGATGGAACTAAGAATTTGAATTAGGAAAAAATTATATTAAGGGGATAATATTATAATTTTTTTAATTAAAAAAAAGTAGAGGAGAAAATATAATATTTTAAAGAGCTGTTTTTTTAAAAAATATTTAATTTTTCTAACATAAATTATAACATTTTTAAAAATTTTAGAGGTGGGAATCCCTATATCCCTTTTTGTTTCTAATTCCAAATTTACAGTTCCATCCCTAAGCTTTCGTTTCCCTCATCGCATAAAATAGCCGAGGGGTAGAGAGGAAGGAATATATTCAAACAAATTACAATATCTGACCCAATTGGTAAGGTCATGTGCTATTCTATTACAATCTTTAGAAATATATTTATTCTCCAAGAAGATTTGGATGACAAAATACCTTTGGTAGCATCTATTCCAATCCATTATTCAGCAGTGGAATTTTTCAATGCAATCTAGTTAGGATAAAATATCCACTATATGAAAAATTAAATCCAAATAATTCGTATTTTTTATGATGATTATGTATTCAGAAAGCATGCTATTCTCTTTTTCTCATAATTTAATTTTATTTCTAATTCAGACATTATTTTTTTCACAGATATCGCAAGTTATAAGGTTAGATACGCGGGGGCAAAGAAAGGGGCACGGGACCGCGCTTGTTCTTTAAAATTTTTATATTTATTTTGATAAAATTATTTTTTAAAAAATTCCTTTAAATTTAATATTTTATCTTTTAAATTTTTTTTAAAAATTATAATATTATTTTTAACATATAATTTATATAAAATTAATTTGATCCGTCATATTAAATTTTTTATTCTGTCTTTATAAATAAATAAAGGAAATGACGCGGAGCACACGTACTCTCTGTGTTGTCAGCAGGGAACCAGGTGGGACCATAACAGCAAAGCCGGGCTGATATCCGCGTTTACCGGGCTCAGCCCATAGACAACTCAAGAGTCAAGACCAAACGCATTTTCCACGTACTGCTTTTCCTGAGAAGGCCAACCATCAGTAATTTGTCCTGTTATGATCATTCTTTTGCTTCCATGTTCGGTTTTAATATCTGGAGGGGTATTTTAATATCACAAATTAGGCATACTTCCATAAATATAAATTTTAATTAATTTACTCTATATATAAATTTTAATTTTCAAAAATCAATACTTAAATATTTAAAATTCAATTTTTAAAATTTAATTTTATCAAAAAGATCTTAGAACCACCAAAAGTCTTTTTTTTTTTTTTTTTTACAAACAATCTTATTGAACTTGACCGATTTGGATATGTTTCGTCTCTCAAAATTTTAATATTATTCTCTTAGTATAACTTTGTTCCCTCCAACCCCTAGTTCCTGTTTATCCTTGCTTCAAACTATGTCAAAATTTAATTTTTTACTCTTCAATTAAAAATGAATAAAATATTTCCTCGAATTATTTAAACATCCAATTCTAACCTTTTTGTCCGTTTGATCAATAGTCCACTCTCCCATTCGTCAAACACATGACCAAAACGTAACCAATTGTAAGGTATTTTTGTCTATTCACTCGACTATTATAAGGAAACAAAAAGTTGAAAAACAAATGGTACAGAAAATCAAAGGTGGCTGCCATATACCAAATCATAGCATGAAGAAGAGATGAAGAAGAAAAAGAGAAGGAGACTGATTTAACTTTGCAGTGGGGCTGGTTTGAAGATAAGAAAAAGAGGAAATTCCAATCTAATTTGGCCGTGGTGGGGGTTTAGATTTGATAGAGAAGAAGAAGAAAAAGAAAGATAGTAGTAGACTCTGATTTGATTTGGCTAGGTTTGAAGAATAGGAGATTATAATTTGATTTAAGGGGTGGGTCTAGAAGAGAAGGAGAAAATGCGACCTTAATTTGATGTGATAGTAACAAGTTTGAAAAGAAGAATAAGAGGATGAGACTCTAATTTGATTTGATAATAATGGGGATTAAAATTTAGTAGAGAAAAAAAAGAAAAAAAGAAAAAGAGAAAAGAAACTCTAATTTGATTTGGTTGCACCGGGTTTGCAGAAAAAAAGAAGACAATATGATTTGATTTAGCAGTGTTAGGGTTCACATTTGGAATTTTTTTTACCCTTATTCATCACCGAAATTTGGCAGTGTTGAATTTTGTATCTTTTTAGGTACTTTTGCTGTCGAGCTTTTTCCAAATAATGGTTGTTGCACAGTGTACTTGACAAGTCCTTATAGGTTTCAAATGCAAATACTATGAATTTATGCATATATGGGTTGGGTACAGTTGGTGAATATTAAATGAAGTTATGAATTGACGTTTTAGAAATTTAATAGATATGAGCCTTGTCTTTTTGTTCTAACTTGATGGCTTCTTGATTTGACGAAGAGAAGGTACTGCATTTAAGAGATAAAAAAAGGAAAAAGACATAAAGGTAGAAGAAGATGGTGAAAGGGTTGACCGTTGAAAATACCATTTTATCCTTGTTTTTTTATTTATTGATGAGATGATTGATTGCCATCAATTGACAAAAAGATCATATTTAAACAATATTTTCAAAATCAGTCATCGAATCGAAAAAGTTATTGATTTACGATTTAATGGTCTAATTACAATTAGATCTAATTAGATCGTAATTAAACCGGTAATATTATAATTTAAAAAATTAAAAATATAATTATTTTTTTTAAAAAATTGATCAATAATATAGTGTAATTTAAGTCCATAAAGACATAAATATTCAAATTCATGATTAAAAGTAATCATTTTTAGTTTTTGACTAACAATCTAATACATTAAAGTAATTTATTGAATTATATAATTTAATTTATCCCCCAAAAATTACAAAATTGCCCCAATTTTTTTTTTAAAGAAGCTGATTTTACCGATTGGACCGACCGATCCAACACGATTCTCTAAAAAACTATCGATTTTTTAAAGAATCGATCTAAATGACCAGACCAGACCGGTCGGACCGATCCAAATAACAGTGGATTTGAATATTTAAATAGCTCGAAAGAACATTTTACTTATTTTTGTAGTTGGAGAACAAAAGTTAGATTTTGAAATAGTTTGAGGGTCACTCAAATTATTTGTTATTTTTTTAAAGTATTAAACTCTGAATAGTTAAGTATTGAATTCTAAAAATTAAAATATGAAGTATAAATTAAAAAACTAAATTAATTATAATTAATTTTTATATTATATTTTATTATAATTTAGATTAAATATAAAAAATTATTATTATTATTATTATTTAACATATTCAAATTTTAAATTTAAGTAACTTTCATTATATTTAAAATTTATAATTAGATTTTATTACATTTTAATCAATTAAGTGGCAATAAAAATAAGTTGTCAAACACACTGGAGTAATTAAACACTTAATATTATTCTTATCAAATATAATTAATTAACTAAATTTAAATATTTAATTGAATAAAAAAAAGTACAATCCTCCCAAGTTTCCTTTTTTCCCTTTATTTTTGGAACATAAACAGAATAAAATGAACATATCTTACAAATTGATTAAAGTTTAATGAAAAAATAAAGAAGACTACAAAATGGTTAGAAAAATAACAAATTGCCAGTAACACTACCAAATTAGAGAAATTGATGGTTAGGATCAAACTAAAAACTAAAAAATAGTAAAAAAAGAAAAAGAAAAAAACATAATAGCAGAGCATAACAAGAAATTCAATAAATGAACCAACGTATGACCAACCAACAAAACAAGAATTTTGACATTCGTGCAATCTTCTATTTTATGGTTTATATTCATCCTTTATGTTAAATTATTTTATAAGAAAAGATTACCGTCCTATATAATTCTCGAGTTAATAATTTATTAATTAAATATCTAATTTGCAATTGAAAATTCACAAATCGACCTTTAAATACACTAAAGTATAAAGGAAAATATATTAAAAATAAATCAAATTATATATATTTTTTTAATGTGAAAGTTCTCTTACCTTTTTCTTGGAATAAAAACTCCCAAATTATTAATCTTATACATTATTAATAGACACAGCTTTTGAATTCTTTTGAGATAAAGTCCACAAATAAGACTGAATGGATATATTTCCAAATTGGAAAAAATCAAATTTCTTCTAATCAAGAAACAATATTAATTCCATATGATTAAGACGTTCGGGGCATGGATAGTAGGGTTGGTATTCTTATATTTTTATAACTTGAAAATTTTAAATTAAGGCAGAGAATTGTTAATTGTTTTGAATTATTATGGTAGTCCGAATTGAAGGGCCAAACCAAGTTTTGGGAGCATGACTCGAAAGAAGAAATTTTTTGAGGTCTGTGATGGTAGCAGAGAGCTTAAGCCAATAGATAGGGTAATATGTATTTTCTATAAATATGTAATTTGAGAGGATTGCAATGTTAACCTTCTCTATAACAATTCTCTAAAAAGAAACAGAAATTTCTTTTCTTACCCGTGATTATAAGTCGCATGGAGTGAATCACATAAATCTTGTGTATCTTTTAATTTTTTTAATTTTTAATTTCTTCGATTATTGCTGTATTTCATAACAGTTCTTTATATTAAATCACGCACAAAAGAAACCAAACTAACCCTCTAGTCCAACAAGAACCGCAATGCGAAAATTTGCTACATTAAATTTTCATTCTATCAATTTCGAGTCTCAGCAGAGAGATTCTTTCTACATTTTCTTAGCTCAAACATCTAGAATTAACTAAAAATTTGATAAATTCAGGATTATATTCTTCATTTTCCAAAATTTCAGGCATTCCCCGAGCAGCCAAACAAAGGGAATTTGGACCGACCAGGTAGAAGTCAATAAAGCGATTGGAAGTCATTGTGATGGATTCTTTGAAGGGATCACAGAACATGATTTAGAGCCTATGTGAAAAGTTATTTTTCATTCTCATTTTAAATTAAAATTTTATTATAATTTAAATATATTATTATTTTATATAATTTTCGAATTCATATTCTCTTTCCTACATATTTAATAATTTTTTTATAAAATTCATTTCAAATTAATTATTACTTACACCTTTAAATTCTAGTTTCAATATGCATCTTGAATTCAGAGTTGTAGGCGCAGCTGAACTGAGTCTCTTCAACCTTAGCATCTTCCCTTCTTAGAGCTCTGACTCTCTCCGTTTTCCAATGTTTGAACGCCGGTGAGTTTCTTCTTCGCATTCATGGACCATTGAATTGGATTTTCTGTTCTGTTCCCAATTCAAACCATCCCATAGATACCCATACATCTCTGACTTTCCATTAATTCGGCCCACTTGATGCTACTCGTAATGGGCTATTCATGAAGCCCATATATGCAAAATGACTATCAAACTAGGAAAACAAAAATCTTTGATATAATGCTACCGATGTACAATTTGAGCTTGGGCATCAAAACCTCTATTTTTTCTTTTCTTTTTTTTTTTGGTCTTTTGCACTAGGAATCTACTTTGGCATGCCTAAATTATGGGGATTCTTAGGTGCATCGGTGCACGTGTACCGAATGTTTTATATAGTTGTATAACGTGCATTGAGAGTTTTACTTCAAATATTATGTATAATTTTATTAATACGTGGTACAACCACTTAAAGCACGGATACATAGTAAGAATTTCCTTAAATTATGGGCTAAACTTCTTTTGGCACTAAAAATTGAATTCTAGTGCTACTTACATATGATTCAGGTGTTTAACTGATATGCTATCTTATTGATTAACCTTTATACACTTAAAATTTCAATTATTATTTAAATGTTATTATTCTTAATTTTATTTCAACCTCTACAATGTATCTTGCCCAAAAAATGTAGATTAGAGTGTACTTGGATTCTAATTAATTCACTTTTTTTAAAAAAAATATATAAGTAAAATTTAAAAATTTATAAAAAATTTATAGACTCAAAATTTAATATAGTAATCTAATTAGAATAAATAATAAAATTGTCAAAAATTTAATAGAGTAATCTAATTAGAATAAATAATGAAATTGTCAATGTTTTACAAGTAAAATTTTATTTATATTAAATTTATTTTTCCTCAAAACATGCCTAAAACCCAATCTTAAAAAAAAAAAAAAAAATCCAATTCAAGTACATCCTTGTTGAATTGTAAACTTGTAGATACATTCTCCTTAGTGGCATTGGGCACGCGGGGGTTTTCCAAATGGGAACCGTCTATTTTTTAGTGTGGAAGGAAGTGGATGGCTCAATTTTTTAAATCTTTATTTTTTGTTTAAAATCAGATATTTTATATAAGGTTAAAAAATATTTATCATTTACAAATTATGTTTGACTTGTTTGGATCGACTCCAAAATAGAGACGATAGCAATCGCTTTGTTATATGATTGCCATTCTCTTGACATTAGTTTTAATATCTGTATTAAGCTTAGTAATTTTATTATACATCTTCCAAATATTAAGAGAAAGTAAAAAATATGAATAATTATATTCCATAAATTTTGGAGAGGTGTTGTGAGGTATTTATTTTCATATCAAATACAGCACCACCTCTTCCTGCACTATCTCCTCTAAAATCATCTCAAATAAAAGTATATATTTTCTTATTAACAACTACAAATAAATTTTCTTTTTAAATAAATTACTCCGTGGGAGTTCATATTTTGCACTTAGACCAATTTTGATCTCTATATTTGTAAATTTTTCAAGCCAAATTCAAGTCAATCATATCATTTTAAAATGAAATCAAGTTTAAATTTAGTCAAATCTAACCCACAGACATGAATTGACACGAAGGTAAAAATGGTCTAAATAATAAGAATGAGGATGCGATGTCAAGTTTATCTGAATATTCATACTGTGAGCGTTTTGATAGTTGAAGTACTAGAACAAGTGGAGAAGGACAATTACACCAATTGAAAATCATGCTCGTTGCCCAAAGACAATACACATCTCATCTCCTATAGCCACTGTTAAGCATAACGTGATAAATGCCTTGAATAGTTGAATCACTTTGCTTTGGCTTTGTCCCCATATATAGTGGTGTTTGTCATGATCATACGTGCAAGATAAACATATGCTGACTACTAAATTTCAATTTCATTGGGGGTGTCATGTATCCCACCATGACCATTAAAAGGATCTTGGATTCTACAAGTGAGTGATAACTACTCTACTTGTTGGATTTCAATTTTTTGTTTTAATAATTCTGATCTATCAAATAATGTGTCTTTTGTCTATAATTATACAATTATTTGACTAAAGAAAATTTAAATCGTACAAAAATGACAAAATTTAAGATTATAAATTAAAGTACGTACCATTGCTATACTCATACAGTAAAATAAATCCATAAATTGTGATATTAATAATATTTTTGAAAAATATAATTATTTAAATGGTTAAAAGTATAATATTTTATCATATGATAGGTAGTAGATTCAATTCTAATTCTTTATCCTTCTTTTATATTCAGAAAAATGAGAAAAATAAGTTTTGAACTCTTATATGAATGTAAATTGGGGAAATAGATTGGTCAACATGAATTGTGAATATACTATAGTTTTTTTTTTTTTTAAAGAATGCATATTATTGTATTGTGAGAATAATTCTTTTTCAATAGTAAAATAGAAAATGGAAATGCATATGGTCGTTAAAAAAACTAGTTGCTTAAAGCAATTTATGTGTAACAAGTCTTGGAGTCTTAACTTAACACTTAAATTAAGTCACATTTCACTTATCTACAGGGATTGTTAGAGATTATTTTGAGGTTTTAGGCAATGCCACAACGAGATTGTAATGTTAAAGCTCTATTACGTGTTATCCTATAAAAGGAGCATTAGTTTAGTGGAAAAAACTATTGTGCCATATGCATGGACATTGTGTTTGGACTGAAATACTACAAGAAAAAATTAAATTAGTGACAGATTATGATCGTCGCGAAAATAGGCATCGTAGACTACCATTTAATTGATGACAATATAATTAAGTTCATAACTAATGTAGCGATGGATTTGTGACGATTAAAAAAATTTATTTAAAAAATTAATTAATTTAGCGACGGAAAAAAAATTTATTTAAAAAAATTAATTAATTTAGTAATAGATTTGCGACAATAAAAAATTTTATTTAAAAAAAATAATTAATTAGCTCCCCTACCAAGCCGAACAACCCGACTCAACTTGACCACCCATCCCCTTAACCCGCTAAGAATATTATGAGATTATGTTGGACGCAGGGCTCAAACCCGCATCCTTGTTATGGAGGAACACGTGTTCCACCGCTAAACTATTAATATTCTTGTAATTTATTATGTTTTATATTAATTATATAATATATTTTTTTGTGAAATAGCGACGGATTTGTAAGGGATTTACGACGAATCTACAATGAACCAATTTTTTTTCGCAAATCCGTAACTAATTAATGAGGGATTTGCGATGGTTCATTTTTCAAATTTTAAAAATAAATTTGTTTTCAAATTTTGGAAGGTCGTTGCAAATCTGTTACTAATTAGCGACTGTTTTGCGACAGCTATCTAAAATTTAAAAATAAATTTATTTTTTTAAAATTAAAAAAATGAGTCATCGCAAATCCGTTACTAATTGAGCCGTCTCAAATTTCTCACTAATTAGTTATGGATTTGTGGCCGTTGCAAATCCGTTAGCAACTATGACCCACTCGTGGACGTAGGTCATTTGACTGAACTGTGTAAGTTCTTGTATCTCTTTTTTTTATTTCCTTTTTTATTATTTATTTTTCTTTGTGTTTTTTTTGTTCTTATTATTTCTTTATTATCGTCTTGTATATTTTTACCATTGAAGTGTTGATTTATTTCTAGGACTTATCCCTAACAATATACTCTATTATATAACACCCTCCTTTCCTTCCATACTAGCTCCCAATTGATAATAATAATAATAATAATAATAATAATAATAATAATAATAATAATAATAATAATAATAATAATAATAATAATAATAATAATAATAATAATAATAATAATAATAATAATAATAATAATAATAATAATAATAATAATAATAATAATAATAATAATAATAATAATAATAATAATAATAATAATAATAATAATAATAATAATAATAATAATAAAGTGCAAATGGTCCCAAGAACAAATAGTCCCTCCATATATTGACGGGAAAATGGAAATACACGTGATATTGAATCGTAGGGAGCAAAAGATATAAAGAGCATTTAAAGATCACATTTCATGGATGCTAAAATATCCCACTTGAAATAGAATTGACTTGAACAGTAAGCAAAATGATGTTTGCTTCATCACCAACAATGTTGCCCACTATCCTGAGTAAAGGAAAACCTCTCAAGTTCGAAATCTAGCCTGCTTTGATTCTTTATTCTAGCCTCCAGCAGGAAAGTTCGCCTCTTTGAACTCATTTTTTTCACTTTCCCAAAGTTTCTCGTTGAATTGAACAACTCACCCCAAAAGTAAACTTTGAGTGGCAGTGGGGTAAGTTGACCCTCCGTTAACGTATCATCTTTGACTGTCGGCAAGTTTCTGATAATCCTCTTATTACTCCCTTTGGTGGCAATTGGCAAGCTTCCTTTGGTGGCACCCTTCGCCAATATGATGTGTAGGTTTTAATAATGGCTAGCGATATTAATGCCGGAGCTATTATTTCTTGTCAGAGTAATTTTTTATTAAATGATAATAGTATTTTTTATCAGGAAAAAAAATAATTAAATGATTCTCTTTCCAGTCTCCTCTCCTCTATCCCTTCCGGTTGTAATTCCCTCTCTCTCTCCACCGTCAGTGTGCTTTGTGCGCCGCCACAATTACTAAATCAAATTCAAGTCGGAGCTTTAGTTTAAGAAACAAAAAAAAAAAAAAAAAAAAACACAATGGGTTTGGGCAAACATTATCCAATCTCTTCTGCTTGATCAATGAATAAAAAAACCCACAAAAAAGGACCCAAAGCCAAAGTCTTCAAGCAAACCTAGTACAGAGCTTCTTTGACCAAGAATGAAAAGAAGAAGAGAGGAAAGGCAAAACAAGTACTACTACTGACACCAACAATACCATCCTCAATTCTAAACCCATTAAGGAAATTGATAAGAAGCCGATCTTTGGTGGTTCCATAACCAAATTTCTCACTTCTCTAGGTTAAGGTTTTCTGTTTACTTTGTATTTTCTCTCAAAGTTGAGGTTAAAAATAGCTTCCAGGATTAGAAATGTCTAGGTAAGAAAATATTTGGATTTTCTCCCAAAAGTTGGGGTGATAATTCAACCTACAGGGAAGAGAAGCAAAGAAAGAAGGAAGCACGTGAGACAGCAGAAAGGAAAGAGAAAAAGAAGTGAAAAGAAGATTTTCATGGAAGAGGAGAGAGATAATTATGAAGGTAGAATGTTAAGAAGTGAAAGAATATTTAAAAACATATTTGAATTTATCAATAAGTGTATGCCATTCAAGCAAAAAATGCTCTTGCAGGAAAAAACTTGCTTTGGCAATATAGCCAGCCTTTAATAGTGTTGGAAGCCTTTCTAGGGAAAAGGCCAAGGTCCTTTCCCTCTTAAGTACAAGTCTGGTGGATGTCACCATTTTCTCCCTTATAGTAACTCATGGAGCTATGAAATTAAAGCTTTCCCCAGTTGATGAAAGGTTATTTTTCTTACAATATTAACGGACTTTAGAGTTAAGATGTGCTTATCAATGTGAGTCAATATATCTAACCATTGGAAGTATCAAGTTAATATTTCAATGTGGGAATGGAGAAAAATCAATAAAGCATTCAACTTCATCATTAAATATATGAATCAACATTTTTCTTCAAATTATATTAAATTGAACCGAGGGTATAATATATTAAAAATTTGAAGAGTAAAGTGCAAAATTTCATTCGACTAATACTTTGAAGGTGTAGAATTTGTACTTATATAGGATAATACCATTTCAAAATGAAGTCACTGATGTTGATAATGATCAAGATAATCTTAGATGACATTTGAATTGGATGTGGAATGATCATCTTTCTTCTGTAGTCTATGTATTCTAAAATTTTCAACAATTAAAGCATTTATTTGTTTCTCAATACAGAGAGATCAAAATAGTACTTCTTGAGCCACCTCTCAACAATCCTAATCTCGTCCTTTCTTTGGGCAACCAGCCAAGTGGGATCATCTTCCGTAGCTAAGAGTATATCCAGGCAATGGGATCCTGCAGATCAGATAGCACGCGTACAATTTCATCATAAATCTAATTAATAAGAGCAAAATATCTGCATCACATTCTTAAATCAGACATCTCGGTTAAGATCAACGAACCGTTTACAGTGTGGACTGCAAGGAGGTTTTTTGACAAGTTTTCCAACACGCTAAGATTGAGAAAACAATGAATGGAATATCAGAAAAGGATGTCTGATTCTATTTAGTAATTTTCATGGAAGGAAAATGAAGTGTCCTTTCAAATTACCCGCCACTACTGTAGGGATCCTTTAGGCCATTTGAGAATATGATGTTGCTGGCAAATCTCTGAAGGACCAATTTTATATCCTGCACAGCCCATTTCCAAGAATCAATGACAGTTTCCTGAAGAGAACTTCAAATTTTTGTTTGACAGATGAAATGATAAGCAAGAAAGGCATACTTGGCCTCCATAATACGTTGTGACCCAATGGGGTCTAGGAGACACTCCGTAGACGTGCCTGCAATTCTTAATGAATTCGCCTAAGTTGAAAGGGGCCAATGGAAACATTGTGTCATTGCTACCTCGTCCCACCGGGATCACCATTTCACTGCAAGTCTGAAAATAAAACAAGAAATGCTCAATTATTAGTAAAAAAAAATGTACGGCAGTGTAAAATTCATGGTACACAACCACTATAAGAAAAAGGGATAAATATAACGGGAACAACTACGACGGAAAACAAAATCATAATTGACTATCGTGACTCTGGTTTTTTTTTTATTTGTAATGAACATTAATTTAATCTTATATTCTAGTAAATAGTATGTAAAAACATACTTGCCATGACCATCCGAGCTGTGTTTCAGTTTGACTACTAGATGCTTTGGTTTCAAAGCAAGTCCAGTTCCCTCTATAAGCAAGAAGACCGGCGAAAATCCTCCCGAGAATATCAGTTCCCTTAGGTGCTCCATCAATGCCACCGCAGACCACCGTGACAGGATATGTTGGTGGCGCATTGTATTGAGCAGCTTCTGTGTACATTAAATCTAAGTAATCCTTCAACTCAGATGAACTCTGCAATGGTCTTTAATAAGAGAATAATATAAGTTAACAACATTTGAGTACTCTATCATCATCATTATTTTGTCATACGCTTTTTTAGTTTAATGTGTATTGCAAATTATTTTATCAATTCACGATAATATACAAAAATCGCAATTAAAATGAAAAAAAAAATAAAATTACGAGCATGTCTTGAATCTTTGGCTTAGAATGGAGAGGCCATTGGATTTGGATGCAACTTTGTCAATCTCAGGCCAAGATTTGCGTATAGTTTGGTAACAACTTTCGCTAACCTCCTGTAACACGACAAGTTAATGTTTAATAATGTCTAGTTCTTGAAGATATTTTGCTCTGAATTTGGAAATTGGTACTGTTTACTAAACAGAAACTTTCCACCAAAATGAATGAAACAGGAGAAGAAATGAATGTTTTGATTACTTTGAAGTCCTTTGTCACTATGGAATAGTATCCATCTTGTGGAGTGATGTTATCAAAGTAAAGAATTGGAGCTGATGAGGCTACAGCTCCCACAGCAATATGTGGATATTTCAGCCGAAACCATGAAGCGAGCACTGCATATTTGTAGAGAAAAACTTTAGCACAGCAGACACTGCACGTGAGCAGTTAGAGAGACAAAACTTTCAAGAGACTAATGCAAATTCATCAGGATTCTTGATAGTAATTACTTCCTCCATAGGATCCGCCTACAACTATAATCGGAGAATTCTGGGCAGAGAATTGTTCTTTGACATGCAACAACACCTCTGCATAATCAGCTAAAGCCTGAGCTGAGTTGAAATAACCACGAGTTTTATTATCTTTCAAAGCTTCATCAAATGAACCAGACGGCACCGATTTTCCATAGAACCGATGCTGAGAAAAGAAACAATATATCATGCATAGGAAAATCAAGAAAGCATAGGAAAAAGAAGCAAGAAAATATATAGTATCATAAACATATCATACCTCTATGTAGACAAGGAGGGCCCTAAACCGAGGGGCATTATCAGTAAGAAAGCCAATATCTGCTACGTCTCCATCTATGGAGGCTTCAGCTCCAAGATAAGCAAAGATAGGTGAATTTGCATTGGCACCGCCCCAGAATTTGGAGTTGACCACATATCTTTGCTTGAATTTGGTAAAACTTTGAGGGTTGTAATTGAAATGGTCAAGTGTTTGATCGTAATAGTAAGTTTTGTAATCTTTCAAATCGTCAAGAACTGCTTGATTTGCAGGCTTTCTTAGGATTGTGCTAAGCCGTGGAGTAAGCGTAGGAATTCTATGTGGGCTTGCTAAGAGTGAATAAGTAGTTGAGAAGACGCAGCATAGAAGGAGCAATAAACATGGAAGTAATGATTGGTTTCGAGAATTGAGAGCCATCGTAGTACTGGTTGAGTCTTCCAGGAATTTGTTCGGAAAAATGTTAATTTATAAAGGGAGATTGAGATGAATCAACTTGTATGGTTAGATGTTGACCTTTTCTTTTTTTTTTTTTTAAACTAATCGACTGGGGGTACCGCCAGAATATCCACAGCCAGGTAAATGTGTTGTTGTTTTTGATTGACATGATATTCCTTCCCAATTGATGTATTGCTTTAGGAAAAGCTTGCTTTCCCACATTAATAGGAGCCCTGTTGCAAAGGGAAAATTCTTGCTAGTAATTAATTATTTCATACTAGATTAATTAAAGGTTTTATACTTTTATTATATTGTCTCTGCACACATCTTAATTTGAATAAGTTAAAATATATGTAGTAAGTAATTTATGTATCATATTTTTGTAATTTCCTTAAAATCCAATTTAGGTACAATAATTGTTACACATTTTCATTCAAATTTATTTAAGGTAATTATATAAATCAACAAATCAATCATGAAACTATCAAATCAATTAAGATATAATTAGTGTATTATTACTATATATTATAAAATTTTCTTTTTTCTCTCAATTAGAAATTTTGGTTTTGTTAACTTTATGTTAAAAATAATTAATATCCAAATACTTTAACAAACGCAAATTCTAATTTAAAATTTTTATGCACCAAATCCTTACCTTTATATAAAAAAGAGAGAAAAAAGAAATAACCTAGCCTTATATAATTATTTATTTTCTTTAATGACATTATTTGTTATGAGTATTATTGAGTGGATGCAATCCGCATGCCAATGAAATTTTACAAAAATCTTAAAAATTCCAATGCTATTCCCTTTCATTTGAATTAAATTGTTAATTTGTATAATTACCTTAAATAAATTTGAATGAGAATGTGTAGTAATTATTGTATTTAAATTGGATTTTAAGGAGATTACACAATATGATGCATCCATTTCTTGCCATCTATATTTCAACCTATCCAAACTAACTTGCGCTCCAAGAGCACACGCAATACTTTCTCTATTCTCACTTCCTGAAACTTTTTTTTAATAATTACCGATAACTTTGTAAATATAAAAATATATTTATTTTTTCAATTGTACCACTATCATTTTTTACTCTACTAATATAACATTGATTTATTTTTATTTTTAAAACAATTCTACAATTTTTAATAAGAATAATTTAATCATTTTCTATTAAAATTATAGTAGTTCAGTCTTTTTCTTTTTAAAACACTATAAATGTTAGAACTTTCTTAAAATGCATAAAATTTTCAAACCTACTAACGATTTAAGAACAACGGAAGTATATGCCTGATAGACCACAGACTTTGTTCATTGGCCTTCCTTACACTACAAAAAATGGCATTTTTGCAGCTGACATTAGCGACAGAAAAGGTGTCGGTAGCTATTGGCGACCAATTGTTAGAAAATTTTGAAAAAAAAGAGAAATTTAAATATCAAAGCCTTCCAATTTTTGTTCCCATCAATTTTCAATGGCGCACAAGGCAGAGAAGAAGCTCGTTAAAAAGAAGCCTGCCGAAGACAAGCCCGTAGAGGAGAAGAAGATCAACATTGTTGAGAAGGCTCCAGCTGAGAAGAAGCCAAAGGCTTGGAAGAAACTCCCCAGGGAAGGTGGCGCTGCTGCCGGAGATAAGAAGAAGAAGAGGATGAAGCAGATATTAAGAGGCTTCAGAATCCTATGGACATGCTTCGGATTGACGTACAATACAAAGCAAAGATTAAGAAACATTAGAATTCCGAGGCAGAAATCAAAGCATCGTTTGTTAATTATGCAGCACTGTTGAAGGAAAAAAATTGATTTTTGTTATGAATTATTGGAATCTTTATTAATTAGTGGAGGCTCCACTAATTATGGATTTATGTGAATTATTATAGAAGATTTTTATGGATGTCCACCATTTAGTGGAGACACCACTAATTAAGATTAGTGGAAGATGATGTATGGCATGATGTAATCCACTAATTAGAGCTCTATAAATAGAGCTATTCTCTAAACTTGTAATACACCATTATTTTGTGAAAGAAAGATTAGTGAAAGAAAGTTTAGAGAAAGAATTGTGAGAGAAAGAAAGAGAGAAGTTTGAAGAGAAATTCTTGTGCAAAGAATAGTTAGAATTTTCTTAGTGTGTAGTGTGTAGATTTTATTCTAACACTACCCTAATTTTATAACACGTTATCAGCACGAGTCTCTGCCGTTATTAAAGCCAGAAGACAGGTACGCATTTATTGATCTCGCTAAATTCGAATTTGTAGCCCTTGATATTTCTGAAAAAAAATTATATGTCATACAGAAATGCATCTAAATGCTAAAAAAAAAGGGGATCCATATGTCATGTGGATAAAAAGAAAGATTTGACCACCTGAAGATGGTCGTACTACCCACTGCACGGTATGAATGGTTGCACCTAAAGTTGCAAGATTGTAAAACCGTGAATTCCGTGATGTATAAAACTAAATCTTAGTTAAAAATTTTGCGGAGAAAAAGTTACTGATGAAGTTATATTGGAGAAGACATTCTCCACTTTTCATACCTCGAATATTGTCCTGCAGTAACAATATCGAGAAAAATGGTATCCAAAATTGACAAATTTAACATGAGTTATTATTGAGAAATCATGAAGCCAGATGAATTGGCTCAACAGCACTCCCAGAAGTGAATGTTGTTGGCTCCAACAGAAGCCATCGTTATAGTCGTAGTTGTGGCAGTGGCCGTGGTTATGGTCATGGACACATTCGATATTTCCCTTATCACAGAGAAATACTGGCCACCTGAAGTGGAATAGAAAAGATAATAAGGGAAAAAGATATTTCCATTAATAATAAGCATCACATCTTTTATTCATATCACTAGTGTTCATATGAACTTAAGGATACATGCTTATAGTTGCTCTTTTGTAATTGAGCTGACAAATGTAAGATGAAGGTTTGTAATTGTTCTTTTTCAATATTTACATTAGAGGAAGACAAACAATTAGTAATTATGGACTTCAGCTCCTCTTTTTCGACATCATCATCCTTTTCTTTCCCTTTTGAGCCAGCATCGAGACTAGCAGCAGAATTAGCCGTAAAATTACTGCGAAATGAGTCTTGAGATTTTATGATCTCCTTAAGTTTATTATAATTAAATTTCTTATTATATTTGGCCTTGAAGCATGCTTGTCTCAATTTCTGTGTTTGGTCCTCTAACTGCGTATTAGGACTTTCTTCTACCAACTGTTTTTCACATTCCAGTATCGCAATGGCTGCTTTCAACTTCTTCTCAGCCATATGTCCTCCTTCTTCTTTATTTTGCATCTCCTGTAAATTGAAGTGATATCATCGGTTATTTACTTATAAATCTTTCATAGTTTCATACTTGCAAATTATAAGTATGTATGAGAGAGAACCTGAACATTCTTGATTATGGTCTCCAAGCTCACCAATTTCCTGTGAGGCCATCGACGAATTCCTAACTCCCTACATCTTTTCTTGAGACGGGTTATGCCAATATTCAGTTCTTTGGCTGCGCTCTTGATTGGTAAGTAAAAGTATTGGGAAATTGTTTCTCTTGATAGTGTCTGGGAGTTATTGCCCTTCTTCTCTCTCTGCCTCTTAATCATCTTCTTCTCCCCAGGAATTTTGTCTGTAATAATATCTTGAACTTCGATATTATGCATTTCATGAGTACTTACTCCGACTTTGTTGCCAAGACCACTCATTATTTCTTCTAGAAAAAGAAAATAATATCAGTAAAAGTAATACTATTCAAAATCCATGTTTAAAGGTATAATAATCTGGAAACATATTCTGGCTTTGTTCAAAATCCATTAGAGAGTAGAAAGGATCATGCACAAGCATATCCTCATTCAAAGGAATAGTATCAAGAGGAACAGTATCAAAAGTAGTCTCTTGTAGGGACAGATCAACTTGGTCCAAAGCAGTATGTTCAAAACTTCCACTGATTTACATAAAAAACAAACCAAAAGAGAGTTTAATTTCATTATCAAGCATACTAAAAACAAATGGAAGCCCTCAAAGGTATCTCACTTGAAATTAGGAGGAAGCGGTTGGTTTGGAAAGGAAAACATATCAAAATCTTCTGCGTTCGAATTAGGCAGAAGCGGTTGGTTTGGAAAGGAAAATACATCAACATCTGCTGCAGAAACCGAGTCAAAATTTGACCATGTCTCAAATGAATTACAAGTCTCCATATCTGCTTTGTGATTTTTGTTTTTGATATTTCCTAATGACTGATGACTGAGATATATATCGATACATATATATATATATATATATATATCTGTATGAGGAAGAAGAAGAGGTAGATGGTAGGTAGAGGGTCGGAGGAGAAGAAAAGACAAGAGAGGAAGATGACAAGTCGGTACCGGGAAGAGTGAAAAAAAAAAAGGGAGATATTTTTCTTGGCATTTCCTGATTGTCATCATTTTCTTATATTTATTTTCTTATTCTCTTGTGAAATCATTATTCCCTAAATTAGGGGGAGAACAGAAACAGTACAAGAAAGATCGTGATTGGACAACATCATTAAATTATCTTGATCCGCATACAAGCGCGTGTGAACTTGAAGTTCAAAAGATAATTTATTTGTAAAGCATTGCAAATCAAATGCCAGACGCTTTTGTTGACTCTAGAAGAGTAACAAAATCGCATATGCCAGCTATAAATGCTCCTATTGTAATTGAAGTTCCAACAGAACAAAAGATTTTACATATAGCTGCTGAGCCAAAAGCATGCCAGAAGCATGGCCGACCTCTTGGTTCTAAAGATAAAAATCTTCGAAAGAAAAGAGGATTAACTGATCCAGAAGATCATATTGAAGAAAAGAATGATAAAGACCAAGAGAGAACTGATGACAAAGAACCAGAAGTTGATGAAAGTAACACTGAAATTTCTATCAATTATACCACTTCCGGTAGAAGTTAGAATCGGATAGAAACTGTTATTGATAATATATTTGCATACAATATATCTCTTGATGTTACACAGGATAATGATGATCCTAAACCAATATCAGTTGATGAATGTCGGCATAGAAAAGATTGGCTGCAATGGAAAGATGCGATTCAATCGGAGTTAAATGCATCGACAAAACGTGAAGTCTTCGGACTGCGAGTCCGAACACTAGAAGGTGTAAAACCTGTTGGCTACAAATGGATATTTGTGCGAAAGCGCAATGAAAATAGTGAAATCGTTCGATATAAAGCGCGATTAGTAGTCCAAGGTTTTTCACAAAGACCAGGTATTGATTATGATGAAACTTATTCTCCTGTTGTTGATGCTATTACACTTCGATATCTTATCAGTTTGGCAGTACATGAAAAGATAGATATGCGCCTATTAGATGTTGTCACTGCTTACTTGTATGGAAATTTAGAAAATGATGTTTACATGAAAATCCTCGAAGGATTTCATATGCTCGAAGCATATAAACATTATTCTCGTGAAAATTACTCCATCAAGTTGCGTAAATCATTATATGGCCTGAAGCAATCTGGGCGCATGTGGTTCACACGTCTTAGTGAATATTTATTGAAAGCGGGATTTAAAAATGACCAGGTATGTCCATGTGTTTTTATTAAGAAATCTGGTTCTAAATTTGTGATATTAGCTATATATGTTGATGATATTAATCTTATTGGAACTCTTGAAGAGCTCCAAGAAACAATTGATTATTTAAAAAGAGAATTCGAAATCAAGGATTTTGGTAAAACCAAATTTTGCCTTGGTTTACAAATTGAACATCTGGAGAGTGGAACATTTATTCATCAATCAACATATACAGCAAAAGTGCTAAAAAGATTTTACATGGACAAAGCACATCCATTGAGTATTCCAATGATCGTCCGATCATTAAATGTGGATAAAGATCCTTTCCGACCTCAAGAAAATGATGAAGAACTCCTTGGTCCTCGAAGTACCATATCTCGATGCAATTGGTGCATTGATGTATCTTGCTAATAATACAAGACCTGATATTGCTTTTGCTGTCAATTTATTAGCAAGATTTAGTTCTTCACCAACACGACGACATTGGAATGGAATTAAACAAGTCCTTCGATATCTCCAAGGTACAATTGATCTCGGATTATTTTATTCAAATAAAATCAGTCCAATATTGATAGGTTATGCAGATGCTGGTTATTTATCTGATCCACATAAAGCACGTTCTCAAACGGGCTATCTATTTACATGTGGAAATACTTCTATATCATGGCGTTCTACGAAACAATCTATAGCAGCTACTTCTTCAAATCATGCTGAAATTATAGCCATTCATGAAGCAAGTCGAGAATGTGTATGGCTAAGATCCATAATTCATTATATCCGAAAAAGTTGTGGATTATCATCAATCAAAGATATTCCAACTCCTCTTTATGAAGACAATGCAGCTTGCATAGCTCAATTACGAGGATGATATATTAAAGGAGATCGGACAAAACATATTTCACCAAAATTCTTCTTTATTCATGAACTCCAGAAGAAATGTGAAATTGATGTGCTACAAATTCGGTCATGTGATAACCTCGCAGATATTTTCACGAAGACTTTACCGACTGCAACATTTGAGAAGTTGAGATATAAAATCGGTATGCGTCGGTTTAAAGATTTAAAGGAATCATCTCATCAGGGGGAGTAATAAACAGACATATAGAATAGTGTACTCTTTTTCCTTCACTAGATTTTTTTTCTCACTGGGTTTTTATCTAGTAAGGTTTTAACGAGACATATTCTTTATGTAATGGATGGACATCCAAGGGGGAGTGTTATGAATTATTGGAATCTTTATTAATTAGTGGAGGCTCCACTAATTATGGATTTATGTGAATTATTATAGAAGATTTTCATAGATGTCCACCATTTAGTGGAGACAACACTAATTAAGATTAGTGGAAGATGATGTATGGCATGATGTAATCCACTAATTAGAGCTCTATAAATAGAGCTATTCTCTAAGCTTGTAATACACCATTATTTTGTGAAAGAAAGATTAGTGAAAGAAAGCTTAGAGAAAGAATTGTGAGAGAAAGAAAGAGAGAAGTTTGAAGAGAAATTCTTGTGCAAAGAATAGTTAGAATTTTCTTAGTGTGTAGTGTGTAAATTTTATTCTAACACTACCCTAATTTTATAACAATTTTTATTTTTTGCTTTACCTTTATCCATATATTAACCACTTTATATTTTCCTTTTTCCCTTCTTCAATTGTGGCACTATATCATTTTGTTATTTTGAAGGCATTGACTTTTTGTGAGCTGTACAAGAGGTTGAGCTCGATTTTTAGGATTTTATTGTTAAAAAATGGAACTTTAAAAAAAAAAAAATCAGAACTAGTGACTAATTAACAATCGAAAGTCAGTCGCTAATTAGCTACCACTACTAAAATTTAGCCACTAATTAGCGATCGAATTTATTTTTAAAAATTAATTATTTTCGTTGGTCTAGAAATTCTTTATCAATGATTTAGTGATAGATTGTCGGTAGCAAATTAGTGACCACTTCATTTTTTAGTCGCAAGGTTTTTAGTGACCAACAGTATTATGACCGATAAATATCCGTCATTAAATAAGAATTAGCGATTGATTTGTCAGTCGCTAATCTTAGTGTTTCTTGTATTGTTATTACAAATAGCAATTACAAGATTTACTTGAAATTACAAAAGATATATTACAGAATATATGTTAAAGATGTACAAAAGATACATAAAAAGATATGATATGCACAATATAGAAAACAAAATACTTACAATCATATTTGATCTTATTTAACATTATTCACTCTCTCACAATCCACTGGCTAGATCACCTGTTCGTAGATGAACCAGGAAACTAAACCCCTCTTTTGTAGGGGGCAAGAGTCCCAGCATGCATATAGTAGGTTGAATTCATTTTGTACACAAGTTCAGCATTTTATGTTAGCTTAGGTTTTTGGGGACAGATACGTAATACTCCCTTAAGACTTAGAAGAGAGTTATAGATAAAGTGATTGAGAATTGAGTGGTGAAACTCATATATTAATGGATTTGGCCTGTCAATCCGAGGTTGAGGTTATAAGTTCAGTTTGATTAAATTTGAACTCTAGTTGAGTCATAGACGGTCAACTACTTGGTTGTCGTTCTTGCTAGATCAAAATGAATATCATAAATTGACAATAGGTACTTAGGCTCATTCTTATATATCATTCACACTTCTCATCTCAATCCTACGTGGGATTGGGGTACCATATTCACCCCTCCTTTAGGCCCAAGCGTCTTCGCTAGGTCCATACTTTAGGAGCTAAACTCAAAACCAACCAAGCGGCATAAGATTTTAAAGGTGATTCCCACCACGTATGGTACCAACCAAGCGGCATAAGATTCTAGAGGTGATTCCCACCACGTATGGTGTAGCACTTAGTTTTCGTACCGGGGATTGGTTACCTGCGGACCCGAGAGCACAACTATGGGTCTAACAGCACCCACGGTCAACTACTCAATCGTCGTCCTTGCTGGACCAAAATGGATATCCCAAATTGACAATGGGTCTTAGCCCCATTTTTATATACCATTCACACTTCTTGGGGTATCGCATTGATAAAATGATTGAGAATTGAGTTGTGAAACTCATACATTAGTAGATTAGGCTAGTTAATTTGAATGGTGAAACTCATATATTAATAGAGTAGATATGTCAAAATGAATATCTTGAGTTCAAGCTTGACTCAAACGTAAGATGCAAGCTCGAGTCTACTCGAAATAATTTTTTCAGAAAAACAAAATTATCATTTTTCATAACATAAATACTTATAATCACAATAAAATTTTACATAATAATAATAATAATAATAATAATAATAATAATAATAATAATAATAATAATAATAATAACTTTGCACATAATTATTAATGTTATTATGTTAAATAGCATGTAAAAAGTTTTAAGATTATATTTTACAGTTCAAGGTGGTAAAAAAACCCCCAAAAAAATATATAAAGGAAATAAGTGTATAGTATATATTTATATAATCAATCTTAGAGTTTTTCTTAATATTAAAAAGATCGAAATTTAACTATTACCATAAGGATTTACTATAACGATTAAAAGAAAACTATTACTGCTATGATAGTTATCCATTTAATTAGTTTTATTATAAAATTCTACTGTAACATATTATTCTATAATAAATAATGTAATATCAAATGCAAAAAAATAAATATAGAATCTTTAATATTACAAAATAAAAGTTGATTTTACCCATTAATATTACGAAATAATAGTTAAAATTGAAACTTATGTCTCCTGCGCAAGAGAAATTGACTTTTATGTTATTTTTGAAATAGTTAGATTACTTGTAATTTACCTTTGAAATTTTTAATTAAAAAATAAACCTGATATGCGTATATCTTGATAATCAAGGAGTAATTCAGTGAATGTAATTGTTTAGGATAATATTATAATCTTCAATTTCATTAAAATTTATATAGATAAAAAAAAATTTGACAATAATTTTTTGGTGATTTTTCCTAACAAAAATATATATTTAATTTCATATATTTTTAACAGAAAAGAAACGTCCTTAATTATTATATTATCATTTTGAATTGAATCAAAAGAAAAGTAAAATATTCTAATGTAACATTTACATATTTTAGATGCAATAAATTTTTTAAAAGATATAATTAATAAGTAGTAAGTAATTATTAAAAATAATATTTATATATAAATATATAGGATTAAGCTTATAGCAAGTTGAACTCACTCAAGTTCAAGATCGGCTTAACCAGAACTAAATTGGGTAGCGCAGGCCAAGTTCAAGAAGCCTAATGCCATTGACAATCATATAGTGAAATTTGTATTTTTAAATAAAGGAATTAGATAAAACCAGATAAAAAATATATTTATTGTATAAATATAAACAAATACATTTTCTGTTAGAGCAATGTGACAACTGATTTTGACAAATTGAACATGTGGTGAAGTTCGGTTAGGAGGCTATATTGGTATAAGTTTGATACGGTATGTATTTGATGTAGAATTTAAAGTCTATCCAGTGAAGATCTCCGAGATATCTTGACGTGATCTTGTAGGTGAATTTGAGGAAGATTTTATTCCAAGATAGACTAAGTAGTGAAGGAAAGGAACTGCAAGCACACAAGAAAATGTGTGGAGCGATGAAGATTTTAGCAGTTTCTAAATTCGAATAAATTGCATGTTTCTATAAAGTATAAATAAAGTCAACTTGAAGAAAAAGTTGAGAGACGAGTGAAGAAAAATCTGAGCAATCATACATACAGAGATTCTACACAAAAAGTGAGAATGGTTTTCTTGCACTACTAAATTATAGAGCAAATATGACGGTCATTGAGCCGTCGTATTTGATGGGAGAGCCGTCGTATTAATACGACGGCTAAACGACGGTTTCATAGCCGTCGTATTTAATCTCGTCGCTTTTACTCAGCAATGGCTACAAAATCGTCGTATTAGCCTAATACGACAAACAAATACGAAAGCTTAGGGCGAGGGTCGTTTTTGCTTGCAATGGTCGTTTTTTGCTACGGTTTTGACAAATCGTCGCTTTTGGGTAGCCGTCATATTTGTTCCACTCAAATACGATGGTCACATGGCCGTCGTATTTGTTCCAATCAAATACGACGGTCATGTGGCCGTCGTATGTGCTATCAATTACGACGGCTATTCCAGCCGTCGTATTATGCCTTATTTGGTTTGTAAATCATTTTTTATTTGTATGGGATCTTGTACATGTACAATTTAAAGCCAAACATAATAAAATCAACTCATTCAACACCAAATATAATAAAACACAATCTACTCATTGCCAAACAACTCAAAAGCAATATCCTCAATAGACAAATCATAAATATAATCTTCCAAGTACAAAGAAAAAGATAGTACTACATATGTGAGAAAAGGGAAATATCAATAAATCGAACAGAAGCAGTAGTACAAATACAAACAAGTAGAAAATCAAAATGTCACTCATCATGACGGATAGGCTCGTCAGGATCACCCGATCTAACAGGTAAAGAAGTGGAACCAACACTAGGAGATGCCGTAGAAGCACTAGATGGAGGTATGGGCACTACATCAAATGCGCCTGCATCCAATCTGCGCGATAATGCTTCCATGGTAGTCTGAAGTGCAGCTATATATGACTCGTAAGCCTTTCGCTCACGCTGCATCTCAGCCTGCATAGTATCTCACATACTCTGCATATGTACCTCAACCTCAATCCTGACGACCTTCTCAACATTTGCTACAGAACTTGATGATTGACCAACTGACGTTGGTGTTGGACCCTTTCCCTTACACCTAACACGACCTCTTGTTTCTGGACTGAACAATCGCCGAAATATATGATCCTTCGCTTCCTCTGTGCGCTCAGACTTAGGCAATGCTTGCCACTCTGTCTCTAATCGGTCCTACAAAATTAAGAAACATTATATCAAATTTATATTAGATTAATGTAATGTCGTTATCATATTTTAATAACTCAGAAAAATTAGCATTTGAATATAACTTACAATCATCTATGCAGTCAAACCATCAGCCTGCCGACCGTGCCACCTTCGTGTCGTAAGGAACATATCATATTGTGATGTCGGTTGGCTTTGTGAGGCCATCTGTAAAGACGTGTCAAAAATTTCAAGCAAAGTAAATAAATTTCATCTGAATAGTGTATAACATAAGCTGAATACCTGATCTTGTATAACAGAATATGACATTCTTCCTGTGACCGGTGGATATGCCAAATGCGATCGATTTTGTCTATTCCGCTCGGCCTCCATCTGTGATTAATTATAATAGTTAACATATAAAAAAAAATAAACAAGTTCTGAGATATAAAAGTAGTTAACTTCTATGGTACGACCTGTGTATTCTCCAAACGCCAGTACTCAACTAACATCTTCCATTGATTTTTGTCAACCCGTTTATCTTGACAAACAATAGGCTTTGTACTTTGCTGGAAAGGAACGTAGTGTTTTTGTTTTAACTTCGACTTAAAATCCTTCCTCGCTGCGCATATCATCTTCATTGTGACACTACGTCTTTCTGGTGGCATCATGGTGTTGTCCTTGTACGAATTTTAACAAATAATTAAATAAACAAAATATTAATTTTTAAAGAAAACACTCTTGGCTATGTTAGAATAAAATTAGTTACCTGTATTTCTTGTCGAACTTCGTCTTTAAGTCCCTGAGGCATGGAATGCCAATCCCTATAATTAGAGGGAACCTACTGCTCATGCGTGCAAAACAGCCCACCATTGAACTATAGCGAAATGCATCTAACCCAACAAGCCCTCCGTGTTGGTTAACACCAACATCGTACTTTCGAAACCCTGGCTCACCCTATCCAGAAGGTAACTTTCCACCCCCGTGAGAACTCCTCGCTGTAGAACCTACAAAATATCAACAGACTTATTAATTGAAATATAGTGAAGAAAGAAAAAAAAAATTACTTCATATTAACTTAGCACACACCTGAGGCACTAAGGTTTGAGGAAGAAGGTCCTGTGCCATTGGGACCTACATCAAAAGTGGGTATAGTTGTCACATGATTAGATTCTTAATCCGTGGAACCTGTGCGGACACTTGTATGTGATCTCTGTCCAACCTCGTATGTTGGAGCTGGTGTCTCTGTACACCGTGAGGAACTAGCGCCTGATCGTGAGGCAGCTATGGCATCCTGCATTGATCCACGTCGAAAACACTTGTTTACCATATGCAAAACAAAAAGATTTAACATTGAGTAAAAGATTTTAACAGCTGCAGCATATTTAGTAAATGATTAAGTGCAGGTTGTATTCTTTACATTTAAATTGAAGGTTGTATTCTTCTTACATCTAAATCTACTTCCTCTCCAGAAATCACATCTCTAACCCATACGGAAACTACTTCGCGCGAAATAGGATGAGAATCTAACTGCTGCTCAAGAAAAGTTTCTAGATCATGGTCCCTTGAATACACATCATAATTATCTCTTCTCATCATTGACATTACCACATGCCAATCTCTTTCTTTAGGACAGCGAGAAAACCATACTTGTTCCGCTTAGTTTGCTAGTATGAATGGCTCATCCATCTCTTTATTTTCCCGGTATAACAAACGGTCCAGATTCACCAAAGTAAACTTTAGTTCGTCAACTTTAACACCTCGATGAACATCAATCCAATCACATTTGAATAATAGAAATTTCAGTTCACTACTATGTCGGATCCTTATAATATCAGTAAGCACTCCATAGTAATTGACATCAGCTGCTACGGGATTCATATCTCTTGGATTGGAATAACTCGTAGTATCAGCTTTACATATGACACTAGAATTTTGGGTTGGCTCGTATGTTATTGTATGAAATCGGAAGCCATTCACGTTGCATGCATTGTAGTGCAACCCTTAATTGAAATGACTATTTGCAAGCTTTTTAACTTCAGTAGGAATATCGAGGCATTCTTCATTCTCACCAACCTATTATAAATATAAGTGTTATAAAGACTAAATGTTCTAGAGGAAAACTTACTATATTGTCTATGTTTTTGCTTACATAATGACTGAGCTAATGTGAAATGTTTGAGAATGAATACGTTGTCTGTCATGTAATCGAGATCTTAGATGCTCTCTATTTATGATAGACATGTGAAGACTGCAAATAGACAACACGTGAAAATTTAGAAGCTATAATAAAAGAAACACAAAAAATGAAAGATAATGATTCAAAGGAACACTGACTCTCTATAAGGTTTAAGGATGTCAGAGTTGGCTAAAACCCACCGATGTGCTTGCATCAATATTACACGATCAAATATTACATCAATCCCTTTTCCAACTGGTTTACCCATTGGGTTGTCATCATCAACATATATTGGAAGCCTATTCTCTTTACTCTCAACATCATCTAAATATCTCGACACGAATCTCATACATTCTTCCATTAAATATCTACTGGCTATCGAACCTTTAGGTCTAGCACGATTGCGCACGTAACACTTGAGAGTTTTCAAGTATTTTTCAACTGGAAACATCCATCGACATTGAACTAGACCAACTAATAATGCATCATCGGTCAAATGTATCAATAAATGTTCCATTATATCAAAAAAACTAGAGATGAATGTCTTTTCAAGAAGACAGAGTGTAACTGCGAAACGGTCTTGAAGATACTCAAGATGCCTTTCTTTGTTGACTTTAGAACACAACTGTCTAAAACATGAAGCAATCTCAATCAAAAGTTGCACTACATTCTTGGGCAAAGTTGTGCGGGCTGCTAACGGGATTAATTGCTGGAGTAAAATGTGGAAATCATGACTCTTCAAACCTTCCAGAGTCTTTCACCTCATGTTTACCCGTCAAGAAATATTAGAAAAATAGCCATCGGGGACTCTCAGTTCCTGCAATACTATCAAAAAAACTTCAACTTTCGACCAACTCATTGTATAAGGAGCTGGTGGCAAACTGTATCCAGTTCTGGACAGATTTAAAATTGGATGTAAAGACTTTCTAATATTCATTACCTGCAGGTGTTGACGAGCTTTGAAGTTATCTTTTAAAGAAGTACTATTACCCATTATTGTAAACAATAGATTATCTGCAAAATTTTTCTTAATATGCATCGGGTCCAAGTTGTGCCTCATCAAATTACTCTCCCAATATGGCAACTCCCAAAAAATACTCTTCTTCTTCCAATTATAAGAATTTATGCCAAACTTCCGTTCGTAGTCAGTCTGCATTCTAATTCTCATATCATCTACTATATATTCTGTTAAACAACCCTGAAGATGTGTCAAAATTTCTGTCCCCGTACACCTTTTTGGTGCTTATCGTAATTCCATTCCACCATAGAAAGAAACTTTGTCCCTACGGAGCTTGTGTGATGGTTGAAGAAATCTACGATAATATAAGAAGCAATATTTACCACCATTAGGCAAACGGTAAGACAAACAGTTGATACCGCATATCGGACAAACTTGCTGGTTATGAACACTATAGCCAGGGAGATTACCATACACTGAAAAATCACTTATAGTCCACATAATAGTTGCACGCAGACGGAACATCTCTTTTGCTTCAGCATCATAAGTAAGCACACCGTCAAGCCACAATTGTTTCAACTCCTGGATCAATGGTTGTAAAAATACGTCAATTTTGTTTCTCGGACTTTTCGGGCCATTGATGAGAGTTGACAGAATAAAATAAGGTTGCCTTATGCATAGCCAGGGTGGCAAATTGTATGGTTTTAAAACAACAGACCAAGTACTATGTGGTATGTGCATATTTGAAAACGGACTAAATCCATCTGAAGCCAATCCAAGTCTAACATTTCGACAGTCACTTGCAAATTCTAAATGCAACTAATCAAACTTTCTCTAAGCCTTAGAATCAGCTGGGTGTCTGTAGACTCCATCTTTCACACGACATTCTTGATGCCACCTCATAAGAGAAGCAGTTTTGCGAGACATGAACAATCGCTTCAATCTCAGAGTCAACGAAAAATACCTAACACGCTTGCATGCAACTGTAATGCCCTCTTTCTTGTACCTCGGAGCATTGCATACCTCACAAAGTTGTGCGGCCTCATTTTCCCCTCTGTATATTATGTAATTATTTGGACAAGCATCCCAAACTTTGCATTCCATTCCTAACACGTTCGTTATCTTACTAGCCTTGTAGTAATTCTTGGCAATTTTCATTCCCATATCTCTAAAAGCATCCGTTAGAAGCTCAAGTAGCATATCAACTGACTTGTTCGACCACCCATTCAGGACTTTCAAATGTAATAACCTCATAATGAATGAAAGTGAAGAAAATTTAGTACAACCTGGATACAATTCTACATTAGCCTCTCCCAACAATTCATGTATCTTTCTCAAATCATCAGGCTCTTTAGTTGCATTATCGAAGTCACTAATGCCACCAATATCTTGAAGCATCCCAACCATATCATCCCTATGTTCATTTTCAGTCGAAGGGATGTTGCTAGGTGTATTGCGAGAAGGTAAGTATGTTTTCCCATGAACACTCCACTTTTTGTACCAACGCATGAAACCCCACATTTGGCAATGCTGTTTGACATCTATTGTACCATAAAGATACCTATTCTAGCACTTCATACAAGGACAATGGATTTTGGATCCATTAGGTTTATCTCTTAGCACAAATTCTACAAAGGCATCCAAACCTTTATTATATTCATCACCTAAACGGTCTTGTAAGTTAATCCACGATTGGTCTATCTTCCTATTCATTTATCCATATTTTCAGTTGATCTACAAGTTTCGTTATAATAAACATATTCAAGAATGAATGGAAATGAACGGAAATGAAATTTTTAATAATAAGTCAAGATATCTTGAGAGTTTTTAAAAGAGAGAAAATAAAAGATTTAACTAATCAAGATATCTTGAAACTCCGAAATCCTCTGCCTCTTAAGGTAGTCCGGATATTATGTAAATTATCTACTTAAAAAAATAAAATTATTTGTAAAAATTTGTCTCATAAAACTATTTTATTCAGATTCTTTGAAAAAAAAAATTGACAGAATTTCCCCTATAAAGTGAATATTTTCCAGGCACTAGGCTACCTCAAAATGCGCAATTATGCAATTCAACCAATCATGTTTATAACAAATTTCCAAGTAAACCTCCGCTCATCCAACTAGGTCCTCTTCCAAACACACTTGCACATAACAAATTTTCAAATAAAAAAACTCATCAACACAATCCAAATACTAAGAGAAGTATATGTTGGCTCTACAAAACAAATAAGCTAAAAATGAAGTATAAGTAGCTAAGAAATAAACTAGTATTCCTAACCTAGGTAATATCTCCATACTAATTTGCATCTAACTCTTCAAATAAATATGTAAGAGGTAACAAAGTTTGCTACATCATCTATATGCAAGGTCCACTAAAATAAATCTAACATTTTTCCACCACCAAATTAAACAACTAAATCCATTCAAGGAAAAAGACTAATTTATTATCTATAAACTAACAAATAAAACGTGACTTGCACCATCAAAACCATTTTTGTTTCAACAATTCGCCATTCAACGATATTTAAAACACCAACAAAATGCGGAAAAATTTATTGTCTATAAACCACTGTCTTCACATGTTTTCTCTCAATTTTAATCAGCCTAGGACACGACAAAGATGGAAAAATTTTCCCCTATCATTTTTTTCTTTGTATCTCTTTTTTTTTTTTTTTTTGGTAAAAAAGAAACATGAATAATAAAAAATGAGTACTCATTGGATTGAAAACTTTAAGCTTTTGAGCAAACCAACCATACCAACATTCGGTTTTTTGTTAAAAAAGCATTAGCAAATACACAAGAAAATTGTATCAAATTTTGTTAAGGAAGTAGGAAAGTAAAAAATAAAAATTAGACTACGCATCACTAAAATAAGAAAATAAAAAACTAAAGCTAAAGATAGGCACTCAAACTTCTAATACATGTCTTTTCCTTGATGAGCAGAATTTTCATTTTTATGAAACTCTCTTTTCCCTTTTCCTTTTTCAACAATTCTGTTCTTCTACCCTATTTTCGTCCATAACTAGACGGCAACAAGCCACCTTCATGAACTGAAAATATTCATTATCTTTTCCACCATAGCTGACCAAAACACAAAGCTAGGAAGAGAGTCTTTCTATCCTAGTAAAATTTTAAACTCCTATTGTTTTTCCATCAAGTAGAATTCTTATTGTCCAAGTCACTTCAACACAAACACGATTATTCTGAATACCATTTTCGACCAGCCCTCACACATCTGCACAAAATCATATATAACCAAAATAGCTTCATATAAGTCACCAAATCTCAGTGACTTTGGCCCTATTTTAATTTGTCGATGAGTAAAAATAATTTTAGTCTTGAATTAAGACATTTTCATGTTAAGAATTTCAAATAATTAGACAAGCTAAAATTATTACCACCTAAGTTTCAAAAATTAATTAGTCCTTCATCTTTTAAGACAAGTTTTAATGAATGTTTGGTCATGGAGCATAAAATTACTATGTCGGGACAGTTGAAGCAACCAAAAAAATTACTCTATCCTTTTGAGAGTACTAGTTTAATTAGACTACTACTTTCACTCAGCCTTTGGCACCATTATTTTTATCAGCACAAATTCACATATGCAAACAAGTGCAGAATACTATAATACTCCCATTCTCTATAGCCTACCGAAATACCAGAAACAATAAGGAGAACATTCAAACACACCAATCAACATATTTATGAAGCTGAATTCAGACAATCAGTTCAACCCATTTAGCTTCTCGTACCTGTAGACAACCCCAAATGCAAAATGCAGTAGCCCAAATTAGCAATTGAAGTTGGCACTGGGGACGAGGGGCAGCTTTACCCGCGACGGAGAAGAGATGGAGCTTTGCCAGCAATGAGGATAAGAGGGATCTTTCGCAGCGACAGAGAAGAGAGGGAGCTGGAGTGATTTGACTGTGACGGAGTGGAGAGGGAGCTGGAGAAGAACGCCGGAGAGGTATGACAGTGACAGGGAAGAGAAAGAGGAAGCCAGAACCAGGCCGCCGCAGAAGAAGGAGGAGGAAGAATAGAACCTAAAAGCAACGAAGTCATCGGGTGATTCGAGTTAATTAGGACAGAAAACGACGGTTAATCATTGGTCGTCGTATTAGGTATTTTTAATGCGACGGTTAATGATTAACCGTCGTATTAAATGTAATTGAAAATGGCTTAATAGTGGGTCTAAAAACGATGGTTTGCACAGAAATCATCGTATTAATTTCATCAAATACAACGGAATCGTCGTATTAATTGATTAAATACGACGGCGTATCTAGCCGTCGTATTATTGAATTTATATCTTAATAATTTTTATTTATATATTTTAATATTATATATATATATATATATATATATATATATATATATATAAAACTAACGTGACAAATAAAATGACATAAATTTTATTTTTACAATAGTAAGGATATGTTATATTGCATATAAACACATAGCATGCATATGTATAAATGAATGTAATAATTAAGAGTGTCTACTGTGTGTGTGTGTGTGTGTGTGCATAGATATGCACACACAAATATATATGTTTGCAATTAAAGTTCTTTATATTATGCAAGATATATATTAATACACACACACACGCACATATATATATATATATATATATATATGTATATATATATATATATATATATGTATATATACACACACTACTTTTGATTGATTATAAAAAGTACTACTATGACTAAATTTATTACAAAACATAGTACTGTGACAAAAAGTAGAGTAAATATATAACAAGTTTATCTATTTGTTAAAATAATTACAAAAATTAAGTAGTACTGTGACTAAATTTGAAAATAATCAGATAAAATCTACACTATTTTTTATTAATTTTGTTATAATTTGAAAAAATAACGATGATTATAACAACAGTTGAAAAAGAGTAGTATTTTTAAAAAATCACAATTTAATTTCAATGAAAATATTAATAACATAATACGACCGTTCAAGTGAACCGTCGTAATATGTCAACCTAATATGACGGTTCGGGTGAACGGTCGTATATGTTCACTTAATACGATGGTTCAAGTGAACTGTCGCATGTTTTGACACTAATACGACGATTTAGGTTGGATCGTCGTATTAACCATATCAAATACGACGATTGATGAACCGTCGTATAAAGTGATCTAATACGACGGTTTTGCGACCGTCATAATAGGTTCGTCGTTTTTGTCTAGTTTTTTTATAGTGTTGATCGTATTTTGAGAGTGTTCTGATGCAACTACAATTGGTGTTAGTGTTTTTCCATTGATCTGTTACATCAGCGATTCAAGTAAATTTGCATCTACTTTTAAATCAATCTATTCTTCAAATCCATTATCTTTTAGGTTGAAAAGTTTTGAGTCAAACAAAGACCCATGGAATTACTGCAACAGGTTTGATTGAAAGAACACTATGTCGTGTTTTGTTAGATTTCACTAGGAGCACTTGGTGATTTGAGATAAGTATTGCCATTGTAACTTTTGTTGAAGTTTTAGTGGATTCTTCTTACTTATCATAGACCCACAAACGTAGGCTTATTAGCTGAATTGCATTATCAATTTGTTGTATTTGTTAAACTCTTTATATTACTGTTTGTCAAATTAATATAACTTTAACAGGAAATTTAATAAAATCACAAGAGATTGATAAGTCAAACCTAACAAGTGGTATCAAAGCATCGGTCACTATGATGGAGTTGCTATTAATATAACAAGTGAGATTTGAGAAGTTTGGACAATGCCTGCACTAGCAGATGAAGGAAGTTCTATCACGAGACCACCATTACTAAGGAGCACAAATTATGCATACTGGAATACTAGAATGAGAATCTTTATCTAAAATCAGGATATTGCTGCATGGAAAGTTGTTAAAACCAAATAGAAACCGCCAACTAAAGCAAGTATGAGTATTGGAAAGTCTAAAAGGAAACCTATTACAGAATAAACTGATGAAGAGAGTCGTCTTGCTAATGCTAATTCAAAAACTTTGAACATAATATTTTTTGTTGTTGGGCAAGAAAAATTCAAGTTAATCTTGACTTGTGAAGCTGCTAAGAAGCAAAGGACAAACTGCAAACTATATATGAAGGAACTAGCACTGTTCTGTTTGGATGTCAAAAAGGCAATTGTTGACAATTTAATTTGGGGAGTTAAAGATGGGTGAATATGAAATAGTTGCCATATTCAGAAACAAATTGAGGGACATTGCAAATCAAGGATATCAACTTGGTGAAATCTATTTGGAAGAAAGACTGATTTAAAAGATACTGAAATCATTACTTCTAAAGTTTCAAGCCAAGGTTACTGCTATTGAAAAGTGCAGATAAGTGTTAATAATATGACTTGATGAGCTAATGGGCTCTTTATAGACCTTTGAGATGAATCTCCAATCTCAAACTAAGTCTAAAGAAAAAGGTATTGTATTAAAGGCCAAAGAGGAGTCTGACAATAATAAAACTTCTGATGAAAAAATACGTCTGTTAACCAGAAGGTTCAACAAGATTCTAAAAACCAAAAGGTTCAACAAGATGCTAAAAAGATACAATCAGATGAATAAACCATTTGACAAATCTTTTAACAAGAAATCTATGGCTCCAAAGAAAATGAACATAGAGAAAAAATTAACAAAAATCAAGAACACTCCAAAAGATCTAAAGTGTCATGAGTGTTGTGAGATTAGTCATATTCACACAGATTGTGGCAATTTGAAAAAGAAATCAAAAAACAAATTTTACAATACAACTCTTAATGACGATGAGGATGAGATTCAGGATTATCCTGAAGAACTAAATTCTAATAAAGGAAATGATTTTGGTCAATCTAGTAATGTTGCATTCAATGTTGTGATCACGGAAGAAGTTGCAGAGATGTTGAGGAGACATCTGATAATAATAATGAGGAGACGACACCAAAAGCACTCCTGCATGAATGTGAATTGTTGTACTTAAAATAGCGAGAAAAAAGTGAAGCAAATCGAACAACTAAAGAAGCAGGTTAAAGTGCTCAATTAATTACTTAGTGATCAACAATAGAAGTTGAGTCTGTATGAAAGTGAATTTGATAAAAAAGAAAATGAGTTGAAGCTTAAAGATCAACACTTGCAAATTGCAAATCAATTATTGATGGATGCCGAATTAGCCATCAAAAGACCGAACAATGGAAATGCTATACTGGATGAAGTATTGTTATTTGGAAAATCACCTTTGGACAAGGCACCATTGGGTTATGAGGAGTCCAATAAGAATGTTGTTGCACATCATACAAATCTGACAGTTGTTGAGAAAAATGGGTAACTAAGAAAATTCAAACAAAAGTCCAAGAATCCTCTTATTTATTGTGACTATTATTCTCTTATAGGTCACAGATGGAAGAACTATTTGAGGAGATCCAAAGATCTTAACATGGTCAAAAATCTATCAAACCCGAATTTGACAAAGGCAAAAAATAAGGCACATGTGGTTCACATGTCTCTAAAAGCCATAATGGAGGACATATGATATCTAGATAGCAAATGTTCAAAACACATGATAGGAAGAAAGGAATTTTTAGTTGATTATGAATGCAAACGTGGTGGATCAATCACGTTTGGTGATAGTTCTAAGAAAAATGTTATTGGAACAGGTATACTGATTATTAAAGGTATGCCAAAATTTAGAACTCTATATATGAATGGACTAAAAGCTAATGTGATAAGTATTAGTTAACTATGTGATGATAATATGTTGGTCAAATTTTAACAAAGTTAAGTGTCTTGTTGTTGACAAAACTGGAAATTGTGTGATTACTGGAGACAGAATGTCTGATAATTGCTGTAAAATATGTATGTCAAATGCACATAAGTGAATGATATCTAAGTCTGATGAAGTTGAACTGTGGCATCAGTCAGTTAAAATTATTGAGTTCAACAGGAGCTACTCGTGGATTACCTAACTAGGTAAAGTTAACAGAAACATTTATGGTGCATGGTTGAATGACAAGCAAATCAAGGTATCATATGTTAGAGTCCAATAAATTGTTATAGTATCTATTTGCAAACTTATTCATATGGATTTATTTGAACTAACTCAAACATAAAGTATTAATAGAAAAATGCATGTTGTGATATGTGTTCATGATTTTTTCAAGTTCACATAGGGGAGCTTCTTGAGATAAAAATCAGACGCTTTTGAGTTTCTTTCGAAATTATAATTGAGTGTGCAAATTCAGAAAGATGTAAAGGTAAAAATGATACAAAGTAATCATGGAAAGGAGTTTGATAATAATATGTTCACTAATTTTTGTGTTAGAATAAAGTACAATAGGAATTTTTAGCACCTAAAACACCTCAATAAAAATGATATTACCAAGAGAAAAAATAGAACCATTCAGGAAATGGCAAGAGTTATGTTGAATGACAAGAAATTGCTGCATAAACGATGGGTAGAAGTAGTAAATATTGCAATACATATCATCAACCAAGCATACTTCAAGCCATATACCAAAAAGACAGCCTATGAAATTTGGAATGGTCGAAAGCCACAACTGAATTACTTCTATGTGTTCAAGAGCAAGTGTTATATTCTGAATGGTAGAAAACTGGGAAGTTTGAACAGAGAAGTAATGAAGGAATCTTTCTTAGATATTCTAACAATAGCAGAGCATTTCGAGTGTACAACAAAAGAATTCAAGTTATCATGGAATGAATCAATGTTGTTGCTGAAGAAAATTTGTCAAAAAATGTGAAAAGAAAGATACCATAGTCAAATGACGATGAGCTTGTTTAAACTATTGGAGAAGATCCCATACCAGAATGTTCTGACAGTGTGTGAAAAAAGAATACTATCAAGGAATACGAAGTTGTACAATAAAGGGCACCATCATCCAAAGTAATCTTTCAGAACAAAATAGATGACTTTGGTAACAAAATAAGAAACAAAGCAAGGCTAGTTGCATAGGGATATACACAAGTTGAAGGGATTGATTTTAATGAAACATTTGCACATGTTGCCAAGCTAGAATCTGTTAGACTATTACTTGCAGTAGCTTGTGCCAAGAAATTCACACTTCAACAAATGAATGTAAAAAGTGCATTCTTCAATGACTTTTTACAGGAAAAAGCATATGTTGAATAAGCCAAAGGTTTTGTCAATCTTAAGTATCTAGATTATGTGTACAGATTAAAGAAAGCTGTCTATGAGTTGAAGCAAGCACTTTGAACATGGTATGAAAGGTTTACAAACTATTTGCTCAGAAGAGGATACAAGTGAGGCGAAGTTGATAAAATAATATTTGTCAAGAAACTTGGAACAAATTTTAGGATTGCACAAATCTATGTTGACGACATCGTGTTTAGTTCAATATCAAAGTAGATATAAAAGGATTTTGTTAAACTTATGCAAACAGAATTTAAAATGGGTATAGTAGGTAAACTAACATTTTTCATTAGTTTACAGATCAAGCAAATGAAAGACGGAATCTTTATATTTCAAACTAAGTATGAAAACAACCTGGTCAAGAAGTTCAATATGGATGCATCAAAATCTGTTAGAACACCAATAAGTGTTGTACAAAAGTTGACAAAAGATGACAAGGGACAAGAGATAGATCAACAGTTGTATAAAAGTATGATTAGAGGATTGCTATATCTTATGAGTCCTCCTGATATCATCTATAGTGTTGGTGTTTGTGCAAGATATCAAATAAGTCCTAAAGAGTCACACTTGAAGTATATATATTGTACTTCTAAGTATGCTATTTACTTAGCAAAGATTCAAGTCTACTCTTATTTGGATACAATGATGCTAACTGAACAAAAAATTTCGATGATCGTAAAAGTGCATCTGATGATTTTTTTATTTGGGAAACAATTTTACGTCATGATACAACAAGAAATAGAATTGCATATAATTGTTGATGGCAGAAGCCGAACATATTACTGCACTCAGTTGTTGTGGATAAAATAGATGTTACAAGACTATAGTGTTAATTAGCAGGTGTTGATTGTTTATTATGATAACACAAATGCTATTGACATATCTAAAAATCCAGTTCAACATCGCAGAACAAAACACATTGATATAAGACATCATTTTATCATGAATCTTGTTGAGCAACAAATTGTGAAGGTTTAATATGTTCCAACTCAGAAACAATTAGCTGGCATCTTCACAAAACCAGTAGATACTACATGATTTGAAGAATTGCAAAAAGTATTGGGAATTTGCTTACTTTGACACTCATGGTCTTGTGTTAAATTTTATATAGATATTTTTTTCTTGTTGCTTACTTATTTATTTTGTTAACAACAAAAATAATAAAAAAAAGGGCTGAGAATATTAAGATATGCGCAAAGATATATTACAGAGATGTGCAAGAGTTTTGACAAGACTTGAACTCTGCAAAAGAAGAAGTGCACTAATCAAACATTGTCGAGTTTTGTGTCTTATTCAATGCCACAAACAATGCATGAGGTAGTTATTTGAAACCCAAAAGGTGCGAGGATTCAAAAAGAGTCAAATCTTTTCCATATTAATTGCGAGTCATTAACATTTAGCTATTTCTACTCAATTGAGATCAAGAACCTCTCAGACAATTTTCCTTCTCGATAAATACTATAATTGCTGTTGTAGAAAGTAAAAACCCCTAACCATAGTTGAGAAACCATTACAACGTCTGCACTGAGCGATTATTGCTGAAGACGATGTCGAGTCTGTGCTAAAACATCAATCGCCAGACATTAATGCACAGACTAGCCTCAAATAAGGATCATTGGGTAACAATGCTATGAACTCTACTTTTGATATTATTTTGAATATCTATCGTGGTATTGTGATTACTGGTCTTGAGGATTTTCTTTTGTATTATATGTATCAAGATAATATGGAAGTGTGTCAGGGTTATAAGTTTGATACTCCTAACTTGTTTTTGAACAAATCTATTAGAACTATTGAAACTACAGAGACCAGTGACTTTCTTAAGTTGTTTGTGGACCCATCGTTGGTTCAAATATTTAAAGAAATTAGGGCTAAGTACGGTGTATATGGAAAGAACTTGTTCCTCTGAATAAAGTCTTATACCTATTAAATCAGATTTATCTGCTATTCTTATTGCTCCTGTGAATCCTTATTTTCTATATGCTTTACAATCTAATATTGCACCCGATATGGTAAGACAGGTAATGGAGGAAAAGAATATGCTGCTATATTTGAGTATTCAATTTGAGAAAAATGGTGATCCTAATTTCTCTGGAGCCTTAGTTTCTATGTCAAGTAGTGATACTCAAGGTGATCCAATTCCAGAGCAATAGGGCGTAACACTTATTGGTCCATCTGTTGAGACAGGTAAGACCATTGGAATTTCAAAATTCCTTCCATCAGCACGCACTAACCAGATTGAAATTAATATTGATGTCATGAAGGTTGAGAATAGTATTGATATGAATGTTGAAAAGAGTAATGATGTGGATGTTGAGGCCCTTGAAGAACATTTACCTCTAAGAAAAGAAAAACAACGTCATTTGGAAAGGCTGGGGTCCCGTTGAAAAAGTCCAAAAAACTTACCTCCACTTCTGAAATTCACCTTTTCTGTGATAAGGATAGTGAGGACCAATTCAAGATCATTGCTGACAAGGGTTTTCTTGAGGAGAGAAAACATGATTTTCAAAGTTTGAGGTATTTTTATTTGAAGACAATTCTGCAAAAGGTTAGTCTGTTACAGTCTATTGACCATGTGGAAATATAAAATGATTCACTTGTAAGGGAACTTTATACAAATTTGAATTCTATAATCAAAAAGCCTATCAAAACCTTCTATCATTTTGTCTTTATAAGGGGATTATTGGTCATATTTAGTCCGAATGTTATTTTTGATATATTTGATATTCCATATGATAAAGACATTCAAGGACTTGGAGAAGAGATTAATATTTCAACAGTCTGTCAAACTATCATAGATGGAGTTGTTAAAGATTAGCCAGTCAAGGGATATTTGAAGTTTTCTACTTTAACAGGGCTATACTTCACACTTTATAAATTTTCTTGTTATAATTGGATGCCAACTTATAATATTTCTATTGTACTTAGGGACATGACAGTTTTGATTTACAAGATTGGTAAAGGCATGAATTCTAATCTCAGTGATCTCATTTTTACCAAGTGGTGAAATTAGCCTAAATAACCGCTTACAACATTGCTTTCTTATCCTATCCCTATTTATTAACTGAGTACTTAAGTGCCTGTCCCAGCTACATGGTCTTCACGTTTGATAAACTCATTAAGGATATCAAGTTTCTTCGGCTACCATTGAAGAAACCTCTTGTTGAAACTCCAGCAAGTATGCCACAGCCTCTAACAAGACGTTCTCCAAGGCTTAGAAGCATTCCTTTTGAGATCTTTGGTTTTGACAATCCAGTCCCTTCTTCAGCATCTGGCTCATTCCAACAACAAGTGTCTGCCATCTTTTATCAGGTTGTATTGCTAGGCACATCTGTTCAAGCTCTTCTAAGTAAGCTGGACTCTATCCAGGCCAATCAACAGCAGTTCCAGCATGATATTCAAGACTTCTCTAACAATCAGTTGCCCATCTGTTTGATACAAAAAGGGGGAGTACATGGTGTGCTACTTGTTAAGAGTGAGTGTGCTGATATGTACAAGGAGTTAGGTGAGTTGGGTCTCTAATGTGGGTTTGCAGTTGCTGATGGTTTTTCTGTTGCTTGTACTTTTGGAAACAATATTTGATTTTTGATTTCTAAGCAATATATTTTGATGATGTAATAGTAATTAAGGGGAGCAGCTACAAACTGTATGCTACTACTAGTATTAGCTCGGATATTCATATTCATGATGTGCTTATTTTTGTTCTGTTAAATATTGTGTTGGACTGTATGTGTCATAACCGCACAACTTGTGGTTTTGCATCAAACAATGCCAAAGGGGGAGATTGATACAATTTTTGTTAGAGAAACTCTAATAATTGATTTTCATATACTGAACATGTGGTGAAGTTCGGTTAGGAGACTATATTGGCATAAGTTTGATGTAGTATGTATTTGATGCAGAATTTAGAAGTTTGTCTAGTGAAGATCTCTGGGATACCTCAACGTGATCTTGCGGGTGAATTTGAGGAAGATTTTATTCCAAGATAGACTAAGAAATGAAGGAAAGGAACTGCAATCAATAAGAAAATGTGTGGAGTAATGAAGATTTTAGCAATTTTCTAATCCTAGTAAATTACATGTCTCTATGAAGTATAAATAAAGCTAACTTGAAGAAAGAGTTGAGAGACGAGTGAAGAAAAATTTAAGTGATCTTACATATAAAGTGTCTATGCAAAAAGTGAGAACCGTTTTCTTGGTCGTATTCTAAGAATGTTCTAATGCAACTACAGTTGGTGTTAGCATTTTTCTGTTGATCTGTTGCAACAACGATTCAAGTAAATTTGCATATACTTTTTCTCAGCCACTTGGATAGACTTGAATTAATCTATTCTTTAAATCCATTACCTTTCAGGTTGACAAGGTTCAAGTCAAATGAAGACCCATAGAGTTGTTGCAACATTGATAGGCGGGCTATCAATCATGTTGAGTTGAGTTCAATAATGGTCTTTTGCAAGTTTGACAGAAAGAATACTATGTCATGTTCTGGTAGATTCTACTAGAAACACTTAGTGATTTGAGATAAGTGTTGCCATTGTAACTTTTGTTAAAGTTTTATTGGATTTTTTTTACTTGTTGTGGACCCACCCGCAGATATAGGCTTGTTAGTCGAACTATGTTATCAATTTGCTATGTTTGTTAGACTCTTTATATTATTGTTTATTAAACTGACATAACTTTAATAGGAAGTTTAACAAAATTACAAGAGATTGACAAACTAAATCTAACGTTTATGAATATTTAAAAATAAAAATATAAAAATTCAAATCCAACAAAATCGTCTTTGCCATTAGATGATTATGTGTTGGATAGTCGAGCAGCCTAATTCAAGAAAATTTAAGGTTGGATCTCTAAAAGTACTCCAAAGAAAAAGTAAGATGGTTAGATAGAAGGAATCATAGCAAAATAATTGTGAACTCTCAAAGGCATCTCTTTTGGTACAATGAAAGTCAATAAATAATTGTGAACTCTCAATGGAAAGGAGACATAAAAGAATAAAAAGGAAAGATGAGAATTTAGAAGACTACTCAAAAGCCAAACACATGTTATAATCTTTTTTAAATGCATAACACAAGTTAGAAAGTTGCAAAGTAAATATTTTTGTGCCAACCTTTTTACACATCTCTTTACTGCTTCTAATCAATCCATGTAATCTAAGCCAAAAGTATAAGAAGGCTGTGTGTGTTTTCTTTACTTCTTTAGAGAGCTGAATCCAATAAAATTAGCAGTTTGTAATGACTTGATGTGCATGGATGAAAGAATCCCACATAAAGGATTAATGAAAACTCGTCCTTCGAAATTTCAAAATATACAGATGTGAATTTCTTCCTACCATTTTAGATTGTGCATAGAAGATTAACATAGAAGAATGTCAAATTTTTCGTTTAAAAAATTTAGCAACTCTAATTATAAAATAATTTAGCAACTCTAGTTTTCTCCCAATCACGGATGGAACCAAGAATTTGGATTTGAGGAAAGTTATATTAATGGGATAATATTATAAATTTTTTTATAAAAAAATAGTGGAGGAAATAGAATATTTTAAAGAACTTTTTAACATTTTTTTAATTATTCTAAAATAAATTAATAAAAATTTTAAAAATTTTAGCAGCAAAAATCCCTATATCCCTTTGTAGACGACAAATTTCAAGTCTGTAAATAAGACAAGAAAAATATCGAAATTTACAAAATGTTTAGTAAATATGAGAAGTGGTTACAAATCTCCGAAGAAGTCCTAAATTGCAGTATAAGTCCTCCGATTCTTCTATTTTTGAAAACATTGATTCAAGGACTGAAGAACTTGATCTCTGATCGAACGGGATTTGATGACGAACACTTGATTGCCAAGCCTTCGAGACTTGTTTGATGCGGAGTAAGATGAACGCCTTGAAATTTGAAGAAGATTTTGAACCTTGATTTGATGACGATTCTGAACCTTGAACTTGATGAAGCTTCTGAACCTTGAACTTAATGAAGCTTGAATGCTTGATGCCTCTTGTTTGTTGAAATTTGAGCTTGAGGATCTCGGGGTGCCTTAAACCATTGGGGAAAGAGCCTATTTATAGGCTAAAAATCCCTTAACTTTAGTATAAATAGCCGATGTAGGATTTTGAAGGAGTCTCCCAACAAACTCTAATGGACTTGTGTTTAAGATGACTTGAGCTTAATTTATGTTTTAGCCTAATCTCATTTAATCCACATTATATTTGGGTTATGAGATTTTCAAAAGTCCAATTTTAGGGCCTAGTCCAATTTCATTTAATCCATAATATATTAGATTTAATGTAAAATGGACCATTAACAATAGCCTAATTTCAATAGTTAATAGCCTAATTTCAATAGTCTAATTTTAAAACCCATTGGATTTAATGGGCTTTTAATGATAGCACAATTATATTAATTAATTCAAGAATAATTAGATTTATTTATGAATTAATTTTAATTAATCAAGACTAAAATATATAATTTTCTTTTAATCTTGAAAATATATTTTATTCCAAAATTCTTTGTCTACAAATGCCTCCACTTCAAGGCTTGAGGAAAAATATTCTGTCAAAAGAATTTGGAAACAAGGCTTGAAGTATTTAAAATATTAATTTCTCAATTTAATTAGAAATTAATATAAAAGCCTTTTTTAACTCCTTAATAAAATAGAATTCTTTTTCTATTCCTATAAGGAAAAAGATTTGCAATCCAATTTTGAATAGGAATCACATATTTTTTTGAATTCACCAATCAAAATTCTTGAATTTAAATTTAAATCTCAATTAAAATCTTTTAATTAAGACTTAGAATTCCTATAGGATTTGGAATAAACATCCTATAGTCCCTATAAAAAAAGCTTGTATCTTTACAATTTTTCCAATCAAATTCAAAGTATCTTCACCAATTCCAAAGCCAAAGGTCAACGGCATCAGCTTCAAGTAATTTGGTAAATTTTTATTTTTGAAAAACAAGCATGGTTGACTTTTAGGAATATATCCTCCATGTATGTATATGTGTTTCCATGCAAAAGTTGCTTGTGTTTTTTTTTTATGACAAAAGCTTTCCCTTTTTTTCGTAACCTCAAAAACTTCTTCTTCTTCTTCTTCTTCTTTTTTTTTTTTTGTTGTGACACTAACTTTTTTTTCCCTTTTTAATAATTTTTTTTAACTAGGTCCAATTATGATGCACTTCTCAAATTTGCGATCTTTTTCGGGCCAACAACTGCTAGTCATTCATAACCACGAGAATGATTCAATTGAAGTAGGGACGACTTTGACGGTTTATAAGGCAAAGTCAGGCAAGTATGCGGGACCTCTTCCAAAGGCGACACTCCAACGACTTGTGAAGGAATGGTCAACGGAATTCAATTTCAAAGGCACTCGTTCCCCAAAGGCATGAATTCTTCTTTTCTCAAATCATCAATCTCAAACTCATCCCAGTGTGTTACCTTCACTTAGACGTCGAATGATTCAAAAGGAGACCTAATGGACCTTACCACTCAACTTCTTGGGCGTGTTTCACTTTAGGGAAAGATATTAGGAGTGGGCACACGACGTTCTAAGTCATTGCGAAGGACACTTAAGATCTGCGAAGATCTATGAGGCTGTCTATGCATCGCTTTTTACGTACGATTGCAACCCTAACGTTCTCAAAGCCTTTTGCGAAGCTTGGTGTCCTCTCACCAACACGCTCTTAACTTTAGCTGGTGAGGTGTCCATTTCACTTTGGGACCTGCACGAACTTGGAGGCTTACCAATACTTGGAATGCACTATGATGAAGTTGTTCCTCATGCTGCGGAACTCATCGGTGTGGACCATGATAGCAAGCGATTCTTTCCAAGGAGTTGTGAATATCTCTTTTATGCATACCACTTGATCAAAAAGGACAACAAATCTGGTGTCTCCATCAATAAGTGACTCGACTTCTGGTTCAAAAGAACAATAAAGTTTTCAGCGCCTCTTCTAAGGGAAGAAAGAAGATCACGCCCCAAGTTTGCTGATAATCCATGTGGAGTTATCCCACCTTATACCGCATGGACATCTGAAGAAGAAGCTTTGTTTTCAAAGTTTGCCATTAGAAGCCACAACAGAGATCAAACATTCCTTGCAGCATTTTAATCATCTTGGCTTTGCGTCTTTGTCTTGCCTAATGAAGAAGTAGACATCATTCGTTCAAGTACCTTCAAAATGGCAAGTTTGATGGCGTACGGGGAACGAGTTAGTTTGGCTATTCCCGTCTTGACCAGCATCTATAGAGGATTGAATCGTATTTTCAACTCTCAACATCCCAGTGAGGAGAAATTTATCTTCCTAACTCACTATATATATGGATGGTTTGCACACTACTTCAAAACTCACTATGAAGTCTCTCAAGGCTTAAACAGCCCTCCCATGGCGAGTTATTCTGGTGAAAGTAGCGGAAAGTACTTTAGTGAAGACGAAGCCTGGGATTTATAGGTGTGAGATTATTGTTTGGGCTACGAACATCCTTACTAAGTACAAAAAACATGACTTTGTTGATAATGAAGCAGCCCCTTTAGAGGAACAACTTTACTTCTTGAGCCTTCGTTCAAGTCTTCTAACTTTGAGGAATGACGATCACTTCATCATTGAGCCTTACAGCCCACATCGCTTTAGTCGCCAATTTAGATTCTTGCAAGATATCTCAGGCTACTTTGAGATTTCCACCCGTAAAGCTGCCTTAATAGATGGCTTACGTCTTTGGGTAAGATGCACACTTCGCGGAACAATGGCCAAGGTAACATTTCTAACCACTCCTTATAGTATAAAGAAGTACTATATTCCAGAGTATAAAGCATGGTGGGAACAAGTGCATGGAACCTTTCTTGAAGATCATATCTCGATATTGAATTCCCAAAAATCTGCTTTTAAGAAAGTAGAGAACTTGCTTTACCCGAGAAGAAACTTCATCAAGATACTTCCACTTTCAATGCTTTAAAAGGGTTAGAAAATTTTTCAAGACATGACAGACATTCTTCTTCGGATCATGACTTGGTTATAGAGAAACTTTCATCATCTTCAAAATGAAAGGAGTTAAATCAAATTGAAGAAGCCAATTCTAGTAGTAGAGACTGTTGTTGGAAGAGAACGAAGGCAGCAATTACAACTTTAAACCAAGAGCCCAAAGATCAAGGGACCTTCAAGGACAAGGTAAAACTAGTTTTCCCTTTTTATTTTTATTATTTTTATTTGTTTTTATTCCTGTTTTCTTTTCTTTTGACTCATCTTCTTTACTATTCTTCTTTATTATGTGGACAATATTGTGGCCCTTGATGAGGATGCTTATTCTCAAGACTCAATCAATGATTCTCACTACTCAAAGCAATGTGGTTGTAAGGACATCTCTTACTCTCAACATGAAGATTTGACATCTAAGGTAGTAGCTCATTAATATTGTTCAGCCATCTCTACCTTCCCAGGAGAGTCCCTACTGTCAAGTTGTAAAAAGAAGTTTGTCATGGAAGTATGACAACAATTTTATTAACGAATTCGACAAACGCCTGTCGAGCAGATCTCTTCACTTGAGGATCAAGCTTGCTATATTCTTAAAGAATTGAGCAAGGATCCTATTGTTGACCTGTCACCATTGGATAATCGCTTGAGTTCTTTCTTTGCTAGAGCACGTGAATTTGATAATGCTAGATCCACCTCTTCGGAGAAAGCCTCAAAGGAGTCTCATGCAAAATTGCTTTCTGCTGCTAGCCAACATTTAGGTGATGTTGAGGCTAAAAAGTGTGACCTCACAAGTCAAATTGGAAAAAGTAAGGCCAACTTACAACGAGTTAAAGCCAATATTGCTGCTCTCAAAAGGAAGCTCAAACGCTTAAAGAAAGAAAATAAAAAATATTTAACTGCTGTTGAGGAAAAGAACAGGCAGCTTTTAGAAGTAGAGTCCACCTGCTTGTCCCTTAAAGAAGAGCTTGCCTCATTTCAAAACGCCCCTAAAGCAAATGAAGAGGATAAAGCCAACTTGAAGAATATAAGAGAACATTTAGTGGCAATGCAACGAGACTTGGAAAATTTCAAGTTTTTTACTTGATGTCGCGTAGCACCTTATATGTTCATTAAGCAGTTGTATTTTTTTTTTTTCCTTCTTGTAAAATAGGGTTGCTTCCTTACTAGCATCAATAATATACTTATTTCAGATTGTCTCAACCTTTTCTCGCACATGTGTGTTTTTTTTACTTATTGCAAACGTCGATTTCACAATATGTCATCACTTGATTGTAACAAATGAGAAAAATAGAGAATGATGAAAGGATGTGACTGAACTTAGAAATTTCTTCTAAGCTGCCTACGTATCTTAAGAATAACTTAAGAATCAAGTCAAACGTAGTTCAAAATGGATGGGTATGGTTTTGGGGAGGGGGGGCGTTTACAGTTTTGACTCATGCGGGCCAAGAGTATCCATTTTTACCAACTTGGACTTGATGGAGTGTTTTAGCAATTTAACCACGTACTACACTATTGGTGATTGCCTTTACATAGTTAAATTCACGCGGGCCAGGAGTAACTTGTAGTTTAATCTCGTGCAGTCGAGGAGCCTTTATTTATGCATAGTATCGCTTCAAATATTTGCTGTTGATCGGTCCAATTCTCAACCTATCTTCAGCGACTATTTTATAAGATCCATTTGAGTTGACCTCTTGAACAACATATGGGCCATCCCACTTTGATGTCAACTTCTTTGGTTTATATCCAACGATGATTGGTCTTTTCATAGCGAGAACTAAATCACCGACTTGAAAGGAACGAAGATGTACTTTCTTGTTAAAGGCTTTGGAAACACGAGCTTAGTAACATTCTAACATTTGTTGTGCCTCTAACCTCTTTTCATCAAGTGCTTTTAACTCTTCAAGTCTGAGACGGATATTATCTTCCTTGGTAAGACCTTCTTGAATAGCGATCCTCAAGGAAGGAATTTGTTGCTCTAGTGGAAGGATAGCTTCCACACCATATACCAACGCATATGGGGTAGCTTGGGTTGGAGTACAGTAAGTGGTCCTATATACCTACAGTGCCTCTCCAATACAAAGATGCCAATCCCTTTTTTGACTTAATAACCACTTTTTGCAACAAATTACATAAAGTCTTATTGAAAGCTTTAGCGAGTCCATTAGCCTGGGCATAGTACATAGAAGATTTGTACTACTTGAATTTAAACTTCTCGCATAACTTGTTCATCAAACTATTGCAGAATGACTTGCCGTTATCTGTGATAATATATCGAGGAATGCCATATCGATAAATAATGTTTACACATATAAAATCAATGACGTTTTCCTTTTTTGCTTCTTTTAGTGTTACAACTTCTGTCCACTTAGAGAAGTAATTCGTTGCAGCCAAGATATAAAGATGCCCAGCAGAAGACTTTGATAGTGGTCCAACAACATCCAATCCCCATGCATCAAATGGCCATGAAGCAACTGTCGAGTGCAATGGCTCAGGCGGTTGATGTAGATAATTGGTATTGAATTGACATGCTTGACATCTCCTAGCATAATCTAGGCAGTCTTTCACCATAGTAAGCCAATAATATCCCATCCTCTTGATACGAAAATGAAGCTTCGGACCAGATTGATGGGCTCCACATATGCCAAAATGAGCTTCTTCCATTTCCTGCGCAGCTTCTTCTTGACCTAAACATCTCAAGAAGACACCTTCAAACGAACGTCGAAAGAGCGTATCCTTATAGAAAAAGAAGAGGGTGGCACGCCAGCAAATATCACTCCGTCTTTGTGGATCATCCGGAAGCTTTTCATTTTTGAGATAATCTACAAAAGGTTTTCTCCAATCTTCTTCATTAATTTCATAGATAAAGACAGAATGGATTTCATACCCTTCATTGTCTTCATCTTTAAAAATAGGCGGTATGACCCATGTTTGACATATAGGAATTTGAATTTATTGATCATGTAGACATAAAGCAGAAGCCAATTTTGCCAATGCATCAGCTTGCTTATTTTTGCTTCTTAATATATGCTCGATCGTTACATCACCCAAATATCTCATAAGTCGTCTCGCATAATTATGATACGGGATCAACTTAGGTTTCTTTAACATCATACTCACCAAGTAATTGATTAACAATCAATTGGGAATCTCCATATACTTCGAGATGCAGTCGCTTCATATCAACAACCAACTCTAATCCAAGTATAAGGGCTTGGTATTCAATCACATTATTTGAGCATCTTTTAGTTAAGGTGAAAGAGTATGGTAGTACATCTCCTTCAGGGGTAATGAATACTACACCAGCTCCAGCACCTTCACGATGTGCCACACCGTCAAAGTCATCCTCCATGGTGAGAGAATCTCAATGACAAGAACATCTTTATCAGGCAACTCATCACTTAGTTCCCACTCAGTAGGGATAGGATGATCAGCCAAGAAATCCGCCAACACTTGTCCTTTGACAGCTTTCTGTTGGATGAAGACAATATCAAATTGTTGGAGTTGAAGGTACCACCTTGCTAAACGATCAGATAGCACAAGCTTTGTCATGACATACTTTATAGGATTAGCATTGGAAATAAGGCGTACAATATGTGCTTGAAAATAGTGCTTCAATTTTTGAATTGCAAATATCAAAACTAGGTAAAGCTTTTCAATTGGTGAATAATTCAACTCATTTGGTGTCATCGTCCGACTTAAGTAATAGAGTGCATCTTCTTTGCCATTGTCATTTTCTTGAGCAAGCAATGCCCCTATTGAGCGTTCTTGCGCAGTAATGTACAAAATCAATGGCTTATCCGGGATAGGTGCAGCAAGCACAGGAGGCTTCATCAAGTACGATTTGATGCATTTGAAAGCATTTTGGCATGCTTTATCCCATTCGAATGGTACACCCTTCTTCATTAGACGACTGAACGGTTAACAGCGTCCGGCAAGATTTGAGATGAACCTTCGGAGGTATGCCAACTTTCCTTGTAAACTCTTTAGTTCATGGATATTTCTTGACTCAGGCATCCTCATAATCGCATTGATCTTTGCTTGGTCTATTTTGATACCTTGATGACGAACGCTGAAACCCAGGAATTTTCCAGAGGTGACACCAAAAGCACATTTAAGAGGATTCATCTTCAATTGATATTTTCGGAGTTGCTCAAAAAGTCTTTCTCAAATCTTAAAGATGATCAGCTCGTTTACGTGACTTGACCATCAAATCATCCACATAGCATTCCACGATCTTGTGTAGTATATCATCAAAGATCTTTTACATCGCTCTTTGATATGTGGCTCCAGCATTTTTCAAACTAAAAGGCATCACTGTGTAGCACTAGATTCTTTTTGGAGTACGAAAGGCAGTAAACTCCTCATCTTTCTGGTGCCATTTTGATTTGGTTATACTCAGATGATATATCCATGAAAGATAGAACTTCATGGCTAGTGGTTGCATCTACCATCAGCTCAGGAATGAGTAGTGGAAAATCATCTTTTGGACAGGCATCATTTAAATTCCTAAAATCCACACAAATTCGAATTTGTCCATTTTTCTTCCTTATAGGGACAATATTCGCAACCCAAGTTGGATACTTGACCTCTCGAATAAATTTAGCTTCGATCAACTTGTTCACTTCTGCTTCAATTAATCGAACCAGCTCAGGTCGAAAACGCCGTTGGGCTTGCTTTACTGGTGTTGCCCCGTCTTTTACAGCTAAATGGTGGATAGCAATTTTGATGTCTAAGCCTGGCATTTCTTTATATGTCCAAGCAAAAACGTCTTTGAAAATTTTAATGATATTCTTGAAAATGCATATGCAGATCGACGTACTACACCGGATCTGGCACATAGATAATGAAGCGTCTCAGCATAATGCATCATACGCGCAACAAGCAGTCGGAAGAATGTCCGATATTGCCATGCGTACTTTGGCTGCCAGTGGCGAATCCGATCGTTTAAATCGAATGCCGTATGAGTCATCCAAATGATCGTATGTTGCTGATTCGATACCGTAATTCCGCAACAAGTGCCTCAACAAGAACCACCAATAAGGCGGGGCGGTAGACGGGCACGTCGGCACGCTACAGTTGAGGAAGTTCCCCCCCAACAGTACTACTCACCGGTGCATGGAGATAAAGATGTTTATGTGCCAGGCGCTCCTGCAGCGGTCGGTGATGACTACGTTCCAGTTCTGCCAGTTGTAGATGACTTCGTCCCTGGTGCAGTGGTTTCAGGTGATCACGATGATTTTTTAACTCCGCAGCACCTAATTTTTTATCCTAAGTATGTTTTTTCGGGGGGCGAGTTTACTGCTGGTACATCTACTGGACCATCTCGAAGATAGTATAGACAGTCTGAGGACAATGTAGGTCTGTCGTATGTTACAGATGAACAAGAAGAGGGACAACTTGAAGCACATCCTCAGCAACAACCTCCGAAACGAGTTCAACTTCAGCGGCACCGTCGAGGACTTCATTGTGGGACTAATTTTCATACTTATTTTTGACAATTTTATGTGTACGTTATTGACATTTAAAATTAATAGTAATTAATTTTTATATATAATTGTAATTAAATTTTAGCATTCAAAATAATAAATTAAACTCTAACAATTAAAATTAAATTTAAAAGAATTAGAAAAATAATTAATTATTATTTCAAAAATATTATGTTTAACGGATTAAACATAAATAATAAAATAAATTACATGTCTACATATAATAATATTTACGCTAACGAATTAATGTGAAATTAAAAAAAATATTACATGTTTTTAACGTACACATTTAAAATTAATTATACATAATTGTAATTATGTTTTAGCATCTAAAAATTAAAATTAAATAAATTAAAAAAACAATAAATTATTATTTCAAAACTATTATGTTTAACGGATTAAAGATAAATAATAAAATAAATTAAAAATATTAAAAATTATTGTCATTTTTTATGATAAAAATAAATTGGGATTCAATTTTAGTATTAATTGAGATTTAAAATTATTTAAAATTTTAATAAAATAACTATGATTTTATATTGTGAACGGGATTAAATCAAAAAAATTATTGATTATAATTGTTTATTTAAATAAAAAATTAAATTAAATAGAGCCGAAATTACATGTCTACATATAATAATATTTTTGCTAAAGAATTAATGTGAAATTAAAAAAAATTGCTAAATAATTTTGCTAAAGATTTTTTACTATACAGAGAAGTCGTGTTTTTTTTAAAGGATTTCTCTGTAGAGAAATCATGCAGAGAAATCAAATTGTCAAACCTCGTGAAGATTTTAGGTGTACGTTATTGATATTTAAAATTAATTATAATTAATTTTTATACATAATTGTAATTAAATTTTAGCATCTAAAAATTAAAATTAAAATTAAAGAAATTAGAAAATTAAAAAATTATTATTTCAAAAATATTATGTTTAATGGATTAAAGATAATAAAATAAATTAAAAAGATTAAAATTTATTGTCATTTTTTTACGATAAAATAAATTAAAATTTAATTTTAGTATTAATCGAGAATTAATATAATTTCAAATTTTAATAAAAATAACTGTCATTTTGTTTTGTGAATAGAATTAAATTAAAAAATTTATTAAATATTAAATATAATCGTTTATTTAAATAAAAAATTAAATTAATTAAAACTAAAAAATTAATGTGAAATTAAAAAAAATCAAATGAAATGTTAAAAATTGGCAATGCAAATGAAATGTTGTGAATTGAAAAAATGGAGGTGCGCAATTTCATGGCACCTTGTGTCTGCCTCGCCCATCCTCGCATGCATTTGCGTGAGGAATTTTGCATTTATTGAGTGAGAAATTTGAGGGGCAATTTTTGAGGAGCTCGCATGCATTTACGTGAGGAATTTTGCATTTAATGGGTGAAGAATTTGAGGAGCAATTTTTGAGGAACAGACCTCGCATCTGCTAGACGGGAAATGCCGCCATACTTCGTGTCTAACAGACACGAGATTCCTCCTCCAAGAAAGTAACACAAATTTTCTACTCCCATCCCATTCGAAGTACCTTTTTAAAAGATCACTATTTTGGTAAAAAAAACCCCTTATTCATCATGAATTTTATATCTTTTCAATTACTTTTGCTATCAAGTTTTTTTCAAATAATGGTTGTATGTACAGTGTACTTGACAAGTCCTTATGGGTTTCAAATGCAAATACTATGAATTTATGTATATATGGGTTGGTTACAGTTGGTGAATATTAAATGAAGTTATGAATTGACGTTTTAGAAATTTAATAGATATGAGACTTGTCTTTTTAATTTAGTCTCTTCTTCTACTTTTAAGAAGTGAGAATCAATTCAGCTGTTCTAACTTGATGGTTCTTGATTTGATGAAGAGAAGGCAATGCATTTAAGAGATAGAAAAGGAAAAAGACATAAAGGTAGGAGAAGATCGTGAAAGGGTTGACTGTTGAAAATACTATTTTATCCTTGATTTTTTATAGATAAGAGGGTTGACCATTAATTAACTGACAAAAGGATAAAATTTGAAAATTTAAATAGTTCGAAAGAATATATATTTTTTTTAATTAAAGAATAAAAGTTCGATTTTGAAATAACTTGAGAGTCACTCAGATTATTTGTTATTTTTTTTTAAATACTAAACTCTGAATAATTAAGTATTGAATTTTGAAAATCAAAATATGAAGTATAAATTAAAAAATTAAATTAATTATAATTAATTTTTATATTATATTTTATTACAATTTAGATTAACTATTAAAAAATATTATTATTATTATTATTATTTAACATATTCAAACTTTAAATTTAACTAACTTTCATTCCACTTAAAATTTATAATTAGATTTTATTACGTCTTAATGAATTAAATGGTAATAAAAATAAGTTATCAACCATATTGGAGTAATTAAACACTTAGTATTATTCTATAATTACTTAAATAAGTACTTAATTAACTAATTTTAAATATTTAATTGAAAAAAAAAGGTACAATCCTCCCAAGTTTCCTTTTTTCCCCTTTATTTTTGGAATACAAACAGAATAAAATGAACATAGCTTACAAATTGATTAAAGTTTAATGAAAAAATAAATAAGACTACAAAATGGTTAGAAAAACAACAAATTTCCAGTAACACTACCACATCAGAGAAATTGATGGTTAGGATACAACTAAAAACTAAAAAATAGTAAAAAAAAAAAAAAAGAAAAAAACATAATGGCAGAGCATACAAGAAATTCAATAAATGAACCAACATATGACCAACCAATAAAACAAGAATTTTGACATTCTTGCAATCTTCTATTTTTTGGATTACATTCGTCCTCTATCTCAAATTATTTTATGAGAAAAGATTGCCGTAATATACAATCCTCGAGTTAATAACTTATTAATTAAAATTTAATTTGCAATTAAAAATTTACGATTCAACCTTTAAATACATTAAAGTATAAAAGAAAAGTATTAAAAATAACTCAAATTAGATTTTTTTTTTAATGTGAAAGTCCTCTTACCTTTTTCTTGGAATAAAAAATCCTAAATTATTAATCTTATACATTTTTTATAAATACAGCTTATGAATTCTTTTGAGATAAAGTCCACTAATAAGACAGAATGGGTATATTTCGAAATTGGAAAAATCAAATTTCTTCTACTCACGAAACAATATTAATTCCGTACGATTAAGACTCGTTAAAAGATGGATAGTCCAATATAATTTTAGCCCACATTTTGTGAGTGACCGCAGCCTTTTTTTAATTTTTGGTGGTCAGAAAGTGCGTTTGAAATGAAATCACAAAGGGACATATCAGTCCCCTCTTTGAATCATTCTTTAGTAGTGCGTCTCCATTTTGTTGAATGTGATTATTTTAATTTTATTTGGACTATAGTCCGCACATGCATCACGTAGTCCATGGTTCTAGATTTTTTTTTTTTTTTTTGGTTAATGATGCTTTTCTTTTTTAATTTGTTTTGTTTCACTCCATATCAAATACTATTCTCTTTGATGGTTTTGAATCTTTTGATATGTTCTTTATTACACTTGTGAGAATTTTATGGATTTGAACTAATTAATAGCTTCCACAAATTATAGTTTCATCCTTAGTTTCAAATCAGCTTTAAAAAAAAAAAACTTAAAACTTAAAAGTATCAAATTATAGTTCCACATATTCACTTTTATTTTTCTTTTTAATCTTTTTGTACCTTCTCTATTTATTTTCACAGTTAACTATTATTTGAAAATTAACCAATAATGAAAGTAGATCTTGTAAAAATCGATTAACTACTGCGGACATTTCAAAATTTTAAGAATATAGTAGAGGATGTATCAAAAGATTTGAAGCTTTTTATAGTCTATCTTTGTTAAACTAACCCTTCTTCACTAGAGAAGTTATTATTTTTTTTTTTCAATAAGCAAATTTTTAGGAATTTTTTTAGTAGTACTTGTGAAATTATCCACCACATCACATGGTGCAGTTTGTGCACCCTTTTTCGCTTGCTGTTAAGCCTTAGAGCCCACTGTCTAATTAATAGGACAAAGTTTATTCAAAAAATATTTAAGTCTCATGTACAAGTTATTGTAGATAAGGAAATTTGGAGAAAATATATTTTATTTTATTTTATCAAGATTAAAAGAAAATTACATATTTTAGTCTTGATTAATTAAAATTAATTCATGAATAAATAGAACTATTCTTAGATTAATATAGTTGGGCCATCATTAAAAGTCTATTAAATTCAATGCATCATAGAATTGGACTATTGTTAAAAGTCTATTTTACATTAAATTCAATATATTATGAATTAAATTGAATTGGGTTAGACCATAAAGTTGGACTTTTTTTGAGAATCTTTTAACCTAAATATGATGCAAATTAAATAAAATTGGGCTAAAATATAAATTAAGCCCAAATCACCTCAAGTCCAAGTCCATTAGGGTTTGTTAGGAGATTTCTCAAAATTTCATATCGACTATTTATACTAAAGTCAATGGATCTTAAACCTATAAATAGGATCTTCCCTAAAAAAATCAAGACACCCCCGAGTCTTCAACAAATAAAAGGCACCCTCAAGCTTTAACAAATTCAAGATTCAAAATCTTCATCAAATCAAGGTTCAGAATCTTTATCAAAGGCTTGGCAATCAAGTATTCATCATCAAATTTCATTCGATCCGAAATCAAGCTCTTCAATACTTGAATTAACGTTTTTCAAAAAGAGAAGAACCGAAAGACTTATTCTATAATTTAGAACTTCTTCGGAGATTTGTAACCACTTTTTATATTTACTAAATATTTTATTTTTTCTATATTTTGCTGGTCTAAATTTACAAACTTGAAATTTGTTGTCTACAAATTTCCGGCACGCCCAGTGAGACTTTCTCCGCCTCCCATCTCTTTCTCTTCAATCCCAAATTCAAGTACAAGTACAAAGCATCTCAATGGCCCCAAAGAACAGCAAAGCTGCATCTGCTCGTTCAAAAGTTACTGATGTTACGGAAGTTGCTGCAACTATTGGCAAAGCTCTACAAGTTTCAAGCCAACGTATGCTGACAAGAAGTAAGGTTCGAGCTCTTTCATAAAGTGAGGCTCAAAACTTTGACATTATTTCGTTGCCTTTTGCAACTGCAAAGTTGAAGTAAGATGCTGCTTTTACAATGCATAAGTTGTCATCTTCATTGGAGAAGGACTGCAACTCCAAGCAAGATGACCAAAGCTCAAATACTGGCTCTGTGCCTCAACCCCCCATGGGGATCTCAAATCCAAAGCTTCATCCAACGAAGATTCAACTGCTTCTTCTGTGGCCCCGATAATGAAAATCGACACATAAAATTTAGAGGAGCAACTCGCGCACCTCACAAAATTGGTAGAGGAACTTTCCCTAGAACAAGATGTCACTATCGCACAACTCATTAATCGCTTCGAGAAGATTGGAAAAACAAGTCAAGCTTCTCTAAAAAGATTTGAAGTGCAAGAGGAAGTGAAAACTTCCAAAAAAATCATAGGATATTCAGATATCCTCCGAATGTATGATTCTCATCGATCAGCTCAAAGACTTCATCATGGGCACGATTAAAGACAAGTATGAAGGAGACAACAAATCTACTTTCACATATGCAAAGCCTTATTCGTAAAGAATCGATGATATGAGAATGCCAACTAGATATCAACCACCAAAATTTTAACAATTTGATGGCAAAGGAAATCTAAAGTAGCACGTAGTCCACTTCATCGAAACGTGCAACAATGCTGGAACCTATGGGGATCTACTAGTAAAGTAGTTTGTATGATCCCTCAAAGGGAACACATTTGACTGGTACACCGATCATGCACCTAGTTCTATCAATAGTTGGAAGTAATTTGAACAAGGGTTTCTCAAAAGATTCTCCAGCACTCGTAGGATCATCAGCATGGTAGAGCTCACCAACTCCCGCCAATGAAAAGATGAGCCAATGGTGAGCTATATTAACAGATGGAGAAAATTGAACCTCAATTGTAGATATCGTCTAAATGAATTGTCTGCAATTGCAATATACATACAAGGTATACACTAAGGACTCCATTATATTCTCAAAGAGATCATGCTAAAAACCTTTGAAGAATTAGTTACACGTGCTCATGATATGGAATTAAGTATTGCTGCACATGGGGGCAAAGCACCTGTTTAAGACCCCAACAAAGGTAAAGAAAAATATGATTTTAGAAAAGGAAACAAATCCTTTCCTAAAATTGAAGCAAAGGAATCTATGGCCACAATTGCAACTCCGATAAAGATTTCTTCGAAGGTAACTCATAAAGTGATCAAGAAGGTGGATCTTTCACAAAAAGGAAGAAGGTAACCTTGTCTAAAGAATATCATTTCTTCGCCTCTAATGTTTTCTCGATGTTTAATGAGTTGTTGGATGCTAAAGCCATCGAATTGCCAGAAGCGAAACGTACAAATGAGGCTAGACGATTAAATGATCCTAACTACTACAAGAACTATCGGCCGATTGGTCATTCAATTGAATAATACTTTGTATTTAAGGACACGATTATTTAGTTGGTCCGTGAAGGACATGTAGTCCTTAAAGAAGATAAGGCATGTATCAATTTGACAATTGTCGCAGTTTCTTCTGTTGAACCTGTTATGTTTGAATTTAAGTTCAAAAATCTTGATCCTGTCAAGGTTGGAGCTGATAGACAAATTCTTCCTACTGAAGAATATTGACAAGAAATTAATGAACCTTCTGCATATAGCACTACTTCCTCAAACATTTAGCTAGGAGATGAAGCTTGGATGCTTATGACAAAAAGGAAAAAAAATACACCAAAACTTCAAGAGGTGGAGCTTCACTGATAAGAAGTAGGTTCACTAAGAAACATATGAGGAAGGTCAAAAGTAAGAAGACCAAACCCGCATCAACAGTAGATAATTCTTGGTGGAAGAAATCTCCAGCACCTTTCACGCTGAAAAATTTTATACCAAAAGAACTTGCTGAAAAGTTCAACATTATTTCATGCTATATCATACATGATAAGGAAATTGAAGAAGATAATGGTGAGTATATAAAAGAATTAGGTGCGGAGGAAACTGATTCTCTAGTAGATCTTAGTAGTTGCATAGCAGAGATCACGTTCACTGATGATGATTTGCTACTTGATTTGATGTCTCATAACAAACCAATATTTGTGGTTGGCTACATACAAGAGCAAAGAGTAAATAGGATATTGTTAGACAAAATGATCGGCAGTGGACACCTTACCTATGTGGACATTGAGAGAGTTAGGCATTTCTATAAATGAATTGTATTAGCCCTAAGGGCATTCTCCTATGTTTTTACTTATAACAAACATTGATGATGACTAACTTGTGTGATCTATATATGATAGAACATGTTCGACCTCAATTCTTTCGAGACATATAAATGAGATTGCTAAGCAACTCTTGAGTAACGGAATCCAAGAATGGATGATAAAGTATAGGACAAGCATAAGAGATTGCATACCAAGAAGCTCTTGAGAAGAATCATAGATTAGAAATTATTTGTTAAGGTATATTGTGTAAATTTCTATGTCTTTTTTACCTTATGATTCAATTTATTTCTACCTTGAAACATATAAACAAAAAGATTTCAAAGTATTAATTTTTTAAAATTTTGGATTGAATAGTTTGGATGGCTCTACATCCAAAAGCTTCATCCAAAACTCTATGAACAGTGTCAAAATATTTTTGCCTAGAAAAGTGCCTTTTTGGACTCATATTTTGGGTGCACCCTCATCCGATTCTTGATTTCAAAACTCTGAAAAATCTGACAGCGAGAAACTAGCCATTTCTAGCCATTGTTGTCTTACTTTTTGCTTCTATAAAAGCCATTTAAATGTAATTTTCTGTAAGATTTTTGTGCTATCTTTTGTCAGAAATACTTTTACACTTTAGAATACAAAAATCTTCCTTCTCATTGTGTTTTATTGTGAAATCAAATCATCCAAAAGTAAAAAGCCAAAAGTGCTTATCTATGCATATCTGCTTAATCTGTAAGCTATTTTTGTACTCTATCTTTTATTCGCTTGTGTATCAAGGTTATGGTATAAAATCCTGTTGTGATGAGCCTTGATTATATATTTGAAGAGGTTGGGTATAAAACCAAATGTGGTGATCCTCTTATGTAATATTGGTGTAGCCTACCACTATTAATTTGGGAAAAAAAGTTTTAGTGATTGTATTGAAATCCTTAAGTGGGTACTTAAGGTAGTGAATGTAGATCGGTTGAGGATTGAACCACAATAAATATTTGGGTCTTTTCTTTAGCATTTCATCTGTACTTTATCTCTGCCTTTTTGCTGGTCATTAGATCAAAGAACCTTATCTCAATCTCTGCAAATTTTTATCAATTTTAAAGACTTTTGTGTTCTATAGAAAATCTATTTTTAATGCCTCAACTGCCCATCTTTAAATCTGACCATCTTCTCGCTATTTAATGGCATTTCAAAATATTCATGTCTGCACTCCTACTACTGCGAAGCAAATCTAATATTTATACATACGTTTTACTGTTCATCCGACTTGGAAGTTTTATACTCCTCTTTGCATTCATTGATTTGATCAAAGGCCTTTATGAAGTTAGGTGAAACTGTCATTGTTACCTTATCTACCCATCTTAACTATAGGTCTTTTTTTCATCATTTAGAAGAGTCTTGAAAGTTCTTTAGCAGCACATTCAAGTCTGCATTTTGAACTCACTTTGTTCGGCCTTTATAAAAAAAACATCAAAAATTTTTTTTTTTTAATATTTTGTGTTTGCCATAAACCTTATTCACCTCCCTCTAAGGTTTAACAATTGGTATTAGAGCGTTGGTCTAAAATACCTTTAGTTTAACAGCCATGTAGGAAAGAATATCTTTGGTTTAACAGCTCTTGAGAAGAATTATAGATTAGGAATCGTTTGTTAAGGTATATTGTGTAAATTCCTATATCTTCTTTACTTTATAATTTAATTTATTTCTACCTTGAAGCACACAAACAAAAAAATATCAAAGTTTTTTTTTAATCCTATTGTTTGTCATAAACCTTATTCACCCCCCTCTAAGGTTTATCAAATTGTCTCAAAGCCGCTTTATGATACAAGGCTTCAATTAAGGGGGTAAGAAGCCAGTAGTACTCTTCGACTGAATATACTAATTGAAGACATGCTTTCAACTACTCTCTTTTATGTTATTGATGTTAAGACCTCCTACAATATTCTTCTAGGAAGACCATGACTCCATGATAATGGTGTGGTGCCATCAACCCTTCACCAATGTTTCAAATTTCGTCGAAATTGTATGGTGAAGAAAATAGATGCTGATGATAAACCATTCACTGAAATTGAAGTGCATATTACTGATGCTAAGTACTACATTCGAAAAGATGGTGAGTTAACTAAAATCGATTCATCAATGGAGAAGGAAGATAAAAAGATTACTTTCTCCAAAAAGGTTAAAGCTATAGCAGGTGTCGAAACTTCTACTAAGTAACTTGCATACAATAAGCTACTGGAAGGGCTCACTTTGCCCCTCGTAAAGTTGACTCAATTAAGTTACCAAATACTAATTTGAAAAGATTTGTCAGGCCAAAGAAAAAAGTAAAGGTAGAGTACGATGAATTACCTACTTTGCATACGAATGAAAGATTTGATCCAAATGCTTATAAACTTATAACAAAGGCTGGATATAATTCACAAAATCAATATTTGTTGGGAAAACTTCCTACTAATATCTACAAGGAAAAAGGTCGAAGTTTGGATCTACCCAAAGTATGCTAACAGAAAAAGGGCGTGCCGACCTAGGTTACAAACAAGCATCTCCCATTTGACTCAAAATTAAGAGGACAGGCATCCAATACATTACCATAGAAAATGAAGCAATATTAAAACATCAATATGTTTTTGATAAATTGGGAGATACAAATTCATGTCCATTTATCTTCTTGAGACTAGGCCCAAAGGGAAAAAGAAAATCAATTTTCAAGAAGCTTGGAGTCACAAGCACTTCAAATGTAAGAAATCCTTACAAAGTCTCCTCTAAGGTAAGAATAGTGGTAAACTATGATGGAGTTCCAAAAGTGATAGCACAAGTGATGCCTATTGCACCTTATAATGAAGAAAGTATAGCCTCTTGTAATCACATTACTATCTATGATAAAGAGTATGTCGAGGAAGAAAATACTGAGTATGGTCTAGCAGAACTTGAAGAATGTGTAAAAGTCATAGTTGATGAATTGAAAGAAGTAAATTTGAATACTATTGAAGATTCTCACCTAATTTACATAAGTGCACTCTTATTGCTTGAAGAAGAAAATGCTTACATCGACCTTTTGAAGGAATTTAGAGACGTCTTTACTTGGACCTATAAATAAATGTATGGCTTAGATATAAATTGTTATTCACTATTTAGCTATAAAGGATAGGGTGATACCAGTAAAGTAAGCCTAACGGTATTTTCAACATGAGCTAGTTCCATTAACTAAAGCAAAAGTGAACAAGTTCATCGAAGCCAAATTTATCCAAGAGGTCAAGTATCCAACTTAGATTACGAATATTGTCCCTGTGAGGAGAAATATGGACAAATTTAAATTTGTGTAGATTTTAGAAATCTAAATGACGAGTGCCCAAAAGATGATTTTTCATTGCCTATTCTTGAACTGAAGATAGATGCAACTACTAGTCATAAAGCTCTAATTTTTATGGATGGATCTTCTAGTTATAATCAAATCAAAATAGCACCAGAAGATGAGGAGCTTAATGCCTTTCGTACTCCAAAAGGAATCTATTACTACACAGTGATACGTTTTGGTATGAAGAATGTTAGCACCACATATCAAAGGGTAATGCAGAAGATCTTTGATGACATGCTACAAACATAGTGAAATGCTATTTAGATGATTTGGTGGTTAAGTCACATAAACGAGGTGATCAACTTCAAGATTTGAGAAAGACTTTCGAGAGACTGCAAAAACATCAATTAAAGATGAATCATCTCAAATGTACTTTTGGTATCACATATGGAAAATTCTTGGATTTCATCGTTCGTCATTGAGGTATTAAAATAGACCAATCAAAGATCAGCACAATTATGAAGATGCTTAAACCAAGGAATATCCATGAATTAAAGAGTCTACAGGGAAAGTTGGTCTACCTCTGAAGTTTCATCTCAAATCTTGTCGGACGCTGTCAACCATTTCATCATCTAATAAAGAAGGGTATACCATTCGAGTGGGATGAAACGTGCCAACATACTTTTAAATGCATCAAATTTCACTTGATGAAGCCTTCTATGCTTGCTACACCGATTCCTGATAAGTCATTAATTTTATACATTGTTGCGCAAGAATGCTCAATGAGAGCATTGCCTACTTAAGCAAATGATAGTGGCAAAGAAAATACACTCTATTACTTAAGTTGAATGATGACACTAAATGAGTTGAATTATTTACCAATTGAGAAGCATTATCCAGCTTTGATATTTGCAATGCAGAAATTGAAGTATTATTTTCAAGCGTATATTGTATACCTTGTCTCCAAAACTAATCCTATAAAGTATGTTATGATAAAGCCTGTGCTATTGATCGCTTAGCAATGTGGTACCTTCAACTCTAATAATTTGATATTGTCTTTGTTAAACAGAAAGCTGTCAAAGGACAAGTACTGGCTGATTTCTTGGCTCGTCATCCTATCCCTGCTGAGTGAAAACTAAGTAATGAGTTCCCTGATGAAGATGTTTTGTCATTGAGATTCTCCCACCATGAAAAATGTACTTTGATGGTGCGGCACATCGAGAAGGTTCTAGAGTTGGCGTGGTATTCATTACCCATAAGGGAGGTATATTGTCGTACTCTTTTACCCTAACTAAAAAATACTTAAATAATATGACTGAATACCAAGCTCTTGGGTTAGAGTTAGTTATTGATATGAAGCGACCGCATCTTAAAGTATATGGGAATTCTCAATTGATTGTTAATCAATTACTTAGGGAACATGATGTTAAGAAACCTAAGTTGATCCCATATTACAATTATGCAAGAAGATTTATGGGATATTTGGATAGTGTAACAATTGAACATATGTTAAGAAACAGAAATAAGAAGGCTGATGTATTAGCAAAACTGGATTTTAATTTATGTCTATGTAATCAAGAAGCTCAAATTCTGATATGTTAAACTTGGTTTATATCCCCTATTTTTTAAGATGACGATGAAAAAGGAAACGAAATCTATTTTACTTTTGCCTATGAAATTGATAAAGAAAATTAGCGATAACCTTTCATGGACTATCTCAAAGATGGAAAGCTTCCTAATAATCTATGAAGATGGACTGAAATTTGTCGGCGTGCCACTCGCTTTTTTTGCTACAAGAATACACTCTTTTGACGTTCTTTTGAAGGTATCTTCTTAAGATATTTAGGTCAAGAAAAAGTAATAAAAGTAATTGAGGAAGTCCATTCTAGCATTTGTAAAGCCTACCAATCTGGTCTGAAACTTCATTTTCGTATTAAGAAGATGGGATATTATTGGCCGCCTATAGTGAAAGATTGCTTAGATTATGTTCGAAGATGTCAAGCATGTCAATTCGATGCTAACTATAGACATCAACCTTCTGAGCCATTATACTCGACAGTTGCTTCATGGCCATTTGATGCATGGGGTTTGGATATCATTGGACCACTGTTGAAGTCTTCTGCTAAGCATCTCTACATTTTAGCTACAACAGATTACTTCTTCAAATGGCTAGAAGTTGTAGCTTTAAAGGAAGCAAAGAAAGAAAATGTTGTTGATTTTATATGCATCAATATTATTTATTGATATACTACATTCGTTCCAACAAAATTGATCTATTTACTATTTTGATGTGTTCTAAAAAATTTGACACTTTCCTTAAAAGGAAAGTTTTTACTATATAATTTATTATAAAATAATCAATTTACTCCACATATATTATTTTTATACACTTAAATTTGACATAAAGTATTGTGAGACCTACATATTTTTTATTTTTATTATATTATATTATTATTATATTCTAACTTTTATTTTTGTATAAAATATCGTGCTAAATCAACCACTATCAATTTTAGTGGGACAGAGGGAGTAGCATTCTTTGATATATCATCACAGATAATGGCCAGTCTTTCTACAATAGTTTGATGGAAAAACTGTGCGAGAAGTTCAAGTTCAAGTAACATTAATCTTCCATGTATTATGCCCCGACAATGGATTCTCTGAAGCTTTCAATAAGACTTTGTATAATTTATTGCAAAAAGTGGTGATTAAATCCAAAAGGGATTGTCATCTTCATGTTGGAGAAGCATTTTGGGTATAGAGGATTGCATACCGCACTCCAACTTAAGTTATCCTATATGTGTTAGTATATGGTATGAAAGTAGTCCTTCCACTGGAACAAAGATTCCTTCCTTGAGAATCGCTATTCAAGAAGGGCTCACCGAGGAAGATAATGTTCATCTCAGATTAGAAGAATTAGAAACACTTGATGAAAAGAGAATGGATGCACAACAAAGACTAGGATGCTTCCAAGCTTGTGTTTCCAAAGTCTTTAATAAGAAAGTGCATCTCCATTCTTTTCAAGTTTGTGATTAGTACTTGCTGTGAAGAGTCCAGTCATTGTTGGACAAAAATCGAAAAAATTAACATTAAAATGGGATGACCCATACGTCATTCAAAAAGTCTACTCAAAAGGATCTTACAAAATAGTTACTGAAGATGGATTAAGAATTGGCCCAATCAACAGCAAATATTTAAAACGATACTATACATAAATAGATGCTCCTCGACTACACGAGTTTAAACTGTAAGTTACTTCTGACCCGGATGAGTTTAAAATGTGTAAAGGTAACTACTAATAGTATAGTACATGGTTAAATTGCTAAAACACTCCATCAAATCCAAGTTGATAAATAAATAGATACTCCTGGCCCGCATAAGTTAAAACTATAAATGATGCCCCCTAAATCATATCCATCTTTTTTGAATTACGTTTGACTTTATTCTTAAGTTATTCTTAAACTTTGTAGGTAGCTTAGAAGAAAATTTCTAAGTTCAGTTACGTCTTTAAACCATTTTTTTTATTTATTGCAATCAAGTTATTATTTATTGCATATTGTGACATTAGCATTTGCAACAAGTGAAAGTTCTTATATGCAGGGAAAAAAAATAAAAAAGTCAAGACGAAATCGAAGAAATATATTATTGATGATGCTTAGAGAAAGATACAACTATTTAAAGAAAACATGAAGTGCTACAAGACATCAATGAAAGAATTTAAAATTTTCTAAGTCTTATTGAAGTGCTAATAAATGCTCTTTCATGATTTTAAAATTAGCTCATCGTCTTCGTTAATTGTAAGGATATTTTGAAGTGAAACAAGTTCTTTTTTGAGGAAAGAACAAGCGGACTCCACTTTTAGAAGCTACCCATTCTTTTCCTCAAAAGTAGTTAAAAACGTTCTCTCCTCTTTCTTTAAGCGTATGAGCTTCCTTTTGAGAGTAATAATATCGACCTTAACTCTTTGGAAGTTAGCTTTGCTTTTCTCAAATTGATTTATGAGGTCACGCTTTTTGCCTTCAGTATCATCCAAGTGTTAGCTAACAGCAAAAAGTAATTGTGCATGAAATTCGTTGGAGGCTTTCTCTGATGAAGTAAATCTAATATTGTCAAATTCACTCGCTTTAGTGAAGAAAGACCTCATCCTTGTTCAGTTCTTTAAGGATATAGAAAGCTTAGTTCTTAAGTGAAGAGACTTGCTTGACAGGCATTTGTTGGATCCTTTGGTAAAATTACTTCCAAACATCCATGACAAACCTTTTTTTCCAACTTGACATTAAAGACTCTCCTAGGAAGCTAGAAATGGCTGAACAATATTGATGAGCTACTACCTTATATTTTGGATTCTCGTACTGAGAATAAAAGATGTCCTTAGAACCACCTTGTCTGAAGAAGTGAGAATCGTTGATTGAGCATTGAGAATGAGCTTCCTTATCAAGGATTACAACATTACGTTCCTAATGAAGAAGAACAGTGAAGAAGTTAAGTAAAAATAATAAAAAAAAAAGGTAAGAAAAGAAGAAGAAAGGCACCAGTTTTACCTTATCATTGAAAGTCTCTTGATCTTTGGCGTCTTAGCTCAAAGTATTGGTTGCCACCTTGGTGCGCTTCTAACAATGACCATTACTGCTAGAACTAGCTTCTTCAAATTAATGCAACTTCTTTCGTATTAAAGATGTCGAAAGTTTCTCTATAACCAAGTCATGATTTGAAGAAGAATGAGTTTCATGTCTTGAAGAATTTTCTAACCTCTTTGAAGCATTGGGAGTATTAATATCTTGAGAAAATTTTCTCTTGGAGCAAGGTAAGCTTTCCACCTTTTTAGATACGGATTTCTGGGAGTTCAACATTGAAATGTGATCTTCAAAAAGGTTTCATGAACCTGCTCTTACCATACTTTATATTCTGGAGTAAGTGTTTTTTTATACTATAAGGAGTAGCCAGAAATGTTACATTGGTCATCGTTTCATGAAGCGTGCATCTTACCTAAAGACATAAGCCATCTACTAAGGTAGCTTTAAAGGTAGGAGCCTGGGATGTCTTGTAAGAACCCAAATTGGTGACTAAAGCGATGTGATAAAATGATCATCCTTCTGTAAAGTAAGAAGACTTGAATGAAGGCTCAAAAAGTAAAATTGTTCCTTCAAGGGAGCTATCTCATTATCAATAAAGTCATGCTTCTTATGCTTGGTAAGGATATTTGTAGTTCAAGCACTGGTTTTACCTCTATAAATCCGGTTGCGGGCTTCATCTTTATCAAAGTATTTTTCGCTATTCTTACCAGAATTACTTGTCGTTGTAGGGCTGTTTAAACCTTGAGAAACTTTATAGTATGTTTTAAAGTAATGCGTAAGCCATCTATATATATAATGAGTTGGGAGATAGATTTCTCTTCACTTAGATGTTGATAGTTGGAAATATGATTCAACCCTCTATAAATGCTTATTAAGACAAGAATGGCCAAACTAACTTGTTCCCCGTATGCCATCAAACTTGCTATTTTAAAGGTACTTGGACGAATAATGTCAACTTTTTTTCATTAGGTAAGACAAAGATGCAAAACCAAAATGACAAAAAAAGCTACGTGGAATGTTTGATCTTTGTTGTGGCTTCTAATGCCCAACTTTGAAAATAAAGCTTCCTCTTCAGATGTCCATGCAGCATGTGGTGGGATAACTTTGCATGGGTAGCCAGTAAATTTGGAGTGTGATCTCCTTTCTTCCTTTAGAAGAGGCACTGTATACTTTATCGCTCTTTTGAACCAGAAGTCGAACCACTTATTGAGAGAGACACCAAAGTTGTTGTTGTCCTTTTTTATCAAGTGATATGCATGGAAGAGATGTTCGCAACTCCTTGGAACTTGCCATCATGGTCCATATCGGTGAGTTTTATAGCATGGGGAACAATTTTGTCGTAGAGAGTCCCAAGTATTGATAAGTGTGAAACCCCAATTGAAACCAACCTTAGAGTAAGGGGGTTGGGATGCATATAATATTTTATTGCATGCATAAATATATTTTTATATGATTTTATATGCTTTAGATATGTGATTTATAATCTAGAAGGCTTAAATGTGTTTTTGAGTAAAAAAGGCAAAATGATAATTTTTGCTTGGGGTGAAAATAGGGAGATAGCTTGAGGATTAAATAGGAGAAATATTTGGGAGAGAAAATAAGAATAAGAGTTGTTGTGGTTTAGTGGTTAGAACCTTGGAATTAATTCTTGAGGTCTTAAGTTCAAATTCCATCATTGGAATTTTAGTATGATTAAATTTTATTTTTATTTGGGAAAACTAGGTTTCAGCCTTTGCATGCTTTAGGGAAGAGTAGGAGTGTTGTCTTAGGGGAGACATGATAGGAATGCCCTAATCCTACTCTTGTGCCCTACAAAAAAATTCTAAGGGTTCCATACCCTTCTTGATTCCCTAGCTTTCCGTAATTCTTAATCAATTAGGTTGATTAATTTGTTCAAGCCAATTTCATTCCAAAAAATTCCAACAAAGTTCTGTGAGATTTAGGTTTTGAAAATAGCTGTGAATAAGTCATCTTGTTGGCTGAAAATGGGGAGAAGTAGTGGAAGGTTTCCAAGAAAATTAATCTCCATGGTTGAACTTTCAAACTCCAACCTAAGTATATTCATCTTATTCATGTAGTAATCTGAAATTTTTCCAATTTCTTGTTCAATCCAAGTGTCAAAATTATCAGCCATCATTCTCTTCCAAATGCTGCCAAAAAAATAGCCCTCTTGACAAGCTTGAAGTCTGAAATTATAAGGCCAAAACTGGACTGCACAAATGCTGTGCAAACCAGAACATTTTCTAAACAACTTTCGCAGCTTTGGTGATCATAAACCAAGCTGATTCTTCCAGTTTTTCACTCAGTATCTTAGCCATGTTTTTCCTCCATAAAGAAGGCTGGAAACCAATCTTGAAAGACCTCTGAATATCCCTTCAAATCTGCTGCAAACCGACTAGAAAATGGCAGAAAAATCTGCCCAGAAAAATTTCAGCAACTTGCGAAAAAGCTGAATAGAATTTTTCAGCTTTGTTCCTCCTTCAGCCATGTCCGAAACCTCCACCATTTTTCTATACAAACCCCCCTTAAACAGCCATGAACTGAGCTTCATTATCTTCCCCAGCATTCTGCTTGAAAACCAATCCATGGCTGCTCCTAAAATGTCTCCATCAATTACTCCAATCAAGCTCTTGATTGAAGACCAAAATTCTAGCAAACATATTTAGTAAACTACCATAAATCATCCCTCAACCAACCAGAAATCCCTTCACCTTTGTACTCCATATTTTCGGCCACCATTAAGCTCCTTCAAACAACTTTCATTCCAGCAAAAATCGCAAACAAACAACCGTCCATTAGAGCTTTCAAAAGCTTTCTATTGACCAAGATCTTCTTACCATATTTTGTTTTCAAAATTAATCCCCTAAAATATTCTTTTGGGATTTCAAACAATCAGCTTTCCTTTTCCTTTCAAACCAGAAAATTCAGTTGCCAAAACCCTCAAGAAATTCGGCCACTCTCTTTCACTGAATTTCGGCCAGCTCTCCCTCAATCCTCTTCATTCTCTTCAACCTTCAAGAACACCTACTAACCTTTTCTTACCTAAGGCCACTAAAACCACTTCAATCTTCTTCAAAAAAACTCAAAATTGTACCTACTCATTCCTGTGAATTCATTCCTACCACTTTTAACATCAAACTCGGAAATCAAGCCCTCTCATTTAGATCAAAAAACCAGTATTTTTTAAAAGGCCAAGAACACCTTCAAGGTAAGCATGATCAATCGCTTCCATCTTCGCTCATCTTCAACTTCTAGTGAATATATGTACATATAAACATACTAATGAACTCTCTTTTTCTCTTTCTCTCTCTCTCTCTCTCTCTCTCTCTCTCTCTCTCTCTCTCTCTCTCTCTCTCTCTTTTGGCCAAATGGATTCTTCAACCATGGCCATATTTTCTTCATCTCTCTTGAGCGGATCAAGTCTCCTAAGAGTTAGGATCCCTTCGAAACTACTCCAAGGTAATTATCAATCAAGTAAGCATCTTCAAACTCCTCTTTAAATTCTAGATTCATGTCTCTAGGATGATATTGGAAGAAGGTGGATTATGATTAGGGTTTGAGCATGTGTTGTTGTGAAGGAGTGGAGATTGAAGCATGAATAAATGTGTGTATGTGATGGAGATGGGAATTGATGCATGAGTTGATTGTCTTGGATGATTGTATGGTGTTTTAGGGTTTTGTTGCATGCTCTTCATGTCGTGAGTGGTTTATGTGATCAAGCATGTTAATGTTCATGTATTTTTGTTAAATCCATGAATATGTTTATGTTAATAGAGTTTGGATCATATCTTGGTAAATTTAGATCCATACATTTATTCATAATTTGGATGATTTGATGAATTAGTGTGGGGTGTATATTCATGATTATGGTTAACAATAGAAATATGATCATGACCTTGTTGTCTCTAAGCTAATTTTATTTCATCAATAGAATGATTATTGTTATATCTTCTTCTAGTGAGTTTCGAAAATCCTAAGAAAATGTGGATTTAGTCTCTTATATAAAATAATGATATTTTAGTCAAATAAATGATAACTTTTAGTAAAGAAATAAAATATATAGACATTATATAAAATAAGAATATCAAATAAAGCATTTTTCATAAATAATTATAATAGGTAAAATATTAATTTGGTAAGTCTTATATATTCATAAATATTATTAAAAAATTTTATTAGCTTTTAATCAAAACCTATTAAAATTTACTTACAACTAATTCTAGCTACCAATTATTTTCTAACCATTAATTATTACTAGATTATTATTTTACATAATACCATCTAGGACTTAGGACCATTAATCAAATAAACCCTAATTTATTTTTAGTAAGATTTAAACTTCCCACTTATGGTACCTATTTTCCCAAACTCTAGTTATTTTAATATCGAGCTAGATTTATTTTATAAACATTTTTATTTATTCATCTAGCCTTAAAGTTTGGAACACTAGAGTCGTGGTTGTAGTAAGTTGAGTTAGGTTTATTTGTGAAAGTGAATTTCAGCTTTAAGTTTAATTTTGGCTTATATTTACCCCAGGCGGGGTTGGGTCAGTTGTTGGAGACCTTTGTTTTATCTTGAGCTAAGGATCAGGTAAGCTCCTGCATAAAACCCATTTGATGCAAAATGATTACTATGGCAAGCCAAATGTACAGTGCGTGGACACTCACTTCTGTAAAGGAAATTAAGGAGTATTTCCTTTCTCATTTTAGGCAAACATATTATTTAAAAATCAAATGGGCAGTTTTACTCAAACCCTAAAGCTCTTTCTAATTTTTCTCCAAACTTTGGAAATCCTTAATTGCCATTTTTAAGTGGAACTATGTTTTATTCATTTTTCCAAGTGGGATATATATTACGTTGAGTACTCAATAAGAGTGGACGATTAGGACTAGTCTTTGAAGGGATAGGGTAAGTTTCTCAGTAGGTGGCCACCTCTGAGGGATGAGTCCTTCCTGGATAAAATGTGAGTCCAGTAGGTCGTGTCGGTCCGAGTTAGCAGTTTTCAGTCAAGTGAACTGTGTATTGCCGGAATAGACAACCGATTTTGTTTAGGTATAGACAAGGAGGAATATCTTACCCGGTAGGCCAATCACCTACCCTTTGTCAGTTTACACAAAGTGTGGCATTCTGACCGGTAGGCCGACACTCCATGATTTCAGGTTGATCCTACTATGGAGATGAGTAGTTAGTATTGTCTGCCATGGAAGAGATTTTGTTATCTATTTTTTTGTAGTGCTTTGGGAAAGTTGAGAGTGAATAATTTTTATTATGGATTTGTTTTGAATTCTTGGATTGTAATAAGTTTTAAGTTTAAAGTATTATTTTATTCTATTATTTTAATTGTGTGATCTAGTTATAAAGACCCCTTGTCCTTCGGATGGGACGACATCCCCGGCCCTGTTGGGTCTAGGTAGTGGGGTGTTACAGTAAGCCTCCAAGTTCATGCAAATCCCACAATGAGATGGATACCTCGCCAGCTGATGTTAAGAGCGTATTGGTGAGAGGACACCAAGCTTCGCAAAAGGTTTTGAGAATATTATGGTTGCAATCATACGTAAAAAGTGATGCATATATAACCCCATAGATCTTTGCAAATCTTAAGTTTCCTTCGCAATGACTTAAAACATCATGTATCCACTCCTCATATCTCTCTCTAAAGCGAAACGCTCCTAAGAAGTTGAGTAGTAAGGTCCATTGAGTCTCCTTTTGAATTATACAGTGTTCAAGTGAAGGTAGCATACTAGGTTGAGCTTGAGGCTAATGATTTGAGGAGAGAAGAATCTATGCTTTTAGGGAGCGAGTGCCTTTGAAGTTGACTTTTGTTGACCATTCTTTTATAAGTCGTTGGAGTGTCGCCTTTGGTAACGGCCCTGCATATTTGACAGATTTTACCTCATAAACTGTCAAAGTTGTTCCTGTTTTTATTAGATCATTTCCATGGTCGTGAATAACTAGCACTTGTTAGCACGAAGAAGATCAAAATGTGCGGACAACGTGGGTGCAGAAGACAACTTGGTGAAAAATAGAAAGAAAACAAGGACAAGGCTTGCCGCAGATAAAATGGTGAAGAACTCCAAAATCTTGATTCAATGTTTGAAGCCACAAATTTTCACGTTAACTAAGTGGTCTTGAGTTCGTATAGAAAATTGGTAAAAGAATAAGCCTTTTTATAAGCACTGCGAAATGCCTCTTTTAAATTCAAAAAGATTTTTAATTCTTATTTAAAAGATCTTAACTTAGATTTGGATTTAAATTCAAGAAACTTGATTGGTGGCTACAAAAAGAATGATTCCTCCTCAATTTGGAATTTCAAGTCTTTTACTATTTTCTTCTAGAAATAGAAAAAAAAATCTATTTTATCAAGGAATTGAAGAGAGAGAGAGAGAGAAAGAGAGAGAGAGAGCTCTTATATTAATTTCTAATCAAATTGAGAAGAAATTATTATTATTATTATTATTATTATTATTATTATTATTATTATTATTATTATTATTATTATTATTATTATTTTAAATACTTCAAGTTTTGTCTTCAAATTTTGTTGACAAAGCATTTTTCCTCAAGCCTTGAAGTGGGGCTATTTGTATACAAGGAAATTTGGAGAAAATATCTTTTATTTAATTTAATCAATATTAAAAAAAAATACACATTTTAGTCTTGATTAATTAAAATTAATTTATAAATAAATATAATTATTCTTAGATTAATATAATTGGACCATCATTAAAAGTTCTTAAATCCAATGTATCATAAAATTAGACTATTAAAATTGGTTTATTGTTAAAAGTTCATTTCACATTAAATCAAAGATATTATGGATTAAATGAAATTGGGTTATGCCCTAAAGTTGGACTTTTTTGAGAATCTCTTAACCCAAATATGATGTAGACTAAATGAAATTGGGCTAAAACATAAATTAAGTCCAAATTACCTCAAACCCAAGTCCATTAGAGTTTGTTAGGAGCTTCGTCAAAATCCAATATCGACTATTTATGCTAAAGTTTAGAGATCTTAAACTTAAAAATAGGGTTTTTCCTCAAAAGTTTAAAGCACCGTCGGATCTTCAACAAATAAGAGGCACCCTCAACACCATTCAAGCTCAAGCTTCAAAAAATTTAAAGTTAAACTCAAGCTTCAACAAATTCAAGGTTCAAAATCTTCATCAAATCAATATTCAGAATCTTTATAATTTCAAGACGTTTATCTTATTTTGCATCAAACAAGTATTGAAAGCTTAGTAATCAAGCGTTCATCATCAAATTCCATTCGATCCGAGATCCAAGCTCTTCAGTACTCGAATCAACGTTTTTCAAAAAGAGAAGAATCGGAGGACTTATTCTACAATTTTGAATTTCTTCGGAGATTTGTAACCACTTTTCATATTTACTAAATATTTTATTTCTTCGATATTTTTCTTGTCTAAATTTGTAGACTTGAAATTTGTCGTATATAGTCATACCAGATTAGTTGATTGCTTATATCAATAAATAGGGAGGATTTTGTATCTTACAAAAATCACAAATTAGAAAGGAAGTGATCCCAAGTCTTTATACAATACAACCAAGAACTTCATATCCAGAGTTCATGTAGAGAACAGGGATGACCAAATCTAACATTCATGGACCATTTTTACTCCACTAGCAAAATTTAGTTTAAAGGATATCATGAAGCTGACGGGCACAAGAAATTGGGTCCAATTTGATCATTTCAAATGCATGCCTCAAGAATCATGTTTGTATTCATAATTTCAATGCTACTCAGTGGCGGAACTTAACTTGAAAATTTGGGAGTGCTAACTATATTATATCAATAAATTATAATAACAATAAAAATTATTTATGTAATTAATATGTTAATAATAAATAAAATTCTTTAAAAAATCATAAATTCGACAAACAAAAGTATGAAAAAAATGAGAAAATAAAGTACATAAAATAACAAATTTACCTAGAATTGTGAGCGATGTTCCTTCAAAAAACAAAATCTTTAAAAGTAGAATACAGACTAAAAGTCTCAACAATTTCTTTTTCAATGTTAACAACTAAATTATCTGCAAGAAACCCATCTTCAATCTTGTTCCTAGTCTTGTTTTCACAATATTTGTAGCAGAAAATGGTCCTCATTAATGGTTGTAGATAAACCAAATTTGACCAATCTGTCAAGGAGATACAAAAATTTTGATTTTCTTGTCTCTATCAAAACAACATATAGCTGTGACAAAGAAGACAAATTTTGCAATTTCACACCATTGTACATATCATACACAAAATGCCTCAATTGAAATTTCAAATTTAACTTATCATACTCAGTGAAGTCAAAAGGATAATACTTTTTATGCTAGAGTGCAAATATCATCAATATTAAAAGTTTTATACTCTTTCATTGGATCCAATGCAATGCTAAGTATCAAAAGATCCATTGCCTCTGCACTAAATCTAGTATTTAACTCTAGCAATTGAAAATTAATTACTTCATTGTGATTTGAAGTCATTGATTTAGTTGCTAATGGTGCACCACTGTGATTTGATTTTGTTTTTGCCAATATCAACCTTCGCAATATTGAGCATTTAGATAAAAAAAAATACTCAAATAATGTTTATCACAAAATGATAACATATTCTTAATCAAACTATTCCAACCATCTTCTCTCAACTTTTGGATCAATATTAGTGCTTGCAACCAAATGCGTAGCATTCAAAATGTCTTGAGATTTTTGTTGTAAAACTTGGCATAACACATTAGTAATACCTATAACTTTTTTTATCAAGTGCAAAATTAAAATGAATTCAAATGATTAAATAAACATGAATGTAGTATTAGCATATCCTCTTTGAGAATAAATAGAACTCTTTTTTAATAATTTCAAGCACTGAAATAGTTGAATCAAACAATGTCATAAGATTGCATATAGAATAAAAGTCAAAACCCCAATGCATATCACTAGCATGTTTCAAAGTTGTGATTTGATTGACATATTTTCCTATCTTGAGCTTATCATCTGATACCACATATGCAATTTGAGCTACTCGGGCAGCTTGCAACTCTTCATGGCATTTATATGAAGTATCAACAGCATTAACAATGAAAGTCAAATTATTAAAGAACTCATAAATATAATATACCTTTCTAGATGCAACAACAAGAGCTAATTGTAGTCGATGAGCAAAACAATGATCATAATAAACAGATTAACAATCACTAAGGAACAATGCTTGCAATCCTTTCCTTTTCCTATGCATATTCCTAGCCCTATCATATCTTTGACCACAAATATTCTGAACATCAAAACTATGATAAGAATCATTCTTGAGAGTTAAATCAAATGTACCTTTAACATGAGCAAAATCAAAGAAATGCTCCATAATAAAGCCATATTTATCAACAAATCTCAAAACAAGAGCCATTTGTTCTCTTTTGGATTCATCACAAGCCTCATAAAAAATATTGCAAAATTTTGAATCTCCAATATTTTCACAAATCTTCTTTCCCACTTCATTATCAAGAATATGCAAAATCTCTTTTTGAATTGAAAGAGAAATATACTTGGTCAATCTAGGAGCAATTTCCAACACAACCTTTTTAATATCATCATTATAGGAAGCTAGAAGTTCAATCAACCCAAGAGAATTTCCTTGATTTTTTTGAATTAGGTGTCTCATCATAACCTCTAAAAGTACAAGCCTGAAATGAAAGCCATCGAACAACACCAATTGAAGCCTTGACTTATAGCCTATTATCCAAGATTTGTTATGCACATTGTTCATGCATTATTTTGTCAATGTTCAGATTGTTTCATCAAATCCACACAAACTTTCATGGCATTATTATGTGGTAAACAAGTATCATTTCCAGTATGATTAAGAAATGCACAATTCTTTCATGCATTTACTTTTCTCCAACTACTAAATCCTTTAACAATGAAAACATCCCAACTAAGTCGTCTATTATGTTTCTCATTTAACAGGTAACATGGTAAATAATATGCAGCATTTGTAGTTGGAAAGTACTCAAACCAAGGAGGAAATTGTTTAAACTAAATATATTAAAAGTGCCTAGGATACTTTTCTAATGAAGAAGGATAACTAGAGAGTTGAATTTAACATGGACCTCTATTCAAGTAAAACTGTCAGATTTCATCCCACTGAATTACTAGATATTCCTACATTAGTCTATGCAATCCTGGATCACATTGTGCAATACTAACACCGAAACGGATCTAGCCAAGGTCTGTATGGAACTGGATTTGGCCAAACTAACACCGAAATAGGTTTGGATAGGAATTGAAGATGATGGGTTTTATTAGCATATTCAATGCAAAAACCTCTCTCTATTGTACTTATTGTAGTTGCCTAGGACACACTCTCTCTAGTTGCTCAGTACTATCTGATAAACCTGAGAGTGATGCCAAACACACAGATACTGGAAGTCGAGGAAGTCCTTTATAATCTTTGAAAAACCTATGAAATGTTGGGTCATCAAAAATAGGGTTCCTCTGAACCTAAAGAGGGTAGCAAATTTACAATCACTGCCCTCGACCTCATTGTCTCCTTCATCCGTAGTAGTTGTTGTTTCTACTCATAAGCTAGCTTTGCAAAATCCTCCTCCTACGCATGCACTGCTATCAAGCCCGGATTTAATAATTCTATCCTCATTAGTAGCCAATATGTTTGTCCCAATTATTGCTTCATAGCAAACCCTACCTGTTACTCCAGAAGTAGATACACTAGAGCCAGAGCTCCTTCTGAATCCCTGATCAGCCGTGCATACACCCACAAAGATAGCTACAGCACCAGTTTCTTCTACCTTGATCCCGAAATCTATGGGAATCAAACCAAATTTCTTATCGCATCTGCCAGAAATAAATATTAGTGATATACTTCAGAATGTCCTCTTCTTTGAGAATGACCAAAAAATCTCAGAGCACAAACCTACCAAAACTCATGAAATATGCTCAGAATTTGATTTTGAAACCTTGCGTGAAGACTTCAAAAATTAGATTGTAGTTCAACACAAGAAAGAAAAGTAGAAACAGCAATAGTGACCAGAGAAAAGAAAGGGTAGGGCACAACCTTTTTGAAGTGCTCAGGCCACTCATCATTTTTTCTCCCCTCTTGCTTAAACTAAATCTTTTGATCTGGAACATTAAAGGTATAGCTTCTGTTCTTGCCTCTAGACGTTTGAAGAAACTCGTTCGAAAATATGGGCTCCTTTTCATTACTGTTTTAGAACCATTTGTTGATAGTTGTGCTATTAGTTCATATGCTCGCCCTTTTAATTATCAGAAATATTTTGCAAATCTATTTGAAAAAAATTAGATATTCTGGTGGGATTTTTGGGATGTAGTAATTTTGCAAGACTCAAATCAATTTGGTCATCTTAGTGTATAGTTGTAAAATAGACAAACAGTGTTCTATACTATTATTTATGTTGCATGCTCTCAGTTGGGTTGCATCTCTCTCTGGTATGAGCTTATGAATATTTCATCAACTTTGTCTGATCCTTAGATATTAGGTGGAGATTTTAATATTATTCCTGATTCTTTAGAATATATCGAAATTGCTTCTCCTAACATTTATACCATGAATGATTTTACTTCTCTTATTAATGCTTGTTTACTTCTCGATCCTCTTTTTAAGAGAAGTTGGTTCACTTTGGTCCATCATGATGCCCATCCATTGCGTGAATGATTGGATCACATTCTTGTGAACACATCCTGGGATACATTATTTCACTCTACTTTGGTAACACACTTAGAGAAAAAGAGTTCAAACAATGCTCTGTTGCTAATTACATTGAATCATCCCGAATTTGGGAAAATTGTTAAACAAGCTTGGAGCTTTGAATGTTACAGTAATGGAATGCGAATTTTTCAAACCAAGCTCAAGCATCTGAAACAGGCTATTCTCATATGGAATGCTTGGTTTTTTGCTAACATTTTTAACAAAGTCAATGAGGCGGATGATAATTTGACCCAAGCAAAATGTATTCATGATAATGACCTCTCCTATTTGAACAGGTAGTATTGGAATAGGCAAAGGCAGACTTAGCATTTTGTCTGAAATATAGAGAAGATTTTTGGCGAAAAAAAGTCGTCTGAAATGGGCATGTGAAGGGGAGGCAAACATGGCCTTCTTTCATAACTAATGTAATACAAGGAAGCGTAAGCTACTCATTACCTCTATTAAAAGCCACCAAGTGATCATTTTGATTAGCCAGCCAGATACCAAGGATGAGATCTCCTTTTTTAGAGATCTTTTATCAAAGCTGGATCCAACCACAATGGCACATGATTCTTGGCTTTTTGATAAAATTTTCGAATTAGTCACAGCTGAAGATAATAAAATTTTGAAAACTCTGCCCTACTATGGAGGAGGTCGGAAATATTATTTTCACCTTGGGTGTTGACACTGCCACTGTACCTAATGGGTTTTTTTGGCAAATTCTACACTTCTTTTTGGAATCTTATTTCTAAGGATTTGCACCAGGCAGTATTGGATTTTTTTTGCACGGATTCTTTTTCCTAAGGGCTTCACAAGTACTTTACTTGTATTGCTCCCTGAAACTTCCACTCTTTCTACATTTGTTAAGTTTCGACTGATAAGCCTGTGTAATTATTGTAATAAGGTGACTACAAAGGTTATTGCGAACCGATTGTGTGATATTTTGTAGAGAATCATTTCTATCAACTATTCATATTTTGTAAAAAGGAGGGACATCACTGATAATATTTTATTGACCTCTGAATTAGTGCGCTCCTCAGATTGAAAAGCCCTTGAAGGAAATTTGATTCTCAAACTTAACATGGTAAAGGCTGTTGATTGGGTATCTTGGTCCACTTTGCAGAAGGTCCTTTCCAGATTTGGTTTTGACCAACATTTTATCTTTCTGATAATGCATGCTTTAAACAATTGTTGGTTCTCTATACTTGTCAATGAGGAGTTATATGCCTTTTTTATATCCTCTAGAGGGGTGCATCAAAGTGATCCTTTAGCTCCTACTCTATTCATCATAGCCCAGGAATTATTAGCCAAAGGTTTGAACTTATTGCTACAGAAAGGGAAATTTCAGCCATATTCTGTGCCTTTGGGATATCTAAAAATCACTCACCTAACTTTGCAAATGACACTATTATCTTCACCGTAGCTACGCACAAAGCTCTTCAGGCAATCTCATCTTTTCTGGAGGAATATCAGTAAATTTCTGGATAGCTAGATTTGTCAGGAGATCTATTCCCTTTACTTACCTTGGTTGCCTTATCTTCAAAGACTGAAGGAAAAAAATAATTTTTTAGCCAATGATCGACAACGTACACTGATAACCAATTCGGAGCACTAGCAAGTGTACTAGATCTCGTTTATAGTAACAAGGTCGTCCCACAGAGATTAGAAATTAAAACTCATTCCAATAAAATTAATTCTAACTTGAATTAAAAGAAAACAAAAATTCCAATGATTATTGTTTTGAGAATTAAATTGAAATAATTAAACTAGCACTTCTTCCCGGATAAAAGATTGTAATGAGATGATCTAAGGCATGTGATTTTACTAATTTAACTCTTATATTACTAACGTGACTCGTTATTCTAAAATGTACCTTATCATTTAATCAATATCCAGAGTTAACCAATATCATTTTTCAAGGTATATTAATTCTATTCCTCCAAATAACCCAACTATATTTCTATGTTGAATTCAATTTAAAGGAACGCCTTCAAGAACATGACATTATAATGATCACACAAACCATGTAAATATATTTCTATTTCATATGTAATTTGTGATCTAATTACCTGTCATAATAACTAAATCATCTTTCGATTTTTTCTAGTTAATGATAAATCAATCTGAATGATGATAAAGTATTCAATTGCTTTGAGTACAATAATCAGACAAAGACTTAGTAACACCCTTCAAATAACGGAATCACAAGATAATATAATAATCAATACTAGCTACATCATGGCCTTAGAATAAGAAATTAATGCATAATTGAAGAGAAATTCAAGAACAAATTAAAAGAGAAGGTGTAGAAAATGAGGAGTATCTCACCCGGTAGGCCGATCACCTACCTTTTGTCAGTCTGCACAAAGTGTGGCATTCTAACCGTTATACGGTTATGGGGCTCAACGTGTGGTAACCCATGGCTATCCATTTGAGTGGTTGTATTTATTATGCACATGTATGGTTTGAAAAGTAAAACTCCACTCTTTATTTTTAACCTTATTTATTGCTTGCCAGTACTTTCTCATATACAATTTTTACAACTTGCATACATGAACTGTTTTATCTGAAACACTCAAAGCACACACGGGCTTATTGAAATTTTTATTTCATCACCTTTTATGCCATGTTTTCAGGTCGATCCTGCTGTAGAGATGAGTAGCTAGATTTGTTGCCTGCTTTGAAAACTTTATGTTATTTATTTTATGTGTCGTTTTGAGAGATGATAGTAATCAATTTATTTTGAATTTGTTCCTGAATTTTTGGGTTGTCATAAGTTTAATTTTAAAGTATTATTTTTATTTTCGTTTGTGTGGCCTAATTATAAAGACCTTTTGTCCTTTGGACGGGCGACATCCCCAACCCTGCTAGGCCTAGGTAGTGGGGTATTACAAGTGGTATCAGAGATTAAGTTTAGGAAAATATTGATAGTATATATTCTGTTTTATTAAGTTCAAATCTTTTATCTAGCCCATCTTATTCATACTGTAGGATGGTTAGAATGCTTAGAACCACAAAGAAAGGGTAGCAATGGCATCCTCCCATCCTTATCTACCTGGAAGACCTACCAGTGCCTCAGCCTGCACCGCAGCCAATTATTCCTTTGGATGATAACAGTGACGATGAAGTTCCGATCAATGAGCCACCCCCAATACCTGTGATAGACTTGGTTACTGACAGAGAAGATGAGGAAATTGATATGGAATATGTTCCCCACCCTCCTAGTCCCGTAGTTGACTTGTCAGCTGATAGGGATGATCCGGGGGAGATAGATTATGAATCTCCATCTAAACATTTCTTTATACCCCCATCCAACCAGGTTGAGACCGGGGAAAGTTCTAGGCGACTCGGGAAAGAACCAATGGATGGGTTTGCAAGTAGGGTTGGGATAGACTTTACTAAGAATTCTGGGGGATAGTTATATGAGGCCGACTTTGAAGACTCCGATGAGGACTAGGGAGGCTAAAGGCTGCTATGATTAGGATGTTTTATTTACAACTTTCCATAAACCTCTATGTTAAAGATTTCATTCTTGTTTACTACTTTAATTTCAAATTTATGCAAATAAGGTATCTGGAGTACTCTAAGGTTTGAGAGAAATTTTTTTTATGCAATTCTTTATACAAAACTTACATCTGATTTCCTTTTATTTAAATCTGAATGTGAATGCATGCTCAACTGAAATGATTTAAAGCTTAAATGCATAAACTCATTATCTGGGTATAGTTTAGAATGGCACTCAAGCGCGTGTAGCCACATTAGGCAAAAGAGTTCCGGAGGCAAAACCTGTGACACCGGAGGTTGAGGTGACTTAAATGCAGTCACCCAATCAAGAAAATAAGAGTGAGCCAGATTTGAAAATAGGGTCAGAAGAACCTGTTGAAGTGACAATGGGACAAGCATTCAGCAAGATGACGGAGATTCTTCAGACTTTGACTGAACGGAGGAATCCAAAGGGAGAGGACGAAGCTTTGGAGCGGTTTCTGAAATTCCAACCGCCCATCTTCTCGGGAGAAGCCGAGTAGGATCAGAAAGCTGAACAATAGATAGAGCAGATGGAAGACATCTTCGCTACGCTCTAGTACACTGAGAAGCGAATGGTAAAGTTTGCTGCATTCCGATTGAGAGGCCCAGCTCAGGCATGGTGGCAATGGGTTCAGGATGACTGGGAGATGATTAATTAAGATTGGACATGGCCAATTTTGTGGAAGCGTTCAGAGCTGAGTATATCCCTCAGTGGGTAGTTGAGAAGCGAAAAGATGAGTTCCAGAATCTAAAGTAGGGAGGTATGACAGTAGCTCAGTACGCGGCACGATTCACCCAATTATCAAAGTACTGTAAGAGGCTAGTGGACACTGAGCAGAACAGGACAAGACAGTTTGTTAAGGGGCTAAGGCAGGAGTTGAGAAGGGCGTTGGCACCTTCTTCACCAACGACCTACTCAGGGGCCGTGGACACAGCCACTCGGACCGAAAATGAGGACCGCAGCAAAATGGCATAGAGACCTTTTCAACCGCCAAGACAACCGCCGGGGCCTTTTTAGAGGCAGCAATCCAACAAGCACTCCGCCAACTAGTAGTGGTAGAACCGGAGAAAACAAGCTCGGACAGCACCGGTTGGTCCTACGCAGAACCTTCCGTTATATTGGCAATATGGAAAAATGGGCCACACGGAGAAAAATTATTGGTCCAAAGGAGATGAGCGGAAATATTACCACTGCGGAGACCCAAACCACCTGCGGAACGCCTGCCCTAAACTTCACCGAGTCGGGCAAGGAAATTCGGCTCAGATCCCGGGGGCCAATCGAGCCAATGCCATGGGAGCATCCGGGAGTGGAGCGTAGAAGCCTCAAGTGAAAGCAAAAGTTTTCGCTCTCAACCAATAGGAGGTTGGAGCTGATGCGGCAGTGGTGGAAGGTACGTTTACTATCTATGGTCGTTCCGTTAATGCATTAATAGACCCTGGATCTACCCATTCCTATTTAAACAAGAACTGTGCATATCATTTGAGTTGGAATGGAGTAGAACTACCTTTTACTTTGTTGGTGAGTACGCCTTTAGAAAAGATGGTGCAAGCAAATCGGTATGTGCAAAATTGTAAAATTGAAGTGGGAAGAGAAAGCTTAGAGGGAAATTTAATAATCTTGGCTATTAATGATTATGATGTGATATTGGGAATGGATTGGCTAGCGAAGCATCGGTTCAATTCATTAGACCAGGATGTGATGTGTTGGAGTTCAATGGCAAGAGAGTAAAGGAATTAAAGTATTTAATAGCTGAGGCTAAAGTCCAGAAATTGTTGAAGCAAGGATGTCAAGGATATATGGCTTATATGATAAACAAGCTGAAGGACTAGTGCACTCTAGAGGATATCGAGGTGGTAAAGGATTTTCCCAACGTGTTCCCTGCGGAACTCACTTCTCTACCTCCCAGTCGAGAAGTTGAGTTCACTATGGATCTAGTTCCAAGAGCGGAACCGGTGTCTCGAACTCTATATCAAATGGCACCGGCGAAACTGAAAGAACTAAAGGAGAAGCTAGAAGAATTGGTGAAGAAAGATTATATCAGACCTAGCACGTCACCCTAGGGAGCACTTGTGCTGTTTGTGAAGAAGAAGGATGGGACTCTGAAGCTGTATATCGACTATCGGGGCTTGAAAAACCTGACGATCAAGAATAAGTATCTCCTACTACTGATTGACGAGCTGTTTAACCAGTTGCAAGGATCCAGTTGTTACTCCAAACTGGATTTGAGGCAATGATACTATCAAATGAGGATAAAAGAGGAGGATATTTCCAAAACAGCCTTCAACACTAGATATGGTCACTATGAGTTCGTGGTGATGCCGTTCGGGGTAACCAATGCACCAGCGGTATTTATGGATTTGATGCATCGAGTGTTCCAACCAGAGCATAAACTTTTCGCCAAGTTTAACAAGTTTGAGTTTTGGCTGGATAGTATGGCATTTCTTGGCCACGTGGTGACCAAGGATGGGATCAAGATAAACCCAGCGAAGGTTGAAGCAGTTTCAGACTAAAAGTAGCCAGAGAACATTACCGAGATTCGAAGCTTCTTGGGATTAGCTGGCTATTATAGGAGGTTTATCAAAGGATTTTCAATGCTCGTATCGCCTATGACCCTACTGCTGAGAAAGGACGTACCATTTGTTTTGAGTGAAAAATGTGAAAAGAGTTTCCAAGAGCTGAAACGGAGATTAACGACAGCACCAATGTTGAGTCTGCCAAAGGGAGATAAGCCTTACGCACTGTATACCGATGCTTCAAAGGAAGGTTTAGGAGCAGTTTTGATGCAAGACCGAAAGATGATCGCCTATGCTTCTCAAAAGTTAAGGCCTCATGAAGTCAATTACCCCACGCATGATCTAGAGCTGGCTGCCAATGTGTTCGCTTTAAAGAAATGGCAACACTACCTGTACGGGGCGGAATATGAAGTGTTCACTAATCACAAGAGCTTGAAGTACATTTTCACCCAGAAGGACTTGAATCTGAGACAGCAAAAATGGATGGAATTTTTGGAGGAGTACCATTGTCCAATCAACTATCATCCCGAGAAGGCCAACGTTGTTGCTGATGCTCTAAGCAGAAAAGTCAGCATGGCCAGACTAAGGGTACAAGAGGTTCAAATGGTTCAAGATGTATTGGATAGAAGAGCGGAAGTGCAAGAGGAGAAAGTTGTTGTTAGCAACCTGAAGTTGATATCATACTTAAGGAGGGAAATTATTGAAGCTCAGCAAGGTAATGCAGAATTTCAGCTTTTCAATGACAAAGAGCTCAAACGGCAAGGCAGTGAATTTTGGCAGGACGAAGCAGGATTTTTATATTTCAGAGATCGGTTGTGTGTACCCGAAGAACACCAATTGAAGGACAGAATTTTGGAAGAGACGCATAAGAGTAAGTACGACATTCATCCGGGAGAGGTCAAAATGTATCAGGATTTGAAAAGGGCCTATTGGTGGCCCGAAATGAAGCGGAACGTGGTTAAGTATGTTTCGACGTGTCTCACCTGTCAGAAAGTCAAAGTGGAGCACAAGAAGTCAACAGGACTGTTGCAACCGTTGCCAGTACCTGAATGGAAGTAGGAGGAAGTGACCATGGACTTCGTTACCGGACTCTCTATGGCAAAAACCCAAATGGACGTCATATGGGTAGTGGTAGATTGACTAACCAAATCAGTGCATTTCATACTAGTGAATGTTAGGGTTTCCATGGAGAAGTTAGCTCAGACCTATGTGTGAGAAATAGTCTAACTGCATGGAGCGCCTTAAAGTATTATGTCTGACCGAGATCCGAGATTTACATCCTGATTTTGGGGCAAATTTCAAGAATCGATGAGTTCTAGGCTAAAGTTCAGTACGAAGGCACATCTGCAAACCGATGAACAGTCAGAAAGGGCTATACAAATATTAGAGGATATGCTGAGAGCTTATATATTAGATTTCGGGGATAAGTGGATTGAATGTGTGCCGTATGCAGGGTTATCCTACAATAAAAATTATCAAGCTTTGATTGGAATAGCTCTGTATGAGCCACTATATGGGCGCAAGTGTCAGGTACCGCTATACTGGAGTTGGTCAGGGGATGGTTATATAAGAAAATCCAGAGAAGTCTATGTTCAGGAAATGTTGGACAAGGTTAAGTTAATCAGGGAAAGGTTGAAAGCGGCCTAGAGCTGACAAAAGAGTTATGCAGACAATAGGCGGAGAGAATTAGAATTCCAGGTGGAAGACAGTGTATTCCTAAGACTGACACCAAATAGAGGAATCTTGAAGCATCCAAAAAGTGGGAAGCTGAATCCGAGGTATTTTGAACCGTTTCCGATAAAAGAGAGGATTGGGCCAGTGGCGTATCGATTGGATTTGCCGTATGGATTGACAGGAATTCACGACGTGTTTCATGTGTCGCAGCTGAAGAAGTACAATGCCAATCCCGGACATGTTTTGAATGATGAGCCGTTGGTGTTGCAACCCGACCTGAGCTATGTGGAGAAACCCATGAGGATATTGGACCGAAGTATCAAGACTCTCCGGAACAAGCAAATTCCAATGGTAAAGGTGTAGTGGGAACATCATGGCACGCGAGATGCCACATGGGAAACAGAAGAGTGGGTAAAGCGGAAGTATCACAATTTGAGATAGACGTATGTCTGAATTTCAGGACGAAATTCTTCTAAGGAGGGGATGATATGAAACCCTACCTAAAGCCAACCCTAGAGTAAGGGGGTCGGGATACATATCATATTACTTTGCATGAATATACATGTTTTTGAATGATTTTATGTGCTTTAGAATTATGATTTATATGCTAAAAAGCTTAGTTATGCTTATTGAGTAGGAAAGGGTAAAATGGTAATTTTACTTGAAGTCAAAATAGGAAGATAGCTTGAGGATTAAATAGGAAGAATATTTGAGAGAGAAAATAAGAACAATAGTTGTTGTGGTTTAGTGGTTAGAGCCTTGGAATTAATCTCTAAGGTCATGAGTTCAAATCCCATCATTTAAGTTTTATCATGATTATTTGAATTTAAGGTTGGATTTTCGTCTCTTGCATTCCATAAGTAAAAATAGGAGTGTTGTCCTAGGGGAGACATGAAGGGAATGTCCTAATCCTATTCTTATGTCCTAAAAAGAATTCTTGAGGGATTCATGTCCTTTTATTCCCTAACTTACCCTAAACTTTTTACCAATTAAGTTTGTTCAAAATTTATCCAAATCTATGGTTTTAATTCCAGAAAATTCAGCAAGGATTCTTTACCTTGGAAATTTCGAAAATGATTCCTAGAGGTTGGAGATTAGACTGAAAATAGGGAAGGAGTTAAGGAAGGTTATCAAGAGAAACTAATCTCCATGGTTGAACCTTCAAACTCCACTCTATAATGTTTATCTTCTCCATGGAAGAAATCTGAAATTTTTCCAAATTCTTGAGCAGTCTAACCTTCGAAAATCTTAGTCATCTTCCTTACTCAATTGTTACCAGAAAAATGGCCAACTTATTCAGCATGAAGACTAAAATTCTTTTGCCAAAAACCGGACTACACAAAGCTGTGAAAACCAGAAAAAAATTCTGGATAGTTTCGATGCATAGCAGGCCAAAACCAAAGCTGTTTCTTCTACCTTCAAACTAGAAAATTACCTCTACTTTTCCTTCATATAGAAAGCTAGAAACCAGCCTTAAAGGACCCTCAAAAACCTCTCAAAACCCTCTGCAAATCAGCTGGAACGTTGTAGAAAATTGCACAGCAAATTTCAGCAAACAATTTGAATCATAACCAGAAAAATTCCAGCCTTGCTCTCTTCAAGCCTTGGTCGAAAACCACCTCAAACCTCTGTAAGTTAACCTTTGTTCAGCCATGAACTGAACTCCATTACCCCATCCACTAACCTTATACGACTAGACTCCATAGCCACTCCTTAAATTCCTCCTACAATTACTTCAATCAAACTTTCAATTGAATTTCAAAATTTTCAGTATTTGCTCCATGTTAACACCCTTGGATTAAACTTCATAACCAGAAATTCTCTCCACCATTGAACTCAGAATTTCAGCCAGCCTTATAGCTCTCTCAACCCTCATTCATTTCAGCAAAACACAGCAAACCAATCGGCCATTGTAGCTCCAAAGAACCTCCATCAATCAAATACTATTACCATATATTTTACCTTAAAACACTCCTTAAATTTCTCCATTTGAATTTCAAACAACCAGATTTTTCTCTCCTATCTAATCTGAAAATCAAAATCACAGAGCTCCCTCAATCATTTGGCCAGCCTCTTCAGCAATTCATCCAGCATTTTCTCTCTAATCCTCTCAATTTTCACCAAAAACACACACTACCTTTTTTCAAGCCAAAGACCACTCTAAACACCTCCAATTCCTTCCAAAAACTCCAGAACACACCTACATACTCTTTAGAGTCCATTTCTAGATTTTATAACATCAAATCTTGAAAATAAAAATTGACAATCAGATCAAAACCATAATTTTCCTTGAAGTCTCAAGAACATCATCAAGATAAGTAAGAACAACTTTTGTTCATCTTCTTCCCTTCAATCTTTAACATATCATACTAATGCTCTCTCTCTCTCTCTCTCTCTCTCTCTCTCTCTCTCTCTCTCTCTCTCTCTCTCTCTCTCGGCCGAAATGGTTGCTACAACCATGGCTATTTCATTTCTCCTCTCTTGGACAATTCAAGCCTCTCAAGTGCGTGAATCTTCTTAAATCTTATCGAGATAGTCATCAACCAAGTATTTCTCTTTAACCTTTCTTTTGAATTCTGGATTCATGTTTCTTGGTTGTTGATAGAGAGGATAGAATATGAATGGGGGGATTAAGTATATGCATATATATGAAGAGGTTGAGATTGGAGTATGAGAATGATTGATCATGGTTAAACTTTATGAATTTCCTTATGGATCGATGCATGTTCATCATATCTTAAGAAATTATGAATGTTTAAGCATGCTAGAATGTTATGTCACCTTTGGTGAATAGGATATTATGTCCTTATTTTCATTGAAGCCGTGAGTATGATTATGCTTAGTAGGAATTTGATCATGTGATAGTAGGTATAGATTTAAGCCTTTGTTCATGAATAAAATAGTTTGTTTATTGATATTGGAGTATATGCTCATGAATCTTATTAGCAATAGGAAAATTATGATCATGACCTTGTTGATCCTAGGCTATTTTGATTAGTAAATTTTATTACCCCAATTAAAATTATTACTATATTTTTCCTCCAAAGATTTTGAAATTCTTATGAAGTTTTGGAATTAGAGTACTAAATGAAATAGTGATATTTTATTAGCCAAATAAATTATATCTCCTATTAAAAAAATATATAAATAAAACCTTTGATATAAATAAGTAAAATATTAATGACCTTATAGACCATATATTCATAAATACTATTTATATTTATGTGATATCTATTAATCAAACCTTGATAAAATTTATTTATTATTAATGATTTACTAAGTATCAATTAAGAGATTAGTAATAATTTAATATTTACTTTAACAATACTACTTAAGAATTACCATTTATTAATATCAACCAGGACTTAGGACTCTTCAATAATTAAACCCTAGTTTATTTATTAATAACAACATTCAAGATTTATCATTTGAACTTATAACTTATTAGTAATTATTTTATAACCCCTAGTTATTTTAACTTATCAAGCTAATCTTATTTTATAAAATCCTTCATCATCTAACCTTAAAGTTTAAGACATTAGGGTCATGATTGTAATAAGTTGAATTAGGATTATTTATGTAAGCGAATATAGCTTGAGTATAACCTTATGTTTTGTGTTTACCCTAAGCGGGGTTAGGTCAGCTTTGGAAGACTTTTGAATTTGATCAAGCAAAGAATCAAGTAAGCCTCTGCATAAACTTATTCGAAGACAAAAGATTTCTATGGCAAGCTAAACACGATGTGTATTGGCACTCATTTTGTAAAGGCAATTAAGGACTATTTCCTTTTTTGTTTCAGTCAAACAAATCATTTGAAAATCAAACAAGCCGTTTTGCACAAACACTAAACTCTTTCTAAAAATCAACTTTGGCAAGAATTTTAGAAACCCTTAATTACTATTTTCAAATAAAGCAATGTATTATCATTTTTTCCCCAAGTGGGACAATCATCGTTGAGTACTCAATAAGGGTAGACTATTAGGACTAGTCTTTGAAGGGTTAGGGTAAGTCTCTCAGTAGGTGGCCACCTCTGAAGGGTGAGTCCTTCCCGGATAGGATGCCAATCCAGTAGGTCATGCCGGTTTGAGCTAGTAAGTTTCAGTCATGTGGACTGTGTATTTTCGGAGTGGACAACCGGTAAGTTTGGATGTAAAGAAGGAGGAGTATCTCACCCGGTAGTCCGATCACCTACCTTTTGTCAGTCTGCACAAAGTGTGACATTCTGACCGTTAAATGGTTATGGGGCCCAACGTGTGGTAACCCATGGCTACCCATTTGAGTGGTTGTATTTATTATGCACATATATGGTTTGAAAAGCAAAATGCCACTCTTTATTTTTAACCTTATTTATTGCTTGCCAACACTTTCTCTTATACAATTTTTACAATTTGCATACATGAACTATTTTACCTGAAACACTCAAAGCACACACAGGCTTACTGAGATTTTTATCCCATCACCTTTTATGCCATGTTTTCAGGTCAATCCTGCTGTGGAGATGAGTAGCTAGATTTGTTGCCTGCTTTGAAGACTTTATGTTACTTATTTTATGTGTCGTTTTGAGAGATGATAGTAATCAATTTATTTTGAATTTGTTCCTAAATTTTTGGGTTGTAATAAGTTTAATTTTAGAGTATTGTTTTTATTTTTATTTGTGTGACCTAATTATAAAGACCCCTTATTCTTTGGACGGGGCGACATCCCCGGCCCCATTGGGCCTAGGTAGTGGGGTGTTATAGTTATAGCCTCCTCAAACTGTGGTTTTTTTTCTAGAGTAGGAGGTGAATGTTGTGGATGCTGCGCTTGTGTCTGTTGCAACGGTACCCTATTCTGTTGGAATCCAGGAGGTGCTCCTTGCCTTTATGTATTCTAATCTCTCCAGACAAAATTTGGGTGGCTCCTCCATCCCAAATTATATATGTTTAAGAATGGATCATTCCGTTGGGATGGTCCTTGTCGCTGAGCTCCCATATAATTTGCTTTCTCTAGCATAGAAGGGTGACTACTTGCAGTCATACAGAAATTACTAGTGTGCCTGTGCATTCCACAAAGTGCACAAACCTCTCTAGTGCTACTCCCTTCTCTTGTTATCAACAAACTAATTTGGTTAGTTAGCTCTGCTAGCTTTGAAGCAATGTCAGGTTGAGTGTGGATTTCATGCACTACAGCTCTTCTTCCTCTCACGGCCTTTTGTTGAGAATTTTTTGCCAATTTCTCATAGATACTTTGCAGCTCTTATGCATTTTTACCTCCTGGATATCCACCTGCAGCAGTATCCACTAACGTCTGACACATAGGAGTTAGTCATTCATAAAAAAAAAACTGAGTAATCAACAAGAAAGAGAAACCATGGTAAGGACACTGGGTCAATAACAATTTAAACATGTCACATGCTTCATGAAATGCCTCTCTTTCTCTTTGTGTGAAGGAACTAATTCTACTTCTATAATCCATGGTCTTCTGAGATGGATAATATTTGAACATTAATGTCTCATAGACCTCATCCCAAGTGCTCATAGATCCTTCAGGTAAACCTAGTAGCTATTGTCTAGCATCCCCCCTTAAACAATATAGAAAGCATCTGAGCCTGAGTTCCTCTTCAGATAGATTGTTCAAGGGGAATGTTTGCACTATACTATAGAATTCACGCAGAAATCCCAAGTCATCCTCAGCTCCCAATCCATTAAAAGTTGGAAGTAGATGAAGATAGCAGTTTTTCAACTCATAGTTCCTTGCAGCATTGCCTAGCCTAATACATGACGGATTGGTAGCAATAGTGGGCATCTGTAAATCTCTTAATCGATGATGGGCTTGGCTATTGACTCCTAAGGAAGCCAATAGTTGTAATTGATTATCTAGCCCATCATCTTGTGCTTGATTTTGTTAATTATGTGCCATTGCTTTAGCCCTCTGGTTAGCTCGGTTTCTCCTGTAAGTACGCTCAATTTCAGGATCAAAGGGTATTAAATCTGCAGTATGGTTTCTAGACATGCACCACTTAAGAGAGTAAAGCAAAAATAGAAATCAAATTAGAGTCAAAATCAAAAGAAGAAATTTTCGATTTACTAATCCCCGACAACGGCGCAAAAAACTTGATAACCAATTCGAAGCACTAGCAAGTGTACTATATCTCGTTTATAGTAACAAGGTTGTCCCATAGAGATTATAAATTAAAACTCCTTCTAATAAAATTAATTCTAACTTGAATTAAAAGAAAACAAAAATTTCAATGATTGTTGTTTTGAGAATTAAATTGAAATAATTAAACTAGCACTTCTTCCCGGATAAAGATTGTAATGAGATGATCTAAAGCATATGATTTCACTAAATTAACTCTTATATTACCAACGTAACCTGTTATTTTAGAATGTACCTTATCAGTTAATCAATGTCCAGAGTTAACCAATATCCTTTTTCAAGGTTTATTAATTCTATTCCTCCAAATAACCTAACTATATTTCTATGTTAAATTCAATTCAAAGAAATGCCTTCAAGAACATGACATTATAATGATCGCACAAACCATACAAATATATTTCTATTTCACATATAATTTATGGTCTAATTACCTGTCCTAATTAACTAAGTCATTTTTCGAATTTTCCTAGTCAATGATAAATCAATTTGAATGGTGATCAGGCATTCAATTGCTTTGAGTACAATAATCAAGCAAAGACTTAGTAACACTCTTCAAATAACGGAATCACAAGATAATATAATAATCAATACTAGCTACATCATGGCCTTAAAATAAGAAATTAATGCATAATTGAAGAGAAATTCAAGAACAAATTAAAAGAGAAGGTATGAGAAAATATCACAGTATTCTAATATAATCTCTAAGTTTGTCCACGAGTAGCCTCGAATATGTGTCCAACACTGGAAAACCCTCTCAAAATTACAACCAAAATACGCTAGGAAGAAAATACCTAAAACTAATGTCAAAAGAAGTTGAACAAAAGTAGTTCCTAATTGCTTAACCCTCCAAAATTCGCTTCTTTCGGCTTTTATCTTCCCTGGAATCCGTTGGAGAGTTCAATCGGGCCCCTGATTGAACTCTCCTAATGAGATCTTTCAAAATTTGCTTCTTCAATCCCGCAACTTGTGTGTTTTTTTGTTTAAGTCCCTAAAAAAATCAAATAACCACAAAATAGAGTAAATTGTCTAAATAAATCTCATATTGCATTAAATTATAACATGATCTATCCAAAAATCACCCAACATATTCAATAAAATATCACTACATCATACATAATCGTATTCAGGCTTGGAAATTTAAACACTTAAATCATGCTGGATGCCTATAGCTTATTTCCTCAATTCTTTTCGCCTTGCCCCTTCATCTATTACATGCCTTGTTTCCACCTAAGGCAGTTTTTTGAGATATCGAACAACTAATGGCCAGATTTTTTTGGGTTCTTTTTAGCATGGTTGAAAGCACCACTGGCACTACAAGAAAATTGTGAATCTGCCACAGATTTTTGCCACAGAATATATTCTTGGCAATCAGCGATGGATTTTGTCACGGAATAACAAAATACAAGCAACTTACAAGGAAAAAACTACCCTAGCAATGCGATGGAAATAGTAGCAAATAGCGATGCAAACATATTCCGCCACAAATCGGTAGCAAAAAAAGGCGCCAAAAAATTATGCCAAATATTAGCCACCGATTTGCAATGGAAACATTTCCGTGGCAAAATTATATCAAACATTAGCCACGGATTTGCCATGGAATCACAAAATAGTGATAAAAAGAAATGGCTAAATTTTTGTTGTGTTTTCTGTGGCAAATCCGTAGCTATTTGCCACGGATTTGCAACGAAATCACAAAATTATCACTAATCCGTGGCAGATTGCCAAGGATTTGCCATGGCATTTTTTTTTGTTCTAATTTATTAACTATATTGGTTTGTATTGATTTTTGTTCTATACATTTTAAATAACGACGAAATATTTTGTAAGTATCTTGATTTATTTATCTTCTAATGTGTTCATTCTTGAAATAGAATTGAAAATAAGATGTATTATTTTTTAGTATCGAAATATACGTTTGTATTAAAATTATAAATTTTAAAAAAACGATATAATTTTATTTTATTTCGACTGTAAAAGTCATTGAAAATTATTTTGAAAAACTATATTATCATTGAGAGTACACAAAAAAGTATGTTACGTAAAATAATGATAAAATAAATGACTAAATTTTTGTTGTGTGTTCCGTGGCAAATAGCGGATTTGACACGGAATCACTAAATTGCCACTAATCCGTGGCAAATTGCCACAGATTTGTCACGAAATTTTTTTTTCTATTTTTTCTAATTTATTAATTATATTGGTTTGTATTAATTTTTGTTCCATACCTTTTAAATAACAACGACGAAATATTTTGTAAGTTTCTTGATTTATTTATTTTCTAATGCATTCATACGTGAAATGAAATTGAAAATAAGATGTATTATTTTTTAGTATCGAAATATACGTTTGTATTAAAATTATAAATTTTAAAGAAATGATATAATTTTATTTTATTTCAACTGTAAAAGCCACTGAAAATTGTTTTGAAGAACTATATTATCATTGAGAATATACAAAAAAGTATGTTACGTAAAGTAATGATAAAAAGAAATGATTAAATTCTTGTTATTTGTTCCGTGGCAAATCCGTGGCTATTTGCCACGGAATCACTAAATTGCCACTAATCCGTGGCAATTCCATGGCAGATTGCCACGGAAATTTTTTTTCATTTTTTTTAATTTATTAGTTATATTGGTTTGTATTAATTTTTGTTCCATACCTTTTAAATAACAACGACGAAATATTTTATAAATATCTTGATTTATTTATTTTCTAATGCGTTTATTCTTGAAATGGAATTGAAAATAAGTTGTATTATTTTTTAGTATTAAAATATACGTTTGTATTAAAATTATAAATTTTAAAGAAATAATATAATTTTCTCAATGATTTGTCACGGATTTGCCACCGAAGTTTTTCTCAACGAATATACGTTTGTATTAAAATATACGTCTATATATTTCTCAATGATTGCCACATAAGTTTTTCTCTTTTTTTGTTCTAATTTATTAATTATGTTAGGTTTTAATAATTTTTGTCCCATACCTTTTAATTAACAACTACGAAATATTTTGTAAGTATCTTAATTTATTTACTTTTTAATACGTTCATTCTTGATATAGATTTCAAATTAAGATGTATTATTCTTTAGTATCGAAATATATCTTTGTATCAAATTAAAAAATTTTAAATAAACGATATAAATTTTTTTTATTTCGACTATAAAAAGCCATTGAAAATGATTGTGAAGAACTATATTATCATTAAGAGTCTCTAAAAAAGTATGTTACATAAAGTAGTGATAAAAAAAAAGGTTAAATTTTGGTGAAGTGTGCCGCGGAATAAGCTAAACAACATCATTTTGGCATAAATTAAAACAACATCGTTTTGACTAAACTAAAACGACGTCGTTTTAATGAAGAATAAACTAAAACGATGTTGTTTTGATATTGTTTGCAAGAATCTATCTTCACATTCCAGACTTAGGCAAAAATCATCTTCCCAATTTTGCAGTTCGCTCTAATTTCACACTCAAACTCAAACTCTCAGTATAATCAACACTATCTCATCTTTTGCCCGCACAATGGTCTCTCCCAGAATTTACCCTTGCAGTGACTGGGGAAGAGCAGGTGCTAGATCTCTCTTATCTAAGAAACCTCCTTTCCGATCTTTTATTGCATGGTTCGCAGAGTTGTGGTGGAAGCTATTAAGCTTCTAACTCGAATTTCCAGCTCGGGAATTTCGCATAGCATCTTAGTCAAAACAGTACCACCGTAGTTAGCTCCTATTTCACACTCCATTCTTGTCAGTAGTCCAAGTCGTGTTCTTGCTCCTTCAAATTAGCCAGTTCTCTGACAGCCCAGCCACCCGGAGCCACCCACCCTACGACAACCCACCTGCCCCTCCAATCAGACGGTTTAATTGCGAGGTATCGTGTTTTTGAGAATCGATCAGTCACTATGAACGAGAAGGCTAATGTTTCGAAGGCGCTTAATGCCAAGCATCAAAAGGTTTTCATTTTATCCTTATTTTTTTCACCTCAACACTTAATGACTTTTATGGTTTAACCCCTAATTTTGTTGTACCCGCATTCAATCTTAGTAGAAAGATTTGGTTTTTATGCATTTGAGTTGGATCAGTTATTGCCTAATGTCTATTTTTGGGGCAATTAATTGGTTCAATGGGTTTTGTTTTTCTATCATTTTCCTAATTTCTTTTCGTGATTTAGCGTCTTAGGCGATTTTAGTTATTGCTTGAATGGAAATTCGAGATTTTTATGTTTGTAGCATGTGCAAATCTGTTAGATAATAAGCTAAATTAGATGTTAGATAATAAACTTTGTTTTGAAATTGGAAAGATCCTAGTTTTATTGCCAGCTTTTTTCAGCTCTTATGAAATTAGTTTCAGAGCAAAGAGTAGTTTTGATTTATATCAAGGCTAGATCTCCAATAAGGAAGCTTGAAGAGGTTGAAGGAAAATGTGCCATTTTTAGATCTCAGAAGAAGGCTAGATTGCTTTTGTTGTTGTGCAATTTCTGACTATTGTGACATATCAAACGAATCACAATTATCCATAAGAGGAACAGCATCAAAAATAGTCTCTTGAATAGGTTGATCAAATTGGAAATTCAAAGCAGTATGTTCATAACTTTCACTGATTTATAACACAACAAATCAAACCAGATGAAGAAAACAGGTGAAAACTCCTTTAAAAAAAAAAGCCTTAATAGTATCCCACCTTAAATCAAAAGGAAGTGATTGGCTCGGAAAGAAAAACACATCAAAATCTTCTTGATTGGAAGTTTTTTCAAAATTTGACCACCTCTCAAACAAGTTACAACTATCCATCAGAGGAACAGCATCAAAAATAGTCTCTTGAATAGATATATCAAATTAGAAATCCAAAGCAGCTTGTTCATAACTTTCACTATTCATAACACAACAAATCAAACCAAATGAAGAAAACGGGTGAAAACTCCGTAAAAAAAAAAAAAAAAGCCTTAAAAGTATCTCACCTTAAATCAAGAGAAAGTGGTTGGCTCGGAAAGGAAAACACATCAAAATCTTCTTGATTTGAAGTTATTTCAAAATTTTACCACCTCTCAAACGAATTACAACTATCCATCTTTGAGAAAGAAAATCAAATAAGAAATCTTGGCGCCTTTGTGGTTTCTACTAATGCTTGGTGACTAAGAGATATATATATATATATATCTGTTCGGGAAGAGGGAATGGAGGGTTGGGAAGGAGAGAAAAAGACAAGGAGGAAGGTGAAGAGACAAGGAGAGAAAGAGATAAGGAGGAAGATGAAAGGTTAATTGTTTAGAAAGAGATAAGGAGAGAAAGACGTGAAGAAACTATCTTTATAAATTGCATTATTATATTTCTTATATTTTAGTGTTTATCATGCATAGAGTACTGCAATTATTGTTAACAACGTCCAGACAATTGTGGGTGTATGTTAGATATGTAGTCATTTCTGTGGCTTTTCTACTGATCATTTTTGTGGCCTCATGAGGGAGTTGCGATTAATTCCTTTCCCTTTTCTTTTCTAGTATATTTGTTCAGAAATTGGACAGGCAAGTTCCATTAATCGATGATATTGACACCAAGGTATAAAAAACTAAAACTTTCGTCATTTCATCGTTTTAGTTATATTGAATAATTGCTGTGACAATTAATGTTTTTTTTTAATGTTGTTGATTTTGTAGTGGCTTTGTGCCTAGAAACATCCAGTATATAGGGGAAACTCTATCGATTTTTTTTTCCAAATCATTTTCATATTGCTTTTCTTTCTTTACCTAACTCATTGATGATGTATTTCCTTTTCTTCTTATAGTATTTTCCTGCAAAGCTCAAGTGGTGAAGCAAATTGTGAGAAACACAAGGATATTGGGAAGTTTGCATGTTTTACGAGGCTAATGAATGTAGATATGTAGTCAAGTAGTTCTATAGGAAAAGTAGTTGTATATAATTGTGGGTGTATGTCAGATATGTAGTCAAATGATATGTAGTCAATTGACTTCAAATGAGAAATTTGTGTTTTATTATATTTGGTGTTGAATGAGTTGATTCTATTGTGTTTGGCAGGAAATTATACGTGTGCAGGGTTAAATTAAAAAAAATTAATTTTTAATAATCCGCGACAATTTACTATGAAAAAAATAACTTTTTCGTGGTAAATTTGTGACAAATTTGCTACGGACAGTCTATATTTCATATTGTTTTCATGGCAAATCCATGACAGATTGCCACGAATTTGTCACGGAACAGAACCTGCTTAAGAAACGCTCGTGGCAAATCCGTGGTAATTTGCCACGGACAGCATATGGTCCGTGGCAAATCCATGATAGATTGTCAAGGATTTGCCACGGACTGTATCTGCTTGAGAAATGTCCGTGGCAAATCTGTGGCAGATTGTCACGGATTTGCCACTGATGTTTCTCAAGTAACATCAGTGGCAAATCCATGACAATCTGTCACGAATTTACTACGGGCTGTACCTGCTTGAGAAATGTCAATGACAAATCCGTGACAATCTGCTCTCGAAACAATATGGAATATAAGTTATCCGTGGCAAATTCGTAGCAAATTACCACAAATTTGCCACGGACGGTATTTGTTTGAAAATCGTCCGTGGCAAATCCGTGACAATCTGCTCTTGAAACAATATGGAATATAGACTATCTGTGGCAAATTCGTAGCAAATTGCCACAGATTTGCCACGGACGGTACTTGTTTGAGAATCGTCCGTGGCAAATCCGTGACAGATTGCCACGGATTAGTTACGGTTCCCTCACAATATTTCTCCTTAAATGTGATACCAACTTGAATAATTTGTGGCAAATTCGTGACAATTTACCACAGCCTTTCATTCTCGCAATATTATTGTAAATGGTTTTGAAGAACTCCCTATTAATACTCAATTAATAGTGAAATAGAGATAGGTGGAAAGACTCACTACTTGTCCAATTCCGACCTTTGATGGCAAGAATAACTTTGATACATGACACCTTAGTATGTAGACTTTTCTCATGGCCTTTCATTTTTGCGATATGGTTGTAAATGATTTTAAAGAACTTCCGGTTAATATTTAATTAATAGCAAAAGAAAGATAGAAAATGGAGAAAAAGAGACGTATGGATGTTGGAGTACGTCATTAAATTTATAATTCCGTAGCACTAGATGTGTTTAAAAAAAAAAAAAATCAACATGCAAAAGCTGCAACGGAGGGTCGAACTATGTTAGTAAATTCTAATAGAGAAAATAAGCGTGTGAAATGGGTCCATTAGATAATATATAAAATAATAATTATTACACAAAATATTTAATATATTCAAATTTTAAATTTAAATAATTTTTATTTTATTTAAAATTTATAATTAAATTTTAGTACATCTTAATTAATTAAATAATAATAATAATCCATTATCAAACACAATAGAATAATTAAATATTTAATATTATTCTCATCAAATACACTTAATTAAATAAGTATTTAATTAATTAATTGTGTAAAAAAAAGCATAATCCTCCCAAATTATTAGTCTTATACATTATTGAGAGATACACCTCATGAATTCTTTTGAGATAAAGTCCACATTGGAAAAAAACAAATTTCTTCCAGTCCAGTTATAACCTGCCTTCGTCGTCTCCAAGCGTTTTTACAACTTTTGGATAGATTCGAGTTCGGACTTTGTTCAGAGCTTGGATCTTGATCGACTTCTTTTCTTTTCTTTTTTCTTTTTTTTTTTTTTGTGATTTCACCTTATATTTTGACCACAAACCACAACATCTCTTCTCTTTTAGCTTTCTTTATCCAAATTTACACTTTTTTGACATACTTTATTTGTTTTGTTACGTAAAGGGGTGGCTTATCCAACATTACTTTAAATTCTATACCTAATTCTCCTCTTTTTCTTAAGTGACTTTCAAGACTATTGATATGCCAAAAGTTGTTATGGATATTGATACAATAGTTACAAGGAAATTTATTATATGTTTATTTTATTTTTTAGTCTCTTGTGCTTTAGGCACCTAGGGTTTGAGGAGTGGTTTTTTTCTGTTATTATAAACTCTATAATCCCTTTATATAACTTGTTTATTTCATATGAATAAATTATCTTATTTAACAAAAAAAAGACAATATATTTCCATATGATTAAGACTTGGAAAAAAAAATGGATTGTCCAACATAAATTTTAGCCCACGATTTGTTAATGACTGCTGTATTTATTTAAAAAAAAAAATTGGGGACGTGCCAAGATATAGGAAGATGAGGGTAATATCAAAATTTCTTATCTCCGACTTAGATGCCACCCCTATAACTGCATGACAATGGGCTAATTTGATTCAACGAATATATATATAAAGGTTTTTTTTTTTTTAAATGTGAGTTACTATACAAATCCAAAGCCTTGGAATTGTGCATAATCATGAAATTATTGTAAAAAAATTGTAAAAGAACCTTACCGTTAATGCAGGTTGTAATTTATAAAAATCAAGATTTTTTTCATAAAAATAAAATTAAAAATTTATATGTTAGTATATAATTTTTTTATAAATATCAAATGCAACCAATTTAATGCACGCAAGTATAATTAATATGTTTAATAAAATAATCTAGAAGGCATTCTCCTTACTATTATTATTTTTTATTTTTAAATAATACTGTCCACAGTAAAATGAATCATAAAAGTTAACAAAAAGACGTAATCAAACAAAAAATAGAGATAAAATATTTTTTAAATTTTAAATTTACTACTTTTATTTATAATTAGAAATAGTAAAAAAATGTTGGATAAGGAAATGAAGTTCAATTAAAGAGATTATAATTGATCTCTAATATATATTATTTAATAATGATAAATTTACAAAATTATCTTTCACTTTAGTAAAGTAGCAAAATTATAGATTTTATATTTTTTTTTTGTTCCAAAAAAATATGAACAATGCTAACATACAACCTTCATATAGTATGTTAGCAAATCTTAATATATATATATATATATATATATATAGTCAGTATAAATTATTTTTCATGTCTCGAGTTTAACATCGTATTACGTCTTATCATTTCCCTTATTATCTCCTCGCTCCTTATCTTTCTTCCCTCATTCCCTTCTAAAAAAAATACATATATTAAGAAAAAGATTAGATACATTTGGTATATTGAAAAAGATATATTGAATATAAATAAATTTAAAGAGTAATTATTAGACCCAAATTTTCCATCTCATGGGAACAACACTTTTTACTATTTGAAGTGAACTTTAATTGCCATAAATAATTTATTTATTTCAAATCAGTGTGCGTGGGGGGCACGGTAGGAAAACCCATAACGTATCAATGGGCCTTTTGGCATGGTTACAGCGACAGGCTGGGCTTCGTACACGGGCAGTTGTGTTTGCGCTGGACAGTCGGCTTTTGGGTCAACGGGCCCCGTTGCTTTCTGCATTTGGAAACATTAGTCATAAACCTTTTTTTTTATTTTCTATCTTTACTCTATGTTTGGGATTTGCGGGAGAGAGGGTTGTTAGCGACTTTTTCTTCTTAAGAAAAATTAAAAAATAAAAAATAAAAAAGATAGGGTATACTCGAAATTTAAATTGGACACTTTTAATGTGTGTGATGCTAATTTGAATTAAATAAAATATTTATTCAGATTGATATATATCTACTGAGGTTAGTTTACCGATAGTGATTAGGCACATAGAATACTCTATCACATGGAATATTATAAAAAATTCAGCTGACCATATTGCTAGAGTAATTTTCTTGTTAGAATAATTTTTACCTGAATAACATATTTATCTTTTTGCATCAATTCAAATATATTTTTTTTTTTTTTTTTTTTGTGGAAGAATAATTCTTTTAGGAGAGAAAGAGCTCCTCTTCCGTGGCAAAAGAATACCTGTTCAAATTTAGATAAAGTAGGACACAGATTAAAATAATATTTTATTATTGACCTTAATTTCACTTTAAAAAAAGAGCAATCAATTTACTTGTAAAAATTCTCTTCCCCTTCCCTTTTTCCCTTTCCTCCTTCTGTGTGAATTAATATAGCATTAGTATTTGAATTTGAAATTTTTTTAAGAAACATTTATTTGAGTTGAATAAATATTTTGAATTTTGAAAAGAAAAAAATGCAAGTATTGAGAGAGGATATGGTTTCTGTTAATAAATGATAGTTTTCAATTATCGAAAATTATTTTAATTGAAATTTTTCTAATTGATAAATTGGTATCCACGTATTAGCCACGTTTAGTTCTTATCACTAATCATACAGAGCCAAAGGTTTTTTTTTTTTTTAACGACTTTTTTTTTTTTTTTTGTTCAAAGGGAAGAAAGCACTCACTCAACCGATACTAATTTCCTTGTTTCAATATTTTTGTGCTCATTTGGATTGGGCAGCCAAAGCTTACCGAATTCCAGTTTATTGCCCAAAATGAGCTGAATTAAACGCGCTTGCAATACCAGGAAAGCGTTGTAAAAGAACCGAGAACCAACAAAGAAATCACAAAAACTTCTCATGTTCTGGTTCCTTGGCAGAAAGCACACGAATCATATTCGGTAGTTAATTGCAATGAATTTCAAGGAAATTCTTTATTTATTCAACTTACCAATTCAAAAACGCGAAACTAAATGTGGATATAGAGGAATAATAGGAATTCCAATGCAATTCCCATTGATGTTTTCTCCGGTCTCCTACTTTGGAAGGGAAAAGTCTTCTATATTATTATTTACCTGCAAGGAATAGGATTCATCAGTGCCTATTTAAATAGATCAAAGAATTTTGTGGAAGCATAATTGTGGGTGAGAGGTTCTGATAATTTATTTTTTGCCCTTAAATTTACAATTTTTGATCATTCGTTCGTTTAGGCCAAGAAAGTAAAGATGACTTACAAAGTTGCGAGTGCCTCTGAGTACTTGGCAATCACTGGGTTCGGTATTCCGGACATCAAGATTGCCAAGAAAGCATGGGTTTTTCCGGGACAAAGGTGCACCAGATTCGATGTTTCCCCGGTGAATTACACGTTCGAGGTCCAAGCCATGAGCGCCGAAAAGCTGCCTTTTGTTCTTCCGGCTGTTTTCACGATCGGCCCTCGCGTTGATGATGATGAGAGTCTTCTCAGGTATGCTAAGCTTCTGGCTGCTCACGACAAGCATTCTAACCATGTCAACGAGCTTGTTCAGGGCGTTATCGAGGGAGAAACTCGTGTTCTGGCTGCCTCAATGACCATGGAGGAGATTTTTAAAGGAACTAAAGAATTTAAGCAAGAAGTTTTTGGGAAAGTTCAGCTTGAACTTAACCAATTTGGGCTGTTGATTTACAATGCTAATGTTAAGCAGTTGGTGGATGTGCGTGGACATGAGTACTTCTCTTACTTGGGTCAGAAGACTCAGATGGAAGCCGCAAATCAGGCCAAAATTGATGTTTCGGAGGCAAAGATGAAGGGAGAGATTGGTGCAAAGCTTCGAGAAGGGCAGACGCTCCAGAATGCTGCAAAAATTGATGCAGAGACGAAGATTATTTCTACCCAGAGGGGCGGAGAAGGGAAGAAAGAAGAAGTAAGGGTGATATCGGAGGTAAAAATTTTTGAGAATCAAAGAGAAGCTGAGGTTGCAGAGGCCAATGCAGAACTGGCAATGAAGAAGGCCGGATGGGCCAAGGAGGCACAAGTGGCAGAGGTTGAGGCAACAAAAGCGGTGGCCCTTCGAGATGCAGAGTTGCAGAGGGACGTTGAGAGGATGAATGCCCTGACACAAACAGAGAAGCTTAAGGCCGAGTTCTTGAGCAAGGCCAGCGTTGAATACGAGACCAAGGTACAAGAAGCAAATTGGGAACTTTACAAGAAACAGAAGCAAGCAGAAGCATTCTTGTACGAGAAAACTCAAGAAGCAGAGGCACAAAAAGCCACAGCTGCTGCAGCACTCTATGCTCGTCAACAAGCAATTGATGGAGATTTGTACGCAAAGAAGAAGGAAGCAGAAGGTCTGAAGGCCATGGCGGAAGCTCAGGGCATGTACATAAGCACTCTGCTTGAAGCCCTCAGTGGAAATTATGGTAATCTAAGAGATTATCTAATCATCAGTGGAGGAATGTTCCAAGAAATTGCAAAGACTAATGCCGACGCCATTCGTGGACTGCAGCCGAAAATCAGCATTTGGAATAATGGGGGAGCAGGTGAAGATGCAGGAGGCAATAATGCAATGAAAGAAATTGGACAAGTTTATAAGATGTTACCACCATTATTTAAGACTGTCCAAGAGCAAACCGGAATGCTTCCACCAACATGGTTGGGCACCTTACCACCCGACTCAAATTAAATTGCCCTCCAATGCCAGTGGTATTTGGCTTCCTACCAGTACAATTTAGAATGTTTAGTTACCTTTGGAATGCTTATTTACTTTATTTTTCAGCAAAATGTTTGATGTTTGTTAATAAAATATTGCTCTGTTTTGCCTTAAGTTCATATATTCTGCTTCTAAAACCCTATAGGAAAGGAAAGATGCAGAAAGTTGAGTGAAAAGTCGGGTTCCGATGGTAAATTTCAGGGTGTAGAGGAATTATGGGCATGCATATGTCTATCAAGTCAAGAAAAAACGCATGTAGCGTGTTGTATTAGTGAGCTTTGGCATTCTGTATAGGCAAGCTTGAGATCAAGCGCAAAACTTGAAGATTAAACAAGTTGTGATCATGACACGACATCAAAAATACTAATAAAACAACAATTGCATTAGTTCAATACTAGAGTCTGTGTTAATTCAAAAAGTTTACCATTTGATCGCGTCGCCCCCTCCCCATCCAAAGGGGAAATTTTTTACCTTTGTGTGTATTACGTAACTGGGAATTTCTTAGACAGATTGCATAAGCGAGCTTTGTTGCCTATTGAGACTGAGAAATGACAGGGTCGTGCCGAGACGTGAATATGAATGATCATGGCTCTCTTGAGGAAGCTTCTCTCTGTCATTTATCACAAGAAGATCAGCATAATACTTTGCTATCCATCCTTCAATGACTATGACCGCTATTTTTCTTTGCATTTTCAGCCAATCTGGGTCATCTGTTCTTTCTGAATATAAGTCCATGCAATGAGAGCCTGCAACATGGAACAATTGTTTTCAAATTCGTAGGAGTTAAAGAATGAAACTTGTGATGCAGAAAAGGCAGAAAAGAAAGAGGACTTGTACCTTTTTCTGTGTATATGGCAAGTAGACTGTCTGATAAGTCCACTAGCACGCTGCCATTGAAGAAGAAAACTATTTAGACTAATAAATATTAAAATATCAAGCAGAAAAAATTGTCTTTTCATTACCCGCCACTACTATATGGATCTGCAAGGCCATTGGAGAATATGATGTTGCTTCCAAACTTCTGAAGAACCAATTTTATATCCTGCAAATTTTAGCATAACATTAGAAGGAGGGGGTCTCCGCATTTTCTCCCATAACCCTTCTTAGCAGTTCAATAAGAATCCTAACATACATGGCCACCATAATAAGTTGTAGTCCAATGAGGTCTGGGGGGTACACCGAATATGTCCTGGCAGTCCTTCATGAAAGTAGTCAGATTGAAAGGATCCAAAGGAAGCATGGTATTACTATTGTTATTGCCAATAGGCATCACCATTTCACTGCAAGTCTAAGAATCAAGCCAATATTTTTGCAATCATCAAAACCCTGTATTGATCAGCAAATACTAATGGCAAAAAATGTTGTCTGCTGCTGAAAGAATAACTAACCTGCCAATACCACTGATTGAATATCAAACTTGAAGCATCGTCTTTAGTTATGTTATGGCATGTACTATTCGCCTTATCTCCAAATACACCAGCATATATCCTGCCTAGTATATCAGTTCCTTCGGGAGCTCCATGAATGCGACCACAGATTGAATTAACACGACCACCTGATGGCTTATTGTATTGAGCAGCACTTTGATATGAGTTTACTAAGAAATCCTTCAGCACAGATGACTCTCCTACTTGCCTGAAAATTTACTGATTTTTATAGGTTTTTTGGACAAGATGACAAAGAGAGGATGAAGAAAAGACCAAAACATTACGTGCAAATATTGAATCTCTTCGTGAGAATGGATAGGCCGTCTGCTTGGGAAGAAACTTCATCAATTTCTGACCACGATTCCCGAATTGTTTCATAGCAGCTTTCGCTGACATCCTGCAATGTCCTCAAAGTGGTTCCGATCAATCTTCCTTTTTATTTGAGCTTGGAGAAGATTAAACAAATAAAAAGCCTTATCGCTATATGATACCTTAAAGCTTTTGGCAACGATGGAATCATATGCATCTTGTGGAATGATGTTATCAAAATATAGGATAGGAGCTGATGAGGCTAGAGCACCAAGGGCAATGTGAGGATACTTCAGACGGAACCAAGTAGCAAGCACTGCAAATTACATTTACATGAGATTTTTGCAACATAAAAATTAGAGGAAATTTGAATAGATAATTACATATTTTGGCAAGAAAACAAATCTTACTTCCTCCGTAAGATCCACCAATTACAATAATTGGAGAACTTGAGGCAGAGAACGTTTCTTTGACGTGCAGCAGCACCTCTGCATAGTCAGCAATAGCTTGAGCTGAGCTAAAGTAGCCCCGAATGCTAGCATTTTTCATTACTTCTTCCTTTGAATTGCCAAATGGAATTGAGTCTCCGTAGAACCGATGCTGCAAAGAAAGGACCAAAATGAGCTACATTTCCTAGATTTAGACAAACCCCATATCGGGAACAAGTGTAAATGGTAAAAACAATGCAATAATGTGGGGAAAGAAAAATACCTCAATGTAGACGAGGAGAGCCTTGAAACGAGGGGCATTATCAGTGATAAAACCAATTGTATTAATAGTACCATTCGTCAGTGTTGATTCTGCACCAAGATATGCAAGAATCGGTGAGTTCGAATCTGCTCCACCCCAATATTTGGAGGAGACAATATACTTTTGCTTGAAAGTAGCATAACTCTCAGGTGCATAGTTGAAATGATCCAGAGTCTGTTCGTAGAAGAATGTTTGAAAGTCATCATTTGAACCAGAAGATGCAGAGACAGAGACAGAGTCTTCTTCCTCTTGAGAAAACTTAAGTCTTATTGGACTTAGCCTTGGAATCTGACATGGCGATGCCCAGATGGAAGTAGAGAATAGAAAGAGCAGAAGAGGAACCGACCGGGAGAGAAACCTCAGAGGTTTCATTGAAAACAAATAATGAGTGCTTCCCTTCCCTCTGGTTCGCCGTCTGGATTTGACAACTACGGCGTACAAATGTAGGCAACTATTCAATTACAAAAATATCTCCCAACTAACCAATCACCTCTTGTGGATCTGTCCCAAATGTGGGACCGTGAACTAAAAGGTAAGTAAGTACCTATTTTCCTTTGATTCAGCCAAAGCTAGTTTCTATCTAGCAAAAAAAAAAAAAACCAAAGCTAGTTTCAACGGTTGGGAAAAGACTTGGGCCCAAGTGTTCCTTAAACAAATTGAACGTTCCTTAAAATAAAAAATAAAATAAAAAAGTGTGTTATAGCAGAACAGATAAAATTATCTATTCGATAGGTAGTTGGAAAAAAAAAAAAGTAGCAAAAAAGAAAAAAAAATGAAAAACTGATAAAAATGGCATCATCGTGTCAAATAAGGACATTTCTTCGACGGCACTAAAACTGAACATTCCCTTGCACTGCACTGCCAAAATTCTTTTACTACAAGAAAATTCCAATTATTAAGGATGGCGAAATAATCATTAATCCATAAATATTTTTTTCCCAGGAAAATGAAAATAAATAGTAGTTCTTGGAAATTTTGTATGGGAGAGAATGAATTTACTGATTAATGTATAATTATTTCTTACACCAATCTATGAATTCAAAGGAGAAAATTTCAAGAGAAGCGGTCTTTTGATGTTTTATTTTTTTATTTTTTTATTTTTTATAGGATAAATTACATGTTATTCCTTTTTACTTTGTATTGAAAAGCTAAAGTCATTAAATTATTCTAAAATTAATAATTGAACTCCTTTAATATTTACACGGACTTATTTTGTTATTGTTCCTTTCTATCTTTTATAAAAGAATTGTTTTACACCTACTTCATGTGTAGCAAAATTATTCTTTTCCTTTTTATCCTTTAAAAAATTATTTACTTAAAAAATATTTACCACATATAAGTTACGCAAAGAAAAATAAATAAATCTTCTACAAATTCATATTTGTTATGATATATTGTGAATTAGTGGAAACTCCACTAATTATGAATTTTTACGGATGTCTATTATTTAGTAGAGACACTACTAATTAAGATTAGTAGGAGATGATGTTTTATAGAAGATGATGTATTCCATGATATATTATAGAAGATGATGTATTTCATGATGTATTATGGAAGATGATGTATTCCATGATGTATTCCACTAATTAAGAGCTCTATAAATAGAGTTACTCTCTAAACTTGTAATACACTATTATTTTGTGAAAGAAAGATTAGTGAAAAAAAGATTAGAGAAAATTGTGAGAGAAAAGAAAGAGAGAAATTATTGTGCAAAGAATAGTTAGAGTTTTATTAGTGTGTAGTGTGTAGATTTTATTCTAACACTACCCAAATTTTATAACACGTTATCAGCACGAGTCTCTACCGTTACAAAAGCCAGAAGACTAAGCACGAGTTTTTGCCGTTACCAAAGCCAGAAGATAGGTACGCGTTTATTAATTTCTATGGCTAACCTGGCTAAACTCGAATTTGTAACCCTTGATATTTCTGGAAAAAATTATATGTCATGGATTCTCGATGCAGAAATGCATCTAAATGCTGAAGGTCTTAGTGAAACTATTAAAGCAAATAATAGTGCATCTACACAACACAAGGCTAAAGCTTTGATTTTTATTTGTCGTCATCTCGATGAAAATTTGAAAATAGAATATCTTACCGAAAAAGATCCATATGTCCTGTAGGTGAATTTAAAAGAAAGATTTGACCACCTGAAGATGGTCGTACTACCCACTGCACGGTATGAATGGTTGCACCTAAGGTTGCAAGATTTTAAAACCGTGAATGAATATAACTCCGCAATGTATAAAATTACATCTCAATTAAAATTATGCGAAGAAAAAGTGACTGATGAAGATATGTTGGAGAAGACATTCTCCACCTTTCATGCCTCGAATATTGTCCTGTAGCAACAATATCGAGAAAAATGGTATATAAAATTTATAGGTTTAATTACTGTCCTCCTCATTGCAGAGAAGAATAATGAGTTATTATTGAGAAATCATAAAGCCAGACCAACTGGCTCAACAGCACTCCCAGAAGTGAATGTTGTTGGTTCCAGCAGAAGCCATCGTTATAGTCGTGGTCGTGGTCGTGGCCATGGCCGTGGCCGTGGTCGTGGTTATGATCGTAGACACGCTCGATATTTCCCTTATCACAATTATAATCAAAATGTGAGAAATACTGGCCACCTGAAGTGGAACAGAAAAGATCATAAGGGAAAAGAAAAAGAAATTGAAGAAAAGCATGAGGATATATGTTATAGATGTGGCATGAAAGGTCATTGGTCACGAAACTGTCGTACGACTAAGCATTTAATTGAATTGTATCAAGTTTCATTGAAATATAAAAATGTGGAAGCAATTTTTTCTCAACATCCAATAAATGATGCTGAGGATGATGATATTGATCCTGAAGATCTTAATATCAATATTACCCATATGGATGTATCGGATTTTTTTTTAACACCCAGACGGTAGGATAGACCATTTAATTGGTGATGGTAGTGTCCAGAAAAACTAAAGTCTCACCCTGATATTTTTGTATTTTCATTTTCATTCTATTCTAATAATATTTACGTTTGCATATATATATTTATATTCAGATGGTTGTTGTTAATAATGATGTATGCATTATTGATAGTGGAACTACACACACCATACTAAAAAATGAAAAATATTTTTCTGATCTCAAAATGGGAGAAATAAATATTTATACGATAAATGGTAGTGCAAATGTAATTGAGGGCTCCGGAAGAGTTAGTATATTGTTGCCTAAATGAACAACAATTATTATTGATAAGGCACTATTTTCCTCAAAATCCAGAAGAAATTTATTGAGTTTTAAAGATATCCGCAGAAATGGGTATCATGTTGAAACAAATGAGGAAAATGGGATTGAGCATCTTTTTATTACTCAAATGCATTTGGGTAAGAAATCTGTATTAGAAAAACTGTCGTCTTTTTCTACTGGCCTATATTTTGTAAAAATACGTACAATTGAAATTCATCATCTAGTAAATTAGAAGTTTACTGATCCTATTACTTTTAGCATTTGGCATGACCGGTTGGGTCATCCGAGATCTACCATGATGAGAAAAATCATTGAGAATACATATGGTCATCCTTTAAAAAATAAAAGGATATTAACATCAGAAAAATTCGCATGTACTGCATGTTCCCTAGGAAAATTAATTGTTAAACCATCACCAATAAAAGTAGGAGCTGAAAGTCCTACATTTCTCGAACGGATTCACGGAGATATTTGTGGACCTATTGATCCACCATGTGGACCGTTCAAATATTTTATGGTCTTAATTGATGCATCATCCCGATGGTCACATATATGTTTATTATCTACTATCAACCTGGTGTTTGTGAGATTACTTGTTCAAATAATTAAATTACGAGCACAATTTTCTGACCATCACATTAAAAATATCCGTTTGGATAATGCTGGTAAATTTTCATCACATGCTTTTGATACATATTGCATGTCAATTGGGATTAATGTTGAACATCCTTAGCTCATGTTCACACACAAAATGGTCTTGCTGAATCTTTGATTAAACGATTACAATTAATTGTTAGACCATTATTAATGAAAACAAACCTCCCAACATCTACCTGGGGACATGCTATTTTACATGCTGCAACACTTGTACGCATAAGACCAACTAGTTATCATAAATTCTCTCCTTTGCAATTGGCTTTTGGGTCAGAACCAAATATTACTCATTTAAGAGTTTTTGAGTGTGTTGTATATATTCCAATTGCACCAAACCAACGTATAAAGATGGGTCCTCAAAGAAGAAATGGGATATACGTTAGATATGATTCTCCCTCTATTATCAGGTATGTTGTACCCCTGACAGGAGATGTATTCACAGTAAGATTTGTTGATTGTCATTTTGATGAATCATTATTCTCTAAATTAGGGAGAGAACCAAAATAGCATAAAAAGGATCTTGCTTTGACAACATCATTAAATTATCTTGATTCGAGCACAAGCGCATGTGAACTTGAAGTTCAAAAAATAATTCATTTACAAAGCATTGCAAATCAAATGCCAGACGCTTTTGTTGACTCCAGAAGAGTTACAAAATCGCATATTCCAGCTATAAATACTCCTATTCGAATTGAAGTTCCAGCAGAACAAAATATTATACATATAGCTACTGAGTCAAAAACACGCCAGAAGCGTGGCCGACCTCTTGGTTCTAAAGATAAAAATCCTCGAAAGAAAAGAAGATTAAATGATCCAGAACATCATATTGAAAAAAAGAATGATAAAGACCAAAAGAGAACTGATGACAAAGAACCAGAAGTTGATGAAAGTAATACTGAAATTTCTATCAATTATACCACTTTCGGTAGAAGTTGGAATCGGATAGAAACTGTTATTGATAATATATTTGCATACAATATATCTCTTGATGTTTACAGGATAATGATGATCCTGAACCAATATCAGTTGATGAATGTTGGCATAGAAAAGATTGGCTGCAATGGAAAGATGCGATTCAATCGGAGTTAAATGCACTGACAAAACGTGAAGTCTTCGGACCTGCAGTCCGAACACCAAAAGGTGTAAAACCTGTTGGCTACAAATGGATATTTGTGCGAAAGCGCAATGAAAAGAGTGAAATCGTTCGATATAAAGCGCGATTAGTAGCCCAAGATTTTTCACAAAGGCCAGGTATTGATTATGATGAAACTTATTCTCTTATTGTTGATGCTATTACACTTCGATATCTTATCAGTTTAGCAATACATGAAAAGATAGATATGCGCCTATTAGATGTTGTCACTACTTACTTGTATGGAAATTTAGAAAATGATGTTTACATGAAAATCCCCGAAGGATTTCATATGCCTGAAGTATATAAACATTATCCCCATGAAAATTACTCCATCAAGTTGCAAAAATCATTATATGGCATGAAGCAATCTGGGCGCATGTGGTTCACACGTCTTAGTAAATATTTATTGAAAGTGGGATTTAAAAATGACCAGGTATGTCCATGTGTTTTTATTAAGAAATCTAGTTCTAAATTTGTGATATTAGCTATATATGTTGATGATATTAATCTTATTGGAACTCCTGAAGAGCTCTAAGAAACAATTGATTATTTAAAAGGAGAATTCGAAATCAATGATTTTGGTAAAACCAAATTTTGCCTTGGTTTACAAATTGAACATCTGGAAAGTGGAATATTTATTCATCAATCAACATATACAGCAAAAGTGCTAAAAAGATTTTACATGGACAAAGTACATCCATTGAGTATTCCAATGATCGTCCGATCATTAAATGTGGATAAAGATCCTTTTCGACCTCAAGAAAATGATGAAGAATTCCTTGGTCCTGAAGTACCATATCTCAGTACAATTGGTGCATTGATGTATCTTACTAATAATACACGACCTGATATTGCTTTTGCTGTCAATTTATTAGCAAGATTTAGTTCTTCACCAACACGACGACATTGGAATGTAATTAAACAAGTCCTTCGATATCTCCAAGGTACAATTGATCTCGGATTATTTTATTCAAATAAAACCAGCCCAACATTGATTGGGTATGCAGATGCTGGTTATTTATCTGATCCACATAATGCACGTTCTCAAACGGGCTATCTATTTACATGTGAAAATACTGCTATATCATGGCGTTCTACGAAACAATCTATAGCAGCTATTTCTTCAAATCATGCTGAAATTATAGCCATTCATAAAGCAAGTCGAGAATGTGTATGGCTAAGATCCATGATTCATTATATTCGAGAAAGTTGTGGATTATCATCGATCAAAGATATTTCAACTCCTCTTTATGAAGACAATGCAGTTTGTATAGCTCAATTATGATGAGGATATATTAAAAGAGATCGGACAAAACATATTTCACCAAAATTCTTCTTCACTAATGAACTCCAGAAGAAAGGTGAAATTGATGTGCTACAAATTCGATCATGTGACAATCTCGCAGATATTTTCACGAAGACTTTACCGACTGCAACATTTGAGAAGTTGAGATATAAAATCGGTATGCGTCGATTTAAATATTTAAAGGAATCATCTCATCAGGGGAAGTAATAAACAGACATATAGAATAGTGTACTCTTTTTCCTTCACTAGATTTTTTTTTCCACTGGGTTTTTATCTAGTAAAGTTTTAACGAGACATATTCTTTAGGTAATTGATGGACATCCAAGGGGGAGTGTTATGATATATTGTGAATTAGTAGAAACTCAACTAATTATGAATTTTTATGGATGTCCATTATTTAGTAGAGACACTACTAATTAAGATTAGTGGAAGATGATGTATTGTAGAAGATGATGTATTCCATGATGTATTATGGAAGATGATGTATTCCATGATGTATTCCACTAATTAAGAACTCTATAAATAGAGCTATTCTCTAAATTTGTAATACACTATTATTTTGTGAAAGAAAGATTAGTGAAAGAAAGATTAGAGAAAATTGTGAGATAAAAGAAAGAGAGAAATTCTTGTGTAAAGAATAGTTAGAGTTTTATTGGTGTGTAGTGTGTAAATTTTATTCTAACACTACTCAAATTTTATAACAATATTTTTATTTATGTCATCAATATTTTATTTATTGTTTGTACAACTGAATATATGCTAGAAATTGTGAAATCCAGCTAAGTAAAATATTTGGATAAACATAAAAAAAAAAAAAAGAATTTAAAATTTGCAACAAAGTAAAACTAAAATCCAAATCACATAGAGGCAAAATTAGAATTTACAATTACAATTACATCGATGAATCTCTTAGATCACTTGAAAACTCATATATTTGAGATTTCTCGTGATCGATCTTCATCCTTTTGGCCTAGCGCTTTTTAGCTTCCTGATTCCAAGCTTTCAGACACTCCAATTTCTCGTCCAACCGTTTCAATATCAATTCAGATACTCGAATTGGCTGTGTGTGCAGCAATTGCTCCACCACCACCCCTCGTTACTCCTACCATTGTCTTCATCACAGCCAGAGTATAAATGCTTTATAAGCCTCAAGTCTGAAGCTTTATAGAAGTCTGAAGCACCATATTTCTTGCTTTCAATCTCTTCCCTATTTTCCAAGCATCTTATTGCAGCCTTTCTGGCTGATTCGAAATGATGGATGGTCATATCTGCGGCATACATCTCATCTTCGCAATCGAACAGTTCTTTTTTATATGGGTTCTGCTTCCTCTTCTCCTTTTCTTGATCTTGACATGGCTTCTCTTCTGTCTCTTTCACGACAACATCCATATCCGTGTCCTCTTTCTTATCAAACCTTGCTTCTATTATATCTACTAAATGTCTCGAAAACTCAACATGCAATTCAGGGTTGTCACTGAAAATATCATAAGCATCCTCGTTCAAGAGATCAGTGTCTTTATGGGCTGGATATCGACACAATGCCTCAAGAAACTTTCTGTATTTGTGATCGTTCCCTAATCTCTTCCTCACCGTATTCAAGAAGTTGATGCTTTCTGATCTTTCCTGCCCCCAAAGAATATCCTTGATTCCATCTTCAACCCTTGAAGCACGGCCGTTCCTTTCAGCTTCTCTCCGAGGGCTGCCTTTGCCAGGTGAGACCTTTGTTCCTGCTTCCCTCGAAGAACTTCCCCCAGATTCACGGTCGTCAACAACTCCATCGCAAAGCAGCGGCGGCTGCCTTGGAAAGCAAGCACAATCATGATTCTCTGGGTAGAATTTATGGAACCCACGAATCAAATCATTGTGCCCTCTAAGTAAAGCATGCACTTTGGATGATAAAGTTATAGCATCAAGGAAATTATTACGATAAAGCTTCATCCAAAAGATCAAATCTTGGAATGTTTGGGTTTTAATGCTGAACCTTTGCATCACTAATCTGGCATAGTCTCTGGCATTCTCCATCTTCGTCTCCATCTCCATGATTTCTGATTTTGGTGGTCTATTTTGATTGAAAATCTGAGCTATATATAAAGGAACGATCTCCAAATCCTTGTGGGATTATTCCCATGACAGTTGCAACCATCTCCTAATTCTAAATGAAAATGGATTTCCGATGATGATGGTTCCGCAACGGGCATAACAATTTAGAAGGATTTGGACACTAAATGAACTTTTCCCTCCTCCCCTCTCCCGCTCCCAACCTTTCCTTTTGATTTTTTTTTTTTTTTTTTTGAAACTCGGCAACAAAAGGAATCTTCTAACAATTGGTCCGGTTTGAAGTTCAACGGCCCATCATCTTTCAGCAATTTTAATCGCAAGGCCCAACCAACCCAATCACCTTACAGCATTTTTCTTTCATTTTTACCATTGTTGTTATTTGTCAATATGGTTCAACAAGGGTAAAAAGAAAATTATATATATATATATATATATATATATATATATGAAAATAAAAAGATAGCAAGATATTCACTTGTTTTATTTCTTATCAAACTTTAAGTAAGAATATTAGTTGATTTCTCATTTTCATTTCTAACAACATCTCACCTTGAAAAAGGGATGAGGAAACCGTTTAATTAAATATTTAAAATTAATTAATTGAATACTTATTTAATTAAATATATTTAATAATAAATAATATTAAATACTTAATTTCTTCATGTATATTTGATAATAGATTCTTGATATCAATTAAAACATATTGAATTTTTATTATAAATTTTAAATAAAATACTACTTATGTTGGAAATATAAATATATTATATAGTTATTTAATTATTATTTTTTCTATTGAATCTAAATTATAATAAAATATAATATAAAAATAAATTATAATTAATTTAATTTTCATATTTAGACTTATGTCAAATTTTTATCTTCATATTTTAATTTTTAAAATTTAATACTTAAAAATTCAAATATAAATTTTCAAACTTCAATTTAATCTAATAGAACCATATCGAACTTAAAACTCATTGATTTTAATAAAAATATTTAAACGTATAATTGAATTATAATTCAATCTAAATGAATCTTTCAATTCAATAAAAGAAATAATTTCTATTTTTCAGAATTGTCATATAATCACAGAATATCATATTCACTTCTTTTAATCTTACGCTTTTTTTTTCCATAATTCATTTTTTTCTAATTTAAATAATTTCTTTATAAATAATTACAATCCAAACACACCCTGACGCTTACTGTATAGTGTATATATCTAGAGGTTCATTCAAGGCTATCAGCTACCTCAAAAGCCAATTAAGTATTGAGTAACTTGAGTTCATCAAACCTGAAATCTTTTGAAAAGGTTGTCACGGCAAATTTCTAAAAATAAAAGTAAGTAATTAAAAATCTCTTTCATTATTTGAACAATCTCTTAGCTTTTTTTTTTTAAATACCTTAAAAGGACAAGGTATCAATCTAATCTTAAAGCTATTGTCTAATAAAGGAAGCTTTTAACAAAGTCAACTACCGCTTTCTCACATCAATCTATGAATTCAAACGGAGGAGAATAATTTAGTAGAATTTGTATTATTTGATGTTTTTTTTTTTTCATTTTTAGGGTAAATTATCTTTAAAACTTTCTCTTGAATATCTCAAAGTTCCAAAGCTAATTCTAATTTCTTTCTATTTTGGACGAAAAGGTAATGTCACTGGGGTGTACTTATTTAGCAATTCTTCTCAAACGAAAGTGTTTTATACTTTTTTGGATGAAAATAATTAGATTTAATATAAATGAATTTTGCTTGTAAAATATTGATAATTTATTTCGAGTGAATCGTAATGTTACTTTTTGAATTCATAAATTTAAATTATTTATTTATTTAATTTTTAAAAAGAGTCAACATAATTCCAATCCAGATACATTTGAACTTATCGATTGACCTCCATTGATTTTTTTTATTTTTTATTTTTTTGGTATAATAGATATCTTCTCCCTTCTGTAAAATTCTACACAGACTTTCTTTATTATTAATTTTTAGTATAAAATTTATTGTTTTTCTTTTCTACCCTTTATAATTTTTTTTTATTTTTAAAAAATATTTTTTACATATAAGCTACAAAAAATATAGTATGAAAAATAAATCATTTGTAGATTTATATCATAACAAATGAGAAACATAATTTATTTGACAAAGAATATATTTACCTATTTATGAATGGTTTATTTTAATATGAACTTGTTGGTAATATCTGTATTATTTGATATTTTAACAAACATACTTTTACTTATATCTTTCTATTGTTTATATAAATTAGCATTTTTATATCATAATACGAGCTTTATTTTAAAGAACATTGTTGAGTTAAAAATAAAAATGAAATATTATTTATGAGATGGTAAATAGTAAAAGGAACTTTTACTTCGATATATATAGAAATTATCATATGAATGTTTAAAAGTGTTTTTAACATTTTTATTATTAATAAATTATTGTGAAACTTACATAATAGTAGCATATTTATATTATATTTTTATTTTAAAATAAATATTTAAACAAAAATTTGAACTCCAAATTACAAAAATTCTTTTTGTATTTTTAAAATTAAAAAAAATTAAAATATATGGTGTATATTTACCTGATACTTGAGATTTATAAAAAAAAAAAAGTAATTTATAATAATTTATACTCATAAAATCAAAACTTAAATAGAGGGAGGGCCCTTGTTATGTAATGAAACCTCAATAAAAGTTAATGTAAATGATTTGAGAATAAATTAATATTTTTATTTTTCTTAAGTTCAAAGGATAGAGGAGTAAAAAGTGAATTTGGAAACCATATGGTACTGAAGAATATTTATGCTATAGTGCAAGATCCTAGTAAAAAATAATTTTTTTTTATTTTTAAATGAGAGGATGAATTCCTCTCTCTCTCTCTCTCTCTCTCTCTCTCTCTCTCTCTCTCTCTCGCTCTACAAATCTCCCTTATGGCTTTTCCCCATAGAAAGCATCATAAATTATACAAGTTCCCTCAATGAAGCCCTGATGGTCAATTTTGTAAATATAGCCCCTTAATTTTTGGAAAGTATGTCAATATACTCCTTAATCCCAATATTATTAGAAAATGTAATGAGAAATCACACATGTTTAGGGGCAAATCCAAAATTAGTCTAGAAGAACTAAAACTCTTAACACACGGGGCAATATTCCTATATATATATATATATATATATATATATATATATATATATATATATTGAATGGTATTTCCAACATTTTGGCACCGCTATTATCCTTTATTTTTTTCAACTGAAAAAAAAATGAAAAGGTCTTCAAACATATGAAAGGAATGCGTTGCTGTTTCTTTGCAAGATTTTTACTGTCAGCAAATTAACACACTTGCAGCCAATTTGGCACAACGGATGTCAAATGGGAGTGTACAAATGGTAATAGTACTGGTTGATAATTTTTTTATTTTTAACAATTTTATTTTAAATTATAAAATATCTTCCCCATAAAAGTTTCGTCATGTTTTCAATTTATTCTGCATTTATACTTACAATTGAATAATATGACGAAATGACTTTCCATATTAATAAAATCAAGGAAAAAAATATTCCTAAAAAGGAATGTTGAAATTTTCTCATTAAAAAAAACGTAAAAAAGTTATAAATTTAATTAAAATTCAATATCTATTATCAAAATAAATAATTAGAAATCACCGTTAAATTTTGCACTTATCACAATTCTAAAGACTTAAGCTGTTGTAATTATAAAACTAATTTAGGCAAGACTTAATTGACCAACACAATCGATAAGGCTAATACGCATTCCATAAATTTGGAACTTGTAATCTTTTGATTTTAATATTCTTTATCTTATCAACTCAACTGTCCCTCTTGGGCGTTCAAACATTCCTTCACATTATAAGAGAATGGTAGTTAGATTATTTGTTAGAAGCATTTTTTTTATGATAATGTATTCTAAATTGTATAGCATCCATGATGTGTCCAAATATATATATATATATATATATATATATATATATATATATATATATAGAGAGAGAGAGAGAGAGAGAGAGAGAGAGAGAGAGACACTCTGCCGGGCCTAGTTCAATTGAACTGGAATTCATCTGCTTAGGCAGAGCTGAGGACAGGAATTGTTTTGTTTCCAATGCGCCCTTGTCCATCTCCTAATTTTTTATTTTTTGTATCTATTTGTATTTTATTAATGTATACACACATACACAGATTTTTTAAAAAATATATTTATATTTGTAAAATAATTTATTATTATTATATTTTGAAAATATATTTTCAAATGGTAATTTTTTTAGAATTAATTTGAATTGTTATGAAATTATTTTATATTTAAATTTTAAAATAAAACATGAGAAATACATAATTGTGTAAAACTAAACGATGTTCATATTTAATTTTTTATTTTACAAATCTTCTTGAATCTTAAATGAATGAAATTATGTTGAGAAATATATTAATGGTATGATAAAATTTCCTATATTAAAGTTAACTCAAATAATGCTAATAATGTATAGGTACTGATTGAAATTTCTATAATTTAGAATATATTTTTTAAAATTTAATGATATTTTAAAGAAACATCAAAATTTACTGAAAGGATAGGGTTATTATATAATTGAAAAAGATTTGGAAAATATTAATTTTGTGAAATAGAATAGAATTAGAAAAAAAAACTCTTATATTTATGTTATTCGTTTCTGAAAATAGCTTGAATATTTTTACTCCCATTTATACCATAGAAGGGAGTTCTTAATGAAGATGGGAGAAAGACCAAGAAAATAATAACAATAACAAGTCAGTTTCAAATTAAATTAAAGACTATTCATTTGCTTAAGAAAAAACAAAAATTGGTGTGAAAAAATGAGGATATTTTCATCAACTAATACTACACTTTGGAAAAATTATTACTAATAAAGGGATTATTTTGAGAAAATTGAAATTCATTTTTTTTCCCTTACACTATTACTGAACATGCAAGTTGTAAATTAGTTGAATGCTCTAAAATAAATATAGAAAATATCTTCCTTATTTTCTTATTCACAAAGTAGTATAAGAATCCTCATAGATAGAATTTGCTAAGGGGCATTTATATTAGGATTATAAAGTATTTTTTTAAAAAAATTATGCATGATTTGAAATTTTGTAAAATATATATAAACCTAGAAATTAACATCTTGATATATTTAAAGTAAATTATAAATCTACTAATATTTTATGAATAAAATTTATTTATATTAAATCTTTTTTTTTGGGGGGGGTCAAAACAAATACTGAAATAGTGTTTTTTTTTTTCCCCCGAAACAATCCCAACCCAGATACTTTTAGCATAATATGGCAACTTTATATGATATCTGTCATTCTTCAAAAGGTTATTCGGGTATGTTAAGACTTATAAAGTATACTTTTGGGCCATGGCAGTGCGGCAAGAGAGTAATGGCATTTTTTTTTTTTAATTTTTTAATACATAAGTAAGATGAAAAAATGTGAATCAAACCCAACAAATAATACATTGCTAATTTCCACAATATTTATCATAATATTAGGAAAAAAAAATTCTCTAAAATGACATTACGAGAAAGATGACAATCACGATAAGAAAATTTTCTTTCTTTAAAAAAATGTAAAAATTAAATCCTGAAGCAGCTTTGAAGTTAGGTAATTGGCTAGTAAATAATGGCCCAACAGCAAATACAAGTTATTTTGGAAAAGTAATTTCAGCTTTCTTTTTTTTAGGGGAAAAAATATCTATTTTGAGAGCAAAAAGCAATGTAAGAATTTTTTTTTTTTTAAATCATTGTAAGAACATCTAAATAAATTCTGATTCATAAAAATTTAAAATTGAAATTGGTTTAATTAAGAAAATCTGAGAATAAAAAACATTCAAGTAATGTCTGTAAAATTACTAACCTGCCATTCCCATCCCACTCTTGTTTCGGTGAGACGATCGAAGTATTGGACATCGTAGCAGGACATATTAGTCCCTCCAAAGGCAGCAGCAACACCAGCAAAGATCCGACCCAGAATATCAGTACCATCGGGAGCTCCATCAATGGCTCCACAAATTATTGAAACAGGATAACGGGGCGGGGCATCATATTGGGCAGCGGCTGAGTATAGGGCATCCAAAAATTCCTTTAGCACAAATGAGTCGGTCAAATTTCTGCAATTCAAAAAAAAAAAAAAAGACACAAAAAGGTTTTTACCATTCATGTCGTCAAAATGCTGTCTTTTTTTTTTTTTTTAATATATACAATATTTTCAAATTTATTTTTTACTCTAATTTGAATATCACTAATTAATGACAAAATCATTTTATACACATAAATATGTTAAATATGTTCGCGTATTAACTATATGTGAAAAACATTTGTGACAAATGGGTTGGATTGATTATGAATCATGACTTATAGTGCCATTTTAGCATGGGACCAATCTGTGGTCCGTGTTAGGTGACGAAAATTACCAAATTAATGAATAACTATTGTATTATTTTTAAGAGGTTAAAGTGTTATAATTTTCCTCGACTCATAGTGCCATTGTATTATTTGCTCTATTTTTGTATCTCTAGTGGGCTTCTGTTCTTCTTTGCTCAGATTCTTGTTAATTCTTGTTATTTTGCTCGTAGAACTAGTGTTTATTGGGTTCTTGCTGAGCAATCTTATTTGTTGTGTGTAGATCTATTAGTTGGTTTTGTAGGGATGTAAGTTGCTAATTAAACTACTTCTTGGGATTTTTATGGAGTTCTGGGAAGGCTTTCTTGATTTTCTTTGTTTTCCCCCCTTTCTTTTTAAACAAATAATGCATTAGCACACAGTAATTTCCTTTTGGCAAAACATTCTATTGATTAACCCTAAGCAGACTTAATTTTTCGAGATAATCTATGATTCAATAGCAAAAAAGTTACAGGAAAAATCTGCTCTAAAATTGGAAGAAAAAAGCTTACAGATCTATACAGAACTAGCTCCGCAAAATTCTTCATTGAGGCTAGGTTCTAATATGGCCACAACACACAAGGTTCATTGAACCATAAATTCTTCTATGATTCATTTGTCCAAATGCACCTTTCTTTCTATATGAGTAGAGGTCTAAATTCTTATACTGTCTATTCCATGCTTTGCTGAGGATTTCATTGCAATTTTCTTTCATTTACCTCATTCTTGTGGAAATGATGATTTTATAATAGTATTGTGGATATTTTCCTCATTCTGGTATTTGTAATGTGGATGTATTTTAATTTTAGTTGTATTGAAAAGCATATACACGAGGCAGAATATGTCCATTGCATATAATAGGCTAGCTTTGTATATGATTGTGAAAGTTCAGCAATTATAATTTATGGTGTCAAGGAGATATTACAATATGGGCAAGGGGTCAAATGGCTGTTTTCCACAGCAAGTCGCAATGGATAAAATTTGGCAGCATCTTTTCCGGCCATTTAGTCTTCTCTATGACTGAGGAGATGAAAGGTTGGGTTACTTCTCCTTGATGTAAAAACGTTTTGGGGAGGGAGTGCCAAAATTTCTGGTGAAAGCAAATAGAGTTCAAAATGGTAGCTCTTGTTTAACATTTTGCCCTTTGTGTCTATTTTGTTTTATGGGATATTCATCTTATTATTTAGGCAGATTTTGAGTATGTCTTTTAGCATATTTTTGCTTGATGTTTTCTGATGGTTTATATACTTATCTTGTGCATATTTCGCATTGTTCCAGTAGATTTGAAGGACCTATGCTGGTGGCCTTATGAATGCAGATCATAAATTGAGAAAGAGACTTTAAGAATTCTGGACTAGTAAAGAGAAAAGGGATCATAAAGTAGAAGAGTACTTGCTTACGTACAAATTAATGCCTCTTCAGAAGTTCAAGTTCATTATTCCTCCAGTATAATACTCAAATCCCAGAGGATTTTCCATTTTTTAACTCTGGTTTGTAAGTCTTTTACCTTGCAATGGACCTAGTGGTCAAAAGGCTGGAAAAGTTGCCCATTTAGCCACGAGGAGTCGGGTGGCCTATAGTTTGTATGTCGTTTTTGGCTTGGACTATTAAGAGTCCGCAGCAAAAAGGCTTCATCCTCTTACAGGGTTACAGTAAACTGGGTTAATAGATAAGACCCACTTTTTTGGGCATAAAAAGTTTCAACTCACGTTGACAACGGTTTGATTGAAACAATGCCTCCTTGGTAGTAACACAAATTTAAGTCCAGAGAAGCATGAAAATTTCATTTAGGCCATCCAAAACCTTTGATATTTATTAACTTATTATTTTTTCGAAAAAACAAGTTCTTTGTAAAACTAAATAATGGTGAAATAACTCCAGTGATAATAAAGAGCAGATGCATTGGCGGGTGTATGCAACACAAATGGTTACTAGCTTATGAATATGCGAGTATATGAAATTCTTTTTCCTTTTGAGAAGCCAAAGCATAAACCAGGAGCATATACAAGCCTATGGAGAAACCGGAAGCGACTTTGTATACAAGATTTTCCGAACATAGATTGTGAAAGTCACGGGACAAAGAACCAAGTCGAAGGCCTCAATGACACTTTCTGTAACCCAAAACTTGAGAGCTCAGCTTTTGGACATATTTACATCAAAATTCAAAACAAACTCACGCAAACAAAGGAAAATGAAAACAACCAATGAATATCCTTAAAACTTCTGCACTAAGTAACACGGATAAGTAGCACAACCATAATGAAGACACACATCATAACAAACATCACGAGCCATTGAAAGCATGAAGTCTTGGAACTCTGAGAGTACACGTCCATAGCCCGTGTATTTGCATGCCCGGTACTTGCTAGACTATGTTCAACTGCTTTCTCTGTTGAATCAAGAAGCTGCACTCACGGAATTAGCAACTAATTATTTATCCTGATAAACAATGCGTCTGTGCATACATGAAAGAACCCTAAAATTCATATTGAGATAAGATTTCGTAGATGATAATTGTGTACAATTAGAATCAAGTAATCCCAAATTATCCGGCAGATTTTCTATTATTTGAGCAGTCATCAGATTGAACCTTTTTTTACTACTGAAAGGGGAGAAATCAAACCGATAAATATGCTAACCCAGAACTTACCTTTTCTGTGTTTTTTACAGATTGACTCATCAAGAGACCTCTCTCTTTAAGTTCTCGTGCCAAATCAACCATTTCATCAGTCAAGTCTTCTTGAAGCTTCCTGTGAAAAGCCAAGTGTAGATAATAAGCATGCATTGGTAATGTAATTGACACTTCATTTGGCTGATGCCCCCAGATTAGAAATAGATTAGAATAGTTGATGTAAATTTGCCACTGTACATCAACACAGATTACCATCATCACAGTAAAATCAATGAAAGTTAAGTTTGAAAGGATGGCCTAATAGTAAAGGAAGATAGAAAGGTAGAAGGCCAGATAATATGTTGCTCATTTGCTCATATTCTCACAGATAGGGAAGATTAAGACACGAGTATACAACTTGATTAGATAAGCAATACCAATTTCACTTGTGCCTATAAGAAAAATCGGAATCCTACATGTAAAATCATATCTTCTTAATGTCATGCCCACATACACCAAAAGTGCAAAGTGCAAGTTATTTTCCTTCCTTTCTTTTCAATCCTGCATAATTGCCAAATGTTATATGATTTTGAAGTTGATTTTCTCTTTCTTGCTAAAGGATTTGGAGGAAAGAGCTGCCTCAACTCTCCCCGGTTCTTTTTTTCTTTTTATAGTTAACTTATTTTCATCTTTCTCCATGCATAATTACCAAGAAATTCTATAGTACCTATGCTTCTGAATATGTGTCTGTGAAGCAGTGTCCAATTTGATAGGAGTAGTTGATTGATCATCTTCAATAGTATCATCAGACCTATCTTCAGGGATTGATGAAGGCCTGTTTAGTTGAAAAACCTAACCTTAGAAAGAAAGACAACAAGCCAGCAAATAAGATCTAAGAAACATTCCATCAGTTCCTACACAGTTCTCCTCCTCAATCCTTCCAAAGAGTGAATGCTTTCTGCTGCCTTAACAGGAATGTCGTCAACAGAAGCCTCAACAGAGTTCCCTTCAGATACTTCTGTATTGGTCTGGAATTTACAATAAAATAAAGTAATCAGACAGATTGATTTCTTATCCCAAGCACAGATGCAGCCGAAAGAAATTATGAATTTTGATACAATTAGTTTATTAATTTTTTTCACTTACTAAAGAAATCTACAAAATGCAAAATCACCATCTAAGCAAGGTGATGCCTCAAGATTAAATAGCAGCTTTTTAAGTGCTACAAAAAATTGAACAATTAGTATATCCCCAGTGGCATCATAATTTCCCAACAAACAAAAAAAGTCAATGATCAAATTATCAGAATGACTATTGGAACTACAATTAGTTTTAGTTTTTAAGAATCTAAATTCACAACTTGTCTGTTCCACTAATTAACTTTAAAGAATAACACAATAAAATATTAGTCATTTTAAACTTCATTTCCATAACAAATGTCATTTCGAAACTAAGCTTTTGCTAAAATGAAGAAGCCTGATGCATGATCTACATATAAATTTTGGCTCAGACCTGAACTTGGGTGATGTAGGATGAACTGGGGATAGTTTTCTCTTGCAATAGGCAGAAAAATAAATAAATTTTCAGTTAAAGAATAATCAGATTAGAGGGGAAATAGACGTTGTTCTGTGGCTGTGAAACAGTGAAGAAGAAAGAAGGGAAAGAGGATAAGTCATGCCTAACAAGAAACAAATCAAATCTCTCCCAATATTAAATATTCCATTAATTCACTCTCTGAAAAGAAAGAAGATTTATAATGTAGAGCATCCTAATGAAGCTAGAATTCCCACAAAGACATAATACCCTTTACTAAGACAGTAAGAACTCTAAGTAAAAGACCAACATTAACAAGGATTCAAAGACTATATTCCCTTCAATGTCCAGCAGCTAAGTAAATGACCGAAATACCCTTGTTATCTTTGAATATAGTCATTAATGAAAATCTCTAAAATAATGAATCAAACAAAATATTCGAGACCATAAACTCTCCTTATATGTTCCAAAGCATTCTCATAAAATAATTTAGCAACATTCATCTTTAGACTCTTTGCATCCTCTATCATTGGGTACTCATCAACATCCTTGAGAAAGAAGTAAAGCCAAGGAACCTCCCTACATGTGAATAATCATAGTACATATATTTTCTACAAATTATAATGTTATAACATTTCTAGGTAACTGATTTATGAATTCCATAAAACATAAAATTTGGAAAACTAGAAAATGAACAGAACAGCACATACCTCCAGGACAGCTAATTTGGCAGCAATAGCTTCAACTTGCTCTGAATACCCATTTATTGCAGTCTTTGAAACCCTTTATGTTGGAGAGAGGGGAGGGGAAAAAGGGGGAAAAAGAAAAAAAGCAACAAAACAAAATTTTGAGTACATATTATCGTGGGAAAAAATCAACTCTAAGCTTGTGGTTTCGCAGAGATCATATGCCTTCTGAAAATTTCAATTTCTTGACAGCCCCCCCCAAACCCAAAAAACCCCCACCCAAAAGAAAAATATTTTTGATAAATCAAGAAGCAGTAAACCCCTTTCTAAAACTTGCAAATGGAATATGAACGAGTCAAACGAAGTGGCATTCTCTGCTAATAATATCATATAAAAGACAACAACCTGTGGTATTACAAATAAAGCATAACAGAGAGAATCATTCAACAAGTGCGCTTCTTCTTTTTCATATTTAAACATGCAAAGCCTTGGCAGTTCCAGTGGTACATTAGTGATTGCAATATCATATGGAATTATAAGAAATTGGAATAGACCAAAGCATGCACACCTTGGAAGCCCTTCAGGAGTCTTCTCTTCAACCAATTTCTCCAGTTGTTCTCGTAAGGTAGCAACATACTGAGATACCAGGTGCAAGAAATATGCATGTTATCAGTTCCTAGATCTAGAAAACAAGATATAGCATGGCATAAGCTGCTTCACGCTTCAAGCAGAGATGAAGAGATACTACGCAATTGATGTTTGGAAACAGCAGAGGATAAATAGCAGAAATGCCATTACTAAATTGGAATTGGACTTGAAGGATTTGTAGACATACATGTATGAGCTTTGCTTGATTCTGCTGCTGTGGTGCCACAGCAAGTAACCTCCTCAAATTCACTTCTACTTCACTGAAACCCATTCTAAATCACTGCAATTTGAAAACTTGTAAATTACAAACAGTTCTGAGGCTTTAGTAAATACAATCACAGTAGATGAAGCAAATGCTACTGGGCAATGGACTTATAACTACTCCAATCCAGTCGGTAAGGCATATCCATCATAGAAAATGTGTCAATAATTGGAAAACCTAAGAAAATTTTGGTTCTTATATGAGACAAAAATTTGCCCTTTCCAGGTCTAGAGACACCCAGAACCAACAATTTTGGAACAACTAGCAGAGGTGTTCCAGTTAGGCTGCAGAAAATATGCTGCATTTCCTGCATTTAACGCAAAGTCCAAGTACAAGTTGAAAATCAAAATTTTGATAGGCTGTAATGAAGATTTTCGTTCAGGCCTTTTTGTGAGTGCACCACCATCTTCCCAATTTAAAAGCTTATCCATTCACATTATGTAATACATGCTAGTTTTACCATTGCAGCATAATGTTTTCCCTTGCCCACTCTATTTTCAACTGAGCTATTGCAATTAGCATCTTGTACCACCATTTATAATTATACTCTCATTTCCCCATATCTAACATTCACTCTTTTTCTCTCCTATGGTTACTCAGTTCCCAGCTAAACATATCATGAATCAAGTCAAACATTCTGTACTCTGTAGTCTATGACTTGTCCCCAGAGAGATGGTAGCTATCATTAACTTTTTCCCAAGAGACCTTCACTTCTTCCATTATTTTACCCATCTTTTAGTGTTTTGACATCTTATTTGCAAGTGCTTCTCATAGCAAAATCAAGTTATCAAAAGTGAAACATTAAACCCCAGGAAAGCAAAATAACTCCACTAACCAAAGCATGATCAAGAATTACTACTGTTCCAACTACAAAAAGCAGATTCTGGAGCTTAATTTCCCTTATCCCTGCCCAAAATTCACTCAAAACCACCAGTTCCACCCCTCTTCCTAATCTCCTTTAAAGCTTTTGCAATTATGAAGATTCAGACTATCACCCAGACCAAAATTGTAAAGACGTAGGCTGAAGGTAAAACAAAGACCAAGGCAAATCCAAATGAGATGTGGAACACCTCGCCCGACAGGGACAAGTGACACGGATGATCGGGGATCAGGCGGGGAATTTTGGGCCACAAATTCACAATGCCAAGCAATGCAAAGGGAAAGAATATGCAGAAGAGCACAACACAATATTCGTAACATTAGAGTGATAGCTGCTTGCTTGCAGAGAGGGATTACAATTTACTTGCGGCTTTAAAGAGCAAGAGAAGTAGAGAAGAGTGTACCTGAGATGGACCTTCAAGACAAGGAGGAGAAGAAGCGGAAAATTTTTAAAATACAAATACTAAACTAATGCAAGCAGCAAGAATCCAAAATTTATGCATAGAGATCGTATAGATATATCACTAAAGAACATGTATATATAACATAATGGAAATTTCATTTTTTTTTTGGAAAGAAGTTGAAGCTTCAAAAAGATCAACAATACATCTATAAACATGTATTACAGACATGCTTTAGCATAACCATATGAAGACCTACAAATATATGTTCGTGATATGGAGTGCATACCATATCAAACATACATAATTATTTAAAATTTCTCTCTTTCTGCATTTATGTACATAAAAGGAAGAATGCAATAGATTGAATGAATAAAATAAAGTTTCTAGAGTACACTTAAATGAGCCAATGATCCAAAAGCATTCCAAGTGCAATAATTCATAGTCACACAATTAGTGTATACAGATATGACATGCAGAATTGGTGATGTTTCTAAAAGGTACATAGGAACCTCACAGTTAAAATATATATACATAACACAGTAATGTTCTGAAAGAGATGCTCATAAAGTACGAAGTACTGCTTTTGACAAGGATATTTATTTTATCACATCATGACAGAGATATTTCACCTCAGAAAAAAAAAAAAATCCAGACTTTGGTATGTTTTCAAATTGAAATTCAAGTGTAAAATAAACAATAGGTTATTGGGATCATGCGCATATCATCTTAAACATAAAGCTAGTAAAATTCCAAGATTGTGCAATGCGAGAGTAATAACAGAACAAGAAAATAAAAAATTATGATGTCCTCATTGGCTCCTTGTCTGGATGTCCAACAAGATCAATTTTATATCAAGGAAAAGACAAAATAGAGAAGCAAAAAATTAAAAGAAAAACAACTAGATGCAGGTAAAATGCTACAATCTTACCTGAAATTGTCCAAGACCCTCTTCCCCTTATCCTCTTGTCTTGCTTCACCCCCTTAAGGTTTCAAAGTCATCAGGATTGATGGCTGATGATGCAGTGACTGGCTGCAACAGCAAGAAAATTTGCCATTAACAGCATTACAGAATGTCACAAACTCAAAGAAGCTGCTAAATGTTGGAGTTCAATTAATTCTGCAGAAGGGAAATCAGATGATTGAACTGCCTACTTCATAGTCGTTCTTTGATACTATGATTTCTAGTGTACTTTTCCAAGACAAATTTTCTAACACTATCATGATTACAAGGCTGTCATCCTTAATTATGATACCTAGCTTAACAAAAACAAAGCATTACTAGCTCATGCCTGCAAGCATTTTAGTAAAAACAGAGATACCTTCAAGAAACCAATCACAGGGAAAAAAAGAAGAGCAAAAGCATTCATTTCAGATTGGGATACTTTTGCGATTTCATCCAAATGAAGGCATGCATATGAAGCTTTTATATTCCATATAGCAAAACCATATGATATAGTTGTTCTTGAAACTTTGTCAACTGTGATGATCATTTTTCTAAAAAACACATGCAAACAAACATCAGAGACACGTCAAAAATGTTCAGAGCACATTGCCATTAGACACAAATCTGTGATGTATCACCCTCAGAAGACCTGCAGCCCCGTACAGCCTACAAACTTGTTGGGTAGGTCAATGCAAGCACACCACTTAAAAATATAGGGAGGTTAAATTGGATAGCTTGAAATAAAAATGAAAATAAAATAAGAATTCCTCAGTGCAAGACAGGAACAGGAATGAATACTTGATCAAACTGGGCCATTGCCCTATCTCTCCCAATTGCCTATCCTTTGTAGATGAGGGAAGTCCCTTAGCTAGTATTTACCTAAAGTTCACTTTTGACTTACCAAAAATGTTAACTGAAGGAATTAGCCTAAGCATAGCTCTTCTCTCATCAAATACAAATGCCAAGAAAGAAAACACAAGTGAAAAAAATGCTAAAAAGTTCCTTTTGTTTCTCTTCAAAACTTTTAGTATGCACAAGTCAGATAAGACTTTTAACCCTTAAATTGCATCAGGTAGTTTAGAGAGTACAATTGAGCGAATTGAAATAGGGAGAAGGCAGTGACAAAGAAAGCAACACAAAACATTGGGATTAGTTCTTCAAACCAAGAATCAGGCAGGTAGACGTTCATCTTGATGAAATTCTAGACACGAGCTCTCCTCACTGCACACTTCATGTCTACCTTTTGGATTTTCAGCTAACTCCACCTTTATTGATAATTCCCTATAGCCCCACTCTCTTCAACTTTGATGTTGTGTTGAGAACTATCTCTGTTATGTTTTATTGCTTGTAATTTTTTAGATGCTCCAAGGAAAAACCCATGGTCCCATTATTTTCATGGTCGAAATTTTTGCACCAGGACTTGGGTTGGTTCTGTGGTATTTCTGTAGTTAGGGGTTTTCCATGTAAATTTGGCATGCTTGAGCTTTGGCTTATTTCTTATCAATTCCTATTTTTATCAATATCATGAGAAAGTTATTGTTCTTGGTTATGTTGGTGATATAACGGTATTCCTTGTTTCTTTAATAGCTGATGTTTCCAACCAACAACCCAACAAACCCAGATACATTCATCAGCAGGGCAACACATTGTCAATACTCAAATCAATCCAAAGCACCTCAAATGTAAAGTAAAAGAGCTTTTCTCCTTCTTAACTCTATGTTTGGTTGGAGTGAAGTATGGAAGGAAAGGAGGAAGGGAAGTAAATGTCGTTTGGTTGGAGCAAAACATGGAGGGGAAATAAATCGGGAACATCAGAATTTCTTCCCCTCCCAAATTGGAGGGGTTGGGAAGAGGAAGTGATTGAAGACATTAGTGACACATTTGCCCTAAATTTTTTACTTCAAAAATTAAATAAGATAAATGATGATGGATAAAAAGGTAACACAACTTAATAATTCTCTCTTCTCCTCTCCCCATCCCCCTCCTACCAAACCCCAAAAGAGAGAGTAAAAATAAATACTTCCCCTGAGTGAACCAAACGATGTATAAGTGCAGAAATTCCTACTTTTCTATTAAACATACCAAGTGATAGCAGAAATTTTAATACAAGAGAAGACTCCATTAAATGAAAAGGGAAGAGAGAATAAATGAAAGATAACTGCATCTAAGCAAAATCAACCAATTCATCAAAACCATTAAAATGAATTTCAACAGAAAAAGAAAAGAACAAATAAGAAGTTAAATTTCAGACTCTAGAGAAGATGCAAAATAATTGATTGATGACAAGTTCCATAATTCAAACATGTTGTATTCAAAAGCAGTCCCACAAGTAAACCACATATCCACACATCATATAATCCATACAGGTAATCCCCCAAGACTAACAAGATGATGCCAGGGCCAAAATCACCCAACCCAAGCCAATATTGGGCTCAACATAGTGGTAATCAGTCAATATTTACTTCATTTTACACCACACATCTAGCTCAAAGCGGTGCATCATATGCATTTCAGCAAAGCCCAGAAAAAAATATGGTTAAGACAACCTGCAATAGAATTACATCAGAACAAAAAATCAGTGGAACTTCATGAAAGACTTATAAAAAATTAACACTTCCAAGCTTTGTAAATAAACAACCCATCTTTGGTCATGCCCAGGAGTCTACTTTTCGCATAAGAGAAAGTTTCTAATCATTTCCAAAACCCTAGCAGAAATCAATCAAATTCATTAAGTCATTCTCAGAAAAAAAAAAAAAACGCAAAAAAAACAAAAAGGAAGAACAAATTTTGCATGAAACGATACAAAAGCACAAAGAATTCAGAGGCAAGAGCAGAAAGGGAGGAATAAAAGGCTCACCTCTTGACTTTCCCTTGACGAGGCGAGTATGCAGGGAGAAGGGAGAAGGGAGAGAGAAAAGACTGGGGTTGGAGTGCCAGGAAGGAGAAGGCAGGCTCCTGGGGACTATGAAGAGGAAGACAGAAAGCACGAAGAAAGTAGCCATTGACTTCGGTTTAATTACATTGAGAGTCCTGGTTTAATGCCTTAGTGGCATTTTGTAAATAAATTGAGTTTGAGGGGTAAATTCTTGACCATGTGTTTTCCATTTTTGCCCCTGACCAAAAATGAAGTGCCAACTGAATTTCTTGAAACTAGGTTTGTCACTTGGGCTAACTTGGTAAACTCGTTCAATAATGCTCAGGATTCCTTACCTTAGTTAATCTCGTATAAATTTCTATTGGGGAAATAAATATAAATCAGGTATTAATGGACTATTATATCAAAAATTAATATTGCATATGTTATATATATTATATATTTAAAAATATATAAATTTTTTATTCACATAAAAATCATATCTATATAAGTATTTTCTGTTGTACATCTATGTGTGTCAAACAAATAGGATGAAAATTTTTTGTGCGAACTTAGTTGGAAAAAAAAAAGGAAAAATTATCGTATGAACCTAATCACCATGAATTATGAGCTTTAAATCTCTTTGTCTCAAGATATCGATCATTTTAGGTTTATACACAATAATTAACTATTCTAAAAAATATTTTTTATGAATCAAATTTTCTAAAATGTTTGTGAATGGAAATTACAACATGTGAAGAAGTCAATTCTGGTAGAGAAGTATGATCAAATAAGAATGGGATAAAGAAGTGATAACATTCATGATTTAACCCCTTCAACTCATTCATGTATTTATCAAAGTCATCCTCCCTATAAGATTTTGCTATTGCCCACATAACATTCCTAAGCTGCTTGTCCATAAATTTTAGTTTAAAATTTGCATATAAATGACGTACACAAAATCAGTGTTCACAACCAGGCAAGAAGGAAGCAAATGTTTCTATCAAGCCCTACAAAATAATAAAATAACATATTAGTGACACTATTAAAGAACATAAAAAAACTAGAAAAAGGGAGCAATATCCCTAAAGGATATGAATAATTGAAATTTTGAAAAGAGTAACAATGTAGCAAAATGGTATGAAAAACTAAAAAACTAAAACATTTCTGGTAACCTTTTGTCTATCTGATATAAACACCCAACCCTTTTCTTCATGACCACCAATTAGCCCTAACAATATGTTCATAAACCATCCCCAACTATCTTTGCACTCTGGTTCCACAACAAGCACTGTCACGGGGAACATTTAGTTATTTGCATCTCGCCGACCTGCTGCCATTAGTTGACCCCCATAAGGACTTTTCAAGAAACATGCATCAAGGTCAATTAAAGGTCTGCATCCATCGAGCAAGCCTATTACTTGTGCTGTGTACATCACGAATAACCTCTTGAACAGTGGGGTTCTAGATAGTGATCTATCTACCTCAATAACAACAATACTCCCAGGATTCTACCTTTTAATCATGATTTCGTAATTCATCACATTTTCATATTACTTGTCACTATCCCCTATAATCCCTTTAATTGCCAGGTCTTTTGCCCTGTAAATTTTTCTACTTGTAACATTCAACTTAAATAGTCACCTCACATTATTCAGAAAACCAATTATGCTACACTTTGGATCATCAAACACATGTTGCATGTATTTTTTGCTTAGCCATCTAGAAGTGGCAGGTGTGTTTTTAAATGACCTAGACACTTATGAGGTAGGTCGTTCGTGGTTTTTATCTAAATTCGTCGGTGTTCACATCCACTTGATTAGCATATATTCTCTACCCACAATCTCTTACACAAGACACAAGTCACAGTCACCTTTTGTTTGTCATTCTTTAGATACTTTAGTTGAATTCCCTCCTTGATAAGGTATTCCTTCAATGCTGCACTATACACCTTAATAGATGAGAAGGTCAATCCAATTTGTAACTGAACGTTCTCCATGCCTTTATTTTCATTAAATTCAGGGAAATCATCATCACACCCTTCATCTGAATCTAAGGAAGTTCAAGCACATTATCGTCACTGATAACTTCTTTTTCTTGAGCAACTCCTATAGCTTTTGCAGTTTGATAATCCACGCCTTCTTTGTCAAATTCTACCCTTATTATATCATCTAATTCATTGTAGTCATAAGGAAGCTCAAGCACATTATCATCATTGGCAACTCCTTTCTCTTGAGCAACTCCTTTATCTAATTAATTGTAGTCATAAATTTCTGCTAACTCAAAATCTACACCATTTTCAGCTTCCCCTACAATATCACAGTTGTTACTCAATTGATCTCTATCTAAAAAAATATTAAAATCAGACTTGGACTCAACATCAACATCCTCACTTTCTTCCTCATTGATTGGAACATCCTAACCCTCAAAGTTACTAGCCTCATCTATAAAACCATTATCCACTTCTTTATCATGGTAACTGTCCTTAGGTTCGTGAATTTCTATTGTTGTAGGAACTGATCCCTTATTTTCATATTCTGTTGGTTTTCAGCTTCAGTAACGAAGTCAATGATTGATGCTTCTAACTTGTGTCTTTTTGCCATCTTGAATTTAAAATAAAAAATTCAGGTTATTTCAAATGCAACACAATAGAAAGCAAACAACAAGTCGTATAAGCTCAACAAAAGTTGAAGCCAACTTTTTTAGAGTTAAATAGTAAACTGTGAACTTTCAAATAATGACATTCAGTGCATTTAACCCTTTAGTTAATGACATTATTAGAAAAAATGTAGGGATTTTTTTTTCTTTGACAACAAACTAACAAACCTTGAAAGAAACATTTTCTTAATTTATAAAATCCAAAGTGTATGCTAAAACATTTTTCCTAAATGAAACCAAAAATCAATGGTGGATGCGAACAAAGTCTTATTAGTTTTCTCCCAAAAATGGGGAGGAAAAAAGGTTCAGACTTAAAATGTTACTACCCTATTAGAATATTGAGATTCAGGAACTAATTTGCCCCTAGAACTTAATCAAAGCTTGGTGACGATAAATAATCTTTTGAATAAATATGTGCAATAATACATTGAAATCTATGCACTACATCTAATCTACTAGAATTTGTGAAAAGCTTTTGCCGCAATTTTTAGTTAGCAAAAGGCAATCAATCTACAGTAGTCAAGTAGAGAACAAAACATTTTCTTAATTTCTAAAATCCAAAGTGTACGCTAAAACATCTTCCTAGTTGAAGCCAAAAATCAATGGCGGATGCAAACAAAATATCCATGCATGAAGTAATTAAGTATCAAATAACCATTTGTCATTTTACTCAAAAGAATTTGACAAAAATAAAGAAAAATTTTACATTTATTCTATCAAACCTGTCTCTTAATACAACAACCACAAAAAAAAAAAAAAAAAAAAACTTCTTTGAGCCTTAACAATAAGCATGATCATATAATCCAGCACCGAATCTTGAAAATCTATCCTTGCTACGATCAATCGGTGAAAAAGGGGTTTGGTGTTTTTTTCATGAACGATAAAGCAAAAAAGAGCTCATTTCCATATATGAATATGAAAGATTTGGTAGAAATTTGGTGTTAGAGTGATGGGTTGCATTGGAATGGGGAAATTATTTATTATTGTTTCCCTCCATTTTGTGCGGTCAATATTTCTTTCTTTCTCCACTCACAGAAGGGTATTTTTGGAAACAAATCTTTTTAAGAATCTCTCTCTCTCTCTCTATGTGTGTGTGTTTGTGTGTGTGTAGTTGCGAAAGACTCCAGTTATAACACGTGTCAGCTTCCGCCATGACAAATGGCATTGTCCCTTTGAGTCACGTGGCATGTTAAATTTACATTAATTTTTTTTGAAAAAAAATTGAAAAGTCATCTAAATTAATTTATTATTGACTTAATTTATCTATGAATTAACACTCATACAATTTTTTTTTTTAATGTGAAGAGTATTTAGATTCATTGAATTTAAATAAATTGAGATGAAAATTATTTAAATTTAATTGGTTTAGATAAATTGCAATGATGATTATCCACCATTTTAAAACTTTAGTTGACAATCATTTCCATTCCCCCACACAATTGAAAAGCTTATTTCCAAACTCTAAGCTCCATAACTATATTCATTTATTTTGTTCTGATTTCAATGGTACTTTGTCTTCACTATATTCCCACACAATTGGACCAACCCATCACCATATTTAAACCAATCAAAAGCTCCATCATCCCCAAAACTAGTTAGCCATATCCAGTAACTTTTGCCTATTTGATCTCCCTTCCACTGGTGACACTGTGAAGCTCAAAACGTTTGCTTCAGACAATTTACCATTCGGCGAATTTCTATTTGGTTCACTTGGATTTTGATGCGCCGAATGCTGAGCACAAGGAGATTTCAAGATATGTTTTTGGTGACCCTGTTTGTAGCCAAGTTGGTAATGTTTGGATAGTTGGAAAGCTTAATTTGGTTACCTACGGAGGTCCGACCATGCTTGCCACCACTCTTCATGGTATGGCTATGCTTTTGAGAACTACAAAATGGGATTGGTTCGTCAATCTTAATGCTACCAACTATCCTTTAGTTACTTATAAGTGGCAAATCTTTTTTGCCTTTGATTTTTTGTTAGTTTCTTTAGTTTAATTGTTAGGTTATATGGGTTTTCATGGTTTAATTAGATTCTTTCTTTTCTGCACAATCTTAGATCTGATTTCTACATATGCTAATTTGCCAAGAGAACTAAATTTCAAAGCCAATCATCATAGACCCAGGTTTACAGAGTCAACAAATTTGAGATTTGGTGGGTTATAAAGCAAAGAAGTCTTCCAACTGCAGAGTTCTTGGAAAAATACAAATATCGATTGTAAAATTCATCATAAAACTGAGATTTTCATTTGTTTAAGGATATTAAGGTTGATGGAAGATGAAAGCAAAGAAAGTACCAAAGAAGGCATTTGCGAATTAGTCCTCGATATGACCAGTAAGTTCTTTAATGGTAGTGAAAATTAAACACAAAAATGGTGCAGCCTATTCCTATCATCTGATTTTGTATTTTTATTGTGATATAGATATGATGAGCATTGATACTACTAGAATTCTTGCATTGGAAGAACTGCTTAAGGAATTGGTTTTGCAAGGCACATAAGTGAGGCTCTGTGATCCTCCTTAGAGCAATTTGATCTGTGATGTTTATTTCAATTGTCTCAAAATATATTCACTCTAGTTTACTTGCAGTTAGCTTTAGCAAATCCAAGGTGGCTTGTGATTGCCAAACTAAAAGTGGCCAAATTAATTGATAAACTTGGAAGAGGAGGGGTTTTTCTCACGGTTGAAGATGCTGTAGATGCTTGCTTTGATCCCAAATTGCATGGCCTTGATAGCTGTTGATAACTTTTCTCCAATAAGTAAAATTTTAGTGAAGTATTTTCATGGCAAAAAGATCAAGAAGAAATGAAAACCATATTATAGCAACTACAATTGGATTTCTATATGGATATATTAACTCTTGAGCCATGGGGGACATCGGAGGATACTTATCTACAACATTTCTTTGCTGTTGCACAAAATTTGTAGCAAAAATTATCTTCAATTTCATTGAAGTTTAGTCATATACTTTCTCACTTAAGATGTTTGGCCTTGTTTAGTGGCTATTGTTGTATGCAATTGCAGAGATTACATGAACAATTACAACCATTCATAATTAAAATAATCAATCTTTTATTAGTAGAGTTTATAACAAATAATTGTGAGATATATTATAATTATGCATAAGAGTTTCTTATTGCAAAATTTTCATGCATATATATTCCAAATTGAGCATTATCTAAATATGTATACTAAGAGTGAAGAAGGGATAGAAATGCTATAACATATTATTTTAATAATTTTTAATTTATTTTTCCTTCAAGTATTTTAAAATCTAATGGTTTAAATTTTAGAGTTTTATAATGAATGAATAAGATTTTATCAAGAATATTATATTACTCATTGTATAGTTCAGATTCATTTAGTCATTATGGTTAGTTTAGTCATTTTATAATATTTTTATTTTTTTTCCCTCTTAATTTTAATTTTAACGGTTAAGATATAGATTTGTGTGGCTCTAATTTCTCAAAATTCTTACCCCATCACCAATCCACCCCTGCGTCTCTCACCCTTCCTCTTTCAAGGTTTTTCAACTCCTCTAATTTCTCTTTTCCTCTGGCTTCGTCCTTCATCGGGAGTTCCCCTTCAACTGCATATTCCATGTTGCCAAACCCCTGTTTTCATCCTCTTTGTTTTCTTGCGATCTCCTTGTTCTCGTCCTTCCCTCTTTTCCCCGTCGATTGAAGTTTTAATTTTTTTTCCCCCTGAGTTTCTATTTTTGCTAAAACAGAAGCTGCGGAGTTCTTGAAGTTTCGATTTTTCTCTTAAAAATAGTGTCGCCACTAGATCTGCCAGAGTTCTGATTTAGCATTTGTGAACCTCTTTGCAAGGGCCACAAGGGACCTTGTGTTGCTCGAATTGTGAAGAAAGCAGGCCCTAATTTTGGCCGCAAATTTTATGTCTGTGCTCGAGCTGAGGTATGTACAGTGCATATTTGCCTTACGCCAAAGTATAAATATACATATTTTTGTTATTTTGTCATTTCATCTTCTTGGTTGTGCTTGCCTATTGCTTCACATCAAAATGATGTTTGGTTGTCCGGCGAGACCTTTTTGATTCAAACATCTGATGATTCTGACCATGTTATGGCCATTGCTTGTTATGTCCATAGTCTTGATTTGGGTTTATTTGGTACATAATTTAAGTGACATTGGAAATAGATAGTGAAGAGTAGTTGTGACTTTCTTCCAATAAGTTTAAGGAAAGGAAGCTTTGCTTCTACATATAGATGCTCTTTTCATGTCTGTTGCTGTTGTTTTGTTCTGAACATTCTTTGTCCCCTTTCTTTTGGGATGAATGTAGGGAACATTGAGGGATCTATCAAAGGTAACACCAATGCTAGGACCGAATTCTTTTCTTACCAGGAGCGAGGAGGTGGGTCATTTTTGTAATTTTGATTTGTTCTCTATACAGATAAAATTCTAGGAATTGTAATTCACATGACTTTCAATATATGTTTCTACAGAATGGAAATTTCAAGAGCGATCTGATGGACATTAGCGCAGCTGGAGATGGAAGTGATTCAGCATGACCCCCGAATAGTTATTGCATATTTGTTAACTGCAGTTGTATACTAGAGTTATTTCAGCCAATACCTATTGCATGAGTAGGGGAAAATTTTGTGCTAGAAGGGGAATTCTTGAGTGTCAGCCGTTATTCCATTATGGTATTTGTACTCCTACACTAATAGTTAATGTAATATAATCCAGTATGTAATATAATCAAGTAGGCATTTCACATTTTTCATCATTTTTTCATCTTCATCATCATCATCTTCTTCTTCTACTTTGAAAAGTTTTTGTTTTTGTACTTAGGGGTTGCTCTGAAAAAGTCTTTGTTTTTGTACTTTTTTGGGTGCAAAATCTGGAATGTAAAAATGGGCTAGAAGAAGCTTCATCAAATTGTCAATATGATTTACTGATTATGAAGATTTGTCAATTGATGGGATGATGTAGGATTCTGAATATAGCAGAGTAGTAGAAGACAAGAATTGATTTATTTAAGTTTGGTGGTTGGAGTAACTGCCCAACACTCTTGGGAATCAAGATTAGCTAAGCCACCTTCCATTTTCTAAATTCTCCATGCAGGATTTAACAGATGGAAAATTGCTGCTCATATCATCTTATAAGGAGACTATAGGCTCTTAGGAAGCATTTGGAGAGGAACATGAAGGACAAGGACTCCAAATTCATATTGATTCTGGTGGAGAGCAAGATTCACCGCCTTACTCATTATTATAAGCAGACCAAGAAGCATACTCCCAAATGGAAATAGTAAGCTTCTCTATTCTATTGTTCCTATTTACAGCACATTTTTTTTGTTATTGTATTGTGGTACTGATTTGCTAGAGGAATTTTGTGGCTACACCTACTTCCTCATTTTATTACTTCTCTAAGTCATGCCGTGTGCCTAAAACATTTAGACAATAAATCATTATATAGAGAGTTGGAACTAATGTGTTGGGATAATCAAATACTACAATAAATTTGAATATTTTTTCCCTATTTGTTTCAGGAACCTTTATACATTTCTCTTCTAATGTTCTAATCAACCCTTCAATTTAGATCACACTATCATATGTGTCAAAAGGTCTGTTTGGTTGATTAATTCGTTCCTCGGTAAAAGTTGGCTAACAAAATAATGGTCTGAAAGCAGTTAAAGATTATTTCTTAACCATTCTTTGTTCAGTAGCATTAGAAGTCTTAGTTGTGGCACAAGTAAATTTACATCTTTAATTAGGATAAAAGGTATTTTCCTTGTGATGCAAAATGAATATGGTATTAGGAGATCAGCATTCCTTCTTTTTCTAACCCTTTGCTGAACAAACCTCGACTCTTTCCTCACCCTTGTTTCCTCAAGATAACTAGCTGAGAGCAGTGAACTATGCCTCCAGTATTTAACAGTTGATATAATTCTATCAATTATTTGTTTCTCAAATTGGACTGTTTTGTCTGTGTGATGTTGTTTCGTAATGTCATTGCAAAAGCCTGATTGCCATGTTGATAGATGTTATATTCAAGTATAGGGAGGGACCGTCTTTGATGGCTTTTTGATGCAATTCTTCTTGTTGGTGAATTGTGTGTTTGCATTCTATTGAATTGACCAAGTCTAAACGAAAGGCATATGTTAGGCTAATTTCTATAAAACTCATAAGTGACCTCAAAAAATTGTGCCACACATTATGGAATACAATAACCTTATTCCCATCATAAGATTAATTAAGCTTCCAAATACTAAAGGTGTATTTAGATTATGGTAATTTTATTTATAATAGATCTAAGTATGATTTTAAAATTTACAATGAAGTTATAAACTTAAAAATTAATATTATAATTTATTTTGTTGGAATGATAAAGTTGTCAATATTTTTATAATCCATTTTGTTTAAATAATAAAATTATTTATATTTTATAATCCATTTGACTTGAATAATAAACATATCAATATAATATTGATCTTTAAGAATATGTCTTAGATAAGCATGTAAGAGTATATTTTTACTTGATTCTTGAACTTCTTAACAAATGAAATTTTCAGGATATTCGACATTCTAATCTAGAGAGTTATTCAAGGGTATTTGAGAGCTTGGCCAACACAAACATGAATCATATTAAAGATGTACTGTATATAGACTCTTGCCTCAGATCTCTCGCTTGCCACAACTAAAATGTTGCCAGTAAGGGAGTCCTCAACTTCACCACACAGGAGGAGACAACAAAGTTGAGTTATACTATAAGAACAACAAACTCGACTTTAATGACGCTATTTGATTTCATAAGCTGAAATTTGGTGTAGGTAGATTCAAATATCAAAATGGATGCCTTCGATGGTAATTTGGGAGAGTTGTTGAACGATGAAATTGACAGAATCATGAGTGTCATTGACAGTGTCAAAACTAATGATTTCCTACCCCATTGAAACTAATTGTCCTTTACAGTGTCAAAACTAATGATCTTCTACAAAAAATGAAAAAAAGGAATAGATATATTTGATTTCTTTAGAAGAAATGTAATTTATTATATGATTAAATTTATGTACATTTTATTTGGTAAGGAAGTAACTTTGACTGATATGATATGTTATAACTATTATTATTCACTTTAAAAAATTTTGTTGTGTATATAATAAGAAACAATATAGATGAAATATAGTATATATTTTATTTTTATTTAGATATATATCCCACTAACATAGAAATTTCATTTAAAACAAATTAGTTAACATTATGGGCAAAATCTCCTCATGTAATGCGGAGTCGCCAACTAGTTGAATCTAACTACACATTTGGCTGGAGTGATTATTAGATTGGGAATAGAGTTGTCAAAATGAGCCAGCCCAGCCTAACCTACGGGACTGTAAAATCCTAAGCCCAGCCCTCCAGGCCATGAGCTGTTTATATATAAATAATATTTTTTTTAAAAAAAAATCATACAATATTTATATTTTTCAATCTTTAATTCTAACTCTAGTACAAATATAATGAATCAAATTATAACTTAAAATAAAATATAAACATCAAATAATAAGTTAAGTATATTTTATCTATTATACTTTACACACATAATTCTACATAATTTATAATTTTAACAAGTCCGAGAATTAAACATCATAAATCACATATTAAATCCATAATTCTCAAATATATAAATACAATAATCTAATTTAAAAGTTTAAATTTAGAAATATCAAAATTAAAAATTGAAAATTGTTTCACAATTTCATAAAAAGGTCACGAAAGGTTAAAAGTATTACTCATACTGCCAGTATGTCAAAAAGATGCACATTCTTCAATCATCTAAGATTTCTTCAATGATTTTATTTGAATATATTATTAACGATAATATATTTAACATGACTGTTTCAAGGTGAGATTGCTTATCTCATTATCACAAATCACAATTAGAAAGAAAAATATAATTAGTATTATACTTACTAATTATTAACTAGTTAAAAAATTAAAAAAGTTGTCATATATTACCATCATCATATATAATTAGTATATGGTTTTGACTTTTGAGACTTTTATAAATTTTGAATTTGATAATTAAAAAAAAAAAAAAAAGTGGCCCATGGGCCAAGCCCGGCCAAGTCCCACTCAACCAATGGGCTTTGTGAGTTGGGCCAGATAGACCCGGTTGAAATATAGGCCTGAAAAATTGCAGCCCACCCAGCCCATATTACTTGTGGGCTGGTTTTAGCCCATTTTGATAGCTCTACTTGGGAATAGGTAGGGCTGTAAACGGGTCTAATCGGGTCCGGGACAGGGCATTCCGGACCCGGACCCGTTTAAAGAAAGGTGGTACCGGACCCGACCCGAATACCCAGCGGGTATGAATTGAAGAGACCCATACCCGCGAATGCGCGTATCGGGTCCGGGTCGGGTATACCTGGCCCGAAAATATGTGTAAAAATAATCTTCCTGTATTAAAATTTTAAAACAATTTAATTCACATTTAAGCTAAAAAAATGCAAAATAACCATAATATCAATAAATTCTCAACATTTTAAATTTACAATAATAAAAAGAAACGTCCAAATTCATAAATAACAATCTCATACAATATATGACAATTAGAAATTAAACATTAAATAACTTTTAAAACAACATTGCCAAGTAAAAAAGTTTATAACTATTACATAACATAAAATATCTTCAATTCACCCAATAAGTTATCTTCAACTTTCTCATCCTTCATCAACAATCCTCAACGAGTATTCGTAATTAAATAAAGAAGAAAAACAATAAAAATATTAATTATCACATGAAAAGTTAAAACATAATATGAACTTCAAGAGATAAAATTAATAAACAGATTTACATATCAAGTTGAAGTCTTTGCTGCATTTGTCAATGAAGAGCAATCTTCCATATCTTCTAAGTCAACTAACTCTGTCAAAGACAAATTAATTAGCCAATAAATAAACAAAAAATTAAATATAGAAAATTAAAATGTAACAAATATTCTTTTACTTTTCTTTTTTTTCGATTCAATCCAGTCACTTGTAGTCACCAATGCCTCCACGATATCAGGAAGTAAACAAGAACGTGACTCATCAATTATCCTTCCTCCAACACTGAAAGCAGATTCAGATGCAACAGTTGTGGCTGGAATAGCTAAGATATCACGTGCAATCTTTCCTATAGTTGGATATTTCAAAGAATTAACTTTCCACCGACTTAATATATCAAAATGGTCATTCCTCGGATACCATTGGTTCATCCAAATATTGATCTATTTCAGCCTTTTGATACACACGAAGCGTAGAAGACTTTGCTTGTCTTGTACCATTGGTCAAACCGATTTAGCACATCAACTTTCAAATTCCCATCATTTCGATTACAATCCCTTTCATCACTAATTGCATCAGATCCCAACTGACCACCATATTCAAGGTATAAATTAAGAAAACCACTCCTAATCCTCTCAACATAAGTAAAAGCATTATCACCATATATCTCAGTGTAATAGAATTCCACCAAATCCATTTTAAACACTGGGATCAAGAACAACGACAATTCCCAACACTAAACAACACTCATCCCAATATTTTTCAAACTTTACTTTCATCGGATCAGCCATGGCTTTAAGAAAAACATTATCACCGAGATACCCATTCTTTCGGCTTGAGTTGGATTCTACACACATCGGGAAAGAATACATTTGATGTGGGAAAATGACTACCACTAAAATGAGAAGTAGCCTCATAAAAGATTTTTAAACAAGTGTGAACCAAACTAGCAACTTCCCATTCCTCTTCACTTGGATTGAGCTTGTAATTTTTATCAATGCGAGCAAGGCGACTAAATGCTTCCTTTAAAGGCAATGCTTGAATCAAGCATTAAGAAAGTAGAGTTCCATCTAGTTTGAACATCCAAGGACACTTTTTTCTTATTTTTCAGCTTACATTGTTGCAATGCACATTCAAATTTTTGGCAACCATGAGGTGATCTTTTCAAATACTTGCAAGTTTCTCGAATTTTTTGAAGGGTATTACCAATATGAGCCAAACCATCTTGCACAATCAAGTTAAGAATATGTGCACTACAACGAACATGAAATAAATCTCCACCTAAAGGAAGCCACGACTTATCACACAACCATGATCTCAAATGCCTAACCATTGAATCATTTGTAGATGCATTATCAACAATCATGGAAAACAGTTTCTTATCCAAATTCCACTCTAAAATAATGTCATTAATGAATCTGAACAATGTTTCATCATCATGAGGATAAGGAATAGGTCTGTATGCAATGATATTCTTTTTCAATTCCCAATCGTCATTGACATAATGAGCGATCAAACAAGTGTATGCAATATTAGAATGGTCGGATGTCCAAATATCGATAGTAAGGGTAAATCTACAAGCAAAATGATCCAACATCTTATACAATGTTTCCTTCTCCTCCTTATGCAAATCAATCACATCGACCTCATTGTGTTTCGAGAGACAAGCTTGAAATTTGGGTTCAAGCATTGCTGAGAATTCCTCAAACCACTCATGCTCACACATATTAAAAGGATAATTATGCTTAATGATTGTTTTGGCCAAAATCCGTCTACTCTTTTCTTGATCAAATTTATAGTTTCGAACTTCACAAGAATCAGTTAATGGACTTTTTGCCTTCATGAGATTCATTTGCCCTCCTTGCTTATATTTTCTTAAAGGACAATGTGCCAAATGTTTTTTTAGGTGCGTAGTTCCAGCATTACTTGCCCCACTAAGTTGCTTTTTGCACCGAGTTACATTTAGCTATAACCTCCCCGAGAAGGAGATGTAAATCTTGACATTTCATCCCATACCTTAGAAGTCAATTTCCTTGTCCTTGAGGTCAAAATCCCTTCGTCATTGACATCTTCCATAGGTTGTGACTCCACGGCCATGTTATTAGTATTATGATCATCACTTGAAGCTGAAGGTGGTGTTTCGGTATGTGTACTTGACATCCTTCATAAAACAAATAATTTTCAATGACAAGCTAATTTTACAACCAAATTCCAGCAAGCATGTAATTCAATTCAAGCATCAATATACTCTTATAAACATCCCTAAACATTCCCAAAACGTCATAGGATAAAGTTGAATAGATATAGTAAAATCACTAACAATTCTTAACTCTAACACAATAAGTAAATTTTCTTTGGGAAAATACTATGTTGTTTAAAATAGGGAATGCGAGGCTATTTTGCTTCTTTATGGTCGAGTTTTAAACATTAGGATGTGACATACATCTAAACATGCCCACATTAAGATGTTATTCTACTCTGCTTTAGTAAGGCTTACATCAAATCAACAACTTCCCACAATAATCCAACTCCAACAACTACAATCCTCCAATACAACTCACCACATGCCACAACCAACCCAATACCAACTTCAAATCACATGAACAAAAACCTCATACAAAGTTGAAAATTCACAAAATAATAGCAAAGTATAAAGAAACGAGAAAACATATTCTACTCTATTTACAAAATACTAGAATTCAAAGATAAGTAAATAGTTTAAGTAAATAGATGGAAAACTTAGTATAATTGAAGAAAGGAGCATCCAATAGAAAACATAGAGATATGAGCAGTCATCTAATAGCATAACAAAGAAATAGGAATATATATGCCTTTTAAAAGAATAAATCCCCAATTTACTCCAAAACCAATTAAAGTCCTAATGAAGTCCAAGTTTTCAAAACAACAACTCAATAGCCTCCCAAAAGGAATGGAAAATTGGTTCATGCATTCAGAAAGTACCAAGACGAGGATTGCAACCAATATAACAACATTTAAAATTAATGTCCTTGTAGTAAAAACTAATTCCAAGGAAAAATAACACAAACCAATACTTCTTTTTGCTCCCACTTTGTATAGACAATTAAACTCCACTTATATGCATTATATCCCAAAATCAACCTCCTTCGACCAATGTCAACTTAATACCCTCATTAAAAATTGAAGCAATTTAGACACTATCCTAGTCAAACACAATAGACATTGCCAGAATAGAATATTCAATCAAAATTACTAAAGCATAGCAGAATGCAGAATAGCATAAATCGGTCTCGGAAGGATAAAAAATTCAGCTTTCACAAGACGGCGGTTTGTGCTCGGTGATCCGTCGAGAATGAGTGGTACTTTTATTCTACTGTGATGAAGCGAGTAATATGAACATGTTCTCTACTTTTATTCTACTTGTGATGAACAAACAAATGCCGAGATCGGATATGAAGAACAAGATGAGTGGTAATTTTTCGATCATAAGGATAAGAAGTATCCAACGAGACGAGTCGGACAAGGACCAATAGAACAACAATCGGCTGGGTTACGGAAATCAACGAGGGAGAGATGAGGCGAGTGTACGACAAATCAAACATTGCTCGGTGGTACTAACCTTAGATCGGAGGCAGCTGGCTCGGTCCGTGTGTTGTTGTGGGCGTGGGCCACGTGGGTAGGCGGTGGCGGCGGCGGCGACTGCTATAGTGCTATAGATGAGATGAGGTTGAGGATGAATGGCAGCTATAGATGAAGAAGAGGAAGATGGTGAAGACTGAAGAGAAGAGAAGACTTCACTGAAGAGAAGAGAAGAGAAGATAGTGAAGACTGAGAAGGAGAAGAGGAAGACAGTGAAGATCGAAAAGAAGAGAAAGACGGCAGTTGTAGTCTGTAGATGAGAATATGAGATAGGGTGAGTTAGGGTAAGAGTAGAAAAAAAACTAATTAACATAATATTTTATATATAATATAATATATATTTTATATTTTATATAATATATATAATATAATTTATTAAACGGGTAATCGGGTATGGGTAATATAGTTCCATACCCGGACCCATTTATATATAGTAATCGGGTAAACGGGCCGAGTCCGAGTCGGGTAGAAAATTATGTGTACCAGACCCGTTATAAACGGGTTCGGTACAGGTCCGGGTCCGGGTATACTCGACCCATTGACAGCCCTAGGAATAGGAATCATTAGGATTTATTCCTATTAATAGGCGTTGACATAATTTTTCCTCCCAAATTGACCATAAAAAAAGACAACCGAAAAATTTAAAAAAAGTTTTTTTTTTTCAAACTATGTTATTGTTTTTGGGACCGTGGGCCAAGCTCCAAACCATATCATGTTTTCTATTCTTTTTTAAGAAGAGATATGTTTAATATTTTTTAAAAAAAAAAGTTTTGAGGAATATCAATAGGGAGTGACCAAACTTCGAAGTGGTAATTTAGCCATGAAAAAACAAACTAAGAAATTTTGATTGACCAAGGCATTGATTTCAAGTTTAGGTCAGATTTCTCTAAGCAAAGCGCTTTGAAACTTCGATGTCTTTAAGTATTACCTACGTTCTACCATTGATATATTTAATTGATAAAATAAAAGTGATAAAATTTTTTATTGGATAATAGTATATAAATGGATAAATATCTATAGATAAATATATATTTATCCATTAGAGATAGTAAGATGAATATGTATTTGGATTTTGATAGTGTTAAATGAAATCCATTCTATTTACATTCATTTAATAAAATAGACTTACACGGATAGATCTAAATTGATGAAGGATATTCTTTTCTTAATATTTATTTATTGATATATTTTTATCTAATAAGAAAATTTTAAATTTTTTACATTTTTTTATTAAGAAAGTATATTTGTAATGGAATTTATGTGATAGTGGAAAGTGTCACTTCAAGTAAATAGACAAATATATTATTTTACTACTTTACCTTTTATTAATTAAAAGATATTAGTAATGAAACTCATGTATTAGGGTCATTGACACGTGGAATTCAAATATATATACACAAAATTTTTTTATCAATATATTAACAATATTTTAAAAATTTTCATGGCTGATTCGTAGGTGATTTCTTATGCCAATTTTTGTGACTGATTGACCACTTTCTAGTAGTAAAAGATAGTCAAGTGCCTCTAGCTGCAATAAGCTAAAGCAAGAAGAGGAATGCACGTTAGCCCTTTTATATTTTATTGGTTCTTGAAACCAAGAATACCAAGTAGCATGAAATCAAGAAGCCCGCTAATGATTTAAAGTTGGCAACGATAGTCATTGTTTTGAAGAAATGAAGACATTTTTGAATCCTTGAACAACTCCCTTCTTCTCTAATGAATAACTTTGATCTTTCTCCTCTTGGAGTTTCTTTCAGTTCTCTATGGTCAGTCGGCGGCCAATGAACTCACTTAAAAACCTGAAATATATCTGCTAAAATTTGTTGCAGATATGGCCAGACAAATGCACTTGAGCATACATCAAGCTTCTAACTGCATTTGCATACGGGATTTTCGCCATGTACTCTCGTTCTTCATTTGTTTTTAGAGTGTTCGATTCATAAACGCGTTCAACCCGTGAACCCGTTTAATTTTTTTTAATACTTACATTTAATACTTTTTATAATACTCTATAAATTTCACTATCATAGAGATTTAGTCACCCATCATTGCTGACATTTAAACACATGGTCTCATCATTCAATTTGGATGTCTCAATATATATATATATATAAAGTTATGGAATGTTACTACTGCTACAAGTAACGGCATCTTTTGTCAACATTCGATAGCTTTTAATTTAAATAAAAATATTATTTTTAAAAAATACAAAAATTATCTGAATATTAAATTTAAATTTTTATTATCCTATGTTTATTCTCAAAAATCTCTACAATTCTTTGACTTTTCGAATTTCTCTCGCTATTAAATGCATCCTTAACCCATTAAGGTAGTTTTAAATTCAAATGAGATGTAAAGATTATTTGAATATTGAATTTATCCCAAAATCTCTAAAAATTTTTAACTCTTCGAAGCTTTTTCATTATTAAAAACATCCCTTAACCATTAAGGTTAAATTTCAAAAGACGTGCATGGGTATCACACTAGTTTTAATAAAAAAAACTCCATTAACATCATTCTGGCTCAATTGACAAAATTCTAAATTAGGTATTTAATTGTGAAAATTAAAAGTTTAAATATCCAGTTATCAAATATAGCAAAGTACAGGAGGTTTTTTGAATTTATCTATCAAATGTTCACATGTGCAATGAACATGCATTAATCTATCGATGGAGCTTATTATCATTTAAGACACAATTTATTTTTTTACCCAATTCTACAAAGATATTTGTTTTTTAGTTCAATTTTAAAAATGTAACTTAACATAAGAAGATTAAACAAGGACTTAATTATAGGTAAATTATTATATTATTATTAGTTATAAAGGTTAATCACAAGATTTATGAATTAATGGAGCTTGTATCGTAAATTTAGAAGAATAATATATTTATTTTTAAAAAAAGGTGTATATTCATTTATAAATACTTCACAAAAAAAAAAACATTTAATTTTAGATTTAAAAAATATTATTTAAATACTATAAAGATATCTAAATCAAAATGTGTATTTCTTGTTGCTACTTTGAAATTTTCGTTTCTTCCATAGGATAAATTTATATTTTTTTTCTGTAATAAGAATATATTATAACAAATTTCAAGAAAGTCAGTACCGAATTCTGATTATGTGAAAAGACATATAAAAATTAGTGAGTTTGAATTTTTTTATCTAAAATTTATTCCAATTTTTTTATGGGGGAAGGGTATATGTGTTTACAAAGATATAAATTGGAAGCAGCGAGCTTACATTTTTGTAATCTAAAGATTCATGTGCAAATTTTCATGAATTAAAACTATTCTTTGTGAAAATTGGGTGAGTGCATGGTGTTTTTTTTATTTTTTTTATTTTTAAAAAATATATGATAAAAATAAAAGGGACCATTTAGCGGAACTAAAATAATAAAGGGACCAAATTGAAACCGGGTATAAAGTTAAGAGACCAAACTTGTTACTAATTATTTTGCACCGCCACTGAAAGCCTATTTAGAACCCTGCTGCTCGCTTTTTTTTTTCCATTCCAACTCTGTTTTCATCTTCAGCAATTTCCAATTAAGCTTTCCGATCGAGTTTCCGGCCGCGGCTTTTGGAGTCTTCGAAATCTCAGGTTTGCTATCTCTGGCGAGAATCACTACTCCTGCGGATTTGTTTTGGTTTCAGATTTTGTTTGTTTCTGGTTCAATCCTGTAGATGGGGCTCCGTCTATATATTTTTACTGCGTTCTTGCGATCGGATCGGATATTCCTGATTTTCCAGAATGGCTACGTAGGGTTTTTAGTGTTTTACTATTCAAGGTTTCGTGATTGCGGTTGATTTCAGTATTCCGTTTGTCGCGTTTGTCGCCTGTGTTCGGAAGGAATGGATTTGGGTTTTCGATCACTCGTAATTGCCTTCTTTTTCTTTATCTGTGGATTGGTCCGTGATTATGGATCTTGGCACCTCCGTGACGGGTTGCTCATGGGCTTCTTATCTACAGCCAGAACTACTGTCGATTGTCTCGGTCGAATTTTTCTGGATATTAGGGTTTCTTTTTAAGATTAGTTTTCTGCACCTATTTTAGAGGAATTTGGTTTAGGCTTGTTAAGTTTAGTTATAGATTTTGGGAACTGTGAATGGGTTTTCCGAGGCACTACTTCTTTGGATATTCTTTTGGCCGGAAATTGTCGGATGGGGATGTTTAAGTGCAAAGTTGCAGTTTTATGTATCAGCAAAGTGTTTTATTCATTGCAAGTGATTACGATTGTGATTATTTGTGTATCTTTTGGCGTATAGTATCATGATGGCTACGAAGACTGCAAGGAGAAAGGCATGTGCTGTTGAGCGGATTGGAGAACGATCCTATGTGAATAATGAAGTGTGCACTTTTTGGCTTGCTGGAAGATGCAATAGAAACCCTTGTAGGTTTTTGCACGCACTACCACAATCAAAGCACTACCATAAAGGCAGCAGTCTTAATCCCAATCCCAAGAAAACTTGGAGGCATCCTAATTATGCTAACAATTCATCCAAGCAAGGAGCAGCGATCTCTGAATGCAAAAGAAATGAGGCAGTGAGTTCCAAGTTTAAAGATCGTAAAGTAATTTGGAAGGATATCTTGCCTGAAGGAGCTGAATCTGTCTGTGAGAATATTCAAAAGGCCCAGCCAAAGTTATGCCGGTACTGGGTTACTGGAGATTGTGTTCATGGTGACAAGTGCAAGGATGTGCATTCATGGTTTTGTGGCTCCAAGTTCTCTCTTTTGGCAAAGTTAGAGGGACACAAAAAGGTAATTATCTGATTTTTTTTAGTAGTTTTGGGGTTTGATTGTTTTCTTTCTGTTTATTTTAAATGAATAAAAAAGTTTCTAATCTCTTGGATCTTTGAAACATGCTTTTATAGGCTGTTTCTGGAATTTCCCTCCCATCTGGCTCCGACAAGCTCCTTTCAGGGAGCAAGGATGAATCTGTGCTGTTCTGGGATTGCCACAGTGGTCAGGTTGGTGTTATTCACATGTTTTATGAATTATTTGTTTTTGTGACATGAAGTGTGTAATATTTCAAGATTCTGTTTCGTGCAGTGTGTTAATACTGTTAACCTGAGCAGTAAAATTGAGTGCTTGATTAGTGAAGGTCCATGGGTGTTTGTTGGTCTGGAGAATGCTGTGAGGGTAAGTTTCTATGCTTTCACCTTTTTTACGTAATAATATCAATTGGTTATGCAATCTGACGTAATTCAGCTGTTTGTGTTCTTTTTGTAATTGTGCTTTCTTGTTTGTCTTAGGCATGGAACTTCAAAACTCAATCTGAGCTTGTTCTTGATGGCCCAAATGGCCTAGTTTATGCTTTGGCTGTGGGTGATGATATTCTTTTTGCTGGAGTCCAGGTATTTATTTCTCTTTCTTTTACTTTTTTTCTGATTTATTAGCATTAATTTCTAAATTTCTTGATGTGATACGAGTTTTCCCGAATTTTTTAAACCCGATTTCATGAATTTTTGAGGTTCTGAGAATAATTGTTTGTTAATACTTAGATTTTCCTGATTTCTTTGTGGCAGGATGGATCCATATTGGCATGGAAGTCTAATTTTGAGTCCAGTTGCTTTGAATTGGTGTCAACTTTAAAAGGCCACAGTTTATCTGTGCTTTCACTTGTTGTTGGACGCGACAAACTCTACTCGGGATCAAAGGATGACTCTATAAGAGTATGTCTTTTAGTTCTACTTATTCCAAGTTCTAATGTGTCTTCAATCTGTTGGGATGATCATCATGGTATAACATCATACCATTTGATTGCTTAAAGTTGAAATACCTTTTTCTGGATAAATATTAGCAATTCATGGGTCTAGAAATGCAATTTATGTTTAGTCATATTACTTGTATCAGTAACCATTTACCCTGTGCATTTGAGAAAAAAGTCCTGATGCTGGCTTTTTTTCACTGCTGCTTGATTGTCTGACCCCGAGCATAAACATTGCATGAACACTTTTTTTTCCTTCTCTAATTATACATCTAAATTTAGTCTGGGATGATGTAGGAAAATTTGAATGATAGTTTGTACGCCTAGGATCATAGTAGTAACAAAGTTCTCATTAAGTGTTGGATTTAATGTCTGTATTTTTTAAAATTGTGAGACTATTTCTTCTCACTAATATTTTTAATTTTGAATCTTCAGGTGTGGGATATTAAAACATTGCAATGTCTGCACACCCTGAATGGGCATTCTAGTTTTGTGACGGCTGTCCTTTGTTGGGATAACTATTTGCTATCTGGTTCATTAGACAACACATTGAAGGTTTGTTTCCTTACTCCTTTTTCTTATTAACGATGGCCACTTCTCATCTATCGAATGTGATTTGTTTTCTGGCTAGTGTTGTTTCTTATTTGACACTTCAATTTCTGCTGCCTCTTGCTGTAGGTGTGGGCTGCAACGGAAAGTGGAAGCCTAGAAGTAGTATACGAAGTTAAAGAAAATGATGTAAGTTCATTTTGCTTTTTTGGGTAAATATGTACAAAGTCCACTTTGGATAAATCACTTGTGAAACCGAAAGGCATCTTGCACATCTTAAATTTACCAAAAGTTTTGTTCCTTTTAATCAATTATAGCTTTGATACAAGTATTGTGGGGGTATACGTCTAGCATAGTGTTTTAATAAGATAGAGAGGCTTGTTCTCATTCTAATAGGTGCTGCTGCTCATTACATCCAGAAAGGAAAACATTGAAAGCAGCCAAATCTTCTTTTGTCCGTAGCATCTTGTACTGAAATATGTTAGATTCTGAAGTACATTAAAAGAAAATTGTGTACTGCATTGAGGCGCAGAAGTACAATAAAAAAAAATTTATATACTGCATTGAGGGGCAATAACAATTGAACTGCCTAAGAGTTAAAATGATAAACCTTATGGAACTAATTTAACTTGCATTTCTGCAATAGTTCTTTGAGACAAAACAATCATCGCATACATTTAAGAGGACCTTTCATGAAAAGCATCAAATGTGGCACATAGGGAATGAGAATGTAACCTCAGAAACAAAGGGACTTCACAAGTTTGTGTGTTAATTCTAAATATGTTTTTTCCATTGCTTCAGGGGATACTTGCACTTTCTGGAATGAAGGACCCAGAGGGAATGCCGATCCTGTTTTGCTCATGTAAAGACAATGCAGTTCGACTCTATGAATTGCCAACGTAAGTATCTACTTGGGGTTTGAATTGCTGTCAAAACCTTCGTAATCTTTCTCCTAGTTGTCTAACGAGTTGGTTTTCTTGATGTTTACAGATTTTTAGAGAGAGGCAGAATATTTTCCAAGAGTGAAATCCACACAGTTGAGGTTGGTTGTGATGGCCTCTTTTTCACTGGGGAGGCAACTGGACAGCTGTCTGTATGGAAATGGAATTGAGAGCGTGGCTCTGGGACTCCATCAAACTCTTTTCTTACCTGCTAACCGAGAGCGAGGAGAGATTTTTTTTCCTCCTCATTTGTAATTAATGATGAAGAATTCTGATCAAGATTAATATTCAATGGAAAAGTTCATTGAATTGCTGAAAGTTTCAACTACATAAATATGATTGTAGATGCATCCAAGAGCAAGCACATTCCTCGATTTTTTATTGTTGTCTCTGCTCATTTTGTGTCATTGTATTATTGGCTGGCTTGTATATGAGTTGCAACGCATACAAGTCTAATTTTGCTTATTCTTTTTATTTCATCAAAATAAATGTTTATAAAATTTGTTACACATAAATTAAAGGCATTAAAAATAATATTAATAAAAATTTTTAAGAAGCAAAGTAAAAAAAAAAAAAAAAAGAGTTTTACAGTGTTGTATAATTAATATAAAATAAATAAGAGTAAAATAAAAAAATTAATTATTAATTTTAAAAATATGGACATAAATATTTATTTTAAAATAAAATAAATTTTTTTATAAATATTTATATTTCTTTGATTATACGTGTCAAATTAAGTATTGAATTTTGGTTTTCCAAATTTAGCCCTCAAGTGTGAAAACGAGTCTCAACCTGCACCCTTTTGAAAATTGGTTACCAGTTGTAGTCAATCAAACATTTATAATAATGAAAACTAACTATAAACTCAAAACTTAAATTATAATTATACATATATAGAAGTATCTGAATGGATAAAAAATTAAATACAAAACAGGAAGACTATTTGAAAGATCCTCCATTTTTCCATTACCCGCTGCTACTCCATGGATCTCTTAGGCCATTAGAAAAAATTATGTTTGCTAGCAAAACCTCCGGAGTGCTAATTTTGTATCCTTCAAATTTCCTATATATCATATTTTCTTAAATCAGATTTTATTTATATTGTAAAAATACATAACGTCTCAATAAAATAAATGTTAAATCCTATATATTTATACTTTTTATATATCAATATTATCACTTCTATCTAATAGAAAACACAGAAAGTATTGACTATAATAATTTAATGTGTCATACTGTTAATAGAGTTAAAAATAAGTAAAATAAAAATAAAGGAAGGTTGAGATGGATTAGATAGCCTACGTTGCCCCCATAATTAATTGTAATACAATGAGGTCGAGGAGGGACATCAAATATTGTCTCAGTGTTCGATGTATTCCATCAAATTGAATGGTTCAAATGGCAATATGCTATTGTCATCCGTAGTTCCAATAGGAACCACAATTTCACTGCAAGTCTAAGAATCAAACCAATGATTTCAAAATTATCAAATCCAGTTTGACCAATATGTGAATTCAAATTTGAAGTATGATCTAATGCGAATTAAACTTTCACTATTTTCTGCTATTTTCAGTTTGCACCCTTAATTATTTATTTCAACACATTTTACTTATTATATTATTGAGATTTTGATCTAATTTTTAACCAAAGTTACCAAATTGAAAGGAAAATTATTGAGTACATCACATGTAAATTGTAAAGCTCGGTAAGAGCATTTACAAGAGCCACAAAGCAAGAAATAGTAGAATCGGTAACACATTGCAATATAATTTAACAATCTTTTATAGGAATCAAGAAAAAATGGTTGCATGATTATTGCTTCATTCTTCAGAGCATGACTGATGGACTTCTAAAAATAAAATAATGATTTATCCTTTAAATATTTGATTTATCACAAAGGATTGCAAAAATAATTAAGATTTTCCCGTACTGAAATTTATGAAGAAATTTTTATTTATTAAGAGCAGTTGCTGAATCTTTTGCTGAGAATGGAAAGACCACTGGATTGTGAAGCAACTTTGTCAGTTTCGGACCAGGATTTTCGAATTGTTAGATAACAACTTTCACTAGCCTCCTGCAATGCAATCAAAATGCTTATTGAGAATATGCTTTAATTAAACTAATCTTGAAAATGAGGAGAATAAGATTTCTCAGTACTTTGAAATCCTTGCCGATAACAGAATACACTGCATTTTGTGGAGTGTTGTTGTCGAAATATAGAATCGAAGTCGATGAGGCTAGAGCACCAAGAGCAATGTGTGGACACTTCAAGCGGAACCCTTTGGAACTGAATCTCCATAAAACCGATTCTGAAAAAAGTAGTAGCAGGAGATGGTTATACTATTAATGTTGAGTTTTTCTTAATCCCACCTGAGATAATTTAAAGAAGAATAAGGAAGGCTTTCTCTATAAATAGGCTAGTGTTGTTTTAGAGAGAATACACCAACTCATTGAGCCTAGTAAATTGGGAGTTTTTTAAGCCTTGAGTTATTTTGTAAGGGTTTGTAATTTTGTTTGTCCAAAAATTACATAGTGGAGTGTTTTCTTTTAGATGTAGGTCTAATTGAAAGATCGAACCACTATATATTTATATGTTACTTCCTTTACCCATCCCAACAAGTGGTAGTTTTTTTGTATCACGTAGAGGTAAGATATTTTATTATGGATTCTTTAAATATCACTTATATGGAGAATAGATTTTACCTCAGATTGACTTCACTGACTATTTAGTGCAGCAAGTCTTGGGAGTATTATTCAGAAAATGGCGGTCAGTACTATTCGATTAGCATTGGCTCTACATATTAAAGTTACAGTGTTGAAGGAGACATCACCTAAGAAAATGTGGGAGACTTTAGATAAAAATCATGCATCGAATACATTGACTAACTGTTTAATGATGAAGATGGATCTATATTCGCATAAGATGGAAGAAGGAGGTAACATTATTGACCATATAAATAAATTTAATGAGTTAGTATCTCGACTTCAGAGGAGAAGATTGAAAATGAGGAACAAGCATTGCTCTTGTTGGCTTCTCTACCCAAATCTTACACGCCATTGGTGCAATTATTGCTAATAGGAAAAAGCACACTGCAACTGAATGAGGTATCGAAGTCGTTAAAAGAAAATCACTAGATAATAAAAGAAAATCACTGTAAAGATAGTCGAATACTAGCTGCAGAGAGTTGGAGAAGAGAGAGGAGTCGAAGTAAAAGAAGAGGTGATTAAGGAAGAGGAAAATCTCACCAAAGTGATAATAGCGACCTTAAGTGCTATTACTGTGGGGAGATTGGCCATATTCAAAGTCGTTGCCCAAAAATGAAAGAGGATTTAAAAGCTCTAAGAGAGCAAATGAGGGACAAGGTAAAAGTAAGTGATTCCTTTACAAATATGGTTATGGGCAATTATCTATTATTGATGAGATGTTCGGATAATACTGTTGATGAGAAGCATTCAAATTGGATAATGGATTTTGCATCAAACTTGCATATCTACAAGGACCAAGATATATTCGATAATTTGCAATCAGAGAATTTTGGCCACATCACCGTGGAAAACAACTCTAAGATGAAGGTTGAAGGCGTTGGACGAGTCCGCCTTAAGCTTCACAATGATGAAATCAAAATACTTCCTGATGTAAGGTATGTTCCTGATTCTAGTGTCAATATTATTTCGTTAGGTGTGATGGCATCAAAAGGATACAAGTATGTTGCAGTTGGGAAGTCTTGTAAAATATACAAAAGGAACTGTCTGGTTATGCAAGGAAGAAAGAAGAGCAAAAACATCTACCATCTTGATGGTCATTTCTTGAAGAAGCGACTTGAAGGAAGTAAAACGGAAGAAGCAACAGAGAAGAAGACTGCAAAGACTAGGAATAGAGTTAGGTTTTCAAATTCTATTGTAATTTGGGAAATTGAGAAAAGGGAGGATTTGTTGAGTTTTTCTCAATCCCATATGGGATAATTTAAAGAAGAGTAAGGAAGGCTTTCCCTATAAATAGGTTAGTGTTGTTTTAGGGAGAGTACACCAATTCATCGAGCCTAGTAAATTGAGAGTTTTTTTGGGCCTTGAGTTATTTTGTGAGAATTTGTAATTTTATCCTTCCAAAAATTATATAGTGGAGTGTTTCCCTTTGGGGTTGTGGATGTAGATCTAATTGAAAAACTGAACCACTTTAAATTTTCGTGTTGTGTTTTATTTATTTATTTTCTTTCCTCTTTTTTATATATTTGTGTGTTGCTTCCGTTACCCATCCCAACAATTAATAACATTATGTATATAGATAGGGGGCACTTATCCCCTCTATTCTTTATTGTAACAAAAGTGAAAAAAAAGAAGAAGAAGAAGAAAATTGAATATCTCTATGTAAACGATAAGGGCTTTAAGTTGAGGGACATTATCATTGAGAAAGCCAATATCAATGTAATCACGATCTTGTGCCGCTTCTGATCCAAGATATGCCAAGATTAGAGAACTCGAATTCGAACCGCCCCAATATTTGGAATTGATCACATATTTTTGCTTGAAAGTAGCATAACCCCCAGGTCCATAGTTGATGTGGTATAGGGTTTGTTTGGAAAAGTATGTTTGGAAGTCATATTCTGAAACAGAAGATGCAGACAACTATGCAACTAAGCTTTTGGGAAGCTTTCCGTTTAGTGGACTTAGCCTTGGAGTCTTATATCTTGTTCCCAAGACAAGTTGAGAAAAGTAAGAGAAGAATAAAGGACCATTGGGCTACTAATTTTAGAGCTTTCGTGGCAAATATCTTCTCATTTTACTGTTTAGCTTACGAAGGTTGTATTTATATATATGTGTGTACTGAACAGCTTTGCAGAAGGAAGAAGAATTATCAAGAATTTCCACAAATGAGATGAACTATTGGCTGCAGCAAAGAGAATGAAAATATTCTTTGTTAGAAATTTTCTAAATCTAATAAAAGATTCTTTTTGATCTATTAATGATCAAGTCGTCCCAATCTAAAGATCTGTACATTAATTTATATTACACAATTTATGAAAGAGAAGAGTTAAATAGAGAGAGAGAGAATGGTTAATACTCATCAAGAATTTCCAGCTAATGAAACAAAACTTGGCTGCATGAAAGATAATAGAAAGTAGCATATCTTTGTATATTTTTATATCTTTCATGATTTTATATATTTTTTTGTATTGTATACTATATAAATATTCAATTAATAAGAATATTATATATATATATATATATATATATATATTTATTTATTGTAAGGATTTGCGCCGAAATGACTATAGAGTTCCCTATTATTATTAGTGTGCATTAAGGATTAGCGTTTAGCCATTTCTTCTTTGCAATCGTTATAGATAAATTGACCTGCACTATATAGGAGGCTGTGTCATGATGTATGTTGTTTGCGGATGATATTGGGTTGATTGATGGGACTAGAGTCGGTTTAAATGCTAAATTGAAGTTGTAGCGACAGACATTAGAATCCAAGGGTTTCAGAATTAGTAGGAGTAAAACAGAGTATATAGAATGCAAGTTCAGTAGTAGAAGAAATATAACTCATAGTATAACTTTGGAAGGTAAAGATATACCGATAGTTGATTGTTCTCGATATCTAGGATCTATTATTCAGAAAGACGGAGAGCTCGATGGCGACGTTGCACACCGAGTTAAGGCGGGTTGGTTGAAATAGAGAAGTGCAACTGGCATTCCATGTAATCATAATGTACCATTGAATCTAAAGAGAAAGTTCTATAGGATAGTCGTAAAATCTGCTTTGTTATATGGTATGGAATGTTGGGCAGTTAAAATGTGTCATATTCAAAAAATGAGAGTAGTCGAGATGTGTATGTTACGGTGAATGTGTGGATATACTAAAAAGGATAGAGTCAGAAATGAAACTATTAGGAAAAAAAGTGGGCGTGTCATCTATTGAGGAAAAGATGAGAGAACATCACATGCGTTAGTTTGGACATGTTCAAGAAGATCGAGGGATGTTCCTGTTAGGCCGATGGAGAGAGTGAGACAAGATAAGTTAGACAGAGGCAGATGTAAGCCTAAAACGACTTGGATAGAGGTGATTAGGAGAGATATATCTTTATTAGATTTGGATGAAATTATGATGTTCGATAGAAGGAAGTGGTAAGGGATGATTCATATGGATAACCACACGTTATTTGACATTGGTTTATGTAGCCGACTCTAAGTTACTTAGGATTAATACTTAATTTGTTTGTTTTATTATTTCAAATGAAAACCAATTTATATCCCTTGCAATTAAGAAATTTTTTCTTGCATTTGCTACTCAACATGAGATAGTGTAAGAGATACACTCTAACATTTTTACCGTTTTAAAAAAATATATATTATGGAAATGACATGACATGACAAGAATATTGGAACTTATATCTTCACCTATTGAGCTTAGTATACTTTGATAGAGAGGTCTCCCCATATTGACCAATCTGATGCCCCCAAGATCTACTTATGCTTAAATACTTTTCACTAACTGATCAAATTGGACAGCAACCTTTTAATCGTTTGTATTTGCTTCTATGTATAGGCTGTAGTTAGTGTCTCTGTGACCAGAAAACCAAAATTTTCTCTTTTTTTAGCGACCTTCTAAAATGAAGTCAAGGACATATTCAAATAAAGACCACAAAAAATATTTTGAAAGTCTTGGATTAATGCAACTATTAAGATCAAAAGTGTTTTGGGTTTTCTTTATTGAGATAAAATGAATCCAAATCCGAACGAAATTTGGATTCTTATTTCAAATTGGGAACTCTCCAAATAAGTTGTGAGTGCTTGAATAAATTATTTATCTGTAGTTCTAAAGGGATTTCGCCCCCCCCCCCCCCCACTAAACTCCCCATAGTTAAAAGGGTTTCACACTTTACCCCTGCAGATTAGTTGGCCTTTTTCTTTTTTTCTTTTTTCCCTCTCATTCAAAGAGAATACCAACACCATTGAAATGGCCATATTTCCTTTGATTAGTCAATGGGTGGAGAAAAATACCAAGGCTCACATTTAACATTCTTTAAAATATTAGATCGTCTGAGGTTAAGGGTAGTGAATATTTATTTATTTATTTTATTATTTATTTGGTATATTAATTTTACTTATTTGGTGCAAAAAGTGTTTGATTGCCTTGATTTTCTTGAAGTATGTTCTTATGTTTTTCTTATGTAACATTAATATATTTATTACAAAACACTCAACTTTTGCATATACTCTCTCCCTCCTAAAAAGAATATAAAAAAATTCTATTTTTGTTATACCAAAATACTTGTTAATTTTATAAATTAAGAATGTATTTATTACGTATATTTCTAATTTATCCCTTATTCAACTACTCAATAAATATTTGACTCATTAAATATGTGTGTATTCCCAATCTAATTAGTGAAGGTTTACTTTTATTCAAAGATATAATAGTAATTTTTTATTATAATTATATAAGTTTTAACAACTTCTTAATTTGTGTGCCATTTGCTAGATTGACATCATTTTTAGGATAGAAAGAGTATTACATAACATATTATCACATACTCTATTATCAGTCTTCGAAAATATTACGCCATCCGTCCTAATCAAATTGACCTACTTACTATTTTGAATTATCCTATAAAATTTGACAATTTTCTTAAAAAGAACAAATTTTAATATATTATATATTATAAAATAATCAATATACCCCACATATATTACTTTTATATATTTACATTTAACATAAAATATTATAGAACCTACATTATCTTCTACTTTTATTATACTTCCTTCGTTCCGTTAAAATTAATAGTAGTTAATTTGATACGAAATTTTATATAAAAATAAAAATAAAAATATAATAATAATACAATATAATACTTCTTCCATCCTAAAAAAGAAGTAAAAAATTTCTATTTTTGTTGTACCAAAATACTTGTCAATTTTACAAATTAGGAATGCATTTATTATGTATATTCCTAATTTACTCATCTTTTAACTACTCATTAAATATGTGTGTATTCCCAATCTAATTAATGGAGGTTTATTTTTATTTAGGAATATAATAATCTTTTCTATTATAATTATATAAGTTTAACAATTTTTTAATTTATATATCATTTGTTAAATTGATATTCTTTTTAAGATAGAGGGAATAATAAAGTTAAGAGTTAAGAATGTTGGTAAATGTAATTTTTCTCACTTTCACAATTTGCTTATGGAGGCGTGCCGATTGTGCAAACAATTGACAATGTCTCGTACTTTGTGTCAAATACTTCTTCCTTCTTAAGAAGGATAAGGATGTTAATTTAGTAAATGACACACAATTTAAAGAATTGTTAAAATTTATATAATTATAATAGAAAATGACCACTTCCTTTATCTCTATTTATCTATCATAGTCGAAAGGTTTTAGTGTCTTTTTTTTATCGGTCACATTGAAAAAATTTAGGTGTCATTAATGTTAATTTTACTATTATACTCTTGTATTAAATAGTTTTGAAAAATAAAAGTGTAATAATTTTAGAGAGAGAGTTGAACAAACAAAGTAATAAAATAGTTGTGGAGAACATTTAATTCAAGGGTACTTTTGGAATATATAAACAAAGTTGTATGAATTTAAAAAATTAACTAATTTTTCTTAAACTGTAGAGTAGTTAACTGTGACAGATAAATAGGGACGGAGAGAGTATTATATTATAAATAAAAATAAATATTTATTAATTAGATTGATAATATACATATATTTAATGATTAGTTAGAAGAATGGTAAATTAAGAATATACGTAATAAATGCATTTCTAATTTGTAAAATTGACAAGTATTTTGATACAATAAAAATAGAAATTTTTTACATCATTTTTAAAACGATGTAGTTTTTACATAATTTTTTGCAATATTCTAGTCAGAGGCTATATATATATATTCACATATTTGATTATTAGGATAATAATTTAACTACGGAAAAAAAATAAAACAGATAATAGGTATATGACGTCAAAAGTGAAGTATTGAACTGTCATTACTTGTAGCCATGAACTTTTTGATATACTTCATCTGGCAATTTAGAAACTTTTTGACCTCTCAGGGCATCAATTTAATCCACTTTGATTCTTTGAACTTGAAATGCGTAGATCAGCATAATACGTTGCGATCCATCCGTTTATTATATCGGCCTCAATTTTCCGTTGTGTGACCAACCACATTGGATCACCTGGCCCCGCCGTTTGTAGGTCCAAGCAATGTGACCCTGTGAAATTACAAACATCAATATCAGGCGCAAAATTATATATATATAATTTGGATAATGATTTGTGCCAAGTTTGAGTTTCTACAAAAAAAAAAAAAAGAAGCCAATTAAAATTAAAAAATACTTAATTTTTTGACATCGTCAGATATGGATTATAATTCTCTAAGTGTGAGAATAACTCCCTCTATCATAATGGTTTAAGCTTCCTTTTTAAGAACAATTCAGCACCAAAATGTAGAGTATTCATTAATATATACCGGAAACCATGGTTTTTGGGATCGAATCCGATCCTATTGTGGACCAGTATTGCTACAGGTCCGGTCCCAACCTTTTAGTCGATTTCTCTCAAAATCGTACTCTTTTCTTCAAGTCGTGTTAAACTGGCCGGTCCAATATTAAACCGGTCATGTTTTTAAAAAAAAAAAATTGTGTCAAATTTTATAATTTCTAGAGGTAAATTAAATTATATAATTCAATAAATTATTTTAATGTGTTAGATTGTTAGTTATAAATTGAAAATAATTACTTTTAATTATGAATTTGAATGTTTATGTCTTTATGGATTTAAATTATATTATATTATTGATTAATTTTTTAAAAATAATTATATTTTAAAATTTTAAATTATAATATTATCGGTTCAATTACGATCTAATTATGATTGAATCATTAAACCGTAAATCAATAAATTTTTTGGTTTGATAATCGGTTCGATTCTAAAAACATTACTGGAAACCTTAAAATAAATGTTACGGATTTATAATTTATACTATAAAAAAAAAAGCATTAAAAAAAAAACAGCCAGGGGAATACCTTTAAGTGTATATATAGCAAGTAGATTATCTGATAAGTCATCCAACACCCTGTGACATATAATGGGAACACAAAATCTTCATGTATATATATATACACATATAAATAAATTGAATTGGTAGTGAGTCTCTTTCTCAGTTACAAAAACATACCCTGCACTACTGTATGGATCTCTTAGGCCATTGGAGAAAATGATGTTGCTGGCAAATTTCTTGAACACCAATGCCATATCCTGCATTTATAAATGATTTTTTTTTTCAGTCAGTTTAGTTTAATTTTATTAAAGATCGCCCAACTAATATACAACGTGAAATTTATTGTATATTCAAAATTATTAAAAATAAAAATTATAAAATATATTCTCTCTATTTCAAAATAGATATTCGTGAAATATTTTTATTTTGTTTCAAAATAGATATTCACACACACATTTTTAAATACTAACATTAATTTATTTCTATTTTATCCTTATTTATTCTAAATCTATACATAACTTTTCAAAGTTCTTTTTTCTTCTTACTTATCAGAATTTTTACTAACCAATAACTGTCGTGTGTTTAATAATAGTAGAAAAAGAACTTTATCTGAATTATAATATTATTTTCAATACTTTTAATTTATTTGCATATAAGTATCTATTTTGAAATAGAATAAATAGCGTTTGTCAATACTAAGATACACAATGGTATGGTGTAACGGCCAATCTTTGCCATTTGGTAGTATGCAATATTTTAGCATGGGCTCACTCATTTATTGTTGTAGATCAATAAAATTGGGTTCCCAAAACATTCTACAATCATGTGAATTGAATGAAAGATAAAAATGGAAATACATTGCAACTATGAATGCAAAGCTATGATTTTTTTTTTTTATATATATCTTTGATAGGTTATTGATGGATTACTTGTTTGCTTATATGATGGATGATTTTTTTTTTTTTTTATAGATTTTGGTCTTGTTTCTATCAATTAATATCAATTTGTATTAGTAAGAAATCTTCTTACATATGTAAAATAATTATTTATCTAAATATATAGTTTTAAAAAAGAATTAAAAATTTAGTTATAGTCAAATATTCAACTTAAAAAAAAATATATTGTTTGTTTATTTTAAGAAATTCTAGAAAACAAAAATATAAAAAAAGAAAAAAATTAAGAATTAAAAATATCATATTTTACCAATTAGTTCTAATTATGTAACCAATATATTATCACTAAGTATTGTTTTTCGTTTTGATTTTTTTTCGAAATCAACCGTTACCAAATCCATTAATTTGCGGTAATATAAATCATAAATAATTTTAATTCTAGTAAATGATATTTACCGACTAATCTGCAAGATGACGAAAGGACAAAAAAGAAAAAAAAATAGCATACATGGCCTCCATAGTAGGTTGTGATCCAATGGGGACGTGGTGAGACACCATAGGTGGTGTTGCACTCCTTAATGAAGTCCGCTAAATCGAAAGGCTGAGCTTGAAACATGGTGTCAGTGCTGCCGCGTCCAATCGGCATTACCATTTCACTACAAGTCTACCAATCAAATATCTATAGTAAAATTTTCTAACTCAAATAATAATAATAATAATAAATAAATAAAATCTCATATAAAGACAGGCATTTCAATATGATTGTAAAATGCAAATTATAATTATGGTTTATTTTTTTCATATTACATAACGAGGTCTAAACAGGGACACAATCAGCGGGGTAGATGTAGTGTTTGGCTCCAAGAATTTTTTTTAAAATTATATACTATTTTCGTCCTAAATTATCCGTCAACTTTAACTGATTAGGTGAGAATTAAGAAAATGAAGTGTTTTAGTTAATTAAACATTTTATTCTATTTTTACCTTAAAAATTCAATGATAAATATCTCTCTTTATAGTAAAAAGTACACAAACTTTAAAACTTTAATATAATTTCAAATTACTTCTCTCTTCTAAATGCTTAATTCTTACTAGAAAATTGGTTAAAATATTGTTAAATATTTAATTCTATCCCTAAATTACTATTGATGTTTCTTGAAAATTAACAAAATAAGCATGAATAGCAGGACTCATAAAATGAGTTTTTTGATTATATCTTAATATGTTTGAGAAATAGAATATTATTAAATAAGGGTAAATTTATAACATTAAATCTTGATTTTCTAAAGGAACAGATAATTTGAGACAAAGATTAAATTAGAAAATAGACTGATAATTTGGGACGAAAGGAATATTTCTTTTAAAAACTTAAAATTTTTTGAAAATATCCTTTTAATATTTATTTTTTGTCTCTTTAATTTTTTTTAATTTATAATAGTATTCTATTTGACATATCTTTTTATGCAATTTAACCCTTTAATACTAAGTTTCTAATTATGTATCTATACTTAAAAAGTGCTTGCATAATGAATTTAAACTATCACTTATAACAATTATAATTGATTTTTTATTTGTTTTTACTCTTGATAAAACCAATGAAAATTTACATGATTAGGAAAAAAAAAATCTTTAAAATGACATTACGAGAAAAATGATAATCGCTATAAGCAAAAGTTCTTTTAAAAAAAAATTGTGAAAATTAAAATTTGAAGCAATTTGAAATTACGATTTAAGCAATTGGCTAGTAAATAATGGCCCAACAGCAAATAAAACTAATTTTGGAAAAGTACTTTCAGCCTTCCTTTTTTCAGGGGAAAAATATCTATTTTGAGTGCAAAAAGCAGTGTAAGAAAGTAAATATTTTTTTAATCATTGTAAGAACATCTGAATAAATTCTGATTCATAGAATTATTAAATTGAATTTGATTTAATTAAGAAAATCTGGAAAAAAAAAATTCAATTAATGTCCATGTAAAATTACTAACCTGCCATTCCCATCCCACTCCTGTTTCGGTGAGACGATCGAAGTATTGGACATCGTAGCAGGACATATTAGTCCCTCCAAAGGCAGCAGCAACACCAGCAAAGATCCGACCCAGAATATCAGTACCATCGGGTGCTCCATCAATGGCTCCACAAATTATTGAAACAGGATAACGGGGCGGGGCATCATATTGGGCTGCGGCCGAGTATACGGCATCCAAAAATTCCTTTAGCACAAATGAGTCGGTCAAATTTCTGCAATTCAAAAAAAAAAAAAAAGGACACAAAAAGGTTTTTACCATTCATGTCGTCAAAATGCTGTCCTTTTTTTTTTTTTAAATATATACAATATTTTCAAATTTATTTTTTACTCTAATTTGAATATCACTAATTAATGAAAACATCATTTGTACACAAAAATATGTTAACTAAATGTACAAAACATTTGTGAAAGATTAGTTAGGTTGATTACGAATCACGATTGACCGTATCATAAAATTTTAAAATATATTTTAGAAAAATAAAAAAATTAAAAAGTATTTTAAAATTTTATATTTTATTTTAGAAAATTTTTTAAAAATTATAACATTGTCTTTTAATACAACTTGCCTCTCTAATCTTAAAGTTTTGATTTCGTCCCTGCATATTAAGTGACGAAATTACCAAATCAAGGATTAAGTATTTTACTATATTTAAGAGGTTAAAATATCAACGTCTCCATGATTTATTTTATTATTAATAAAATAAGTAGAAATTCAAATTAAAAAATAATTTTAATCGAAATCTAAAAATTGTTTCTTGAGGTGGTGGAAATGAGGAAGTACGAGCAAGTCTTGAATCTCTGACTGAGGATGGAAAGACCATTGGGTCTGGAAGCCACTCTGTCAATTACAGACCAGGATTTCTTGATAGCTCGGTAGCAACTCTCACTAGCTTCCTGCAATACACTACGTAAAATTAATGTGTCTTTCTAATCCTCTTGCTCATCATATAAGAACAGCAGTGATTTTTTTTTTTTTTTCAAGTGTTTTGAGTAAAATATTACTTTGAAATCCTTTGTGACAATGGAGTAGTATCCATCTTGTGGAGTGATGTTGTCAAAATAAAGAACCGGAGCTGACGAAGCTAGAGCACCCATGGCAACGTGGGGATACTTGAGTCGGAACCATGCAGCAAGCACTGCCAGATTTATGTGAAAAGATTAATCCGAAGGATACTTACTTTATATTTGATTTACAAAGTAGGAGGGAGAACATTTATTTCTACTATAAAGAGTAAATATAATAAAATAAATATAATTTATATCGATAAATACTATTTTGATTTGTATTTTAATTAATAAATTAAGATAGATTATTTTTTTGACATAAAAAAAGTGTATTTTTTTTAAATTTATTTTCTCTCTAATTAAACGACGTAAATCACCCATTTATCTCTTATTAACATCCTCTACTCTTTTCCGTCCTTTTTTTCACCCAACCAAACATACTTTTGGTCTCAAAAACTTTCGTTTAGATTCAGATGTCTCATTGATAAATTATTTAATTCGTGAACCAAGCCAGTTCAAAAAGAAGGAAAGGAAAATTAATTTTTAGGATGAGTTAATATGGAGTTCATGGAAACTATCTTACTTCCTCCATAAGATCCGCCAATCACAAAAATTGGAGAATTTGGAGAAGAGAATTTTTCCTTTATGTGCAGAAGCACCTCTGCATAATCTGCTAATGCCTGAGCTGAGCTAAAGCAGCCTCTGACGCTTTCGTTTTTCATGGCTTCTTCCATTGAACCCAATGGAACTGACTTTCCATAGAACCGATGCTGAAAAAAGAAAGATTTACCACACAACTCCTACCATTTGGAAATGAATGCTAGAACAATAAGATATCACTTGTAGAATTTGCATTTTACCTCAATGTAGACGATGAGAGCGTGAAATCGAGGAGCAAGATCATCATTGAGAAAACCAGTTCTAAGGAAGCCAGTATTTAGAGGAGCTTCAGCACCAAGATGTGCAAAAATTGGTGAGCTTGAATTTGCACCACCCCAGTTCTTGGTTCTGATCACATATTTTTGCTTGAACTTTGCATAACTCTCAGGTCCATAGTTGAAGTGATCTAACGTTTGTTCATAGAAGTATGTTTCAAAGTCTTCCAACGAAACAGAAGATGATGAAGGAATGGCTTCGTCAGGATCCTCCGGAAATGATTCTCGCAAGGGACTTAGCCTTGGAATTTTGTACGATTTTGCTGAATCGATGGCTGGGAAGAACAAGAAATTTAGCAACATGAACAAAGTAAATAAGAGACTTGGAGGCTTCATTGCCAAGAACTCTGCAAACCTTTTGCGATTTTGTCATGTCTGGCTAGTGAATATATAGTAAAAAAACATATGGTACTAGGTATATGAGTCCAAGAACAAGCTCCCCACAATGTTGCAAACAAGGTTGGCGATGATGTTTGGGCAAATCTGATACCTATCTTGCATGGGAAGGCGATGCATTCAATAGATTTTTGTTACTCTTATTTGGCTTATTGTGGTTTTAGAGAGTTTTGCTATTTTGTTGCTTAGTTTTTGCAGTTTAAGCTAGTGACATTTTGTTGTACCTAGCTGGAACTTTGCTTCTTGTTATTTGGTAATTCGTTTCTTCTGAGTTTAAACTTCGAAGGAAAAAAGAGAGGAATTTACAATTATTATGCACTCTTATACCCCGTCACATCATCTTATGCAATCAATTTAATCAGAGGATTAAATTTGACAAGAAATCTCCATTTTATACAGGTGGCAGAAAACACAGGCCATGATTGGCATCTTTTTAATCAATGAAATCTTGAGTTTTTGGCAGCTGAATTTCATCAGAAGCCGGCTGGAGTAGATGAAAGTGATCTACTCGTATGACTGCTGAACTTGACAAAGAAAGCATGACAGACAAAGCATGGCTGCTTGTCAAGTTAGTGCTGTTTTTTTTTCCCCCCTCTAACATAGATACTAAACGTCCCCTTAATCTCTGATGATTAAAGGAAGAAGCTAGAGAGATGGTGTTGTTCCTTCCCGGCAGATGGGCATCATCACATTGGTTCATTCCTGGACAGATAACAAGGTTCTATGATTTCCACACAAGTCAAATTGCATGATTTATAAGCATATTCCAATGATTCTGCAGAGGTAGATTTCACATCTTTTGGGGATGGCCTGCCCGATAGGTAGATAAATGTACCTGCCATTTCCGGCCCGCATGAGGAGCAGATTCACTAGTATCATAGCAGGAGGCCTCACTTATACAAGCAACAAGACGCGCAAAAAAAATCCAGCTTAGAATATCAATTTCTGCAAATTGAGAGGGTATCTGCTTTGAGTGTGAATAACTGAAATCCATCTACACTTTCAGTTTTAATATATAGCTGAACCCATTGAAAGAACAACTGAAATCCGTTTAAACCTTTGAGTAAACAGCTGAATCTGCTGCAGGTTCTTCTACTACTATAGGAGTTGGAGTCCCCCCTCATCAAAGCAACAGGACCCAACTACAATCCAGCTGAGAATATCAGTTTCTAAATATCCCCTGATCAATTCCAGCACAAAATATAGTGTAAAACTGAATATGTTGCCGGCTTATTGTATCGAACACTTCAGAAATACTTTCTTCCAAGAAATTCTTGAGTTTAGGGAAATTTTTTCTGAGCCAAAATGCTTCAGAGTATTGTACCCTTCTAAAATTATATAATTTTCACTACATGAAACACAACACTCAAAGCAATTAATCAACAATTCACCTTAAAACTTTCACTAGTTTAGAAGCCCCATCCAACCGTCAAAATTAAGATGTAAACTCTCGTTCTAACAATCTGACCATTTGGTTCAAATTAGGTTGCTTCAACATGAGAATAGAGAAAGAAATGGAAACAAGTGCTTTGCGTTTTTCCTCTCAATGGGAGAACATTTGGAGAAAGAATTAAAATGGAATTTGGTAAAACCACCCTCAATTCCGCACTGCTACACACTTGTCATTCTTTTCCAATATATCAATACAAAAATGAAATGCAAAACAATGAAATTCTGACAGTGGCAAAATTGACGCCATTCAACCTCCAATTGTATTCTCGAACTAACCCCAAATGATGAAACCTTTACTACATTCATTTCCACAACATAATACCTAAAGGGAGCCATAACACACCCCACCACCACCTCTCCCACCCCCCCCTCCCCCCCAAACAAAAATTAAACCACCCCTCTCCCCCTTCCCCCCCAAAAAAAAAAAATAAATAGAGCAAGGAAATATACAAAAATTACAAGCACCACAATAGCATGAAAAAGTTGCTAAAAAATTTTCTCATGCCGGTTTCGTATGGAATGCAGAGTACCCAAAGCTATCATACAAATGCACAACACACAACACTCTCAACTTGCAGCAGTCGTACACAAGATGCAACGCATCTGAGGTCCTGAAGGGGCATCGTCTTCTTCATCTTCATCAGCATCACCGTTGTCGTATTCATAATATGATACCTCCTCCTTGGAACCGATTCTCTTTACCTCTTTCTTGCTACTAACAGAATTTATTGAATCCATAAGGCATGTCGTGTGGTAGGCATGACAACAAAAGAATACAATAACAGATATATTCTGTATTGGAAAGGGATCGAAACACATGCAACATCTTCCACCTCCCCTAGTTTTTGACTTAACCTCCATTAATTTCATGCTCGGAACTCGATCCCCTAACTGAGAAGGTTTAGTTCCATCCCTTTTAGCACGTGTTTCATTTTCTTCATTACTCAAATAAATTGCATGTCTTGCCTCCTTGTAATATTTGATTAAGAGGTTCACACAATCAGCCTGCCAATAAGTGTTATGCAATTAATATCAATAGCTATCGAACAATTGAGATCAATTGTTAAGTGAACAACTTCAAATTAAATGGACATGGAAAACTTTGCTAATTCATTTGCATACCTTCAAAATATCATTACAACCATGTCTAAGTGAAGTTTCTGTTCTGTAGTCTGTGATAATTTTCACAAGGCGATCCCTCAGCCTGAAAAGAAAAGCAGAAAACTCAATCCATTAGATGTAATATCACTAGCACGAAAAGTGAAGCACTTGTCTACAACAACAACAACAAACTAAGCCTTAATCCCAAGTAACTTAGGGTCGGTTACATGAACTAACGTCCGGTAATGTGTGGTCATCTACATGAATCCTCTCTCGCCACTTCCTTCTATCGAAAGTCATACTCACATCCAAATCTAACAAAGAAATGTCTTTCCTAATCACTTCTATCCATGTCGTTTTAGGCCTACTTCTACTTCTGTCTAACCTATCCTGCCTCACTCTCTCCATCGTCCTAACAAGAGCATCCCTCAGTCTTCTCTGATATGTCCAAACCAACGCAGACGACTTTCTCTCATCTTTTCCTCAATAGATGCTACGCCCACCTTTTCCCTAATGATCTCATTTCTAACTCTATCTTTTCTAGTATATCCACACATCCACCGTAACATATGCATCTCAGCTACTTTCATTTTTTGAATATGACACCTTTTAGCTACCCAATATCTATAAATTGAATATAACACCTTTTAGTATATCCACACCTTTTTGAATACGCATCCCTCAGTCTTCTCTGGAGACAAGTGAAGCCATGTATAAATTGTTGAATGCAGTTTAGTTGCAAATTGAAGATATCAAACAAGTTGTTTTCACCATTTCATGTTTTGTGCATCTTCCTATATCAAAATGGATCATCTCGCTTGTTAAAAGGGAAGAGGTTCAACAGAGCGAGGTCTGTGCATGCTCAGAGCATTTTCTTCGATTTCAACAAATCACTAAAAAGAGAAATTTTGAAAACATAAATACTTCTTGAAGTTATTACAGCAACAAGTGTAGCAGGGGTCTTTATTGATTAGATTGATTCTCTATTACAACTACAGGAGGTGATGGTTAAACCTTTACCATGGAAGCCACTAGAAATTAAGTTGTGTCAATGTAAAAAGAGAGTAATGCACAGCTGTTACACAACCCAAATGATATACTAGGAAACAAAGTACCAGTTAGAAAATACTCCCTCCGCTGCAAAATGGTGTTTCTGTCATTTCTATGTTTAAATGTTCCAAAATAAATGTCCAATTTCCAACATTGAACTTTTTTTTTTTTTAATGGGACAAAATTGAACATTTTTTCTACCCAATTTTCTAATATTGCCTTAGCTATAATTATAATTTAGAATCAATGGACCGCAAATTATGCTAAGGAACATTTATGGCCCCATCTAATAAAGGTAAAATTGAAATATTATATTGTTAAAATCTCCTTTATAACCCCGTTTCAAGTCAAATTGGAGACACGTGTTTCGAAACAAAGTAATATAAAGATTAAGAATATACTGAATGAAGCCAAACTAATCTAGAGACCAAGATCCTAAAGGAGTACACATTCCAACCAATCTAGAAAGGTAAAATGGATTCTGCCAACACACAAACGACAGATGAAACTAAAACGAAGTTGAAACAACTGCTAAGTGGAATAACCTACTCCCAACAGAAGCATAGATTGAAGTTAATACTGGTTGACTTGATTATTTATTGTAAGGAGGAATAAATAAATAATTAAATATTTTAAAATAAATAAATAAATAAAAACCTACTCTACCAAAATCAGAGGATGAAATACCTAGGGAAATCAAGCAGGAGAAACTATCGAATGCTCCCTTCATCAAAGTAAGAGGTAATACATGAATATGACAAGCAAGCTTAATGTCACTATTCTATTCACCTAATTTTCCTACCTACAAACTCTACCTAGGGTGACAACAAGGATGGAGGATAAAAGATGTGTATACCCAACAAAGTTCAAATTACAATGGAAAATTTTAAAAAGACAATCAATCTTTAATGTATGCCAAGTTTGTGAGAGGAAAAAAGAAATTCTCCTTCTTGTTGTTTTCTTTTATTTGGAAGTTAGAAGGCCTGGCGAATTAGAACACAGAGACATGAGAAGGACATTCTCAAGATAACAATATTTGATGTAGCACATGAATACTCATTAGTGAAAAACTAATCCTACTACAATTCCCAACAACCCCATTCCTCCGTCTAGTTTTTGCACATGCTAAGCAGCAAGTTACCTTTGGTGCATGACTCACAAACACATTGCAAAGATTGCAACTACAAAGCCATTGACAGGGTTATGGAGTTGCTATAATACCTATGGGGCTATGATAGCAATTTAATTATATACCTAACAATGTCCTTAATACAGAATTTGTGAACAAGAAAAGAAAACTTGAAAACAAACAAATGTAATAAATCATAAATAAACTCACCGAGGTATCTCCAAGCCATTGGGTAACATGTTTACAATATGGAGAGGATCAAGATTACCAACAGTATGCTCCAATAATACACCTACCTGCCAATGAGAATAAAAAGACATGTAATACTGATCTACAGAGGGCAAACTAACATGCATATCTGATCAGAGAAGGGTTAAGATCCATTGCATACCATTTCTGGTTTATTAAGGCATTGTGTAATTAACTCTTCCCAGAGGTCATCATCATGCTGCATACTTACAAATTCTATGGCCTGCATCCCCATGAAGCTGATCTCATCACCGGGAAATTTCACAAGGACAACAGAAATTACAGATTATAGTGTAATGGTCAGAGATACCTCTTCAATATCCCCTAATTTGTTAATGATAACTGCAAGCGCTTGCCTTGCATTTCCCATTCTTCCAAGTATAAAAACTTGTTCTCTTAACAAAGCTTTTTTGACACAAATTTCATAAGCCTGGTGAAATTACAAAACATGAATAGTTACTTAAAATTATAACATAAAACTAATGCATTGGTTTCTTTCTCAAACCTTTTCAAGTGTGTAATGCTGGCTGCTTCGAAGAAAGGGAAGCAGCATCTTTGGATCACGGTCTGCATAAAGCTCAACCTAAAATCATAAACAAAGGAAATAAAATAACATTAACAACTCAGGAAACAAGCAGGTACATATACAAGCAGAAATATGAATAAGTCAATAAATAAGAAGGTACAGAAACCAAACTTCATTCTGAAGTTAGCAGCAAGAAGATCAAAACATCCCACAAACCAACTAAAGAAATCATATGAATAAATTTTCGACTGAGAAGCATGTAAATCCACATCAAATCCAACCATGCAGCCATAGGAAAACCAGATATGAATGAAGGGTGCAAAAAGCAGGTAGCATCCAAGCAACCAAAGAAACCACCTGAGTAATATCTTGGCTAAAATTAATATAAATCTAGACTGTCAAATCAAACATATAAGAAATGTGCAAAAATACCTTTTGTTTTTCTCTTTTTCCAGGCTAATTTATTGTTTGGACTTCAAGGTCTGTCATTCATCAATGTACAATACCAGTTTACAATAAGCACGTCATGGTTCCTCACCTACGACTACCACAGAATCTTTTTCCTAGGTACTTCCATCTGTGAATGGGATGACTCCTAAATGGACATGCAGATTTAACTTTTGATTTAGGCTTAAGATTATTGAAACTAACCAAAGTGCAGCACAGCAAGCCCTTTATGATGATAAACATAGGATTTTCTTGGGATATAGAAAATGAAAAGCAGCCATTATCATGAGATAAATGTTGACAAGGTGCTTGCTTACAACCCAGATAGTAATGACACCATGGCAGTACATGATATTACTTTCAAATATTTATGGGGTTTGTCAGAATGCAGCAGGTAAAAGGCATTCAAACATTTAATAATGCATAAGCACCAGTAATGCAAAACAGACGGATAGGCTATAAGTAAACCCCAGGTCAACTGCTTGGATGTGCTCCCAATTGCCAGTAATCATGCCACAGAAGAACTTAGAATTAGGAATGATAGATTTCTCAGTTTCTATTCTCATTAGACAAGATATTCACATTTACCGAACTGCAAATCAGTATCTCATGAAGAAACCAAAACTGCTAAGCCCAATTAAGTCAGTTGAAACATCAGGAAAGTAAGTTTTCACATGATGCGAGGGACCAACACCTCAATAGACATAGAATACAGCTTTGTTATCCATAAATAAGGTTGCAACTTAATTTGGACTAACCCGCTGAAGTCCTAAGATGATGTTTTTCAAAAGATTCCCTTGTTTTGAAACAGGATTTGTCAGGCCAAACAGAAGTCATGTGAATCCTAGTTTCCATGTTTGGAAAATCGAGAACCCAAGGAACTCGACCCTTTTTGTGTGTATCACACACTTTTCCTTAGGATTCCCTTGTTGCAAACCAGGATTTCTCAAGCCAACAAAGTCCTACGGATCCTAGTTTCATCCTCGGAAGACCAAAAACTCACAAGGAACTCTACCCTTTTGGACATGCATCACAACTACACAAATTTGCAAGTTAAAGAATTCACACCATTCCTCAATTTTATCTGAGCCATTCCTTGTGAAGAACAATGCGTAGCCTAATCTACTGAGTTACTTCTCATTTGGTAACTTGGTGCTTTGAATTCTCTTTCTCCTTTCCCTAGAATACAACCCCGATATCTCTTCCAGTTTTATTTAGACAAACAAAGATAAAAAATAGATTTCCTTTTTGGTTCTGACAAGAGTATGGTTAGCTTTCAATTTTCTCAGTCCAGTCTCCAAGTATCCCATTGGTTCCAGTACATCAATTTTCCTGAGAAGTCTTACCCAACAACATTGTAGTATAACATAGTTGTCACTTCCATTATGGGCTGATACCTAAGCAGCACCAACTGCAGTGTCATTCCAATTTAATATTAAAAAATCAGAAATTGTGAAACTCAAAGAGTATGATGTACTTGGCTCAAACCAGACCGCTAAGGACAAGAACCTCAGACATTTAAGTCCTGCAATCTAATTAACAGCCCAACTTTTAAATGTGCCCAGCAGCTGGCATAGATGGTGAATTGAGTCTAGGTAATCCAAAATCTAGCAAATAAACTTCATGTAAAGGACAAAGAAGAAACAATGATCATGTAGCTGGAAATAATGAGAGCACAAAAACTCAGCAGTAGCTGGAAATACGTAAGTGCAAGATAACAAGGCTCACAACATAGGAATTCCATTTCACAAGGTCCAAAAGTTCCTACAAGACCTGCTTCATATCATCACATATTGGCCGACAAATCCAAGTCATAAGAACCAGGACATTCATAGCAACCCTCTTCTTCAATCAAGGACAATCCTTCTCAACTATAAAAGGAAAGGAACAAGAAAAATCATTTTACTAGATCAGCTATACAAACCTGCATGTCATGATAATCTCTTCCAGCATGTGGATTAGCTTCGAACAGTGAATGCAGGTAAAGGTACAGAAAGTGTCGAGAATCACACTCGTCTCTTGCAGCTACAAGCTGTGAAACAACGTCTGGAGGAGGTATTAGTTCTCTGTGTTGTATCAGCAATGAAGCTGCACGTTTGCTGTCTATCATCATCAGTTGGACAACCTGCAATTCCATACAGAAGGAATGGAAATTTTCAGGGTCATTGATCAAAGATAGACAAAGTTAACTAAAGCTCTTCGGTATGAGTTTACTAATGCTTTTCTTTCCTGGAGATGAACATAACAAAAGAAGGGCATGAGCAGGGTCAAATTCAGTACAATGCATTTGAAGAATAATAAAAGTTGTTCAAATGATTAAGAATGCAGACATACCTTTTCACGCATGGCATCATACAAATCATGTTTCTCAATGAAGTCAAATATATCTGGCTTCCTAAGCTGAAAAAGGAACAGAAAAGTCTCAGCCATTCAAGAACCCAAACTAGAAAGAAAACATTTAGTTGTGTAACTAGAAAGAACGTATAGGTGGCGAAGCACTTACATCAGCATAAAATGCAAAAGCTTTCTCGTACTGGCTATCAATTACATATAAATGTGCAAGGGCCTGACGAAAGAAAGGAAAGTTGTAAATAAAATCAGCAAGCATGATATATTCGGATGTCTAATGAAAACCCTTGAAACTAACCTCTTTGAGAGCATCAGTCATTGATGACGTGTTAAGCTGAGGTTCAATGGCAGAAATTACAGATGAAGCAGAATAAATAGGTGGCCAAGATTTAACAATTGACAGAAGATCCTTGTGGAAAGATGGATTTGTTGCCAGAGCTACCAGAGCAACCTAAAATACAAAAATTAATGAGGCTTGACTGTTGATATGGCACATTAAGGAAATACTAATATAAAGGAGAAATTTTCAAAATAAGAATCAGCTCATTCATCAACAACACAATAACAGACCTCATAAACAGTATCACGTAGTTTTGGATTCTCTGTTGGTATATATGGTACCAGTACAGGTAGCTGACGGAGTTGAGCAAAATGGAAAACCCATCTATTGAAATAACCCAAATTCAATAAATGAAGAACAAAGTTCAAAAGAAAAACAAAAGAAGAATCATTGCAAATCATATTCAATACCTTTCCCATGCTGAAGCTGATCCTCGCAACAATTTGGGACACAGTGAAGCAGCTTCAGCATATTTTCTTTCCACAATGAGATGGTCAAGATATCTTGACCCCACCTAATCAAAGTCAACAAGGATAAAGATAATGGATAGTTAAGTAAACTACCTAAAAGTGACTGATCAGAAGCCAAAAAAACTGATTGAAACATTTAAAACTCAACACATACAAATAGATTCATCAGCACCTAAAGTGTTATACCATCAAAATATGTAATGGTTTGGTCCGAATTTTTCTCCTTTTTGGTCTTTTGGATATGAATCTAACCAGGGACTTTGCATTGGGTCCTTGAAAGTTTTGCTTGATAGGCAGAGATCATTTTTCTTCTTATGGTTATACAGTCAGTCAATAGTGTGAGTGCTAGAGATTTGATACTACTACGCAAAACAAAATAAGCATTCATCTATTAGTTAGAATAAGCTCATGACATAGAAAGAATTGTTTATGTTATCAATGAAATTCCTCCAAGATTATGACACTGGTATTCTTGATGAATTGAAGACATTTCAGGGCCACATAGGACTGGCAGACAAGAGATAGGGAGAGGAAAGGTTGAAGAAAGTGATTGGAGTATCCAGAAATGATGAAATATCTTATTGCATTTGCATTGGCAGAAAGAGAAGGGTCAACAACCTTGAGGTATTATATGGCACCTGTTGGTGCAATGCACAACTATAAGAAGGATATGGAACCAAGGAACATTTATCGCATCTTGATAATCAAAACCTCTATTTTAAAACTGGAAAATTTTTACAATTAATGAGTCAAGTAACCATTGGCAAATCCATAAAACACCCATGAAAGGAGGGACCAATTAGCAAAAAGAGAACCAAAGAACAGTGAATAGCACAAACATTAAAGTATTGCCTCTGCTAGATCTACTCTCAGATTTACTGTCAAACAGAATCAACTCATTATTTGGACTAAAGGAAGTATCACTTGGTATATATTGCAGCAAGATACCATATCTATGTATCTCGAATAATCCTAGGAATATTTTAGCACCAAATACAACAATATGAAAGAAAAAATATCTGAGAGTAAATACACAGCATCAGAAGCAAAGTACGAGATTGTGAAGCACAACATCACCAACATCAACAAAAATTCATCTAAGCAAAGATGAGAGACAATCAAGCTTAATACCTCATCAATAAGTTCACTCCGACCCTGACCAGCTTCAACTGCAGCTAAAGCTTTTTCATGCCGTCCGTGTTGAAGAAGCCAAGAAATGTGATCTTCTGCATCCCTAAATATCAAGAGTTGAAAACGTTTGCAAGTCAAACAAGTACATCTTTACAAACAACCTACACACTCACTTCTTAACGGGCAAGACAGCTAATAAGAAATCAGAACACAACACTGCAAAGTACCACTTCTACTAATTGAGCAGGCAATAGTTATACTTTTTCTTTGTGAGGGGGGGGGGTAAGGGTTTTCATCTTCTGACTAAACCTTCCAAGAGGCAGCAGTTATTACATTGAGAACTCTACCAGAATCAAAAATAACAGTTGGAACAGTCAATCAGCATGATCTCTACACTAATGGATCCATTGTTTCTCCACATTTTATACATCAACTATTGCAAAGACAACTAAAAATAATAGTCGCTTTGTTTACTCATACAAAAACACATGGACTCCAGAGATTTATCCAAGTTGTTTGAGATTATCTTCTCACAGATTCCTTAAGGGTTCCGAACAGCAGCATTAGCAGAACCCTCAGAGTATACAATCACAAAATCATCAAACGTATCCAAAGACATCCTTGATCTGGTTGCCATTTAATTCTTGATCCGGTTGCAATTAAATGGCAGCCAGATCACAAATGTCTAGTTAATGTCTTAAAGAGCCTGGCACAAAGCAGAGACGATATAGCTAGAAACTGCAGTCTCAAAGAAAAAATAGATTCTAATTCTCTTAGAACTTTGATCAAGAAAATCAAGCCCAGAAGAAATTTTATTACTGAAACCATTTTGCTGAAGATAGACAACTACATCTTTTCAAGTCAACTGGTTTCTGCAATTATTGTTATCCAATAAATAAATTATCCATTTTAAAGGAGTTTGTTCTTATTTATTACAGCTTTACAAGAATGGCTTGCCCAGCTAAACATGCTTCAAGAAATTTATTGGAAGGTATTGAAGGATGTCCTGGTAGTCACAACGGCCACAAGCTACAGAGGCACAAAAAGGTCACTTCTGCAATAAATATTTGTCATCAAATGACAGGAGTATACATAATGATGTAATGATGTATAGGCATGAAAAAATGACCCAATATCATGTTTTGTTCTTTCCTCGTAAATTTCAGCATGATTAATCATGTTTAAAACCAGATTAAGAGTGAGAACAGTTATAAACTAACTAACCTAGGCTTTGCAATAACAACATCCTTCGGTGATACAATATAATACAAAGGTTCATCACCAGCAGCCCATTGACCCCCTGCATAGCTGCTACCTACATTCAAAAGCACATGTCATCTCCATCAGATCATATACACAGGAAAAAACCAACACATCAAGTAAGTACAGAAAATAAGTAACAACTTTATGGCCATTAAAGATTTACCAGAGAATGGAGCATGAGCAAGAGAATAGTCTTTTGCCTTGTAATGCTCATAGCCATGAACAGGCAGTGCATCAGTTGCAAGCTCATCATTATTCCATGTTACCACTCGCACTTCTGGTCTCTGAGCATTTCCCTTTTATAAAAAATGAAAACATCTCAGATAGTTTCATCAAGACTTATAAATTTGGAAGCAGAAGTGAGTAAACTGAAAACTATCATGCATAAGCTGGCAGAAAGAATCATTTGCATTTTTTGTGAGGTGAATGATGAAACAAGTACCTGGCGTGATGGAATATTACTACTGAAGTCTTTCTCTCCATCTTCTTCCCCAGGAATAAAAGCTAGAACAACCAAAGAATCACCAAAAGGAGCAACTCCGGAAATGAAATAGGTGGTCTGAAAAGCTGCCACAATGTCCACCTGGTTCATGCTAGACATAGGTATATGTCTATGTGTTCCATTAACGCTATTGTTCTGATTTGCCCTTATGCACGCAATCTTCACAGAGGTTCCCCAACCAATGACCAAGAGAGTATCATCCTGAATGTGAGAAATGAACTGTAAGATATCACGGACTTCTTATTAAATAAGACAATCTATTTAGAGAATTTAAAGTTAATTAGGATGGAGAAAATGGCAGCAAAAAGAATACAATTAGGTACTATGGTTCCTTCAGAGGATTAAGAAGCCAACAGCAAAGCAAGGCAGAGGAATTACTTCATGGGTTCTCTCAGTTCTTCACTGACCTGCCATACTAAGTGAGGGCGTAAAAGCTCAGGACGTGGACTTCCTCGAGGTCTTTCAATGAATGTTATGCGTTGATCATTAGCAGCATCGTAAACTTTTACTCCAGCATCATTAGCCCAGGCAATAAGACTACTTCTCCACTTCAACACATGAATTGGACCTTCACCAGAGTGCAGAACCTAAGAGCAAATATACATGTCCAACTGCATTAAAAATGTTTGGAAAGATCATGATCTACGGCAGTTGAGACAAAGTAATGATGACACAAGACAGAAAAAACCTGATCACGATATCCAATCCACTTCTTCACACTAAAATACAAATGACCAGCTAAACCACCAGTTACAAATCTTCTCGATGACTTTTTTGCATAATCTGGGTCTAGAGCAATAGCCTTCATTGGGCGATGATAATCAAATTTCAATCTCTCATCTGTGAACAGGCTATTTATTACAACTGAACCATCATCAGAGCAACTTCCAATATATTCACCTTCAATATCAAAGCATAGGTCATTCACCGCAGCAGCATGAGCAGAGAATTCCTTCACCTGTTGATGAAAGACAGACACATTTCTTACAACCATCAAGAACTAGCTTCTTAAAGATATCATGCATTACAATAATAATTTGACATTTGGGGTAAGCATCTTCTTCATAATAACGTCAGTGGCATATTCATTTTTTATTTGAAAAGGGATGGGCTATCACTAGGGATAGAAGCAGGAATTTGGGGTTAGGGGGACAAATTATAAAAAAAGATATATTAGAGGATTTTTTAAAAATTTTTGGAGGGCCAAAGGCAAAATTCAAAGGGATTTTTTTATTTTTCTAAGGTAAAAAAAAATTACAAAATTTGGGTGGCGGGCACCTTGTCTCTGCCTCCGGCTACCACATAATTACAAGAATATAAATGAAATATTTCACATCACTAGCAGAAGAGTATAAGGATGCCTCCAATTAATTCTTTACTATAAGACCAATATAAAAATTATTATTATTATATCTAAATAAATTATTATTTAAAAAAATACACAACAACAACAACAACATATAATGCCATGCACCAAGTTAAATATGTATGCATGCATATCTTGAAACCAATTTGTGGAGTGAGTATGGGATTGGAAGTGAAATCTAATAGACCGTCTAAATTAAATAGTACTTTACTTAGATCACATCACACTAAGTAGAAATTGGAAAAGTTTACTATATAAAATATGTAATAGAGTGTACAGATTCTATGCAAATTGTTGAGTAGCTTTGTGGCAAAGAGGCTCTCTTTGAATTTCAGTTTGCAAGTATTTTGTCACGTAGCTTTATTTTATATGACAGATGCAATGTGATTAGCTGAGAGATATGGATATGGCCAGAATAATTGGCAAGTTTGACCAAGCAAATCTCCAAATTAATGAACAATTTTGAATCTAAACGCTAAGTGCATCTTTGAGTGAGCTTGGGACAAAAAACACATCTTCGAGTGAGTTTGAGACAAAAAACTTGGTTACCGTTAAAACATGGAACACACTCTAGTCTCAACCAGCATGGCAGCACCAGTTCCACCATACAAATTTAAGACCAGTATTCTCCTAAAACACCTATCAATGCTTACAATAAATAAACTACATCATTAGTTCCACCAGAACAAGAAAATTAGCACAATAATTTTTTTATAACTTTTCATACATAAAATAACTCATTCAAAAGCACCAAACGTGTAGAAATTAATCCATGCATAGTAAAACTAAACATGTAGACTGCATTCTTTTAGATGCCATGCCCAACAGTAGCTGTTAGGAAGTCAAAACATTAATTGTCACATATAAGAAAAGGGTACTATAATTGAGAATAGACAGAAGTAAGATTAGAGAAATCAAAGAAAGAAGAAATTGAGAAGTCTTTGGATTCAAATATTCATGTCCATGCAGATCATGCAGTATCCACTACCTTCGACCTCAAAGACAACTAAGAAAATTAAGCCATCCTCCACCTTGCAGATAATTAAGAATATTAAGTGAACTTCTACATTCAAAATACTAATGCAAGAAAAATAACAAGATAATTAACAACTAATGTAGCACGAGAGTAGTTAACATTTATGTTCATGGTAAAGTACTCCAGAAGAAATTCCAGCAGAGGGGTTTTCAGATTTGGAGCATTTATAGGTGTGTACTGAGTAAATTTATTATATGGCCTGGGATTACAATCAATAATCAAGGTAACAATTACGCAAGCAGGTATTGAAAAACTGAGGGACATTTAATCTTGGAGATGACATTCCTGGTTCCTAACTCCAGGGTATTAGTCTTGGCAATGATAGGTCTTTAAGAACCCATCTCATGTAAACGTTGACCTACATGACACAGGTAAATGGTCCTACTTTTGCATTTTAGCCAAGATTTTTCCCTAGCCTTGATTCAAACAATAGTATCAAAATAGAAAACAATTTAGCATATGCAAACACAAACAGAATCACTTTACCAATGTTCCCAATATCTAGTGATGCACCTGCCACAGAATGATATTGAATTTTAAAAAAGATCACTATATTCAGTTCCTAATATGCTCCACTACCAAGTTATTGCAAACCAGACGAGTTTGAACTGACCACTGACTAAGCTAACCTAAACAACAGAATTCCACAGTCAATCAAGGGATAAGTCATAAAACAAAGGACAAACTGGGAAATTTTTTACTTTCTTGGTGTTACATCAGAAACAGTGATAAACTAGTGACCAGATATCTTTTGTTTTCTCAGAAGTGCATGAAACAACTCCAGGAAAGATGACTCTTCAAACTTCAACAGCCAGTACTAAGGGAGTTAGCTTAATAAGGCTACAGGGTAACTTGATAATGGTTTGCTGGATGCAGCGGATATTTCACAAATACATTGCAACTGCATTCTACAAGTTCAAAGAACAATTTCAAAAGGCACATTCCTCCAAATGGATCATCTACCATATTATCATCAAAAAGGGGAAGGAAATATTCTCTTTACATGACAATTAGTAACCAGTGACCCCCGTTTGCTGTTTGCCTATTTCCAGCATAATCAGCTTTAAAAACTGGTCTCAAATTAGGATTGTGATATTATAGTAGGATTCCACTTACGCATCTCGACTAGAAAGTGGATCGACAGATTAGGCTCAACTCATCCAACACAAAACCATGCACGTCAATGGGGAAGAACTAATGCCAGAAAAGCCAAAAGAATGAACTTTCCACTTACTTCACTAGGCAACGCCTTCCAACTGAATTCCCCAAATAATTACCATAAATTCCCATTCAAACAGCTAAAAAAATCTATAATATTTCAAGAATTGACTAGAAATTCAAAATTACAAACTTTTTTTAAAAAAAAATAAAAGAAATTTACTTGATTGCCCAGAAAATCAAGAATGTGAACGAAGCCACCCTGAGTGCCAAGGGCAATCATACGCTCTGCGACCGCAATGCACGAAGCAGCATCGCTAGCTAAAAGCGACGGCACACTACCTCCCATTCTCTGATATTTCAACCTGGGCTCCTCCTCCTCCTCCTCCTCTACCTCTGCCTCTTCTTCCTCTGAATCCTCCTCCTCTTCTTCTTCCCTCTCATCATCGCCTTCTACACCATTCTCCGATGGCTTTGGAGCCATATCTCTAACAATTACAATCAATCAACACAGTTCTCCTCAAATGATCAAAAAGCAAATCAAGGAACGATTAAATAGCCCTCCACCGTGGGTGAAGCTGAAATCGGCCGTGAAACAGTGGCCTAATGGGCTGTTAACAACAAATTTATGTGCTAAAAACAAAAGAGAAGCGACCACTGATGGGAGCGTGGATGGACACCTGGCTTTAATTTTTATGCTTTGTTTCGGGCGTGGGAGGTTTACCTCATATTGGATCTTAGCACTTGGCTCATGTCCTTTTCTCTTGGTGTCAAATTTCAGTGCACCTTTTTGCTTTTATAATGGGGCTTCTATATGTATGGATGGCAATGGAAAGGATTTGCCAAGAACCATTGATGTATTTTTTCTTTTTCTTTTTTTTTTTTTACTTTTTCTTGTTTGTTTTTATATGTTTGGTGGTTTTTCTTGGATATATTTAGATAGGATGAAACTTGAAAGGTGGATTGCATTCAAAATCATCTTGCATAATCCATAAATCAAGAAATTGTAGTGTGTTTTGGATTCAAAAAAATTTTAATAAGAAATTTTCTTGTATGAATGGTGTATGTAGAGTTTTCGACAAGAATTAAATTTTTATTGAATCATGTATATTGATAAAGTTTAATAGTTATTTTTCAGATAAAAAAGAAAAAATGATGTACTAAAATAAAATATTAACTTTCTATCGTATTTATTAATATTAGGATAAAGATATTATTCACAATTTCAAAATATTTTTTATATATGTTAAAATTGTACTTAGTACTAAAAGCAATAGGAAATTTTGTTTATGTGCATAAAAATAGTTGTAAAATAGCTTGAGATTGAATAGTTTTATTGACAATGAAAAGCCGAAAAGAATACATTACAAAAATAAAAATTTTAAAAAGGGATGATAGGATAGCATCAAATCATTCAAAACAAGTATATAATCACTACTTGCTAATTTTAGTAAGCAAAGTATTTGCACAATTGTTCCTTAATAGTATATTAATACAATAAATAGTCTGTTTCTATTCTTTCAAATGTGTCATAGGAATAATTTCTTTCTTTCTATCTATCTTGGTTTCAAAAAAGTCAAAATGGTCAAGAAAATCTCTTAAGACATTGAAATGTACTTTATGGGAAAAAATTCACCGAAACTTATATTACTGATTTTATAATCATGAATAACGAATTTGATAGGGAAGCACACTCGAATATCACTTGTCAAAGAAGAATGTTAGTTGAAGTTTTAAATCATGGAAATCAATTGTCCAAAGAAAGGGAAAGAGAAACTTTTTTCTTTTCTTTTTTTTCTTTTTTTTTTTTGAAGATTTGTGGTGGTGGATCAATTCAGAATCCCTTACATGGTAAGAGGTATTTTTATCTATTGAACTATTATGTTACTATGAAGATTATAGAAATACACATAGTGATATCACAAGCATATTATGCAATCTCAAGATTGAGGTTATCACTCAAATTGCCTAAGAAATGAGAGCAAGTCAACTAAATTTAGTAGTCTAACACACAAAGGATTACAGCATCACATCATACAAACTAAATACATAAAACTTATTTGCAAAATTCATTTGACAAAGTGTTTGCACGTTTGGATATCTATGTTTTTTTAATAATATTTTGTCCAAAATAAATTTATACTGAATAAATAAGATGTTTGTCCAAGTTTGTTTTTTATTGAAGAACAACATTGTAAAGAACTAATTTTTGTTCCTAGATTTGAGATCTTAGGAAAATTTTTCATTTTCATGTTAGTTTTAGGACTGACATAATAATAAAATAATCTTCTAGAACATTAAATGGGAAAAGAGTTACATATAGATGGCAAAATTCACAAAGCTTATATAAGAAATTTCCAATGAGAAGGGATTTGAAGATGCACTCACATACAAAGGGGGAAAATGGAATGTTAGTTGGAGCTTGAGTTTTGCTAATAAATGGATAGAATTTTCTTTTTTAGGACACATTATGAGAAGACATGAGTTATCAAATCCAAAATCACTTACATATAAAAGTATTATAACTACAAAACTACTATCTTATCAAGGATGGATAATAACATAATTAAGCATGCATACTATAAAGGTTTCAATATGCAGTTTGAAGATGGAGTGATCTACCACTTCACTGGATGGGTAAGAGGTTGTGAAGATGATAGATTTGAGATTGCACAATTTAGTAATCAATTGTCCAATTATTTGAGTAAAAAGCCACAAAATTCACCCAAAAACAAAATTGTAAGCAACAAAATATTTGGCAAAAAAAAGGGTGTTCCAAAATGATTCATAATCATTTATTTATAAAATTGTTGGATAATTTAGAATTGTCAAATTATATGACTCTAAGTTGGAAGATAATATACAATAGTAACAATTTTTCATTACAGTTTGGCTGGTGACATTTTTTTAATCGATTGCTATTTGTGACACCCAAACAGCTACATTTTTTTGGCTTCTTAACAACTCCTTTACCAAATACATTAATTTGTTGGTTCGAAATTATTTTAACCATAATTGTTAGATTTTGACAAGGTAAGATATTATATAATATAAAAGAAATTGATTTATTGATAGTTAAGAGTACTTGTTCAGTTAGTAAAATATTATTTATTAAATCCAAAGGTTTGGAATTGGATATTCATCTGGTGTATGATTATACCCTTTCTCTTTCCCCTTTGTAACTCTATATGGTGTTTGTAACCATTTATGATGTATGCTTAGATTCCTTAAATTCCTTTAAAAAATAAGGGGGGAAAAGTATTGTCAATAATAGAAACTATTTGGGAAAAATTGAGCTGTAACGTGTAAATATTGTAATTAGGTGTCACGGTTATTTTAGAAAGTTTTATTTGTGGATGATTTCTTTTCCTCTTTTTGCTGACATTCTTTCCCTCTAAATCAGCAATCATATTCCAAATATTGGACTGTAATTATGCTATAACCCTGTTGTAAATTTAATAAAGACAATCTCAAAGGAAGAAAAAGTTATTCCCTCAATTCATCTATTTCAAGTTGGTATCAGAGCCAACGCCTTTCAAGCTTCTTTATGCCTGTTTGTTCAACCTTTTTTCCTTTTATCCTACGCCAACACAATACTATGTCAAAAAACTCTAGCGAATCCACCACCATTCCTCAATTCTCCTTATAATCCACAATGACTAGAGACCTACCAAAGGCAACTTCAGACTCACACCCTGTCCAGATAACCGCCATTAAGCTTAATGGTGGCAATTTCTTACATTGGTCCCAGTCGATGAGAACATACATCTAAGGCTGAGGAAAGATGGGCTATTTGACGGGTGACAAGAAAGCTCTATTGGAAGACGACCCAATAAATGCGACATAAGATGTTGAAAATTCCATAGTAATGACGTGGTTGGTGAACTCCGTGGAAGAGGAGATTGGCACTAATTACATGTGTTATCCTATAGCATTTGAGCCATGGGAAAATATAAATCAGATGTACTATGATTTCAGGAATCAGCCTCAAATTTTTAAGTTGACATAAACTTAGTGAATTGCGGTAAGGAGGAGACATTGTCACCAAGTATTTCAACTCCTTGAAGGGGCTTGGGTAAGACCTTAATCTTTTTTACGCTTATGAGCGGAAGAATGCTAAAGATGAATAGCACAACAAGAAAACCTTGGAAGATAGTCACATCTTCAAGTTTTTTGCTAACCTCAATGTAGGTTCGACAAGGTAAGGGGAAGAATTATAGGTAGGAGGCCGCTGCCAATCCTTAGCGAAGTCTTCTCCAAAGTAAGGAGGGAGAAGAGTTGAAAGAACGTTATTTTAGGCAAGAAAGGACTTGCTGCTACTATCGAAGGTTCTACTCTTCCATCTACTGGTTGAGTATGCGCAAAGATACTGCAAATGCAAACCAACATAAACCAGAATAGAAACCAAGTATGTGGTGTAACTATTGCAACAAGTCGCACCACACTCAAGAAACTTACCAGAAGATTCATGGAAAACCCGCCAACTTCAAGTGCAAAACTAGAGAGAGAAATGGCCATGCCTTTCTCACTACAAATGAGGTTGAAACTACAACCAGTACTATCACCAAAAAGTAGTTGGAGCAGTTTTTAATGCTATTAAAATCTAATCCATCATCCACTACTTGTAATGTCTCCATAGCTAATACAGGAAATGAAATAAATGCTTTTTCTTGTAGTTTCAGAAATTTTACTCCGTGGATAATTGATTTTGGAGTGTCTAATCACATGACTAATTCGTTGAACTTGTTTAAATTATACTCACCTTGTCCTAAAAATAGAAAAGTTAGGATTACAAATGGAAGTTTTTCATCTATTGCCAAAAAAGGTTTGGTACAAATCTCTAAGAGGATAGATCTTAAGTCTATTCTCCATGTCTCTAAACTCATCTGTAATCTCTTGTCATGTAGAAAATTATCTAGAGACTCTAACTATTGTGTGATTTTTTGTGACTCTCATTGTATTTTTCAGGATCGGAGCTCGGGGAAGATGATTGGCAGTGCTAGAACATTAGTGGTTTTTACTATTTCAAGGATACTTTACCTAGTAATAAAATTGTTCAAGGGTTAGTAGTATTAGTTCCTTTTCAGTTCGTGATCAAATAATGATTTGACATTGTCATCTACGCTATCCTAGTTTTTCCTATATGAGACATTTGTTTCCTGGGTTATTTAAAAATATGAATCCCTCATATTTTCAATATGAATGTTATGTTCTTGCAAAAAGTCAGTGTAACACATATGTCCTAAGACCATATCTTGAGTCAAAATATTTTTTACTTATTTCACAATGATGTGTGGGGACTCTCAAAGGTAACTACATCATCTAAAAAAAATAGTTTGTAACTTTTACAAATAACCATGCTTGACTCTATTAGGTATTTTTATAAAAGAAAAAATTGAGGTTGAAAAAGTTTTCAAAGAGTTTTACAAGATGATTGAAAACTAGTTCCAAACAAAAGTAGCATTTTGAAAACCAATAAGGGAACATGATTTTTCAATAAATATGTAGAAACTTTTTTTAAAGAAAAAGGTGGTTTACATCGATCAACATGCTCTAACACTTTTGAACAACATGGAATATTAAAGAGAAAGAATAGACACTTGCTTAAAGTTGCTAGGACCATAATATTTTACATGAACATTCCAAAATACTTGTAGAGAGAAGAAATTTTAACTATAGCATATCTAATCAATAAGATGCCTACGTGAGTTTTGAAATACATCACTCCCCTGGATTGTTTGGAATTTTTTTCCTGGAATCTCAAATTAATTCAAATTTACTATTAAAAATATTTGGTTGCACCGTGTTTGTCCACATACCTAAGAGATCCCAGTCAAAACTAGATCTTAAGGCCAGAAAATGTGTTTTTTAGGCTTTATTGCAAATTGCAAAGGCTACAAATTTTTTAATCCCTTAACCAAATGTTTACACATAAAAATGAATGCAACCTTTATGAAAAATATCCATATTTTACCAAAAAATTAATTCAAGGAAGGAATCTATAGGAAACAAATTTTTGAGAAATATTCGAACCTCTTCCAAATATGATTATTAACTAACATCTCGGGTTTCAAAATACGAACAAGAAAAGTGGGGAGTCTAAATCCACAATTATCGACCATGAAATTGGTGGTCAAAAAATAAATAATATGAATAAAGAAGAACCAAAATATCCTTGAACCTGTGCTTTATTCTAGGAGAAATGTCCTCGAGAGAAGCAAATATAACTTAATCATTCCAGTACAAACTTTAATGGAAGCTCCAGGCAAAGGAACTATGGATATTTCGGTACTTCTTCTCTTCGTAACTCACAGAAAAATAATTTTTTTACCTATTATTCCTGAACCTTCACATGTTAGTCTCAAAAACTCAGATATCTATGAAAATCTAACTCCAAGTGTCCTATAAGAGAATGACCTTAACCTTCCTATTGCCTTTCGAAAAGGTATTGGAATGTATGCCAAAAATTACCTATGTATTTCTATATTTTGAAAATTAATAAAAGTTTCATTTATTGGTGGTTGTTTGTTTACATATTTTGCACATTAAAATTTAAGTGTGTTAGTAAGTAATCTACGTGATTGGGTCGTACTTTCAAAGTAAAGTGTATATTATGGGTTACTAACACATAAGCAGAAAATTGTTCTTAATCGATTGATAAAGTTGGACACTTTATCAAGGTTTAAAACATTACACTATATTTTTAAATAGGGAATGGTTTAGTTTTAATCAGTGAGTAATCCATTCATGCCAATAGTGTAAGCATATTTGAAATATGTAGAATTGGACTACGAGATAATAATCTTTATAAAAGTACTAAAATAAATAAAAATGGGTTTATCACAGCTACTGCTTGGACAAATACTTTAAGACTTGAGTATAAGTTGATGGTCTAGTGAAGTTGGACTTGTGCACTTTGATGTATGATGGGTGAGGTCTTAACAAAAGGCTAATAACCTTGTACGTTGATATGACTCTAGTTAATTAAAGATAGATTTATACAATAGAGTTTTTATACTTCATTACGTAAAGAGATTATCCCCTTATGATTGTCCGGGATAATCTAAATAATTTAGGGCCCTGGGAAACGTAACTAAGTATGTTCACTTTTGGGTAACTCTCTGTGATAAGTGGATACATACTAGAAGTCATGAATTATTGGATTAGTTATCAAAGAATGATGGATGTCATTGAAAAATGCATTAGTACATTGTTCCTATCTCAATGACGGGTGTTACGTAAAGGGACATTTTTATCATTACACCGATAAGTTAAAAATATCGCACTTACAATATTTTTCTTGAGGCCAATATTTTCATATGGTAATGAATGTGATATTTAAAATGATAAAATATGACTATTTGTTAGTAGGGGTATTTTAGTTATTTTGATAGCTGAAAATAATATGTCTTTTGGTACTCAAAGTAACTCAAGTAACCTTAGTAAATTTATTTACTATATGGGCTTATTGGGTATAATTAATATTGGGAGAATTATTCTTGGAATCCAAATAATTATTTGTTTGAGTTAGAATAATTAATTGGACTAATTTAATTAAATTAGTTTATTAATTAATTATCTTTGATAATTTTGTATTGGGTCTAAGTGAATTAATTAATGAAAGATCTATTTAATTAGTTTTGAATTAATTTAATTAGTTTATTAATTAATTATCTTATATAATTTTATATTGGGCCTAAGTGAATTAATTATTTAATAAGGGAGTTTTTTAATTAGTATTGGGATAATTAGAAAAAACTCTAGCCCACTAGGATTGTGAGTAATAACTTTTGTTATTTTGCAACTAAGGATAGCTGTCACAAGTGAAAAAAAAAAAAGAAAAGGAAACAAAAGGGAAACGGAAAGAAAGAAAAATGGTGGGAAAGGAAAAAAAAGGAAACGAATAAAGAAAAAAAAAAAGAAAGGTATGTTTTCTTTAAATTGTGATATGATGATATGTGATTGACGTGATTCACATTTTGGATACAAAAGGACAAGAAAACATATAGCTTTGAATTTTCTATATCTTGAGAAAAATTATTCTTTTTGTTTTTTTTTTTCTATGAAAAAAGATAGCCACCGATTTTTCTTATTTTCTTTTTGAGTTCTTTTTCTTTTAAAAAATATAGCTCTTCTAATATTATTATTCTTTCATCTATTATCCTATTTTCACAGATAGATAGCCTATAAAAGGTTCGAGAATATTTTAGAAGATTAAAAATTAACAATTTTATTGCGTGTGTTTGATGCGAATGAGTCGATGCTTGGTCGAAATTTTTGCAGAACAAGTAGTCATGACAAATTAAAGCATTCTGTCAAACTCAAATCCTTCAATTATTCAATCTAAACTCCCTAAAAGTAAGTATTCTTAGACTTTGACTTGGGAATTTTTTTTTAAGTTGCAATTTCCGCTGCATATTTATTTTCCTGCGATTCTTTCAAAAGGAACTCGAACCTGCACCAAACACCTATTACTAGATACATAACCTATAATCATTTATCCAAAACATGTAAGATATTTACTACTGATATTTTCAAAACTGGTTATGTCTAGAAACATTCAGGAAGCTCTAAAGGACCAGGATTGGAGATTGCAGTATTTAAAGAAATGAATGCCTTAAGGAAGAACAGTACTTCGAAAATTGTTGAAATACCTAAGGATCAGAATATAGTAGGATGCAAATAGGTCTTTACTGTTGGAATGTATACCCTCTTAAACTAGGTCTCTTATGTAATTTTGACTTATATTAATAATAGTATTTTTTTTCTCAGAATTTATTTGTGAAATCTTCTTTATATTTGTGCATGATTTTATTGGAAAAGACTCATTGTGTTTAAATAAATGGTTTATGTGAATCTCTTTCACAGTAAGGTATGGACCATGGGATACTTAACATATAAACTTCTGTTCATAATCGAATGATGGGAATGAGAATCTCATCATGGCAAGGTTATTATGTTATGAATTCTAAATAGAGAATGACTTGCCTTTAGCCAATGAATAGTCTTCTCATTTCATAACACAAGCGTATTTTGAATACGTATAATAAGATCTGTTGTAGTGATTTCTAAAATTATTATGTGATAGAAACCTAGACTACTACTATAGCGTGGACTTTTACTCTACAACTTGAATATAAGTTGGTGGTCTGACGAAACTGGAAGCGTATGCTTTGATATACTATAGTTGAGGTTCTTTAGAAAGACTGATATACTTATATGTTGGGTATATGTAACTAGTTAGTCAAGACAAACTTGCATAAGATAGTGTCTATACTATATCGCCCCTTATGATTATCCGAATGATCTAATTATCCAGAATCCTAGAGAATATAACTTGGATATTGGCTTTAGAGTAGCTCCCTTGGAAAGCGAAAATATTCTAAGAAGTCGTGAATCATTGGACTAGAAGCCTAAGAATAGTAGATGTCTTTTAGAGAGGTGTTAGTATATTCTTTCCTCTCTAAATGAACGGCGATGTCTAGAGGGGTATTTTAGTCATTTCACCTGTGGGTCGAAGACATAACTAATACAACATTGTCCTTGAGATCAATATTTTCTTATGGTAATATTAAAAAATATTTAAAATATAAAATACAACTATTTATATAACAAGGGTATTTTTGTCATTTTAGTAGCCAAGGCGATGTGTCTTTTTGATCCTCGAAATAGCCTGTAAGTCCTAATTATTTTAGGTCGAGGAAATGATCACAATAAAAATGATTTTATTTTATTCAAGAAGTCTAATTTATTTTTTGGATTGGAATAAAATAAAAGAACGAGAGAAATTAAATTTATTATCTAGTTTAATTAATTAATTAATTATTCAGGGTCTAAACCCAAATTGAATAATTAGAAAAATTAACTTGGGTTTATACTAGTTAATAAAAGACTAAAAAATATTTTAATTTATTTGGGCTTATTAATTATTTATTAGGTTATTTTAATAGGCTCGAGAAATAAATAATTAATGGTTATTATTTTTTGACTCATTGGGTCCAAGAGAAATAATAAATTATTTTGGCCCAATAGCCTGGACTAAAGGATTTTTTTTATTCACGGAACAGAAGAGTTAAGGCAATGCCAAACCTCTTATGTTGATAACTTCCAAATGTTTTGAAATATTAAACACCGGTATTTTGGTTATCTAGTTTAGTGGATAGTCATAGGTTGTGATAGGGTTCTGATCACCGAAAAACACACGAAAAAAATAACAGAGCTGGTTTCCTCTACCAAGCGCGTCTCTCTCTCTCTCTCTCTCTCTCTCTCTCTCTCTCTCTCTCTTGTTTTTATCTTCTTGACTTTGCTAATCAATGTCTCAGTCTAGAGTCGAAGCCGTTTCAGTGGTTTGTACGACATCTACTTCACAACCAAATAAACCAACACAGCGCAGAGGTATTAAATTTTTTTTCCTCTTTCGTTGCAGCGCTTCTTGTGTTGTTCTTGGTTTCGTTTATGTCGCATGCATGGCTTCCTTTGATTCATTGCATGGCTTCTCGTTTTTATTTATTTATAATTAAATAAATATTTATTTATCTGGACTTATTAATTATTTATTAGGTTATTTTAATAGGTCTGAGAAATAAATAATTAATGGTTATTATTTTTGGGCTCATTGGGTCCAAGAGAAATAATAAATTATTTTGGCCCAATAGCCTGGACTAAAGAGTTTTTTTTATTCACGGAATAAAAGAGTTAAGGCTGTGTCAAACCTCTTTTGTTGATAACTTCCGAATGTTTGAAATATTAAACACCGGTATTTTGGTTATCTGGTTGAGTGGATAGTTGTAGGTTGTGATTGGGGTTCTAAACACTGAAAAACACACGAAAAAAATAACAGAGCTGGTCTCTCTCTCTCTCTCTCTCTCTCTCTCTCTCTCTCTCTCTCTCTCTCTCTCTCTCTCTCTCTCTCTCTCTCGTTTTTATCTTCTTAACTTTGCTAATCAATAGCAAAGGATCAAGAAGGACCATTCCTTGCCTAAGTTATTTCACCAACTAGATTGGGCGGTGGAATATTCTAAGAAGCGAAGAGCTTCGCGTTCATGCCATGGAAGAGTAGAAGATTGGCGGGTCATCAATTGGAGTCGTCGTCTAGAGTCGAAGCCGTTTCAATGGTTTGTACGACATCTACTTCATAGCCAAATGAACTAACACAGCACAGAGGTATTAAATTTTTTTTCCTCTTCCGTTGCGGCGCTTCTTGTGCTGTTCTTGGTTTCGTTTATGTCGCATGCATGGCTTCCTCTGATTCGTTGTCTTCATTTACGATAAAAAGCAAGGTAGATGGTAGTGTAGAGAGATATTAGACGAGGCTTGTCACAGAGGCTTCATGCATACATATGAATAGACTATCAGGAAATATTTGCCTCTGTAGCTAAAATAAACTCAATTAGAGTATTATTATCATTGTGATCAATTTCAATTGGCATTTGTATCAGCAGGATGTTAGAAACACCTTTATCAATGGATATCTAAATGAAAAGGTTTTTACGAGTCTTCCTCTGAGTTTTGAAATTGGAGCAAGAAAGGTGTATAGATTGAAAAAGTCCTTATATGGTCTCAAGCAGTCTCCTAGGGCGTGGTTTGCACGTTTTGTCAAAGTTGTGAAGTGACTTAGTTATATTCAAAGTTAAGTTGATCACACCATGTTACAGACACTCGAAGGAAGGTAAAGTTGTTGTGTTGATTGTATATGTTGATGGTATCATCTTAATAGGGAGTAACCACAAGGAGCTTGGAGAACTTAAAAGGAAGCTTGAAAAAAAATTCGAAATCAAGGATTTGGGAGTTTTGAAATACTCTATTGGGATGGAGTTTGTAAGATCTAAAAAAGGTATATTTATCAATTAACATAAATATGTTCTTGATTTGTTGATCGAAATAGGCATGATAGGATGTAAGTCTGATAAAACACCTAAGAGACCAACACTAGACTATAACCAGCAGGGACAAAATCTATACAAGAGAGGGAGTCAATCCGAGACTTGTCGTGAGGAGAATTTATTTGTTCTATACCCAACCTGATATAGTCTTTCCAAGGAATGTGGTCAGTTAATTCATGCATTCACCTGGGTTTGAACATCTCAAAACAGTATATCGGATCTTGAGGTATATGAAGAGAACATGCAATAAAGGTATTCTATTTAAACGACAAGGACATTTGTAAGTTGGAGCTTACACTGATGCAGATTGAGCGGGAAGTCTAACTGATAGAAGGTTTATTTTTGGATATTGCTCATTTGTGGGTGGCAGTTTAATCACTTGGCGAATCAAGAAACAGAATGTAGTAGCTTGAAATAATGCAGAGGCTGAGTTTAGAGCTTTAGCACAGGGAATTTGTGGGGTTTTATAGACTAAGAGATTATTATTAGAGTTGAAGACATCAGAGCCTATGCCAATGAAGATGCACTATGATAACAAAGCAATAATTTTAATTGCACATAATCTGATACTTCATTATCGCACAAAGCATGTAGAAGTTGACAAGTACTTCATCAAAGAAAAATTAGATGATAGGGTAATTTGTGTGAACTATGTCCCTACTAAAGAGCAAACAACTGATCTATTTGCGAAGAGATTACATAAGAAATAGTTTATTTGGTTAGTAAACAAGTGGGGCATAAAAGTGAAGGCTTAAAATAGCAAAAATCATCAAATCAAAAGTATGCTAGCAAAACGAAAAATTTACCATAGCGATCGAATGGCCCTCTTCGCATTGATGTAGATGTTTATACAAGGATACTTGAAGTTATTGGATCACATCCTTGTAAACATTGACTGCGTCTTATTTATGCGAAACGTTTGATCTTCCGAAATGGTGCTTGTAGCACAACCGGTGAAAGCTTAAAGAAGTGGGTTTGATAAGCTTTTGCTTTCTGCGAAGGCTTCACAAAAGATGGATTTCGTCTCTGTGAATGATGAACCCAGAAGTGCAAAACCAAAAAACTACACTTCAATTTATTTTCCATTCGTTTCAACAAATGCCCTGAGAGAGAATTCATTTGCATGCAAACAGAAAATATCTATTCTTTCTGTTATCCTTCACGCGAAACAATACGGGATCTATCCCGTGTTGTTTTATTTTATATTATTTTATTTTTATTAATTAATTAAATTATTAATTAATTAATTATTTTTAATTTTATTTTACCCTTGGTCTTATTCATTGGGCCATATAAAATTATTTATTCTTGAGCTTGAACACCCATAAATAATAAATTTCAATTATTTATTTTCTGAACTTTATTAAACAACCTAATAAATAATTAACAACCCAAATAGACCAATATAAAATCTTATACATTTTATCTAGTTTATATCCAGATTAATTTTCTAATTATTCAATCTGAACCTTGGCCCTGAATAATTAATTAACCAATTAAACTAGATAAAATATATACTCTCTCGAGCCTTTTATTTTATTCTAATCCAATAATAAATTAGATTACTTAAATAATATAAAATAAAATCTATAATTATCAAGACTAATTCCTTAACTCAAATCTGTCAGGACCTAAGGACCATTATGGAGACCAAAAGATACATTGTTTTGGCTACTAAAATAACTAAAATAACCCTACTATATAAATAATTATATTTTATATTTTAAATATTTCATAATATTACCATAAGAAAAATATTGATCCTAAGGATAATGTTGCATTAGTAAAGTCTTCGACCTACAGGTGTAATGACTAAAATACCCCTCTACGAAGCGTCGTGCATTTAGAGATGAAGAGTGTACTAACACCTCTCTAAAAGACATCTACCATCCTTAGACCTCTAGTCCAATGATCCACGACTCCTGAAATATTTTCACTTTCTAAGGAAGCTACTATAAAGTAAACATTCAAGTCATGTTCCCCAAAGCCCTAGTTAATTAGATCATTTGAACAGTCACAAGGGGTGATATAGTATAGAAATTATCTTGTACAAGTCTGTCTCAACTAACTAGTCACATATACTCAATATACAAGTACATAAACTCTACGAAAGAACCTCAACTATAATATATCAAAGTATATGCTTCTAACTTCGTCAGACCACTAACTCATACTCAAACGGTAGAGTATTAATCCACACTGTAGCAGTAATAGTCTACGTTTCTTTTAAATATACTTTTAGAAATCACTATTACAGGTCTTGTTCTACGTATTCGAAATACACTCATACTATGAAGTGAGTGGACTACTCACTAACTAAAGGTAAACCATTCTCCATTTAGAATTCATAACACAATAACCTAAATATGATGTAATTTACATTCTCATCAATCGGTTAAAAACAAACATTTATGTGTTAAGTAACATGCGATTCATACCTTACTATGAAAGACCACCATTCACATAAATCACTTACTTAAACACAATGGGCCATTTCTAAACGTAAATTGTGCACAAATAAAATGTAAATTCACAAACAAATTTTGAGAATAAATTTTTTTATTAATAAATTTGATAATTACATCAAATAAATTAGTCTAAAAGGCATATATTCCAACAAAAAGACATTTTTAAACCCAACTTGAGGGGGAGTATCGAGAATAGAAACTGTTTAGGAAAAATTAAGTTGTAATCATGTAAATATGGTAACTACGTGTCATGGTTATTTTAGAAAGTTTTATTTGTGGCTGATTTCTTTTCCTCTTTTTGCTGATATTCTTTCTCTCTAAATCAACGATTCTATTTCGAATATTGGGCTGTAATTATGCTATAACCATATTGTAAATTATTATAAAGACAATCTCATGCGAGACCCGTGTTGGGATATATGCCCTCTTAGATTAGGTTTCTGATATAAATATCGAATGTGTTAATAAAAGAATTTATTTCGAAAACTCATTTGTGAAATTATTTGCATCATTTGTACACATTTTCGATTGGAAAAGACCCATTGTGTTTAAATAAATGATCCATGTGAATGGAGATTTTTCACAGTAAGGTATGGATCATGAGTTATTTAAACACATAAACATTTGTTCTTAACCGATTGATGAGAATAGGAATCTCATTATGTTTAGGTTGTTATGTTATGAATTCCAAATGGGGAATGACTTACCTTTAGCCAGTGAGTAGTCCACTCACTTCATGACATAAGTGTATTTCGAATACGTAGAATAGAACCTGTAGTAGTGGTTTCTAAAAGTGTTATATGGTAAAAACCTAGACTACTACCGTTACAGCGTGGACTAGTACTCTATGACTTGAGTATGAGTTGGTGGTATGGCGAAGCTGGAAGCATATACTTTGATATGCTATAGTTGAGGTTTTATCGTAGGGTCAATATACTTGCATGTTGGGTATGTGTGACTAGTTAGTTAAGACATACTTATACAAAATAGTTTCTACACTATATCGCCCTTTGTGATTGTCTGAATGATCTAAATATCCAGGGCCCTGGGAAACATAACTTGGATGTTTGCTTTAGGGTAGCTTCCTTGAAAAGCGAAAACACTCCAGGAAGTCGTGGATCATTGGACTAGAAGTTTAAGGATAGTATATGTCATTTAGAAGGGTGTTAGTACACTTCTTCCTCTCTAAATGAATTGCAATGTGTAGAGAGGTATTTTAGTCATTTCACCTGTATGTCGAAAACTTTGCTAATGCAGCATTGTCCTTGGGGTCAATATTTTCTTATGGTGATATTAGGAAATATTTAAAATGTAAAATACATCTATTTATACAATAGGGGTATTTTGATCATTTTAGTAGCCAAGGCGATGTGTCTTTTTGGTCCTTGGAATAGCCCGTAAGTCCTAATTATTTTTGGGTTGAAAAACTGGTCTCAGTTGAGAGGGTTTCATTTTATTCAGGAAGTCTAATTTATTATTAAACTGGAATAAAATAAATGAAGAGAAATTTATTATCTGGTTTAATTGGTTAATTAATTATTCAGGGCCTAGGTCTAGTTTGAATAATTAAAAAATTAATCGGGACTTAAACTAGAGGAAAATAATTAATACTTAATTATTTATTAGGTTTTTATTTAATCCCAAGAAATAAATAATTAAAGTTTGATTATTTTGGTTCATTAATTATTTATTGGGTTATTTATTTTATCCCAAAGAAAATAATTAATGTTTATTATTTTGAAATTTTCGGGTCTAAGAAAAATAATAAATATTATTTTGGCTCAATAGCCTGGACCATAGGATTTTTTCAGACACAGTTCAGAAGAGTTTAGAGTGAAGCCAAAATTTATTTTGTTAATAATATTCGGGTGTTTGAAATATTAAATTTTGGGAATATTAGTTTTATCAAAATAATTATTTTTTGTTTCATGATTCTTGACTTTCTGTGTGGAAAAATAAAATGAAATTAAAAAATAAATAATAAAAATTTCTCAGACTCTTGGCTCTTTGTCTCTCGTGTCTTTTCTCCTATTGGCTTTTGGTTTTTGTTTTCTTAACATAAGAAACCAAAGGAAGCCAACGGTAGAGAGTGAGGAAAAATCTGTGAGACCTTATTCATCTCATTTCTATGATCACCAACTGAAATTAGGCTGTGGAATATTCTGAGAATTGAAAAGCCAAGCATTGCACCAGAGGAGAGCACCGGAACCGGAGGCTTCATCGTGATGGCAAGAAGGAAGCTGTTCTTATCTTTAATTCACTCAACCATAATCTTCAAGGTTTAAGGCTCCAAAATGTATGGTTTTAATCCCTCCATGCTACTAACATGCTCTGTTATGATTATATTTCTTATCTCCATTTTTATTCCCGTATGTCATGCTCTCTGTTTCTGCCAATTCCTTCAACCTGGACTTTTTCCCCTTTTTTTGGCCTTTCCTATTTGGGTTTTCCTTTAATTATGTTTGGTGGGCTTAGGGTCCAATTGATGATGTGGAGTTATTATGTGATATTAGAAAGTTAGTGGGGTTATAGATTTTAATTGATTATTTTAGTTTAGGGTTTCTTTTATTCTATAACATGCGACGTTCTAAATAAACAGATCGTTTTTTCAGTTCTGTACTAGAAGAGGAGAATAACGATGGGAGTGGAGAACCTAGGGTAGAGATTGAGCCAGAAACCACAAACTTGGGTAAGTTTAACTCCTCTTCTCTTTGATTATGGATCTAGATTGTTCTTAGGCCTTTAGGTTTATGATTATGAGGTAATGGATTATAGGGTTTTGAATTGGAGGATTTCAGTAATGTTATGATTCTGAGTTGTAGTTGTGGTTATTGGGAAATTGTAGGCATCTAAGAGCTTTTGGTGGTGATTAAGAAGATTTGACTTGTTGAATTATCTGATTGTGACGTTAGACAAGAAAATTAGGTTTACCTGTATTTTGGCTACTGATTGTTGTTCTAAAAAAAATCATGCGAGTTTTAAATCCTTTATGAAATTGCTATTTTGAATATATGAAAAATGGTATTGTGCATGATATGTTTACTTATTAAATTCTATTTTGATGTTGTAAATGGAATCCATTGGTTTAAGTTGTGTTCTATGCTTATGCTCCAATTTTGATTCATGAGAATGTTAAATTGCTTGTGGGTTTTGCTTTAGTAGAGAATTCCCAACTTTATAAGCTATAAGACCCTACTAGTGGGATACAATACCTTGGATAAGCTAAGGCCTTTCTTCCAATGAAATATAATAATTGGAAAACTGATCAATTAAGTCAAACCAAATCCCCAAGCATGAATCATCTTCGTGAATTAAGTTATGTTTGAGTATGTATATATATGTTTAAACGATTTTTAGTGCATAAAAAATAGTATTTTTTATTAATAAAGTGGATGGTTGGTTTGGTTCTTGGGGTTGGGATGGTGCAGGTTGGCTTTTGGGTGCTCTGAAAATCATGTTTGCACATTTCAGAGCGTACCCGGCGATGGCTCCCTTGCTCAAGACCGGCACCGGCTTCACACTGTTCGGTGCACCTGGTGCCAGCCGTGTTCCTCCACCCGACGTTGGCTCCCCTCTGATTTTATTCCGGCGCCGATTTTCTTTTATTGAAACGATGGTCTTTTTATTTTTTTTTAATTTATTGGTCATTATTCTCATGGAATAAATAACACCAGTTTAATATTCAGGTGTCGGTTATGCATTATTTAATTCAGTATTGAATAAAACTAAGAAATTTATTGTTCCTCTTTCCCTCCTTCTTGTATCTGTGTGCTATATTCTAAGATCTTCATATAGTGCGATCAACCCATTAAGAAGATATTCTAAAACCTTATGAGTTGTATACTACAATAATTTGAAAGCTATTTTGAACAAGTGTTTTATAAATGTATATGTATATGTAACATGCTCAATCCCAGGTAAGCCAAATTTCCTTACTGAGCTAGTGAACTCATTCCTTATTTATCATTTTATAGGATATTAGTTAGAAGAAGAAGAACTAGATGAGTGGTTGAGGAAGATTGGCAATAATATCTGGCTGTTATTTCTAAATTTCTAAAATATGTTTATTTATTTGAACGGCTAGGATGTTTTGTTAGACTTTGATGGTTTTGATGGATGTATGTATGTTATGTACTTGGTAGATTATGCAAATAAATACTCATTTAATGTCAGTTGGGTTGCTTAGACTTGATTACAAATTTGAGTTTCTAGGAGTGTGAGTTTATATGTGTGGGTTATTTGAGTATCAGAATAGTGCAGTGGAAGCGTGGTGAATCAATTTGAGGTGCTAAAAGTTCGGCATATCAATTTGAGAGGTGCTGCCGTGTCATCCCCGGACTCAAAGCGTGACATCTCAATAGAAGAGAAGATTATTCATTTAATTCATTTCTTTCAAGTAGTATGATGTGGACTACGATACTTTTGGCCTGTTCTTGTTAGCTTTAGCTTCTAAAGTAGTAAATGTATTCATTTTCCTTTCTCCTTTTTTAACATTGTATGATTTCCTAAATTCTTTAGAAAAAAAAAAAAAGAAGAAGAGTATGAGACTATAAGACTTTTGACCTATTTGTTAGCCCTAAGGACATTCTCTTATGACAAATATTGATGAGAACTAACTTGTGTGACTTACATGTTATAGGATATATTTGACCTCAATTCTTTCAAGGCATGCAAACAAGGTTGCTAAGTAGCTCTTAAGGAAATGAATCTAAAGTGGTGATTGATCAAGTACAACTTCAACCTAAGAGCTCGCAAGATCGTGAAGTCTTTGTAAAAGAACTTTATACTAGGAATCATTTATTAAGGTATATTATGTAGAACTCCTTTGTCTTCTTTACTTTATGATTCAATTTATTTCTACCTTAAAGCACTCAAGAAAAAAGATTTCAAAATATTAAATCTTCAGAATTTTGGATTGAGTAATTTGGATGGCTCTGCATCCAAATGCTCCGTTCAAAACTCTATGAACAGTATTAAAATGCTTCTGCCTAGAAAAGTGTCATTTTGGACTCACCTTTTGGATGCTCCATCATCCGATCCTTGAATCCAAAACTTTGAAAAATCTGATAAAGAGAAACTAGCTGTTGGAGTTTTACTTTTTGCTTCTATAAAAACTTTCAAAACTCAATTTTAAAGAAAATTTTTGTCCTATCTTTTTAAGAAACACTCTTATTCTCTAAAATACAAAAATCTCCCTTTTCATTAGTATTTCAAAGTGAAATCTAATTGTTTCAAAAGGTAAAGGTTGTTGGTACTTATTTGTTTTACATATTTGCTCGAAAGTGTGGGTTATCTCTATTTCATTCTTACAATCTTTTTTGAATATCAAGGTTGTAGTGTAAAACTTATTTGAGGTGAGCCTTGATTTGTAGTTGATTAAGATGTTTGGTTAAAACCAAGTGTGGTGATCCCCTCTTGTAATTGGTGTAGGCAAACACCATTATGTTGGCTTGAGTTTATAGTGATTTAGTTTAAAATCCTTAAATGTGAGTTTAAGGTAGTATATGTAGATTTTGAAGGATCGAACCACTATAAATCTCTTATTCATCTTTCTTGCATTTAACTTCTGATTGCTTGCGAATTTTTTTAACCAACAGTTTCAAAAATTCAAAAGAAATATTTATGATTCTCAACAACTCATCTTTATTTTTGTAGTAATTGCATATCTCTTGTCTCATTTCATTAAGATCCTAGTTGGTTCCTTAAGGCTGCTCAAAAACTTTTCTTTACATATTTAGCAAACTTCTCAATTTGAAAAACAAAAGGAGGACTTCAAAAAATTGATCCTTTTTTAAAAGTATTTTAAATTTTCCAAAAACCTTATTCACCCCCTTAAGGTTTTTCACTATTTTTATTAATTTTAATTTTTAGAGTGGCAAAAAAAAGTGCTTATTAAAAAAGTTGTTTGAAAATTAGATCAAGTGTGTTCTTTACTCAAGAATTCATATTTTGTAGATTTATAATTCCTTAATTTTAGTCCTTATAAACTATTATTTTCTTTGCTTATATTATATTAGGAAATTAACTTCACATCACTGTGAAATTTATTTATTATAAATAATAAATAATTTTTTAATTTACATTTCTTAATTGGTTAAAGTTATGGTAGAGAAAGAGTATTGGGTCCACATGTTACTAATCGCTCAAATTAGCTATAATAGTACCGATAAAAGTTAGGGTATCCCTTAAGTAAAATATTAAATTCAAATCTTCTATATATAATATATAAAAAAGACTCATTTGGATCTTTCTCTTTCACATGGGAATCTTATGTATGGAAACAATTCCATTGGAGCTGTCTTCTATGAGGGATTTGACTGAAAGAGAAAATCAGATTAGTCACGTACTGTAAAATAGACACAAATTTTCATAACCCCCTTAACTATACAAAAATCGACCATAGTTGCTTGGAATATACCAAAAATCAGCTATAGTTGCTTGGAATACACGGAGAACCTGGGGTCTAATTGTAAAAAAAAAATAGATTAGTTGTGCATCGTAAAACAAACACAAATTCCCATATACTTCATTAGCCTATAAAAATCAGCCATTGTCGTTTCAAATACACTAAGAGCCTTCCTTAATTTTCCTAGCCATATATCTCATCTTCTATTAAATCGGATTAGTTATAAACCATAAAACAGACACAATTCTCATATATCTCCTACCTTATCTTTCATTGAACTAGATTAGTTATGAATAGATCTCATACTTATACCCCTATCCCAAAAAAAAAAAAAAAAAAAGGAAGGCTATTGTGGCTTGGAATAAACCAAGAGCCTCTTTTTGTTCTCTTAGCCATATACCTTATTTTCCATGTATAGAAAAAAAATTCCATCAGAACTCTATCTTCCCTAAAGGACCTAACTAAATGAGTAGACCAATCTAATCGTGGAACTTAGTCTCCCAAAAAGGGTCTGACCAAAAGAGCTAATTGAATTAATTGTAGCTTTGATTGGATATTGACCTAAGGGAAAAATAGCCATTGTGGCTTGGAATATACCAAGGAAGGCCATAAATTTTACTAAATGAGTAGATTGGATAAGTTGTAGATTGTAAAACAAACAAAAAGTCTGACTAATCTTATATTTGTTATGATGCATACCAAAAATAGATTATGTATTTATATTTTACAAATTGCAATAAAATATTTTATTCATTTAATGATTGTTTGTTTATATATATTTGCACATCAAGGTCTAAGTATGACTAATTAATGACATATGTATTGGGTCGTTATTCATAGTAAGGTATATGTAATGGACATTTAACATATGAGAAAAATATTGTTTTGATGAAATTGGGGTATTTCATCAAGGTAAGATTATTATGATTTGGTTTCTAAATGAGAAATGGTTTACTTTTAACTAGTAAGTAGTTTTCTCAAGTCATTAGTATAAGCATATTATCTAATTAATTAATTATCTTGGGTAATTTTATATTGGGTCCAAGAGGATCAATTAATTAATAAAAGAGAGAGTTGGGTCAAATCCTTGGCCCACTGGAATATAGATGACACAGCAATTACGGTTTGGAAACCCTGAAGTAGCCGAATAATAAAAGGAAAAGAAAAGAAGAGATTTTGGCTATAGTTTTGTAGTTAGTGCGTGCTGTGTTTTTCTTTTACATGAGTGAAAAACAGAAATAGCATAGTGTACCGCCTCATTTTTCTTTTCTCTCTATAGCTCTTCCAAGTTCTTTCTTTCTTCATTCTTGATTCTATTTTCACTAGTAAATAGTCTATAGAAGGTTTACAGAATATTTTGGAAGATGGAAAGTTAGCAATATTGATATGTGTTTGATGGGAAGGAGCAGGGTCTTAGTTGGTATTCTTGTAGAACAAGTGACTATTCCAATCCAAGAAGCTCCGTCAAGCTCAATTCGGCAACCGGTAGTTCAGCCTAAGTGCCATAAAAGTAAGTTTTCTAGATTATAAAAGGGAAAATTTTGAAAAATCTAGTTTCCGCTGCGTTTATTTATTTCTTGTGATCATTCGATATTTTGTTAGGGTAAAAAGTAAAAGTGTTTAAGGAAGAGAAATAATATATTGTTTAGTTGAGATAAAAAGAGGGAAGAAAAGAGGAGTGAGTATAAATTTGGAGGTGAATATATTATTTACATCATTTAGTAAATTAGAAAGTAAAGATGGAAAAGAAGTAAATTAGTAGGGGGCTTTTTTCTTCTCTATATTAGAAAAGTAACTCGTCTAAATTTGGATAGATTTGATGCAAACTAGTATAATGTTTATTATTTACTTTCTTTTCACCCTAACAAAAAAAATATAAATAAATTATATTTACTCCCTTTAATAGAAGTAAATGTTCTCTTTTTCTTTCTCTTTCCTCTCCCCCTTCTCCTTTGTGAACCAAACATAGAATAAATATGGAAATAAATAAGAAAACATCATATTTGTTAGAGATGAATGTGGAAGGAAAGCAAATTGGGAAGGGAAGTTATTCCTCTACATTAGCAAATTTTCCTTTCTCATTTTGAAATGGTTAGGAAATAAATGATGTTAAAAGTTAAACGTATCCTTACTTTACACTTTAAATAATTAAAATAATAAATCTAATATAGATAATAGTAAAATTAATATAATAAGAAGATTTTTATTTACTTCCCTCCTACTATAATCAAACAAGATAGAAGTAAATCTAATTTACTTTCCTTAATGGAAGTAAAGGTACTACTTTCCCTTCCCCTCCTTCTTTATGTACCAAAACAAAGTATAAAAGAATAGACTAAATTAGTCGTGACTGTAGACACAAATTCCGATTGAATTTCAAACTTGGACAAAAAAAAAAAAAAAAAACTATAGTGGCTTGAAATACAAGGGGGTTTCTCTAAGTCAAATACTTTATCTTCTTGGGATAACATTCCCTTGTAAGCGGATCTACCAACCGATCCAACAGCTCTGGTAGACAAAGTAAATTTGGGATATACCTCAGTTGTAACATCTCATTATCTATGTACCCCAAAAGAGGGAGGGATATTACCCCATTCTTAGGACCAAAGGTCTTTATAATAGGCAATAAGAAATAGAAAGAAATAAATTAAATCCGAACTTATTACAACTAATTAAATATTTATACATGTCTCCAAATAAAGTATTCAAATGAAATACATCAACATAAAGTAATAATATCTTCAATCTCTAAGTAAGCTCAACCTTGTCAATGTAAAACCTTCCTGAAAACATGGCATAAATAATGTGAGAATTGCTTCCCAATAAGTCTTATGTGTGCTTTTGTACATTTGAAGTTGTTTTATGGAATGCAGCTTTAAATGAATAATAAGAAATATTTACAAATCATCTTAATAAACTTTTAAGATATAGATAAGTATTTTGCAACTTTTATATATATAAAAAAGAATACATTTAGAAAAGTAAACCACTCTAGAATAAGTGACTATAGAAACTTATATCATAGCCAATGCCGTAAAACCCTACATCAAGACGAAATATTGTGAAACCCTACATCACAACATAGTGGGTGATCGGCCCACTAGGTGAGATTCTCCTCCATCTCTTACCCAAACTTACAGGTTGTCTAGTAAGAGTTTATCTTTTGGAGGTAACCTCCTACCAAAAGACTTATCCTAACTTTCTAAAACTAGTATTATTAGCATACCCTTATTGAGTACTCAACGTTTGTTTATTCCATTAGGAAAAAATCACAAAGTCTCTTAATGCTTGAATATGTAATCATGGTTAAGTGAGTTTTAATTTGAAACTTGCTTTAAGGAGAAAGCAATATTTTTATTTGCCAAGTCATTGTTTGATTGAAAATGCTCATTTTGGAAAAGGAAAAAAATCAACTGCATGTGCACTTCAAATACATAATCTCCTTATTATAATAACAACATTTGACTTGCAATAGAACATTTGTACACAAACAATTTTATACAAGAACTTACTTGATTCTCACTTCACGCAATTATTAGTGTTCTACCTTACCTTTATTAATGGAGCCCAGCTCCATTTATAGGAAAATACAAAGTTCTATCACAATTTTACCCAATAACCTTTATAACAAAATACATAGTCATATAATATCTCTACTAACAAAATCCTCAATCTGTACTATCAATTCTCATAAAAAACTTATAATAGATAGTATAACAATATATAAATCAGCTTCTATCATGAATAGTACTTCAACATAGATAACCCTATTTCTACTGTATCACATGCCATACATAAAATCATACTTCATTTGTCATAAAAAAATCTTAATATGTGCACAATATCATAAAGTCATAACTTAATCATATACTAAATTTTAAATGAATCACATAATATCAAATGGATAACATTAACATCAAATTGACAAAATCCATCGATTAAAACACATATCACAAATTTTATACTCTTAACAAAACATAAGTAAATCTTCCTCCTAGACATAAACAAATTTTCCATACAACAAAGTCATCTAATTATACTATAGCAAACAACTTATCATAAAATCACAAAAGTATATTCAACATATCTTAAAACACATCACTACTCCTCCACAGGTTAACAAATATCTCATATCACCATTCATTCATCCCTTCCTCCAATGATACCAAGTAATCAAAAGATAACTTCATCATGAATCATTTCAATACATCATCTAGACATAGTTCCTATACAACTTGAGTTTATTCAAAGTAGGAGTAAAAGTTAGATAAGGTTTACTCGATTGGTGATCAAGTTGCCTACATGATGAAAATGGTGATTGTTGTCATAGGCCTTTGGTCGTTGATTGCTAGAAGGGTTCAACTTCAATCTCCTTTGATGATGCCAATCCGAGCAAGAGAAGGAAAAACAGAGGAATGAAGTGTGTGAAAGTCTAGCAATTTCGGTCCAAAAAGGAAGAGAAAAAAATTAAGAGATAATAAAAATATAAAATAGAATACCTTCTTGTATTGAAACCGTAAGGAAGATGATCTTGAAGTTGATATTTGAAAAGGAAGAATCTTAATTTGTTTGTTGCTAGAATCTAAGAGAAAGGGGGGAGCTTGTGAGTGTCTTGTTAGTTTTGAGTGCTTTAGAGTGAGTTTTGGTGTTTGAGGATGGTCGAATGGTTAAGCAAACTAGCAGGTATTCTTGGTGCTTTGGGTGTGTTTGAGAGGATAGTTGAAGATGAGAGAATGAGTGATGTGCTAGTTGTGTTTGAGAGCTTTGTGTAAGCTTTGTGAATAAGTGTGATCGAATAGATTAGATTGGAAGAGTTTAGTGTTCTAGAGAGTTTTAAGAGTTAGGTTTGGTCTTTGAATATTGAAATTCAAAAGAGGGTATTGAGAGAATTATGGCTACAATAGAGGAACTTGGTGATCCATGTGGAAAGTTGAAGAAAGGAGAAGAAGAGAAGAAGAAATAATGAAGAATTATGCTCAGTTTTGCTAAGAATTTAGAGGATTAATGGAATTTCAAGTGGGGCTTGTTTATAAGAAAATTGAGAAACCAAATGGAACTAGAGGAGTCTAAGAATTGAATTTCAAATTTAAAAGTTTGAAAAGGAGAGAAAGTAACTGGAGTTTAAGAGATGTTTGAGGTGCTTCAATGGAGTTAGTTCAGCTGCTAGAGAGAACAGAAGAAGGGAAGAAGAAAATTTGGTTATTTGAGGCTTGAAGAATCCAAGAGTTTAAGGAAGTTAACTCAAAGAAAGATGGAAGAAGCTGGGAGCTTGCATTCGGTTGCTAAGATAATATTGGAAAGCTGGAATGATTGAGAGCTTTTAGGAGGGTTCCTAGGTTTTTAATTTTAAATTTAAAGTAGTTTGAATTGAGAAAATATAGGAGAGAGTGAAGGTGCAACAATGGAGGCTGCTCAATTTTTATGGAGGAAGAAGAAAGAGTTGATGCTTCAGCTTGGAAGCTAAAGGCATCAGAGAGCTTTGAGGGAGCAAATGGAAAAGATTGAAGCCTGAAAATTCTAGTTATATAAAAGAGAATTGAAAGGAGATATAGTAGGGAATAGTTAGGCTTTCGCATTTTGAATTCAAAGAATTTTGAGTGGCAAGATTGTGGCTAGAATTTAGGAGAGTTTGAAGATGTTGCCATGGTGATGTTGCTTGGTTTCTTAAGTGAATGGTGTGAACCGAGACGGTGCTACTCGTTTCCTATAATGATGATAAAGAAAATTGAACAATACCTTTGTGTGTTTTTATAGGGAAATTGAGAGTAGGAAGGCTATTATGTGAGGAATAGGTGCAACAAGATGATGAGATCATATGCTTTGCATATGTACCTCATTTAAACGAGGTTGAACTTGTGCAAAAGACATGAAAAGGGAAATATGCTTTAGCTTTGTTCAAACTAGAAGAGACCAATTAATAGATGGAAAAGAGAAACCAATATATGTATAAGAGAAGGAAAGAAACCGAGAGGCTTTAATGAGGAGCTCATGAACTAATATATAGGAATAGTTTAGGGAGTTTAAATTCAAATGCAACCTATTAAATTTTAATGCTCTCCTAGTTTCAGTTAAGCGGGTTGCAAGTAGGAAAATTTTCACAAGAAAATAGGGCATTAGTTATTTATTTGTAGGAGTATATCAAGGTGTTTTAAAAGTTAAAAGGTTGCAAGACTTTTCGAAACTTTGTCATTTAAATTCCATAGAAATACCTTTCCTCAATTCTCTCATAGATTTCAGCCAACTTAGCTTAAGTATGGCTAAACTTTGAGATCAAACAATGCGCTTGAAAATTTTAAGACATGAAACATATAAATAGGATAATTCGAATTGAAATAAAGTTTAAGTTTGAAAGAGTTAAGAGTTATGACATGAAGCACAAGTATAGGAGATTCAAGGTTTACTTAGACCATTCTTATGACATAAATAGAAAAGTTAGGAATTCAATTCCAAACGTCCCAAAACATTCTTCCTATGCCTAAGGAATGTAATAAAAAAAAATTCAATGGTGGTTGAGAGTGCACCACCCAGCCAAAAGAATTAGGAAGAGATTAAAATCTAAATAATTGTTGCAAATGGAATTTGACTCATGTTGTTAGGGAACAAATACTAAACTCTAACCACTTAACCACAACAATTGTTGTATTCAAACATTTCCCCAACTCTTATTTTCCCTCCAATTCTAAGGATAACTCTTCTTTTCAACCTTCATGTTCATAATCTAAAAACCTTCTCGACACAAAACAAAAGTTCCTGATAACACATATATTCCATATAAAACACATAAATGCTTCATGAAAAGCATATGCTTATGCTATGCAATGGATGCCCTTTCCCTATCCTAAGGGTAGTTTTAGGTGGGTTTTACATCAATTGGCCCACTTTAATTTGATCTCAATTGCAAGAACAGTCGAGCAGGGATTCGATCCTGCAACCATCCACTCAACTCAAGAATCGGGAGGCCACGACCAATTGAGCTATGTTTTGGGGTACAAACCTTATCTTCTTGCACTCATGAACTTAGTGGATGAATCTTAGAAGCAAGGGATGAATCTTAAATACAAGGGGTTCAATTAAAGAAGTGGACTGAATTCGTCATAGGCCATAAAACAAATATGGATTCTGATTGGGTCTCAAACTTTAAAAAAAAATAATAATCAGCTGTAGTGGTTTGGATTATACTATTGAGCTACCTTAGCCACATACCTTATCTTTTGGAGCTTGCAAATTCAGTGGATGAAATATTCTAGATTTGAGAAATCTTCCGTCAACAATTTTACTTTTGAAACTACACTTAGACAATTTATTTGTCGGAATTTATTCGGTATTTAAAAATTTCTTGATTAGCAAAATTTTTACTCTTGCTAGTATTTCAATTTCCTTGACACTATAAAAAATAAAATTTGAAATTTGAAATCTATAGGACTTTGAATTTTTGTGAAATTCCTAACAACAAATCACATTTTTACAAAAATAGTTCTTAAGGAGCAGTGCTTTTAATTTGTTTTATGCTAAAATGACATTTAAAAAAATAGATTAATTTAAAAAATACCCTTAAAAATAATATATTTTGCTTTTTATCTTTTTTTAATTGTAAATACTCCTCAGTTGTATACAAAATTTTCAATATAGCCCTTTCATCTCTTTTTTGAAAAATCAAAAGTCAACCACTTGATTGAATGAGTTTTGCAATGGATTGTATATATATATATATATATATATATAGAGAGAGAGAGAGAGAGAGCAGTTTTGTGGATACTGTTCATTTTCTGGTCAATAAGGGACATTTTTTTACTTTTCACTAAGCCCACTAAAAGTATCCTTCGCACGCAGCCTAAAAATTTGCTAGCCAAAACGCATGCTCCAACTCATCTTTGAAACTGTAGGTGGGCTTTCCCCCCACTGATTCTTCCAAAACCAACATCTCCGGCAATGGTGGCCTCTATTAAAACCTGCTTCGTAATTTCTTCCACCTTATTGCAATCTCCAATGGCCACAGCAACCACCTCTTTCACCTTATCAAAACTTCTCTCCTCAACTCCTATAAACCCATCTCCTCCCTACTTTTCTCTCCCAAAATTATTTACTCCTCCTCTGCCATCTCCCGCCTTCCCTTCAAACATCACCGCCCCCATCTTCGCTGCTATCCGATCCCCTCAATTTCTCTACTACCCCAGAGATCTCTGCCACCATCTCTTAGTTAACTATGACCGTCACTGCGATGTCATCATGGGATGATGTTTTAGGTTTAGAGGAGCAGCAGAAGAGCCATTTAACAAGGGTGCAAGTGAAAGGGTGCTATGGAAGCATCAAGAAGACCATAAAAGGTCACTAGTTTTTAGATTAAGCCACGACAGAGAGGTAGAAATTGATGGAAATTGCTTTGTGATGAAACAACCCAAAAATTGTAAAGAAATATAGAAGAAAGATGTCTTCTATTGATTGAATTGAGAATTATAGTAGAAGAGAAGAAAGGGGTACAGAAGGTTGAAGGATTTTCGGAGGGAAGAAGAGCTAATCTACTCTGGACAATTGCTCGAAAACGTGAAATGCCAAAACTAACTTCTTCAACAGCTTTCCTTCATTGTATATAACCGTTGGAATTTGCTTAACCGCCTTCTCCAAACGTTGTCGTCCTACTAGATGAAGTGATGTCGTTTTATTTTGCCCACTTAACCAGTTACTCAAAGTTGACGACGTCATTCTCATGACAATTCCCTCCCCTTCAATTATCCTTGTCCTCAAGGATCAGCTCAGGCCATTTTTTCTTAATCTCTTCTGCAAATTCCCAAGTGGCTTAATGGGTTGGGAGATTACTCCATTGAATTAACCATTGTACTACTACCTTGTTCCCCTTCTTTACCAGTCTTCTTTGGAGGATAGCATTAGGTTCTACTAGGAGTTCATCATTTCTGAAATGTGGCATGTCGGTTTGAACAAGCTTCCCTGCTCTAACTTTCTTTTTCAGTAAACTGACATGAAAAACACGATGCACTCTAGTTCCTGGAGGAAGTAGTAGCTTGTAGGCAACCCTTCTAATCTTTTCAATCACCTTATAGGGCCCAAAATATTTAGAGGCTAACTTTATACTTTTTCTTTGAGCTAAAGAGTATTGCCTATAAGGCTGTAATTTGAGGAATGTCCAATCTACAATTTCAAAGGCCCTCTCCTTCCTATGCCTATCAGCCATATGCTTCATTCTACTAGTAGCCTTGGAAATATTTTCCTTCAGCATCCTATCAATTCTGCTCATTTCTTATAACATTTTCTTAGCTTCAATGGGAGTTTCCTGATAATCATCCAATGAGTAACCTGGATGTGGGGGAACGAGGCCAAATAAAGCTTCATATGGAGACATCTTAATAGTGGAATGACAAGTGGTATTATACCACCATTGAGCTTAGCTCAAATATTCATTCCATTTGTGGGGTGTTTGGCTCATAAAACACCTCAAATACATTTCCACACATTAATTCACTCATTCTGTTTGTCTATCAGTTTGAGGGTGATAGGTTGTACTTAGCTTGAGTTTGACCTCCATCCTTTTGAAAAGCTCCTGTCAAAATTGGCTCACAAAAATTTTATCTCTATCACTCACCATTGAATCAAGGAGTCCATTTATTTTAATGATAGCATTAAATAGGACTTCAACCAATTTTCTCAGCTGTAAATGGATGGGACAATCCAATGAAATATCCAAATTTTATAAATCTATCAACTACCACCATAATAGTGTCCTTGTGATGTGATTAGGTAATCCCTCTATAAAATCCAAAGTAAGTTGGGAAAAAGGCTTTTCTGACAGTTCTAATGGCTGAAGTAATCCTGGATAAGCTGTATGCTCTCCCTTGTTTCTTTAGCAAACTTCACACTCCTTCACCCACTGCTTAACATCCCCTGATAAACCAGGCCAATAAAATATTCTCTAGATCCTTTGCTAAGTAGCAGTTATGCCTGAATGACCTTCAAATGTGGAGTTGTGCATTTCCTTAAAAATGGCAGTCTTCCAATCTCCTGAACTACCAACATATATTTTGCCTTGCATCCTGAGAATTCTTCCCTTACAATTCAATTGTTTGTCTTTTCCCATAATAGCTTGAGCTATGTTTTTTTGTGCATACATATCATTTTTATAGCTATCTTGTAGTTCTTTCATCTATTATGGTACCACAACAATTATAGCATTGAATTGGACCTTCCTTGAGAGTGCATCAGCAACCCTATTCTCAGTGCCTTGCTTGTAGTGAACTTCATAATCTAACCCTATCATCTTGGTTAACTACTTGTGTTGCATTATGGATCCTCTGATTTAACAGATGCTTTAGGCTTTGGTGATCAGTTCGGATGATAAAATGACTTCCTTCTAGATAATGTCTCTATTTCTGAACAGCTGCTACTAAAGCCATAAGTTCCTTTTCATATGTCGAAAATCTATCACTTCTCTTCCCCATTGCTTTGCTGAAATAAGCTAGAGGTTGCCCTCCCTGCATTAACACTACTCCTATTCCCTAGTCATAAGCATCCGTTTTAACAACAAATGGCTTATTGAAATTAGACAACCTTAAAACTTCAGCTGAACACATAGGCTTCTTAAGTTTCTGAAATGTTTACTCAGCCTTCTCATTCCATTGGAAGTTATCCTTCTTGAGCAATTCAGTAAGAGGTTTACTGATCACCCCATAACCTTTGATAATTCTCCTATAATATCCAGAAAGCCCTAGGAATCCCCTTGGCTGCTTAACAGTTTCTGATTTAGGCCACTGCAGAACATCCTTGATTTTTGTCCCATCCATACTCACCTTTCCAGCTAAAATTACTTACCCCAAGTATTCCACCTGTTGCTTAGCAAAAGAACATTTACTCTCCTTAGCATACAGTTTATGTTCTTTTAGAGTTTGCAGAATGGTTCTAAGATGTTGCAAATGGGAATTCCAATCTTCACTATGCACCAGGATATCATTAAAGAAAACCAATACAAACTTTCTCAAAAACTCACCAAACACTTTGTTCATCAGGCCTTGGAATGTAGCTGGGGCATTAGTAAGCCTAAAAGGCATGACTGTGAATTCATAATACCCTAAATGTGTGCTGAAAGCTGTTTTATATATGTCTATCTCCTTCATTCTGATTTGAAAGTAGCCTACCCTTAGGTCTATCTTACTAAAATACTTGGCCTCTTTAAGCTCATCAAGTAAGTCATCAACTAAAGGAATAGGAAACCTATCCTTAACTGTAATTGAGTTGAGCTGCTTGAAATCCACACAAAATCTCCATGTTCTGTCTTTCTTCTTAACCAAAAGGATAGGTGAGAAGTAAGAAATTGAACTAGGCCTAATGATTCCTTCAGCCAACATTTCCCTAACCATTTTTTCTACTTCCTCCTTCTGAAAATGTGGTAATCTATATGGTCTCTGCTTGAATGGAACAACTCATTCTTGCAACACAATCTGATGTTCATAATTTCTAAGAGGTGGAAGTCCATGTGGTTTCTGAAAAATATTTGAAAACTCATCCAGCAACTGTTGAACTGTTTCCTCTTTCACTGCTAGCATTGACACATAGGCCGGCCCGTACGATTTCATACGGGCTCGAGGACCGGCCGGTAGGATGTGTGGGTCGGTCCCAAAGGAGAGCGGGCCAGTCCTTAGGCCAAAAGCCTGCCCGGGCCCTTAGCCCGTAAGGCCCGTGGGCTTATTCTCCCTCTCTTTTTTTTTCCTATTTAATTCGATTAAAAATTTTAATATTCAACTATTTTGTAATTTTTTATTATTACTTAAATAACACGATTTTTTAAAATTATAAAAAGTCACCTTGAAGTGGTGGAGGGTTTGGCTTGGACCCTTACCTGTTTTATTAATTAATAAAATAAAGATTACATAAGAGATGGACTTTATGCCTAAACTTCTTAAAAATATTACAATGATTAAAATTTAAAAATAGAATAAATATCTTATAAATAAAAGTAAATACATAATATTACTTATCATAAGTTCCTAATTATAAGAATACTAAACTAACTACTTTGCTCACCCCATTCATCATTTGAGTCATCATCAATAATCTACGAATTAGTTGTCCTATATTCGACTGCGAACTAACTACTACAACATATTAACATCTCTAAAATTTGAGGAGCCAATCGAGATCTTCTTTCATCGATTGTTCAAGCACTTTCACTGAAGATGCTTTCCGATGGCACTGTGGAGATTGGTAGTGTCAAAAGATCACGTGCCATTTTAGATAAAATGGAATATTGACTTATATGAACCTTTCACCAACCACAAATATCAAAATGTTGATCCTCATTTTCTATCAAGGGTTGCATCTCGTAAATTGACATCTCGTTGTAGGTAGTAGATGATCTTTTTTAACGTTTCATAGTACCCCATGGATTAAATACTAATAAAATTGAAAAGGTAAATTTTCGTGGTGATTGAAAGTGACTGCTAGATGATGATGAAGTTTGCCTACTGAAATTAGGAGAATTGGAACAAGAAGACTCAAATTCATATAAATTATACATGTCAGATAGAGTTTTAGCCGTTTTATCTTTTATATCTTTTATCATACATTGCCTAAATGTTTGAGATTCATTACAATCTAATATTTCATATAAATATTCAATAATACTATGAAATCCAGCCGTTTTTACTCGAGGATCCATACACAATGCCATACAATATAAAATAGGAATATCTTTATAATATTTTTTATATTTTTCAAACATACTTCTCATAAAATAACCATATTAGGGATGATCCATATACTCATAAAAAATATGTGTTACCTTAATAAGTATTGGAAAAATATGATAAGTAGTGGGATAATAAGATTCCGATAAAAGTTCAGTAATTTCTTTGAAAGTAAACAAAAATGTTGAAAGTGCAGTACAATTTTCAAAATGAGTTTCAGTTAGTGGAGGTTGAAAATTGTTACTATTACAAAATTCAATAAGTTGGTTTTGAAAAGTTATAACACTTTCAAACATATCTAAAGTTGAGTTCTATATAGTTTTACAATCTAATCTAAATTTTTTAAAAGATATACCTTATTTTTAGCATAATGCCTTAAAATTTTGTTACCTAGTTGGGGAGGTTTTAATAAATAAAATAATATTTCTAATTATATTAACAATATCATCAACATATTTATATCCTTCCTTAATACACAAATTAAGTATATGACAAGCACACTTAATATGAAATAAAATAGCATCTAACATAGGATTCATAGTACTTTTCAAAATTACTATGGCGGAATCATTATTTGAAACATTATCTAAATAAATAAAAATAGTTTTATTTAAAATCCTATATTCACTACATGTATGAGTAATCATTCTAGCTATACAACTACCTATATGAGTATATTCAAATAATTTAAAACAAATAATTCTTTTTTATACTAACCAATCGTGATCTATCCAATGATATGTAATGTAAAAATAAGACTCATTAGTAATTGCAGTCCAACCATCACAAGAAAGAGAAAATTTTTAATTACAAGAATCAAACATTGCTATTAGATACTATTTCATTTCTTTATATATCTTTATTATATCATTTTTAACGTTGTTCTAGGAATCGTTTTCCATACTGGTTGACAATTATTTTACATATATTGTTCATAATGTGGATTTTCTTCAAAATTAAAAGGTAATTTAGTTTGAACAATTATTTTAGCAAATTCATTTCTATTTTTTCTATGATCATATTGAGAATTGCCAATAATTTGACCTCTTGTAGTACGTATTTGTTATTATTTAAATAGGTTTTCTAACCCATCATTATGTGACCTTTTCATGTACTAACTAATGTTCCCATCCTTCCTCCCTTCTTATGTGCATATACCACTCTACAAATTTTACATGTTTCCTTATCACTATCATTATCATTTTAAAAAAGATTCCAAACCATAGATGTTTTTACTTTAGTTATAACATCCGTTGTTTCAACATCATCCTCACCTATATTAGATTCGTTAGAATTAATAGTTGGAATTAGTTGTGATTGTGAAACACTAATGCTAGCTAAGGCCTTCATCTTCATTATCTATTTCATTATTTATTAAATTTAAGGTTGGATCTATATTAAAATCAAAATGTGCAGATGATTGTGATGAAGAAAAATGATGATATTGATTTGGATCCATTATTTCTAAAAAAACAAGCAATCAAAATTCAAATAAAAGTTCAAAAAATAAAATAAAGTATTAAAAAATAATGAAATAAGAAAATTAAAAAATATAAATAACAAATTAACTTAAAAATTTAACAAATTACTAAAATAAATAAACAATTAATAAAACTAAAAAATAAGAATGTAAGATTAAGAAATACTAACTAGTTGATGATCAAGAATAACAATACTTTGTGAAGCTTTACTTCTTATATTCACTATTCTGCACTCAACAATCTTCCAAAATATGAAAACTTTCTTAAAGAATTGAAAAAGTATAACATAAAAATAAATTCTATTCTAATACTTTTTGTAGAGAAAATGAAGAGATTTGAGGATTATGAGAGAAAGATGAATGAAAATAAAAGAGTTTGAGAGAATTGAAGAGAGTTTGAGAGAATTGGAGAGTGTTTGATGAGTTTTGGGTTGAATTGGGGGATATTTATAGAGTTTTGAGGGTTAGAATGGAGAATATAACTGTTAGAGACTAAAATATAGAAAAAAAATATATTTCAATCGTTTTAGGGGCTGAAGTGTAAAAAAAAAAATGAGAGAGCCGTTATGCAGGCCAGCCCATGATGGGCCAGGGGTTTCTACCCTTGGCCCAGATCGGACCGGCCCTGCCCAACACGCCGGCCCGGCGGGCCAAACAAGCCCACTGGCCAATGTTGTTCACCACTCTACTTTTTCTGCAAATATAGAGCACAATTTTCCAATGAAAAGTTGTTTCTCCTTCTTCAGTAATTTTTGTATAGCTTTTTTTCTTACAGTCGTAAGTTGTATTTGGTTAGAATTTCCCTTCAGCTCTAAGGGTTGCCTATCATAATCAAATGCCAGTTTCATCTTCTCAAAGTCAAATACTATGGGGCTAAATTTCTTTAGTTAATCCACTCCTAAAACCATATCACTCCCACATAGTTTGATAAGATTACAATCTTGCTTAAACTCAACTCGCATTTTCCATCTCACTGCCCTACATCCTCTTGTACTCCATAACTTCTCACCATTAGCAACAGTAATTAGTAGAGGTTTCATCTGCTCACTTGGCCAATTCATTTCTTTGACAATTCCCTCATCCAAGAAGCCGTGTGTACTTCCAGTATCAACTAGTATTGATATAGGTCTATTTTTTATTCTCCATTCAATTCTAATAGTGTTGTTAATGCTACTTCCTTCCATAGAATTCAAGGACATTAAGGCTGTATCATCGACTTCCTCTCCAAAACAGTGGGAGTCTTTGATTTCTCCAACTTCCTCATATAACTCTAGCATCTATTTTTCCCTTTCATCACATTCAAGTGCTTCTTCCACTAACATCATATTTACTTCCTTTAATGCACACACATGGTTAGGACTATATTTGTCTCCATATTTGAAACATAATCCTTTCTCCTTCCTTCTCTGCAGTTCTTCTGGTGTTATCTTCTTAAACTTAATAGGGGCTTTAGCTAGTGGTTTTGAATCAGGGAATTTATAAGGTTTGTAGGTTTCTGATTCGAGGAAAAGTTTTGGATTGGAGGAAAGGTTTTGCGGCTGATGAATTGAAGGTTTTATGATTTGGTTTTGGGAATTTCTGGGATAGAATGAGGTGTTTTTTTATAAGAAATAGCTAATTCATAGGCCCTTTTTAATGTTTCAGGTTGGAACATTTGTACAGTAGTCTTGATTTCCTCCGTTAATCCGCTCAAAAAAATTGAAACAAAGTAGGTCTCTGGTAGGTTAAAGAAACTGCAAGTGAACAAGGCTTTCAACTCTTCAAACCTTTCCATATAATCTTCCACACTTCCCTTCTACTTAATTTTACAGAATTCCCCTATTGCATCATCTACTAGCCCTTCACCAAACCTTTTACAAACTTGATGGAACGCAGAAACAGGGGAGCATGCACCGTGCCAAAAAAAAAAAATTGGAGAAAAATTAAAATGCGAGTCATAAAGGCCATGCGGAAGCGTGAAGATCATACATTTGCGTTCCTTAACCCTCCTAGGTTGCGTAGGAACAGATTGAACGGCTGGAATCGCCTCGCTTTGCACACTTGAAGGAGCTTCCGGTTGAACACCCGCTAGCCTTCGACTTCGCCTTGTTTGCATTAATGCTTAGCTCTCCAACTCTCGGGATATTCCTCAGCCTAACCTCTAGTCGGTGAACACTATGGTGAAGAGGAAGGGTCTCAATTCTCCTTGGTATACCTGCTATTGGTTAGCAAAGTCCAAGGAGAAACCAAGAAGAAGAAAACGTGAGAGAGAGCAGAGAGAGAGACCACGTGAGTCTTGTGGCTTGGGAAAGAAAATTAGGGTTTTTTTCTTTTCAAAGAGTTGTTTATATTTGGCCTAAACTAGGTCTCTCAATCTCTGATAAACATCTCCCCGGGATTTCAAAACACCCAGATGTTATCCTGAGAAACAGTTTGGCCTAACCTTAAACTCCTCTTAACCGTATCTGGAAAAAACCCTAAGGTCCAAGCTATTGGGCCAGATAAATATTTATTATTTTTCTTGGACCCAAAAAGGCCCAAAATAATAAATATTAATTATTTATTTTTTGGGCTTACATAAGTAACCCAATAAATAATTAATTAGCCCAAATGAACCATAATAATTAATCTTTAATTATTTATTTCTTGGGCCTATATAAATAACCCAATAAATAATTAAACATTAATTATTTTTCCTAGTTTAAGCCCAGGTTAATTTCTTAAGTATTCATACTGGACCTAGGCCCTGAATAATTAATTAACCAAATAAACTAGATAATTAATTTCTCTCAACTTCTATTTTATTTATTTATTTATTTATTTTATTCCAGTCCAATAATAAATTAGACTTCCTGAATAAAATAAAACAAAATAAAATAAAATCCTCTTCAACTGAGACCAATTCCTCAACTCAAAAATAGTTAGGACTTACGGGCTATCCCGAGGACCAAAAAGACACATCGCCTTGGCTGCTAAAATGACCAAAATACCCCTGCCATATAAATAGCTGTATTTTACATTTTAAATATTTCCTAATATCACCATAAGGAAATATTGACCCCAAGGACAATGCTGCATTCGCAAAGTCTCCGACCTACAGGTGAAATGACTAAAATACCCCTCTATACATCGCTATACATTTAGAGAGGAAGAAGTACACTAACACCCCCCTAAATGACATCTACCATCATTAGGCTTCTAGTCCAATGATCCACGACTTCTTGGAGTGTTTCCGCTTTCCAAGGGAGCTACCCTAAAGCAAACATCCAAGTCATGTTTCCCAGTGCCCTGGATAATTTAGACCATTCGGACAACCATAAGGGGCGATATAGTGCAGAAACTATCTCGTATAAGTCTGTCTTAACTAACTAGTCACACATACCCAACATGCAAGTATATTGGCCCTATGATAGAACCTCAACTACAGCAAATCAAAGTATATGCTTCCAGCTTCGCTAGACCACCAACTCATACTCAAGTCGTAGAGTACTAGTCCACGCTGTAGCGGTAGTAGTCTAGGTTTCTACCATATAGTACTTTGAGAAACCACTACTACAGGTCCTGTTCTACGTATTCAAAATACGCTTATGTCATGAATTGAGTGGACTACCCACTGGCTAAAGGTAAGCCATTCCCCATTTGGAATTCATAACATAATAACCTAATCATGATGAGGTTCCCAGTCTCATCAATAGGTTAAGAACAAATATTTATGTGTTAAATAACCCGTGATCCATACCTTACTGTGAATGACTACCATTCACATGGATACTTATTTAAACACAATGGGTCTGTTCCAAACGAAAATAGTGCACAAACAAAAGTAAATTCACAAACAATTTCTGAAAATAAATTCTTTTATTAAACAATTCGATTTTACATCAGAAACCTAGTCTAAGAGGGCATACAATCCAATAATCTCCCACTTGCACTCTAAGACTAGGTAAGTCCGTAGGTGCCCACCTCTATGGCGTCTAAGTGTCTCTTGAAGACTCTCTCAGCCAAAGGCTTGGTGAATCTGTCTGCTAGATTGTTTTCTGAGGTAATATACTCCACCACGACTTCCCATCTCTGGATGAAATCCCGGATCAGGTGGTACTTCCTCTCGATGTGTTTCCCCTTCTTGTGATTCCGAGGCTCCTTAGATTGCGACACTGCTCCAGTGTTGTCGCAATACATCACAACCGGCCTGTCCATATGTGGTACGACTCCAAGTTCTGAAAGAAACTTCCGGAGCCAGACTGCTTCCTTGGACGCTTTCGAAGCTGCTACATACTCAGCTTCCATGGTTGAGTCAGCAATACAAGATTGCTTGATACTCCTCCATGAAATTGCTCCTCCAGACAAGGTGAAGACATATCCACTAGTGGATTTTCTCTCATCCTTATCCGCTCGAAGTCCGAGTACGTGTATCCTGCGGGAACCGGATCATCGACCACGTAAACCAACATATAATCTCTCGTTCCCTTGAGGTACTTGAGAATATGCTTTACTGACTTGCCAATGAACCTTCCACAGGTTTGAGTGATATCTGCTAACTAAGCCCACGGCAAACGGATATCGACCTAGTACACGACATAGCGTACATGAGACTTCTCACAGCCGAAGCGTAGGGAATCCTACTCATTACTGTCCTTTTCTTCTTGAGACTTAGGACAGGTCCTTCGAAGAAAATGACAACCCATGTACGCAAGGGATTAGAGCTCCCTTGCATGAGTCCATGCTGTACTTGGCCAGCATCTTGTCAATGTATGTCGCTTGGAATAATCCTAACATTCTCTGCTTCCTATTTCTAAGAAGCCTAATCCCGAGAATGTAGTTGGCTTCTCCCAAGTCCTTCATACTAAATTGACTAGACAGCCAAACCTTTGTAGATGACAATGTCCCTACATCATTTCCAATGAGTAGAATGTCATCCACATACAGGACAAGAAAAACCACATTGATGCCTTCAAGTTTCCTGTACACGCATGGTTCATCTTCGTTTTAAATAAAATCATAAGACTTTACAATCTCATCAAAACGAATGTTCCATGCTCTTGATGCCTGCTTAAGTCCATAAATGGACTTCTTAAGCTTGCAAACCATGTGTTCCTGGCCTTCAGCAATGAAGCCTTCCGGTTGGGACATATAGATGTCTTCGCTAAGATGGCCATTCAAGAATGCCGTCTTGACATCCATTTACCATATCTCGTAGTCATAGTGACAGGCGATGGCAAGGAGGATGCGAATAGATTTAAGCATGGCTACTGGGGAAAAGGTTTCCTCATAGTCGATACCTTCTTTCTGAGTATACCCTTTCGCCACAAGCCTAGCTTTGAAGGTTTCCACCTTCCCATCCGCTCCTCTCTTCCTCTTGTATACCCACTTGCACCTAATGGGTTTTATCTCTTCAGGTGAAGCTACAAGATCCCAAACCTGATTGAGGTACATAGACTCAATCTCGGCTTTCATTGCTTCATGCCACAGATTTGCATCGGCATCGGCAATAGCCTCCTCGTATCTAGCGGGGTCTTGTTCACGATGGTCGGAAACCGGCTCAAAGGCTTCTCCGAGTCCATCTATCAGGAACCCTAGACACTCTCCCACTACGACGAGGCTCCATTTGTACGAGCTCTTGAGGTGTGCCTCTTCTTGTTCCAAAATCGGGTCAGTAGAAGTTGATTCCATAGATAACTTCTCCTGCAGTTCCAACCTCGTTGAACCTTTAGTGGAAGTACTTTGATCATCTTCCAAGTATCTAGCATTGGTACTTACTAGTACCTTCTGCTCCTTAGGATGATAAAAGTAGCCTCCTTTTGTCCCTTTTGGATACCCAACAAAATAGCATAATTCTGATCTTGGTTCCAACTTGTCTCCCTTGATCAGTACATAAGTTGGACACTTCCAAATCCTGAGATGATTCAGACTTGGCTTACGCCTAGTCCACATCTCATAGGGAGTCCTAGGTACTGACTTGAAAGTAGGGCTGTTCAAAATACGGTCCAAACCGTTTTTCCGAACCGAACCGAACCGAATATATGATTTCGGTTCGGTTTTTGAGGAAAACGGTTCGGTTCGGTTCGGTTGCAGAGGTGGGGTTTTTATTTCGGTTCGGTTTTCGGTTCGGTTGAATTTTAATTCAACCGAACCGAAAAACCGAAATATGAATTTAAAAAAAAAAAAATTGTTTTAATTTGAAATCTGAAATGGAAACCCTAAAAGCTAAAACACCTCTCTTTCATTTCACTCCCTCTCCCGAGCCGTCCCGATTTTGTCTCTGCGCGACGTGCGTCTGTGCCGCCAGTGCGCCACCCGCCAAGCGCCAACTCCTCCTCCTCTCCTCCCGACTGCCTTCCCTTTCGGAGCTTTGCTTCCCTCTTTCACTGTCCAACGACCTCCATTGACTCCATTTCACTGTCCAATCTAACCTCCATCGATTCCATTTCACTCTCCTTGATATCCCTTTCACCTCAGGTCCTCCACTCCATCCCTTTCTTTCGGTGTAAGGACTGCAGCGGTGCCGCTGCCGCTGCCCGGTCGGTGTTCGGTGAATCAGTGGGGTAAGCCACTCTTCTCGTCTCTGCTCTTCAACAGTTTGCAGCACCACAAGATTTTTGCTCTGTTTTTATTTTATTTTGTGGATTCTCAATGATTGTTTACCATTTTTGCAAATTCTATGGTTTGTTCAAGTTCTACTCTTAGCTGTTGTTATCAATGGATCTTGATTTTTTTCCCCCTTTTACTTTAATATGTTGGTGATTACTTCAATCAACGCCACGGCCATAACGGTGACTACGATGTTTCTACTCTTTGATTGATCATCGGGTAAGCTCTATGCTTGCTCTTCTATCTATTCTTGCTATATGTATATAAATGTAACGTGTAATTGTGGTTGTGGCCCTTGTGGGAGGCATGTGTGAATTTACGTTTGCTTGCGAGTTTACTTACTCCGTGAAGATTACGAGTAGTGAGGAAACCGGTTTACCTTTTTTTCCCACAAAAAATACACTTTGGCTGGTTTTATTTGGTTGTGTTTGGATGAAGTGGACGAGACATGAAGGTTAGGATTTTTATAATTTGAGATAGTTTTTTGGATAGAATTATGTTTTTGGATAGTTTTCGGGACAAAATTGCTTCCTTTGTGTGTCCCCCCCCTCCTTCCTTCTCTTTCCCACTTCATCTTTGTAGTTGCTTGGATTCAAATTCCATCTATTGAGCTTTTGCCGTGCTTTGTGTCTATAGGGAGGGTCATATAAATATTGCATCTGCTTTCCTAATTAAGCTCAAGGTTTGGATATTCTTAAATATACGTAATGGGCTAGGATTGTCTAAATTGTTATGGTTACTTGTGGTGTTGTTTCTTGTGAAATTTGTATGAAATGTACGCCTGAAGCATTAGATTTTTGGTGGGCTCTCAACTTTTACGATCGGATTTTGTTAAAATAGAACTTCTTGTTTGTCTTAGGTAGGGTTACTAATGCCTTCAATATCCAAGTTCGTCTGCAGGTTTTATTTGGTTGTGTTTGGATGAAGTGGACATACATGAAGGTTAGGATTTTTATAATTTGAGATAGTTTTTTGGATAGAATTATGTTAATAGCGAGTATGAAGTATGAACTAGCTACAAAGAAACAAAAGATAAGGATATTTCGGTGAAATTTTAAGGGTTTCTTGTCACCTTGCAATGTGATTTCGGTATTTCCACAATGTGGTTTCATCAGTAGCTTTAGGTATGATCAATCACTTTTGTTGGTAGCTATTGATTGCTATGAAGGGCTAAATCCCCAAAGAAAAATGATATTAAGAATTTGATGTAGAGTGAAGAAGATTTTCTTCCAAATCAACATCTTTTATTTCTTTTGTTTGCAGAAATTAGATCTCCAAGCATGAATTTCTCATCTATAGTGGTTTCTTCTTAGCATATAAAAGGAACAAGGGACAGACATCATTTCATTTCTTCTATGAAAGTGATCATTGCATAAACTCTGAGATTCACATCCCATATCTAAATGGCCCACCGGCAAAACGTATTTGTTTTAGTCTTTTCACAAATGATTTGGTCTCGTTTACTGAGAGAATCCACTTTCTTGTTATTCTCATATTTTCATTAATTACCTCAACTAATTAGCACCTAGTTGGAAAAAACCATGCTTGATTAATCCGAGCTTCTTTTTTAGGGAAAATCTGGATGTTATTATGCTTATTTGGGTAAATTTAACACATTATAGTTAGTTGGGATGTAGATTTTTGTATTAACCTTATCATCATTCTCACAAGTCGTTAAATTAGTATATAATTCTCTATAGATATTACTATGCTACTTAATTGATTAAGCCTAATCAAACACAAGGATAAATATATTGATACTAAACAAGTCTTTTTTCTCTAACAAACTTCTTAAACATTCCATTCTTCTTATTATATATTAGTATTTAGTGCTACTCCTTTTCTTGGTTTTAAGTCAATTTCTACAAGTTTAAAACAAGTGTTACGTACCTTCTAATTAAGTTGATATCTTGAGTTTATAAAGCTGTTCTTATCTCCTTTTCTAGGCGGCTTTAAGATTTGACATGTCCTTTTTTTATGACTTGATATCAACTCAAGAGAAATATTTTGCGGAGCTGAGTTGCATTATGCCTAAACCATTAAGTCTTTGGGTTAAATTAAAATGTTCTTCGGCTGGCTAATTATGCGAATTCTTAGCTTGCATCTTTCATTTGTATTAGGTTTTCATATCATAACTCTTGAGATTGGTGGGATGAAGTCCTAGAATTTCAAATCCCCTTGAATTATTTGAGTTAGGATTGGTTAATCATTATTTATTTTAGCATCCCATCTCTTGTTGTCTTGTGAACTTGATCCTTTGAAAAATTTGCCTAGTGATTATCATTTACATTTTTTACTTACGACTTCTAAGTTTATTTACATTTTTAGTTGTAGAATGTCGGATCAAGCGAGATAGTATCCATAGGAGTAATTCACAAGATAATCCGACAAGTCATGAAGGGTCTAATACTTCAAGCAACCAACGGAGTTCTAAGAAGAAAAGGGAAATAGCACCACGATCAATTGTGTGGTCACATTTTACTAAATATACAACTGAAGATGGAGAAAAAAAAGCAAGGTGCAATTATTGCAGTCTTTCTTATGCAGCTGATCCTAGCATAAATGGTACTACTTCATTGAAAAATCACATGAAAAGTCTGTTTGAAAAATCCATACAATAATGAGGCTCATGCAACCCAACTAAAACAACAACCACACTCACTTGCACATGGTGGTAAGGTCGGTTCGATTGTTACTTGGAGGTTTAATCAAGCGATACTAGAAAGGCATGTGCATATATGATTATTGTGGATGAGCAACCATTTTCATTTGTTGAAAAAGAAGGATTTAGGCATTTCATGTCCAGTTGCTTGCCCATCTTTCCAAATTCCATCTAGAACTACCATTACAAGGGATTGTTATGATATCTATTTGGAAGAAAAGACAAAATTGAAGGGTTTTTGAGACATTCATCTAAGAGAATTTGTCTTACCAGCTGATTCATGGACTTACGAACAGACAAATTAATTATATGTGTCTCACTTGCTCATTTTATAGATGATGATTGGGTATTGCATAAAAGGATTCTAAATTTTTGTCCAATAGACGAGTCATAAAGGTGAGGCGATTGGAAAAGGGGTGGAAAAATGCTTACTTGGTAGGGGATTGAAAATGTGTTTGCAATTACTGTTGATAATGCGAGTTCTAATGATGTTCTTGTTAGTTATTTGAAGAAAAGATTTTCTAATTGGAGTACTAATTTGCTTGGGGAAAGTATCTTCATGTGAGGTGTATAGCACACATAATAAATCTTGTTGTTTACGATGGTTTAAAAGAGATTTGTCCTTCCATTACTCGTGTTCGAGCAGCTATTAGATATATAAGGCAATCTCAGAGTAGGTTGAAAAAGTTTAAGGAGTGTGTTGAAATGGAAAAGATAGAAAGCAAGAGGTTATTATGTTTGGATGTTCCCACTAGATGGAACTCGACTTATTTGATGTTAGATACGGCTTTGAGTCTTGCAAAAGCCTTTGAAAGATTTGAAGATTTAGATCCACATTTTAAATTTGATCTCTTGGTTGATCATGGTGGGCTACCTAGTGAGGAAGATTGGGATAATATTTCTCGTTTTGTAAAGTTTTTAGGTCACTTCTATGAACTTACATTGCGGATTTACGGTTCATTATATGTGACTTCAAATCAAGTGCTTCATGAACTTAGTGATGTGGTTAAATTGTTGAATACACGGGAATGTAGTGATGATGCGAGTTGAGTCAAATGGCAAAAAGAATGAGAAATAAATACAATAAGTATTGGGGGAATCATGAGAAAATGAATTTCATCATGTTTTATGCGGTTATTCTTGATCCTCGATTTAAATTGCATTATGTTGGGTGGGTGATTCAAAAGATGTATCCGAGATAATATTACTCTTGGGGATAAGGTGAAAGAAGGTATTCACGAGCTTTTTGAGGAATATAAGACGATGAATGTTTCTCAAGTTGATCATTGCTTGCCACTTGTCATCATCAAGTGCATCTTCTAGTTCAATTTCAAGTCGGCATTCACAATATTCATTGAAGCCATCATTAAAAAGGCGAAATTTAGAAGTGGACACTAGGCGTGAGTATGATATGTTTCTTAATGAGGGTGGGGGAGTTGATACAAAAAGTGAATTGGATAAGTTTCTTAGTGAAGAAAGGGAAAAGGATGAAGATGATTTTGATATTCTAAAGTGGTGGAAGCTTAATGCTCCAAGATTTCCTATTGTTGCTCAAATGGCTCGTGACATATTGGGCTGCTCCGGTTTCTACGGTTGCTTCAGAGTCAGCTTTTAGCATGGGAGGTCGTGTTCTTGACACGTTTAGAAGCTCTTTGACTCCAAGAATGGTGCAATGTCTTATGTGTGCCAAAGATTGGTTGCGTAATGAAGCAAAACCGAGTTAATATTGAAGAAGACATTGACATTCTTGAAAAAATGGATCATGGTAATCTATTTCATGTTCTATTTTAGCTTTTTAATACTTGTAGATATTTATTTATGTCTTAATTTGTTTTCTAACTTTTCATTTAATTTCCTTTTTGTAGAATTTGCAAAATGTGGTCATGAATCAACCATTCTTGATCTTTGAAGAGAATTGAAGCGATTGAGAATTCAAGTAAGCTATTTTTCTTTAAATTCATGCCTAAGTATCATATTTTTAGTTAAATTTGTCTCTTGAGAACTTCAATTCACACTTGAGCATTTTTCGGGGGACTTCGCTTTGAATGGGAGGAACCAAGTAAAGAAAATAAATTGATGTCCACTTGTCCAAGGCAGAAATGGATAACATAATTATTTGTCTTACTTCTCAATGATTTACTTTTCCTTTGACACTTATATGATGCAATTTGAATGGTCTCATTTCTAAATGTTTGGATGATGTTTTGATGTTTGTGGAGTTATTGAGAAATATGTGGATGTTTAGATGTTTGGAGTCATTGAGAAATATGTGGATGTTTGTGGGGTCATTGAGAAATATGTGGATGTTTGGATGTTTGGACTTTGGAGTCATTGAGAAATATGTGGATGTTTGTGGGGTCATTGAGAAATATGTGGATGTTTGGATGTTTGGAGTCATTGAGAAATATGTTTGGATGTTTGGTCATGTTTGGATCATGTTTGGATGTTTGATCACTTATATTTGTAGTCTTCTTTTAGTATGTTTGGATGTTTGGTCATGTTTGGATGTTTGGAGTCATTGAGAAATATATAGATGTTTGTGGGGTCATTGAGAAATATGTGGATGTTTGTGGGGTCATTGAGAAATATGTGGATGTTTGGATGTTTGGAGTCATTGAGAAATATGTTTGGATGTTTGGTCATGTTTGGATCATGTTTGGATGTTTGATCACTTATATTTGTAGTCTTCTATGTTTGTGGGGTCATTGGTTGATGGTAGTTCTTGGATGGGGGGTTTCATCATATTTTGTGTAGGTGTTGATGGTAGTTGTTGTTTTCCATTTCTTGCATGTGACTGTTGTTTGTGGGGATCAATGTTGAAAGCCCACATCAAACATAAAAGCCTTGCTGATAATATTGAGATAATTTCATGATGTTTGGTTCGAGAAGTTCAATCATGGAAGCCCACATTTTACTATGATTGGAATTTTGAGCCCTAGAGTTCTATCATTAGTTCAATTAGAAAGCTAAATCTTGAATCTTTTAATGTTGAGCACTTTAAGTCCAGGCAGAGATTCCTGTTTCATAGTTAATATTTCCTTAAAGATTGTTTTCCTGTTTTTTTTCGAATGTAAGTCTTGGAGGCCTACCTTATCGGATCATTTATTGTAGCATCAATTTTCTGCGAGAGATAAAAGTTGTCTTGTGTACTTGTCTTCTGCGGGGTTGAGAACAATGAGAAGAAGCAGGTATGTTCCCTTGTTGGCAAATATAATAGCTCGGATTTATCAAAGACATTTGGTGCATCACGTGTTATTGTAATGGTTGTATTTGGTTGAATCACTAGTATGCAATTTGCCTGATATTGAAAGGGGCCAAGGGTTGGTGAGTATGTGTTAGCAGCGTAAGTATGAAGCAAAGAGGACTAGAGTAGATAACCATTGATTTCATGACTTGGTGATCACTCTGATCTTATTGACAAGTGACAAATCAATCAGCCCCTCTCTGTAGTTCATGTTTTTTTCTTGAAAACAAATCACAAATGTAAATAAAATCCATTAAATGAAGTCATAAAATGGCATGCATCTATTCCATTGACCACTAGAACATATGTACTGATTTAAGGCTTGTCTTGTTTGTTTGGAATTGGAGTCTTAGCCATGAATTTTACACTTCAAGATGCCTTCAAAGGGCAGATGCATGCGTAAAGGTTTGAATATTTGCCAACAATTGGAAACAAATTTTTGCAGAATTATTGTGCTTCATATACAGCATTGCCTCTGATAAAATAGAAGAGTCTTTTCCAGCTGATCTAAGTTTCTTTGCTCTTTCTTTCAGGACAGATTCTTCAGACTTTCTTTTGGCTTCAACTTGTTCTTTGGCTCCTCGAGCAATCTGATCAATTGAGGAAAATTGGAGGGTTAGGGGTTGCTGTGAATCATGTGAATTGTGATGTTGTGTAATATTTTTCTTTATGCCTATGTAATTGTAATGTATATGTAATGGTATTGGACTCATTAGTTATAATGGTTGGATTGAATAATGTGTATTGGGCCATTTTTAATATTTTGGACTTTATATTGGATTTGGATTTGGATTTTAGTGATGTACTGTTGGGTTTTTTTTTTTAATGGGTTAGGATTTTTATTTTTCGGTCATAGACCGAACAGACCGAACCGAACCGAACCGAAACGATTCGGTTCGGTTGTCCCGATTTAGCTGTTCAATCGGTTCGGTTCGGTTTGACAACAAAAAAATTAAAAACCGACTAAAACCGATTTAAAAAACCGAAAACCGAACCGTTAACCGTTTGAACAGCCCTACTTGAAAGGCACCAAGTTCAGAATATATGCCGCTGTTTCCAGGGCATATCCCCAGAAGGATACTGAAAGAGTAGCATGAGACATCATGCTTCGGACCATTTCCATCAACGTCCTGTTCCTTCTCTTAGCTACTCCGTTCTGCTGGGGGTTTCCGTGCGAGAGCTGGGATACTATCCCATGATGTACCATGTAGTCCTTGAATTCACCTAGGAGGTACTCTCCACCACAATCCGATCGTAAGGTTTTGATTAATTTACCTGTCCGACGCTCCACTTCAGCCTTAAACTCTTTGAACTTGTCAAAAGAGTCAGACTTGCGTCTCATCAGGTAAATGTAACCATACCTCGTACAATCATCCGTGAACGTGATGAAGTACTCAAAACCTCCCCTAGCTGGTGTAGACAATGGACCGCACACATCAGTGTGAACAAGACTCAACACCTCCTTGGCTCTATCCGCTTTTCGTGTAAAAGACCTTTTGGTCATTTTTCTCATCAGACAGGATTCACACTGAGGCCAACTTTTCAATCTCAATGAGCCCAAAGGCCCATCATGGATTAGCCTCTAAATCCTGGTCGAGTTAATATGACCCAACCTCAGATGCCAAAGGTATGAATCATTGATATTGGTCTTTCTCTTCTTAGTTAAAGGTTCAGACTGAGCGTTATTTGATTGGTTGTTAATAGGGTTTAAAAAGAACAAATTTCCATACATGTGCCCAGTACATAAAATTTCTCCATCTCTACTGATAGAAATACCAGAATGGAAAGATACAGAATATCCTTGATTAATAAGTTTTGCAACTGAAATCAAATTCTGACGAAAACCAGGTACATATAAAATGTCTTTTAAAACTACTATCTTATTACAATAAAAAATAAGATCCAGCTCTCCCACTGCAAGGGCCCAGACTTGTGCTCCATTACCCACTCGAAGCCCATGTTCGCCCTTCTTGAGTCTTCTTATCTTCCTAAACCCCTGCAAGGAGTTACAGATATGATCAGTGGCTCCTGAATCAACAATCTAAGTAGAAGTTGATCCTACCATTGATATGGACTCTAGATAGTAAACATTACCTGTGGGGTTTTTCTTGGCCTGAAGATCTGGACACTCTTTTTTCCAGTGTCCCTTCTTTCCACACTTGAAGCACTTGCCTTTTGGTTTGTCCTTGGGCTGGTTCTTGGGCTGGGCTGCCGCATTCCCCTTCTTCCTCTTGAACTTTCTGGGCTTAGGCCCAGTTCTTGAAGAAGAGGCCTTAGCAATCATGGCCTTAGACTGCGGCTTCATGACCTTCTCCGCCATCTGGATCTCCTTCATCAGTTCAGTCAAACTCATGTTCAATTTGTTCATGTTATAGTTTAACTTGAACTGAGTGAAAGAGCCCGGTAGAGATTCGAGAACCATGTCCACTTGGCTCTCGGGTCAATGACAGCCTCTAAGATTTCTGCCTCCTCGAAAGCAGCAATCATCTTGAGCATATGCTCTCGGACTGATGCTCCCTCAGCCATCTTAGTGTTTACAATTGTTAGAAGAGCCTCCTGCCTTGCGGGCCGGCTCTTGTCCGCGAACATAGTTGCCAACGATTGACTTATGTCATATGCAGAAGCCATATGCTCGTGTTTTGACTGGAGCACATTAGACATGGAAGCTAACATATAGCAACGTGCCATTTCGTCAGCTTTCTTCCATGCATTTTCAGCCTCTCGCTCTTCAGCGGTGGAACCTTCCCCGATAACAGAGCAGGTTTCGTAAATGACATACTTATACTCCTCATTTGTGAGTATTATGTCCGAGTTCCTTTTCAGTCCACATAGTTTGGACCCGTTAACTTATTCTCCCCGAGAATAACGGCCAATGGACTAAAAGAACCTCCCACCATTTCGAAAATCGAAAATAAAAGAAAGAAATTAGTTTGTGAAAACAAAATGAAATTTGTGCATCGAAAATAATTTGGCTTTTAGGAAAAGCGACATAGCTTCTTGGGAAGATTAACGGTTTCCTAAGCTAAGTGTATTAACCACCACAAATTAATTTCCCTTTTAGGTAATGGTCTAGAGAATAACTCCATCGTGGGATGGCCGTTTCCTCTCATTTCCTATGGACATACCTCGCACTATAACCTCCAACGTGGGTTGGCCGATCATAGTACGTGCCCCGGGCTATTTATTACATCCTTCCATTAGATTTAGATCCTTGTGATATCCTCATCCTATACGGGTTCACTCACAGGGTGACGCGAGGGGATCCACGATCTCTAATGAGGACCGTGATGGAAGCCGTGGGGCCGTTGGAACCCCTCTCCCACTTAGTCTTTTAAAATAAAGGTTTTCTGGAAAATATCCTTTTGAAATTTCCATTAAGTTTTTCTTAACTCAAAAATAAAATATCTAAGTTCAATAAAATCTCTATGTCAAGGCTTATATCCTTTGAGAGATTTCCTCCATGGACTAATTTTATATAAGTTAAAACTTAATGATTTCAAAAATTTTCCAATTAAAACTTTCTAGAGACTTTGGTCTCAAGTTTATTTGACAAAATCATTTTTCTAGTCCAAAACAAAACAAAATGGCTCTCCATTTTAATTTACAAAAATATCTAAATCCAATATATTTTCTATGTCAAGGATTAAATCCTTTGAGAAAATATTTAAGGATTAATTTTTGTACCAATTAAAATAACCATTTAGTTTTTAAAGAAAAATATTTTTTCTTGCCAAAACAAAAGGTTCCCAAAGACTTTGGTCTTTGAGAAAAAGCACACATAGGTACATAAAAAAATAGCATGCTAGAAAACAATAAACGTTTTCATGCTTTTCTATTTTTTAAACCTAAGTGCCCAAATAATAGAATTAAACACATTAATTAATTAATTAATGATTTTGTTTAATCCTAAAATTCCTTACTAATATTTTTCATGCAAATATATTCCAAGAATATAAATATTGCAAAAATATTAACTTCGCCTGGTATGGGACCCAAAACGAAAAAGGAAAAAAAAATTTTAACTGGCAGTCTACTGCACCGGCCGCACCGGATCCTCGCCCGCGTGGCCTGCGGTCCACCGAGGCCTCTGTGCACCAGCCGCACCTAATCTCCTACAGCTTCAACCCGTGGAGCCGCCCCGCGCCCACGTGCCCTCTGCTGCCGACTCGCGATCTCGCCCGATGACCCGCGCGCAAACCCGGTCTCAAATTACAAATTTGAATTGCGAAACCGGCTTGAGTTGCTACAGTAAGGCTCGGCTTAGGCGGCTCGCGGGCAGTGGCTCCTCTCACAGATCTTGCGGCTCGGCTCGGAGGCGGCTCGGCGGCTTATGAACAGTTTTCTTCTTCTTCGTTTTTCACCCGCGCGAATTTTTTTCTTCAGTTCATCTCTGGTTTGATTTTTTCTTGCCTTATTTGGCTTCTTTGGACATTTTTACTTATAAAGACTCATCCAAAATTAAACCACAACCGCCTATACCTATTTAAATTGGGTTTACACGATTAAAACATCAAAGCCAAAAAAATTACAGAGATGCCTATGCTTCCACTGTGAAGCTTACAAATCCACCTATCCCATATCAAAACAGCGGAGGATCACAGGTATAATCATCTTCTCCATTTTATTAACTACCATGCTCCCTATATTGATCAAAACCAAAGGCTCTGATACCACTTTGATGGAACGCAGAAACAGGGGAGCATGCACCGTGCCAAAAAAAAAAAAAATTGGAGAAAAATTAAAACGCGAGCCATAAAGGCCATGCGGAAGCGTGAAGATCATACCTTTGCGTTCCTTAACCCTCCTAGGTTGCGTAGGAACAGATTGAACGGCTGGAATCGCCTTGCTTTGCACACTTGAAGGAGCTTCCGGTTGAACACCCGCTAGCCTTCGACTTCGCCTTGTTTGCATTAACGCTTATCTCTCCAGCTCTCGGGATATTCCTCAGCCTAACCTCTAGTCGGTGAACACTATGGTGAAGAGGAAGGGTCTCAATTCTCCTTGATATACCTGCTATTGGTTAGCAAAGTCCAAGGAGAAACCAAGAAGAAGAAAACGTGAGAGAGAGCAGAGAGAGAGACCACGTGAGTCTTGTGGCTTGGGAAAGAAAATTAGGGTTTTTTTCTTTTCAAAGAGTTGTTTATATTTGGCCTAAACTAGGTCTCTCAATCTCTGATAAACATCTCCCCGGGATTTCAAAACACCCAAATGTTAGGAGAAACAGTTTGGCCTAACCTTAAACTCCTCTTAACCGTATCTGGAAAAAACCCTAATGTCCAAGCTATTGGGCCAGATAAATATTTATTATTTTTCTTGGACCCAAAAAGGCCCAAAATAATAAATATTAATTATTTATTTTCTGGGCTTACATAAGTAACCCAATAAATAATTAATGAGCCCAAATGAACCATAATAATTAATCTTTAATTATTTATTTCTTGGGCCTATATAAATAACCCAATAAATAATTAAACATTAATTATTTCCCCTAGTTTAAGCCCAGGTTAATTTCTTAATTATTCATACTGGACCTAGGCCCTGAATAATTAATTAACCAAATAAACTAGATAATTAATTTCTCTCAACTTCTATTTTATTTATTTATTTTATTCCAGTCCAATAATAAATTAGACTTCCTGAATAAAATAAAACAAAATAAAATAAAATCCTCTTCAACTGAGACCAATTCCTCAACTCAAAAATAGTTAGGACTTACGGGCTATCCCGAGGACCAAAAAGACATATCGCCTTGGCTGCTAAAATGACCAAAATACCCCTACCATATAAATAGCTGTATTTTGCATTTTAAATATTTCCTAATATCACCATAAGGAAATATTGACCCCAAGGACAATGCTGCATTCGCAAAGTCTCCGACCTACAGGTGAAATGACTAAAATACCCCTCTATACATCGTCGTACATTTAGAGAGGAAGAAGTGTACTAACACCCCCCTAAATGACATCTACCATCCTTAGGCTTCTAGTCCAATGATCCACGACTTCTTGGAGTGTTTCCGCTTTCCAAGGGAGTTACCCTAAAGCAAACATCCAAGTCATGTTTCCTAGGGCCCTGGATAATTTAGACCATTCGGACAACCACAAGGGGCGATATAGTGCAGAAACTATCTCGTATAAGTCTGTCTTAACTAACTAGTCACACATACCCAACATGTAAGTATATTGGCCCTATGATAGAACCTCAACTACAGCAAATCAAAGTATATGCTTCCAGCTTCGCTAGACCACCAACTCATACTCAAGTCGTAGAGTACTAGTCCACACTGTAGCGGTAGTAGTCTAGGTTTCTACCATATAGTACTTTGAGAAACCACTACTACAGGTCCTGTTCTACGTATTCAAAATACGCTTATGTCATGAAGTGAGTGGACTACCCACTGGCTAAAGGTAAGCCATTCCCCATTTGGACTTCATAACATAATAACCTAAACATGATGAGGTTCCCAGTCTCATCAATAGGTTAAGAACAAATGTTTATGTGTTAAATAACCCGTGATCTATACCTTACTGTGAACGACCACCATTCACATGGATAACTTATTTAAACACAATGGGTCTGTTCCAAACGAAAATCATGCACAAACAAAAAGTAAATTCACAAACAATTTCTGAAAATAAATTCTTTTATTAAACAATTAGATTTTACATCAGAAACCTAGTCTAAGAGGGCATACAATCCAACAATCTCCCACTTGCACTCTAAGACTAGGTAATTCTAGTTTAAGGGGTTCATCTACTTGGTGGATCTGGAAGTACCTATAGCATTTAGAAATCCACTCCCTAGGATTGGTTCCATCAAAAGTAGAGAAATCAATCTTTGGAAGTTTATGATCATGATATGGAAGCTTACCATTGAACCTCAAATCTCCCTCAAATCTCCTAACTCCTGTAGTATACGCAATAGTTGATCCACCATCTCCTCCATGGTTACCCTCCCTTTGTATTCCCTTCTGTTTCAATAGCCTATCCAACTTCCCACATAGATTGTCAAGTTTACTTTCCAACCCTTTCACAACTGTGTTTATATGCTGTCTATCAGTTTTCAACTGTGAAGTTTCAGAATATGCCATAGCTAAAGCTGATCTGAGTTCATCATGTTGGGTAAACAATTTCCTAGTTCCCTTATCCATTTCATCTACTCGTTTTCCAAGGATTTTCATAGAACTATATAACTCCATATCTCTACGTTTGATCCAGTGGTGTGGGATTCAGATTGTGATCTCGTCATGACCATTATGTTTGCCAAGAATCAACGGCTTTAATACCAATTTGTGATGAAACAACCCAGAAATTGTAAAAAAATGTAGAAGAAAGATGTCTTCTATTGATTGAATTGAGAATTGCAGTGGAAGAGAATAAGGGGGTACAGAAAGTTGAAGGAATTTCGGCGGGAAGAAGAGCTAATCTACTCTGAAAAATTGCCAGAAAATGTGAAATGCCAAAATTAACTTCTTCAACAACTTTCCTTCATTGTATATAACCGTTGGAATTTGCTTAACCGCCTTCTCCAAACGCTGTCATCCTACTAGATGAAGTGATGTCGTTTCATTCTGCCCACTTAACTAGTTACTCAAAGCTAACGATGTCATTTTCATGACATTTTTTTTTTTCACAACATTGATGAAGAGCATGGGTTCGATTTTAACAACTAAGAACTTGAGGAAGTGGGCCGCCAAGAGGTTCTTAGAGGATTTTGGATCTATAAGTGATGCAGATGAATTGATTCTTGATATTTGCAAATTTGTTATGGATCTATTTAGTTTTCATCTTGTTCATGCTCTAAATGTCTTTCTGGTTATCTTGATTTCCTATTGTGGATTCAGAGAAATGTATTTTATCTGTGTAATTGTAGGTTTATGTGAAAAGTAGAGATCTGCAAGTAAACCCATAATTAAAATACATTATTCAGATTATTTAGCTTTTACTTTTCTTATCTGTGTCATTTCGCATGATCACTTGATCTGGTATTCACTGGGTTAGAATTCCATGCAAATACTTGTGTTTGCCTAAGATTTTTTAACTGCTTAAATTGGTTGCCTTTTGATGATGCATTACTTTTGTAAATATGAAGTGTAAATTCATAAATGATTAATTTTAGGGGATTTGATGAATTCCATCACTGTATGTACCCAAGGTCTTATTTATCATTTTTTGTTTGTCCAATTGATGGGTATAATGTCGTTCTAAGTTCATATGTAACCCATGCTTCGTAGTTTTTATTTTGTTTGAATTTCTTAATAGGCAACTATGCAATCCTACTATTTTTGTTCAACATTTGTCTTGATTATATAACAATTGAAGCGAAATGAAGTGCTTAAGTTTAGTTCTAAAATTGTTTTCAACTTTGATATATGTTGGTCCTTAAGGTTAGCTTGTGTGTATTGTTTTCTTGGTTGATTATTTTTTTGAGCAATTCTCTTGGGAGAAAGAATTGTCTATTTAATAATCAAGTTTAGAGGGGAAATGTGGTTCCAGAACGTGCTTGCACTGGCTATATGATTTTCATTGAGCAATTACTTTTCTCTTTTTTTTTTTTACAGGTAACAACCTTCTATAATTACTAGTTAGGTTTTATGACAGTGATGAACTTTTGTTGGGTGGACCAGTATGATGTAATGGCTAGACCAAATAGAAGTTTAGGAGGGTAATGGAGGAGGAGAACAAGAAATTGAGGAAAAAAGAACGAAGGGAGTATAATGAGACTGTAAGGGGTTTGGCTAAATTTGTAAAGAAGCCGAATAAGAGGGTGATTGATATGCAGAGAAAGAGGGAGGAGGAGAAGGAAAGGAAGAGGTAGGAGGAGAGGGAGAGGAAGAAGGAGTTGGAGCGGCAGAAGGCTGAGAGAGCAAGGATGTATGAAGAGCTTGATTGGGCATAAGCTAATGAGTTTGAGGATGAAGAAATGGAGGAAGTAGATGAGCATGGGAAGAAGACGGGGGATGCAAACAAGTTTTATTATGTTGCATGCAGGAAGAAGTTCAAGAATGACAAACAGTGGAAGAATCATGAATAGTCAAAAAAGCACAAGGAAAAGGTGACAGAGTTGAGAGAAGCCTTCGACGAAGACAGAGAATTTGAAGATGAACATGTGGATGGAGGCAACGATGAGGAGGAAGATTCAGTTCAAGAGGAAAGTGCCTTTTTGTCAGCAGATGATGGGCCAGATGAAGTTTTTTATTTCATTTCATGTCTTCTTCCTCTTTTAGGGCTCCCAATCATGGTTTTGAGCAAGAAAAGGGAAAAAAAAGCAACGTTTACATTTTTTTCTTTTCTTCCTTTTTTCCGTTTTTTACTTTCACTTGTTGCATGTGTGCGGACTTATATTGGTGTTTTTTTTTATTTTTATAATTATATACTAGGACTTGGAACTTGTGTTTACATGGAACTATTAATTCATTTGGTCAGATTATTTCTCGGTTGTGGGAGTTAGAAGTATCATAAAATTTTATTGACGTGGTACCCTTATTTCAGAGAAAGGGAGGAAATGCGCAATTTTCTATGGTTTATGCCTGTTTCTTGGTTTTACACTCTCTGTATTATGTGTTTCATGTCTACATGTGCCCACTTTTTAGTGATAGGGTTGTAAAGGTTTGGATGAGCTTTGCTTCTTTATTTGAAGGAAACAAGTTTGTTTGAATCTTAAGGTGTTTCAAGAATTATTATGACTTTGAGCAAATTGGCCATGACAAAAAGTGAATCAAATATATTGGCTTTCCATCATTTATATCTATTAATGATTGTGATGCAATTTTAGTATCTTTCTAGTAGAAAATGTTGAAAAGAATATGATTATATCATCTTACTAGTTGTCACTCTTTACTTTGCATGTCCGGACTTGATCTCTGACTGAAGTCTTTTTCTCTTTCTTCTGCACATTATCTGTTTTCAACTGTTGTGATATTCTTCATTGTTCTTCCACTAATTGGATGTTTCTTTCTCATAATCTAAATGAATTCTATCATGTTTTGTGTGGAATCTTCCTTTTATTGTTGAGTCATGTTGCCAAATTTGATGTTGTAAGTGACCTTTTCTTTTTGGTAATCATGGATATGATGCAAGCAGACCATAGCTATGGAGAAGGCACTGGTATAAGTGAATTAGAAATTGAGGAATATGAAGAGAAATATTTTGAAGAGTTAAAGAGTGGAGGTCATGAAATTAAGTTATCTATGAGACTTTTACCTGCCCGCACTGCCCAAAGAAAATAATGCGAGATTATCTCTACAAGAAGCTATTGTAGCATGCAAGTGATGTGGGGAGTTGTAGTTCAAGGAAGCGCAACGTAATATATAAAGCAATCATTTTGCACTGGTAAAATACTTGGAGAAAGAAGTAGCAATAAGTGTTGATCCATCACAACCTAAAGCTAAGGTTGATTCACTTGCTGATCATGATCGTGATGGGATATTTGTTTGGCCTTGGATTAGAATTATTGTAAACATCCCAACTAATTTTAAGGATAGGCACTGTGTAGGTAAAAGTGGCTATAATCTAAGGGATGAATTGACAGAGAGGGGTTTTAATCCTATCAGAGTGCGTCATATGTCCTTGCCTTTGAGATACCATGTATATTATCTCTTATTTCTTGGTTTTATAGTAATGCACTAATTAATATACACCTCACTTTCAAACCAACTGTGAAAGGAAGAGATTTCTAGAACTTCAGTTAAAAGTAAGGAATCCCAGAAACAACCTTTCTCTTAAATTCTTGAGTTTAACGGATATTTGACAAGCTTAGTATATTTAATTCTTGAATTTTTAAGTAGTCCGGTAATAAATTGTAACAAAATTATCTAAAATTATTTGAATCAAAGTTCAATGTAGTGATATCAGTGAAAATATCTCGGGTACCCGAACTCGCATCTCACGTGAGAATTCTTACTAGTATATATATATATATACACACACACACACACACATATATATAGATATAGATATTGTGTGTGTGTTATCTCATTTTTCCCTTCATTACAGCCGTACAAGGTTTCTGTAGTAGGAAGGAGAAAAGGAGGGGAAAGAAAAGGAAAGAAAAGTTAAAAAGTAAAATAAGTAAAATTATATTTTTCCCTTTATTTATTTATTTTTTGCACATTGGCTTAATCAAAACAGTCTATTTTTGGCTCTTCTGTTCCTTTTCTGACAGAAGGATATAATTGAAAATTTTGTACATATACTAGATAAATTCATGATTGAAAAAAAGAAAAAAAAATCGATTGTAAAAAATGCTATTTTTAGACGGATTTTTTGCATTTAACCCTAAAAAAGTTAACAAGAATAACGTAAAATAGTTTGTGATTTTACAAATGGTAAAAATGTCTTATTTAAAATTCTGAAGAAGAAGCCCATTCTCAAGGATGAAATATAGACACAATTGTCTTTTTATTGGAGGAGGAAAACTCAAAATATTTCCTAGGTAAATGTCACGCAACTAAGGATTTGTTGAAGACCAAGTTTTTTCTTTTTTCTTTTTTAATTAATGCTTGAACAAATTCAGACTAAGAACAAAGTGCACCTTGTTTAAGTAGATTTTGTAGTGACATTTTATTAAGAATTAAGTTTGCTTAATAAAGTTGAAGTTTGAATATTTAAATATTAAAATTTGAAAATTAATATTCGAGTATGAAATATGAATTTGAATTAATTATAATTCAATTTTACATTATATTTTTATTATTTCCTTTGCGAAACTTAGATTGACAGTGTTTGATTTAATACGAGATTTTTTTTAAATAAAAAATTTTGTGAAATAATAATATAATATAATCTTTTGACTCTTTCATTCTTAAACTATATTTTTTTTACATTCATAAACTATCTTTTTAATTAAAAAAAATATTTCTTGACCCTTATATTCCTAAATCCTTGAAATCATTCCTCCATTCTAACTCCCTTCAAACTTTGCAACTCATTGTATAATGCAAAAACGATATCTGAAGGTGAATTTCCTGAAATCTCTTTAAATTTCTCAAATTTTCAAAAACTTAGTTAACACGATGCCTGTGTAAAAAAAAAAAAAAAAAAGGGATGAAGTGAGATGGTGACAAAGAAAAAATATTGAAATATTGTACTTTTTTCTATTATATTTTTTTAATTAAATGAATAGTTTAATAATTCAAAATTAATAGTTCGAGGATGGAAGAGTCAAAGATAATAATGCCTATACAAGACAATTATAGTTTAGAGATTTAAATTTAAGTTCTATGGGTATAAATTTAACCCCTTTTTAAATAAATATTATGACTGTGATTGGAAAGAAACTCTTCTCAATTCAAATTAAAACTTCAATTTAAAATATATTAATTTAATAAATTTTCATTTATCGAGAACTGTCATATACTCGCATCATACCATATTTTTCTTTTCTATTAATGATTGGATCTCATATTTAATAATATTTTATTAAATTCTAATAAATTTATTTCAATCAAATTCTTATATAAGTATAACTATATTTGATATTTAATATTTTATAATAGATGACTCAAGCTAAGCGGAGGAATCCTACTTAATAATGCCGTGTCCACTAGTGCCAAATAAAATGGCTCTTATTCCTAATATTACTTAAACAAAAAAGGTATTAATATTTAAGACTTTTCAATTCACAATCATCCAAAATTGCATTTGGTAAATTGTCTCCCGTTGGAATTGAATAATTGTGAAAAATAAATCACTACAATACAAAAATCAAGAGACAAGTTGCATGACTAGTCTCTTTAATATATATATATATATATATATATATATATATATATATATATATATATATATATATTAAAGTCTTACTTCCTCATCCCCTTGGTATCAGAGTCCGATGAGGAAGTAAGGTTGATTATTCCTGTTATTAGTATTTTTTACAGTAACCTATTTGCCTCTATGTACTTCTGATCTTCTTTAATCTGTATATTTTATGGTATATCTTGAGTAGATCTAAGAACTTTGTGTCAGATCTGAACGAATGTGGAAGGAAATCTGGAAACGGATTTACTCAAAAAGATAGACTGAACCTTTAAGGCCGCAGGTTAAGGCCACTGTGGTTCCAGTATCTTATTGAGACGAGAATTTTATTCTCAATGGCCACATTTGGTTAGATCTACACACAAACTTGATAGTTCTAGTCTTTATATTTCATAAACTATACAAATTCCGAATATCACAAGTCATAGATCCAACTTGGTTATAGTTTAAAATGATTAATAACTTGAATGAATTCTATCTTATGGAATCTGGTGGTAATGATTACCAAGCTAAGGGAAGTATTTACATCTGATTTAAATACTCGTGTTTATCAACTGCTTTTACATCTACTGCTTTATTTCTGCACTATGTCATTTTCTAAGATGTTTAGATCTCCCTCCTCCTCCTCTTCTTCTTTGTCTTCTTATCCAATCTCACCCTCTCTTTCCTCAAAAATCAAAGAAGAACTCCACTTCTCTAATCTACAACAATCCATTGACAATTGGAAAATTCCTAAGTTTTCTGACAAAGAAATATACAAAAATCCGAGATGGTCACTTAGTAGTGACTATGTCATCAGAACTGTTGAAGAAACAGTTGAAATAGATTCCGATAGTAAAGAAATCAAACTTCTTACTCCAAGTGTTCTGGCCAAGTTCAGACAAAAATATAAATATCTTCACTTTGGTCTTGTCCAGATCGGAGCCAAACCTTTATCCAGAGAAGAATTAGATACTTCTCTTCTGTTATGTCTTAGGGACACCCGATTCCTAAATTTCAATGACTCCCTATTAGGTATGGTAGAAACCAGCCTTTGCAATGGACCAGTCTATTTTGACTGCTTTCCAAATTTTACTGTCTCCCTTCAAGATAGGAACCTCTTAGATTCCTTAACTCTGAATGTCCAGACAGCCAATTACAAAATCAAAACCGGATCACTTCCAGTAGCTATTCTATACAGAATTCAATATAAGGCTATGAATTCTGCATTCAATACTGGAGCTATGAGAGTCTCAAATAAAGGTGAGACAATCTTGTTTCAAACTGATCTTACCAGATCCAATCTTTCAATTCCAAAACCTATCTCTTGGCAAGAGGTAAATCTTCCTTCAAATTGGCTTCTAACCGGAGCCACTCCTTCTGAAAAACCTGAGAACACTACGGTCTCAGAAATTCATCAATCTCCTTCTGGGAATGTTGAAATAACATTCCAGAGATCTCTCAGTAAAAGGATATCATATCCTCCCTCAACAGTTGCATCTCGAATAGGTGCATCTTTCAGGTTTCAATCACCTAGAAATTCCACATCCTCTATAGCAACACAGCTACAGGATGTTGATCAAGATCTGAGGATTCCTCAGGCCAGATATGTTGCACAGCCTGAGTCTGATGACAATCCTACTTCTCCTACTCATTCTGCTATGATTGGAGAACTCAATGTTTTACAAAAAGAATTTGTTATTGACAAAGATCAATTAAGAAAAGAATTCTATTCTCCTACAAATATTTTGAAAAGAGAATGGTTTTTCGAAAATTATCAAGGATCTGATCGACAACAAATCCAAGATAAATACTACAACTTTTTAAATGCTATTGAAAAGCAAATTGATTTCTTTTTGTGGTTTGAAGCTTATACTTCAATCAACAAAATTGATTATCCGTTTGCTAGCTCCGTCAATGTTTCAAAAACATGGCAGACTTCACAGGGAATTAGTATTTCATCTGAACTCCCTCCAAATCAAAATTTCAAAATTCAAATCGGCACAGAAACTGTGACTGCTGCCCCTTTTAAAAGAAAACTCGATACTGATGAAACAGTATCAGCAAAAGATATTCAAAATTTAGTTGATCAAAACAATTATACAAACAAGTATTTACAAACAATTGGAGAATACTTAATTTCAAAACCAAGTGTTTCCACTCTGAGTGTCTCCACTCCAGCAACTTCAATCCCTTCTATCTCTCCAACAATTCCATTATTCAAACCTTATGAAATTCCTACCCAATTTCATAAAGAAATTCAAAACAAATCTACTGCTCCCCCACTTCTTACTGAACTCCAAAGAAGGATAGCAGATATTGAAAAATCTTTCATTCCTGAATCTCCTGTATCCACTTCTAAAAAGCCATCAACACAACACTCTGTTTCAGTTTTACATGAGACTAATTCTGATTCTGCTCCTGAATCTATCCCAGAAGCACAAACTTCTCCAATAGAAATTTCTCCTCTTCAATTAGGATGACCAAATTGGAGAAATCCTCAAAAACTTTACTATTCTAGAGCTACCCATCCTGATGTAGCCTTAGAAGAGAGTTCGGCAATATTGCAAAACTCTTACAATGCCAACCACATCTATGAATGGAACACAGATGGACACTCCGAATACAATATCATGGCCAAATTCCAGTAGATGACTATGGTAGCCATTGCTTATAGAACCACCCATGGTAGTTCTGATCAGTTATCAGCGCATGTGCTGATAGCAGGTTTCACAGGACAACTCAAAGGTTGGTGGGATAAACATCTCACTGATTTGGACAAACATGAGATCTTGCATGCTGTCAAAACAGATGCAAATAACCAACCTATTCTTCAGAATGGTGAAACTATCCCAGATGCAGTGTCAACCTTGATCTTCACTCTGGTCAAAACCTTCATAGGAAACCCAGGCATTTTCCGAGAAAAATCCACCGAGATTCTCAACAATCTCAAATGCAAAACCCTGTCTGACTTTAGATGGTATAAAGATACTTTCCTTACTGCCAGACCTGATGGAAATAGCCAGTATTGGAAAGAAAAATTCCTAGATGGCCTTCCTAAATCCCTTCGTGACTTAGTCAGAGAAGAACTTCAAACCCAGTATAACGGTGTTATACCTTATACCATAATTACCTTTGGCCAATTAACAAGCCAGATCCAACAAGTTGCTCTAAAAATATGTCGACAAGACAAAATGTTAAGGCAATTAGCCAAAGACCGTGCCCAAAGACGTCATGATTTGGGTTCATTTTGTGAACAGTTCGGTCTGCCCTCTTGTCAGTCCAAACCTCATAGGAAGAAACATAGGCCCAAACCCACTTACTATAGAAGTAAGTCCAAGTTTAGGAAGACTAGGTATCCGACCCACTCTTCTAAATATCCAGCCCTTCCTGCTCCTAAACCAAAGCCCAAATCATCTCAACCTCACAAGACTTCCTATCCAAAAGACAAGTTCAAAACTATTACTTGTTTCAAATGTGGCAAACCAGGTCACATGGCCCGTTATTGCAAAATTTCAAAAAAGATCCATGAACTTTCAATAGATCAAGATGTACTTGACAAAATTCAGAATCTTTTACTTTCTGACTCTGAATCCGACTCCGATCAAGCTGATGATGAATATGATCAGCAATTTAACCAAATTCAGAATGATGATCATTTGTCCTCTTCATCATCTTCAGAATCTGATAGGAATCAGCCTTCAATCAATGTTCTTACCAAGGAACAAGATCTCCTTTTAGAATTAATAGGAAATCTTCCTGATAATTCTAGTAAAAAAGAATATCTAGATCGGTTTAAATAAACCTTTCAGCAACCTTCCTCTTCAAGAACCAATCCTTTTGACAATCATCCCAGAATTATGAATAAATACAATATTACAGATATTCTCAATAGGTTTCCTCTCAAACCTCAGAAATCTGTAACCATTCAAGATCTTCAATCAGAAATTGCTATCCTGAAAGAAGAAATCAGAGAAATCAAAACTTCTCAAGCATTGGACAGAGTAGTTCTCCAACAACTTTGTTCGAAAGATGAAACAGTTCCCTCAGAAACTGTTTCCCCAGAAACCTCAAGTGTTCAAGAAACCTCCCAGTTTCTGAATCATCTGTCCAAAATATCCATTCAAAGATGGCATATCAAGATTACACTAGTAATCAACAATTCTTTCACTCTTGAAATCCCAGCTCTTCTTGATACTGGAGCTGATCTTAATTGCATCCAAGAAGGACTTATTTCTACTAAGTTTTTCGAAAAGACCAAAGAAAGTCTTAGGTCAGCAAATGGTAGGAAACTAGGAATTAGTTTCAAACTTTCAGATGTTGAGGTAAAACATTCCTCCCTGTCTGTTTTTACCTCCTTCCTCATTGTCAAAGATATCACTAACCCAGTGATATTAGGCACTACTTTCATTCAACAGATTATTCCTTTCATGGTCCTCAAAAATGGTATTCAAGTAACCTACTTGGATCAACAAATTCTTATTCCTTTTGATAGGCCTGTTGGGATTCGTGGACTCCTAAACGCGGAAAACATCTACGAATCCCTCCCGAGGACCCAAGTAAACGATTAAGAAGATCTAAGCTTTAAGAATTACCTCTGGTTGCTGTAATCGAAATCCTTCGATTACGGTTGCTGCTTGTTGTACGTTCAACCCGAACAATCACCAGACGCTGCAGTATGCGAACGTCCTCTATCGGATACATACCGCGAACTCACTCGATACCCGGGGAGTGCTAGCGCTTAGGGTTTGAGAGGTTTTTTTTTTTTCTCTGGTAGAGAATGGCACGAATGTTCTCAACCGAAAAATTGGACTATTGAAAGACGGCTAGGGTTTTCTTAAAAAAACCCTCGAACCTCTTAGAGTCCAACCCTAATAATATCTTATCATATTCTAATTTAAATTCAAATTAAATTAAAGCCGATATGATAAGATTACGCCATTATCTCGGTAATTTAACTAATTATTTTACCGAGTCGATTCTTATAATCTGGATATCATCCGATTCATCGAACCTGGTCACCAGAAAAATAACCTAACAAGTTCGCTTATTGTGTGACCCTATATGTTCATTTAACACTGGCAGCTTGCCTAAATCATATTTAAATGGCCCACAAGTTATAAGCGGTTTCTAGCAAAACATTATAACTATCCAGGTTAAATAAAGATCGGTGATCTCTTTGAACCAAACCATAATTTTATATTTAGTCTTTTTGTCACACGATATCCAGATTAAGCATAAGGCACGGAGCATGTCATCCTTATTAAGCTTAATCAATTATTTCTTGATTTCATAGTAGACTGTTCAAACAAATGATATCAATATCTTAGATTGATATATTTGAGCACGGCCATGCATTTTAACAGTCTAACTTATCAAGGGGCCCATGGATATCTCTCCCATAATCGAGAGGGACAAATTCCTTCACAATCAATCATATTCCTCTCCTTGATTTATTCTATATCCAACAGTAGTCTAATTTATTATCTGGTTAAAGACAACTTTAGACAATGTCAAAATATAGAATTTATCAAGTAAGAAACTATGATGAATTTAGGTCGAAGGACTTTTAATATTATTATGGCTGGAAAGTACTTATGACATATTCCATGAAGTACTCTCACAGTGGGTCATGTCCAATACAATGTTCTCTAACATTTATTTATGTCTTGACTCGATATCACAAATATCCATGGCCAGTAAAACATAGCCATCAAGTCACAAATATACTAATCTTAATTTATTATTATTCCAATAATAATAATCGATCAGGGACAGTTTTAGAATAGTCATTGTATTCATTGTAGGGTTTTACTATCAAGTCACGTACTTGATGACCAACAAAACAAAACTCACTATTCATGGAAAGGAAAGCCTCATATTATTATATAAAACATAATGACAATTGTATAAGTACAAATTGACTCTAGGGCATATCCCCAACAAGGCCTCCTATCGAAAAACAACACCAATCTTTGGAAAATAAACAATCTCAAATAAACTTTCTTAAGGAAGATTTAGCCTTCCAACGACTCCAGCAGCAATTGCAGGAATCAATTGTTCAATCAAGAATCAAGTCTCTGGAAACTCATATCTAGAAACATCTTTGTTCTGATCTTCCTACTGCTTTTTGGCATAGGAAACAACATATTGTCCGACTCCCCTACGAGCCTGATTTTGATGAAAAGTCTATCCCTACTAAGGCTAGACCAATCCAAATGAATCATGATTTAACTTCTCTCTGTCAAAAAGAAATTAATGATCTTCTTCAAAAGAAGATTATTGCCCCTAGTACATCGCCTTGGAGCTGTGCTGCTTTTTATGTTTACAAAAATGCTGAAATAGAGAGAGGAGTTCCTCAACTTGTAATTAATTACAAGCCCCTCAATACAGCTCTCCGATGGATAAGATATCCTATCCCCAACAAAAAAGATTTGCTAAACAGGTTGCATGCCGCAGTCATCTTTTCCAAATTTGATTTAAAATCCGGCTACTGGAAAATTCAAATTGATCCGAGAGATCGATACAAAACTGCATTTACTGTCCCATTTGGTCAATACGAATGGAATGTAATGCCCTTTGGATTAAAAAATGCTCCTTCTGAATTTCAAAGAATTATGAATGACATTTTCAATCCTTTCTCCCAATTCATCATTGTTTACATTGATGATGTTTTAATCTTTTCAAAAGATTTGGAACAACATTTTAAACATCTCCATGTTTTATCCCAAATCATCAAACATCAGGGTTTAGTTCTTTCAAAAACTAAATTCAGCATTTTCCAAACTAATGTTCGATTTTTAAGACATTATATCCAACAGGGGACTATTACTCCTATTCCCAGATCTATTCAATTTGCTGATAAATTTCCTGACCAAATTCTGGACAGAACTCAACTTCAACGATTTTTGGGATGTTTAAATTACATTTCTGAATTTCTCCCAGGAATTAAAAATCTGATTAAGCCTTTTCATGATATGCTTAAACAACCTCCTCCTCCATGGACTGATATCCATACCTCCATTATCAAACAAGTCAAAATCCAGGTTAAACATCTTCCTTGCTTAGCCCTTCCAGATCCAGATGCCCCAAAAATTGTAGAGACTGATGCATCTGACATTGGTTATGGTGGCATTCTTAAACAAAAGAAAAATGGCAAAGAGCATATAGTTGCATTTGCATCCAAGCATTGGAATAATTCTCAACAGAACTATCCCACCATAAAAAAGGAAATTTTAGCAATCATTTTATGCATTCAAAAATTTCAAGCTGATTTATTAAAACAGAAATTTTTATTGCGGATTGATTGCAAAGCTGCAAAATATGTTTTGCAAAAAGACGTCAAAAACCTTGCCTCTAAACAGATATTTTCTAGGTGGCAAGCTATTTTATCTATTTTTTATTTTGATATAGAGTATATCAAAGGTTCTTCAAATTCAATTCCTGATTTTTTAACTCGGGAATTTTTACAGGGTCGATAGCATTAGCCTATGGCTCCTAAACCCAGAAATAAAAATGTAAAGCTCAAAGAGCTTCCGGCCTTACCTTCACCTGTCACCCAACAGGCCCCAAAAGAATCCACTGGTAAAACCCAGTTCACCAGCCCAAAAGATTATGCTATGCCTATAGCCCAAACAGCTGTTTCACAGCCCATAAAACCTCAAGAGCCCATTTCATTAGGGACTCTTACTTCCAAAAGTTGGGCCGATTTAGTGGAAAGTAGTAATCCACAAGATGCCCAAATCCAATCTGCATGAACTCTAGTAGATATTCAAAACTGGTGCCAGAAGATGGGCTTTTCAATGCCCACTCCAAGCAAACAGATGGGCTTCCCATCAGCCAGCCCAAGTCAGCTTTCCCAAGCTGATCCAGAACAGGCAAGTCAGGTAAAAATCTCTGACCCTAAACTTGTGGTGGTATCCAACCCCGCAATCACTGGGCTTACTAAGTCCAATACCACAAACACAAGCACGATGCAGTCTGCATCTTCAAAGGCTCTTTCTTGTGAGCCACAACCCATTTCTTCCAGGCCTTCTGGTATACCAGAGCCTGCATATATCAAAACTCCAGGAGTTTACAAGCTCCTTCAAATGGAACCAGAATTCTGGAATTCCAATCCCCAATTGGCAGCTAGGCAACTCTTTGGCCAGGATGTCAATTTTGTCCAGAAATCACCCAAATTCACTCAGAAATACTATGAGTTTATTCTGGTTGATACAGAAAGTGCTTCTTTCAACCCACACAAAGACAAGAAGACTGAATCATTCATTACGAATACTTCAGTACAAATCCATTCAATCCATACCCCTACGGCATGGAAAACTTCACCCCAAACCTTCAAAAGATTTTCTCAACCTTTTGATTCCATAGTGTACAATTATTGGGATTACCAAACTGTTTGGGTAAATGCCTTTACCTATCAAAACAAACAGTAGAATCATTCATGGTTCTTCTATTTTAACAAAAAGAAACCGACCCAAACCGAGTTTCCTCATTGGTTTCTAAACCAATGGTGGCCCGTTTATGGCCCAATTGAGGATATTCTCCCTCAGTCTGTCAAAGAAGGATATGATTATTTTCTTTCCAGATATTCAAATTTACAACTAGCAGTTCCTTTGCTGCTTCAATTCTTCAGTATATTCAAGTTAGCTTGGATATATTCCCAAAAGTTTGCGTATCATAAAGAAGCAAACCAGCATGGTCTTCCCTATCTTGTTCTTCAAGGCCATTGCAAATGGTGGAAAGATTGGGATGCAAGAAATTCTTATATCCCATCCATTGAGAAATGGTTCAAGATGAACCCCAGCAAACTATCTCTTGCGGATAGTCAACAAACAGAATTCCTACAGCAAAAATCCATAGCAGCCGCCACACTTGCTGCTTCCAAATCCAAAGAAGATTTTGTAGCAACTATGCATATGATGTTACAACAGTTGCAAGATAAAACCCCAACAGTGTCATCCGAAGAAAGCCCTGAAGATGATACTGAGGACTTTGACCTTTTGGACTGACGACAGCAATGATGTCAGCCCTAGCCTCAGTGATAACTTCAGCATGATGCTAGCCATGATGCCAGCAATGATGTCAGCATGATGCCAGCATGATGACAGCAGTGACGATAGTAGTGAGGTCAGCAGTGAAGTCAGCAGAATTACTGTAGTGTCGGCAGAGTTACTAGTACTGTGTAGCACTGTAGCACTTTCACTGTAGAACTTTTCACCGGTACTGTGTAGCACTGTAGCACTGTACACTGTAGCGCGTCCACTGTAGCGCGTCCACTGTGTTGCACTGTACACTGTAGCAAATAGTGATTTCCAATTTTTGTCTATTTAAAGCAAATTTCAGTTCATTTGTAGGAGAGATTTTTCTCTCTCTAGTCCAGAGTTTCTCTCTCTATAACCCCCTCTCCCGGAGTCTGTATCCTGTAGTTCCTCCCGGAGTTCCTGTTCCTGTATCCCAATCCCCGTCCGGTGACTGTGTACCGGCTCCGACCGGTGCCTGATTCCGGTGACCCTTGTTTCCAGTTGGTTACTATTTCCAACCTCCAATATTGTAATCTATTAATGTATTTTGTTTAAATTATTTATCTTCTACTTACTTTCATTTCCAATTTAAGCATGCATATGGTCGGCTAAGCCGCCTTTTATTTTCAGTTTCATGCATATATTTTAAATCTATTTAGCATTCTGTATGCGACCTTACTTTCTGTAATTTTACTTCCCGTCTTTTCCTTTCATATATATATATATATATATATATATATATATATATATATATATATTAAAGGCTCACTCAAATGACTTTTTCGTTTGATTGCGAAGGAAAGTGACATAAAAAAATAATCACAATTCTTATTTTTAAAATCCAGTATTTAATTCATGATTTATGATTTGGAAAAGAAATCTGATTCCTTAGATTTGGAAAAATGAATGCAGAATCCTAATAAAATAAATCCTTCTTGGGATGTAGTATTGGGATTTCTTTCCCAAGACTTCTAGCAATAATAGGTAAAATAAATTAAAATTAAAGATAAATAAGAAAATTTATTCCAATCTACGTAGTTTAGTTTATAGGTCACGTTTTTCCTTACTAATTCTTGACTCAACTTAGTAGTGTATGAAAACTTTTTATATTCTTAATTATAATAAATATTTTTTAAAAAAATTAAAAGACTAAATATTTTAAAATAATTGTAAATTTTTAATTTAAAAAATTATATCATGATTGAATTAATTACATGATAAGGAAATTATTGAATTTTCTATAGATACTTTAATTTGAAAATAATCAAATATTATTTTTTTAATCATATATTGGAATTTGAATTTAACTTCCAGAATAATTAGAAAATTGAATAAACTAAAATCATATATATATATATATATATATATATATATATATACACACACACACACACACACACACACACATGTGTGTGTGTGTGTGTGAAAATATTATTTATATAATTTTTATTTATTATAAACATTTAAAGAATAATATATAATTAAATTATATAACAATATGAGAGATATTTAAAAATAGTTTTAAATTTTTTATATGTATAATGTTTTATTCTAAAATATTAAAAATATTTTATATTACTTTCTTTTAATACCTTTTCATATTCCATAGTTTCAAATTTTCTATATTTAGATTCCGTAATATTATTTTTCTGTATGCTATGCCAATAAAACGATGTCTTACCGAAATGCCTTACTTTTTCTTACTACATGTGTTTTTTTTTTTTAATAATTAAAGGAGTAATTTAAAAATTAAAAAAATTAATAGTTTGAAAATATATGAGTCAAAGGGTAGTAAAGACCGCAGAAGATAATTATAATTTAAATGTGTAGATTTAAGTTTTATGAGTGTGGATTTAATCCTTCCTTATAATCAAATATAAGAAATATGCGGGTTATACAATATTTTATATCAAATCTAAATATAAAATATATAAGAGTAATATATGATAAAAATATTGACTATTTTATAGTATTTTTTTTCTTAAGATAAGTATCAATTATTTTGAGACAATTCAAAATAGTAAATAGGCCAATTTGTTTGGGATGGAAGGACTACAATTTAGATTAAATAGAAAATAATAATTATTATATGAGTATCTAATATATTTAGATTTTAAAATTAAATGTCTTTTTTATTTTTAAAATTTATAACAAGATTTCAATATGTCTTAGTTAAGTAATAAAAAAATCTATTATCATATACACTAAATTAATTAAGAATTTAATATTATTCATTATCAAGAACACTTAATTAAAATAAATATTTAAATATTTAATTGAATTATCAAATATGTCATTAACTTTTAATGGAGTTTAGACATAATTTTTTCACAACAAGAAGAAGTTAAAATCTGTTCAAGATATTATTGAAAATGTTTGCCTTTGTTTATTCATATTATTCATGATTTTGTGAAAAGTTCTTTTGAATAGTACAAGTTCTTCTACTTGAGATATTGTTTGACATTGTGAAATAACATTATATATTTTTTGAGCTAGGATTGTGGTGAATTTGATCCAAACCTATTATTTTCATTATATAAAGAAGCATGCTCTTCAACTAGGATATCATTGTTTCCCTAACCCCCCCTAAAAAAACTATTCACTTAGCCAATAATTTCTCAATTTCTTGACTATAGCTCCGATGCTATGTAGCCAAAAAAGTGCAAAATATATTGCTATACTCTGCATTATGAAGTATTGAATATATATATATATATATATATATAAGTAGTTATGGACAACTCTGACAGTGATACTTGACGACTTTAAATATACATGAAGGCGACACGTGGCACATCAGAATTTTGAAAAAAGTAGATATCAAAGAATATTATCATTGTCATATTTATGATGCTATATTAAATAACCTTATTAATAAATTTTATATTTTTTAAGAAACAAACATTTAATTCTTTTAAAAAAGTTATGAAAAAGATATGTAATATTGGTGAATTTCATAAGATTTTTATCTGAATATAAATTCATCTGAATTTGGATTTAATGATTTTTGATAAAGTTATCTCAATTCAAGTTATCTGAACTTATCAAATTTTTATAGTTACAATAAAAAAAAGTTAAAAATATTACAATAATATATTATAATAAAAAATAATTGAAATATTAGAAAAACAAAATTATTCACCCGAGCAACGCTTGGGCCACCTACCTAGTAGGCTAGTACTATAAATAGTTGCTAATATTAGATAATAAAATGGTATGTATAGATTTTTATAAGATTTTTCACTATATAAGATGTTATAAGAGTAAAAATATATAAATACAAATTAGAAATTATTAATAAATAGTAACTAACTAGTTGGCAACTCTTGCGGAGATTTTGCCCGCTATATTAATTAAATATTTTATAAAATTTCTATATTAATAGGATTACATATATGAATAAAAAAAATTCTGTACTATATGTTATCTACATTGTTTCTTATTATATACACAATAAAATTTTTTAATAATGAATATAAAAAGTAGAGAATGATAGTTATAATATATTATCCAAAAGGGTAAAATATGCTAACCACCCTTAAACTTTCATAAATTTTTATTTCTACTATTGAACTTTAAAATATGTTATTTTAGCTCTCAAACTTTTGAAATACCCAAAAAAATAGCCATTTCAACAATAAAAGCTCAAGTACAATACAAAATCACTAGATTTTAACTCATATTCTCCCCGTTTTTTATTTATAAAATATTATTCTCCAACTTTAATTTTGCTCTCTTTTCGTCAAATTTCTTCATTTATCAACAACAATTTTAAATTTTAATTTCAAACATTTTATACGATTCAATAATATTGAAATTACTCTTTTGCATTTTTTTGAATCTAACCATACAACAAAAATAACATATTTTACCATTTAATAAACAAAACTAAGACATAAGATGAAGAAAAAGAAGAAAAAATCGATTCAATTCTTGACGAATAATAATTTGCTTGACATCTCTACGGAAATAAAGAATAAATTTGAAAGTAGAAGTGAAATACAAAAAAAAAAAAATCTAAAAAGAGAAGTGAGAGACGAGCGAGTTACAGTAGTCTTTTCCTGTCATATATAGAAGTTACTTTGTAAGAATTAGAAGAATGGCATTACATTGTAAGAGTTGAGTGAATGAAAATACCTATAAAATAAGTCATGTGGTGAACTTCCGTGAGCACTTAATAGTTTTAATTGATGGACGATCTATTTTTTAGATGTTTTAAAAGTTCGAAGGCTAAAATTACACATTTTAAAATTCAATCGTGAAAATCAAAATTTGTGAAGGTTCAAAAGTGGCTGATATATTTTGCCCTATCCAAAATTACTTCCTCGCTGAATAAAGTGTGTATAAATTTGATTATATAATAAATTATATTTCTTCCGAAAGAATCATGTAATCTATTCATTTTTTTTTTTAATTTTTTGTAGGAGATCATTAGTTTTGATGCTGTCAATGGCAAGTAGTCAGACTTTGTAAGCCGGATTTAACCTTATCAATGCATGAGAACTTCTTATATTTAATGGTGTAGGAGAACGTTAGTTCTCATGCTATCAATTACGCTCATGGTTCTGTCAATTCTATCATTCAACAACTTCCTCAAATTATCAGTGAAGTAATCTTTTTATGAAATCAAACAGTGTTATTGAAGTTGAGTTTGTTGTTCCCATAATAGAACTCAACTTCTTTGCATCCTCCTCTCTGTGATGAAGTCGAGGACTCTCTTGCTTGAAGCATTTTAGTTGTGGCATTTTATCTAAAACATAATCTTAAAAATCAATATTATATTGATAGTTTTAATTATTCAAGTTGTATAAATTAAAATATTAATAATTTTCTTATTTAAACAAAATGTATTAAAAAATATTAACAATTTTATTATTCCAACTGAATAAATTATAATATTAATTTTTAAGTTTATAAATTCGTTGTAAATTTTAAAATTATAATTATATCTATTAAAATAAAAAAAACATAATTGTAATCCAAATATACTTTTAATATTTGAAAGCCTAATTAAACCTCATGATAGGGGAATAAAATTATTGTATTACATAATGTATTGCACACTTTTTGAGTTCACTTATAAGTCTCATAAAAATTAGCCTAATGTATGCATTTCCTTCAATTTTGGTAAACTCAACAGCACAGAGAATGATTACATAAAGTTGGTGATATGACTAAGGCTTAGTTTGTGTATGTCTAATAAAAATTGCTCTCGCTGTTTAAAAAAAATTAAAGAATTTAAGTATATCGAGACACTCTCATTTTTTAATCTCATTCCACTTGATTCGCTCCTTATTTAAATGCACCTTTTAAATACAAAGGACATTGGCATAACATCAAGGATCCCAACAAACTACGCATTATAATGTTTGGATCTCCCTTGCACAACTGATTGGTGTTGCTATTTATGAGAAGATGAGCCAAATCCACTAAAGAGGCTGCATTGAACTCACTTTAAATTGAATAATCCCTGACTATTTAAATATTTTCCCCAAAAGGATTCATGACAAATTCATTCACCTGAATGGGTTTGTTGGACATAATTAAGAGGCACCAGTGAAAGATTCAATTAGAAACTTGTAACCCTTTGGAATTGGTGTCCTTGTAATCACATATTCTATCAATGCAGGAACATTAGTATTCAAGTCGAAAAACCTAGCCAGCAAGAGAAGCAGATGAAAGTCAGCATTTTGGTCCACTAAGGTTTCTTTCATCAATCGAGATGGTTTTTCAAGTCACTCATGTTCACTCGCACATTTTTGTTCTCAATAGGGAAATGCTGATTAGAGAGAGCCTTTCATCATGATAAACATCTCATTTAAGAATCACTACAACATGGTAAAGGTATTCCTTGAAACTCAAAGTTCACCAGAACAAATAAGCAAAAGATCTAAAAAGAGCACATATGTCTGATCTCCCTACCCCATCCCACCCCAATCGCTAATTATAAAAAAAGTTGTAAATAAATGTAGAAAAATCCCTAGAAGAGAAAGGTGAAGTACGGATTAGACTGCATGCCTTAAAAATGCAGGCCACTCAAGAAATAGGTGAACTAAATGTGTCTCTAGCTCCTCGAGGTCCAATTCTACATATATATGCCTTTTATAAGGTAGGGCGGAGAAAAAACATCTAAGCACACTTCTCTTCCAACTTGCTATGATAGCATAGCAAGTGTGTGTGTATTTTTTGCCACCTAAAAATGAAAAAAAAAAATCGGAGATGCTACTATACAAGAAAGTAATCTTCAAGGTACATAAAGACAACAAAAAGTATTAGTCCTAACTCCAGGGTAGCAAATGAAATTAAGTTCTAGTCATGCGGTTAACTGCTTAATATGACAAGGCATACAGCATATGAAAGAGTTTCCATCTATGTGGTTAACTACTGCTGATGCAACAGAGATGGCATTAAGCATAAGCAGCAACACCTTGCAACACGAACATCCAGCAGCCTCCTCCATTGCTAGTGAATAAGTTATTAAATTTAGCTACTCAGTCAATCCTAATATTTAGTTGTGTGGACACAAAATTCATTAGTCCAAATATACATGACTTGAACCTACACTTGCCATCAGATTGAATTATATTTTAATTTATTCATTCTTTTTTCCATTTGAGCTCCATGACATTGTTTATACGCTTAAATAACCAAGCATATTCAATGACAACAAAGGAAGAAAACACCCCATGTTCAATTGGGGTTAAACAAAACAACAAACTATATACCTAATCGGGATAGCTTCAAACAAACATATGTTAACAATGGACTATGATGTCAGTCTTTACAATTATGTTTTGCCTTATTCCAAGGATTTTGTCGTACTTAAAAATCCATGAACATGGACATGAGACCGTGTCTATGAACATAAAAACACAACATGAAATTTTTTCAATTCTTAGAAAGATACACACACAAATTTTGCCTAACATAATGGATATTGACTGTGAGCACACCATTAACCCAAGCTCATGTCATTAAAGGATAACATCATATGATTACCTAAAGAGAGAATGCTAGAAATACAAAAATATGAAGTACTATAGACAACTGGAATTTACACAAAGAAAGAAACAAAAACCCTAAGCTTAAAGTAAGATAATGAGACAAGTTAAGAAAAGCCAAATAAACAACACATCAAATTATATCAATAACAATTCCAAAAAAAGAAGAAGAAGAAGAATAGTGAGTCAAGTACAATCTACAAGGTCCAAGTACAAAAGAATTAATTGCTTGCCAAGTTAAAAAGGTTCTAACTCTCTGTATAATGATTTATTGTTTAAATCTTTTAGGCACACAACATGACTTAGAGAAGAAAAAAAATGAGGAAGTAGGAGTAGCCACAATATAAACAAACATAGAAAACAAATGTGCTGTAAATATGAACAATAGAATATAGAAGCTTACTATTTCCAGTTGGGAGGAAGCTTCCGGGTCTGCTTGTAATAACGAGTAAGGCTGTGAATCCTACTCTCCACCATAATCAATCTGAACTTCGAGTCCTTATCCTTCCTATTCCTCTCAAATGCTTCCTAAGAGCCATGGCCTTCTTGGTTAAATGGTAAAGATCCTCAAGAATCTCAACTTCAAGCCCTGTTCATGAAACAATAACTCAATATCATCCCATTAAAAAAAGAGCACCAAACAATAAGGTTAGATTCACAACACAATACCCAATGAAATCAGAGTAATTTCTTTATTTTATCATTATTGTGATCCATTAGACACCCTTCACCTGAGCAAGACCATAAGAGTCACAAAGAATAACACCGATCTATGACGGCATATTCCCCTCTTTGCAAACTTGCAAATGTTCTCTTAGCCTTTCAAAAAAATTATAAAATAAATACAAATCAATACGAAAATGATGCATTCCGAAAAAAGTAATCAACAGAGAAATGTATGAATTTGACTAAAAACATACATCTTGAGTAGAGATTTTGTGCCAAGTAGGGGAAGTTGTCTTGTAAGGAAGTGCATAAGCAACAGAGATACCCTTACTGAAATTAATCTAGAAAAGGAAAAACAAACTATCAACCTCTACTTGTGCAAAAACAAACTAAAAAAAAGAGACAGTTGATTGAGGGAAGAGAGACATACTCACAACTACTAGCTTAAAAATGAAAGGGAAAAAGGTTTTAGATTCTTCATCATCATAGCGAGATATTGAGAGAGGAATTATTAAATAAATATGGGGAGAAGATAAAATGTGAAACGGTGGGGCAGCTAGTGGATTGAAAATGATGTCTCTACAAATCTCAATTGCCATATCACTAGTGTAAGGAATGGAAAGTGGTAAATGTAATTGAAATAATATAAATATTGTGTTTCTCCGTATTATCTTCTTATTATTTGACTACTTATTTGTTCTTTATAAATTATTACTTTTTTTTGTGATGATTTTAAATTTGATAATAATAATATAATAATATATTTTTTTAAAAATATTATTAATAAATGTCTAATTTATTTATAATGATTAAACTAATCTCAATCATAAAAATATTAATTGGAAGTATTGATGAGATTAATACTATTCGTAATACATACATACATACATACATACATACATACATACATACATACATACATACATACATACATACATACATACATACATACATACATATATATATATATATATATATATATATATATATATGAGGTGTTTTGTTAGATTAGATTTATACCATTAATTAGAAAAATTGAAAAGTAAAAAAAATAAAAAATTATTTAGAAAATATTTTTAAACAATTCACTCCCCTCTTCATAAAATAAGAATATACATTTAGAATAGGTAAGATTAATATCCATAATTAGAAGTAAAGTCTCTTTGTAATGTATTGATGAGATTAATATCCTAATAATAATAGCTATAATAGAATAGATAATATTCATAATTTTAAATAAATAATGTTAAATGTCTCATTTATCCACGACGACCAAATCAATCTCAACCATAAAAAAGGCTACTTGAAATTGTTGATGAAATTATTACCATTCATAATGAAATACAAAAGATTGTATTAAATCTATATCATTAATTAATTAAAGAAGTTGAAAAGGTAAAATTAAAAATTAATTAAAAATATATATGGACAATTCACTCCCCTCTTCACATTTAGATATAAACTAGTTGACGTGTCCACGCTCCGCGTGGAGTTTTTTGCCCGTTGTGTGAAAAAGGAGTGTGAATGTATGTTTAAATATGTGTGTATATATTTTAGTGTTTGTATTTGTAGTGGAGAATTATATATATATTTGTTGTTATTTATTGTGAGAAGGTTTGTGCTTAGGGAAATAAGGATGTTGAAACATGAACCATTTACAGGGCCTAACATAAAGAATTAAATAGGAATGAATAGTTTGCAGTTGACCTGTAGAATTTGCGTATAAGAATTTGAGTGGCTTTTATGATGATGTTGTTGGTGAATAGAAGTTGACAGTATAGATTATAGTCCAGTAATTTTCCTTTTTACGTACATTTTCCTTTGGCTTGATGTGTTGCTATATGGCTTGTGAGGAATTTTGTGATATATTTTGCTTTGTATGGCAGTGGCCTCAATTTTGCTAATCATCTTCGCTGGGAAGGCTTATCAAATGGCAGGCGTTTTGATATTTGACATCTGGTTCTTGCGGCACATCCTAGTTTTGAAACAGGACCATTTTATTGCTTGTGTTAAATAAAATGGATACATACCTCCTCCATTATTCTCATATTTAAACAAATCCTTTAATTATAGTTAACTGAATTTACATAGCTATGCAGAGCAACACCTAGAACTTCTGATGGCAGCATTTAAAAGTAGGAAATTTTTACTGGCCAACCGTCCTGTTTTTATTTTTGTCTTAGTGAATGATCACAACGTAAGCAGTATGATGACATTATTATTCATGTCACATGTCCATTGCTGGTGTAGCACTTCTGGAGACAATGCCTTTCGAGTTGAAGTCGTTGTGGCCAAGTGGGTGAATATAGGACTGCCATAAACCAAAAACAATTCTAAGCCAGATTCGAAAGTAAAAGAATAAAGAAGCCAATTAATGGCTAAAAAGAAATTACTTACTTAGGAGTAGTGATGATAGAGAACCACTGGAAAACATCAGGATCTGCAGTCTTTGAAACAACACAGAACCTTGGAGTAATGAAGAGGTTGCCACTCTTGACAGTGTTTTCCAAGAACATTCCAGATCTTCTCCAAGTCCGACTTCACCCACCAAGGGCACACAATCAATGAAGATGTAGGAGATATGTCAGCAGTCAAAGGGGCAGTCATGCTTATCAGAATATCAATGCATTGCGTAGTAAAGATTTCCACACCAGCAATTGAAGCCTGTTAAACCCACACGCTTGTGGCAAGTAGTGCATCTATTTGGACTCTCTTTTACCTTCACCTCTGAAGTCTGTCAAAATGTGTAAGTTGGGGGATGCTTGAGTAGAGAGAATCTTTGAGTCCACTGGCTTTGATAGCGCATTCAGAGCACTTGCAACAACAGGCTCCTTCTCACTGCTACTTAAGCTGCCATTAACAATGTTGTCAATGGATGAAGTTGCAAGATTGGCTTGTTCCTGATTGAATATCATCTCCTTGTGGCACTTGGAGCACATGTTTATGGTAGCTGCACTACCAAAAAAGCCGCTGTTAGTATCACAGAGAATGGGTCCTTCATGAGCTTGGCAGCCTAACTCTTTTGGAGAGTCCATTTAGACAAATAGCCTGCCAATTCAGGAGAACATAAACACAAGAGAACTTTATGAGTCAAGATATTATACAATCAAAGTAATCGCCTTATTTAAAAAGTAATTTTTTGAGGTTCAAATAGTGTGAAAACATTGCCATGACAAGAATCTCTAAAGAGATCTTGAACATCTGTAATTTAAGTGTCCTTCCACTTTTGTAACTTTGACTGCCTCATGATAATAATTCCATATTGTTAATGTTTATCTTATATTTTTATGTATCAAGCATTAAAGCAATTTCCCCTATGGGATTAAGGTATCGACTGTCTCCAAACATAAGCACAAGCACACATCCATGGAGCCTTTCCAAATAATTTATGGCCTCAAAATTATACTAAGAACAAGCCCTTGTAATCCAGAAGCCGTACAATGGAAATTCATAAATTCTAGCACAAGAGAGAGAAGGTGAACCATACATAACCTCCTTCACTCTTTAGAGCATAAGCAACCGTATCATCAATAAGACGGTGCTCAGACTTGAAAATTTAATTACAAAATAGGGAATTTGAAGCTTTGACTTTGCACATGATATGCGCCACAAATAAAGCCAGATAATTATCTACTCACCATATTCTAGCAGCTTCATACTTTGCCTTCCAGTTGGCTTCATATATTTCTTAGGAAATGTCCTTGGACCTGAGAGCCAAAAATGTAAACAAACAAGAAGTCGCTCAAATAAGGAGTGAAAAAACATAATATTGGAGCATAACGTATAATTCAAGAACTGAAAATTTTTTAAATGAATATGAAAACTATTATCCTGGACAAAAGGTGCAAAAATTTAAGAAATTACAAGCGCACGATCTGCAGTATACCTTCCATCATACTTTTTAAGAATAGTATTATTTGTGCTAAGATACAATGGCCATTTTTCCTGGTAGGCAGTATTCATTGAAGCCTCAGCGAAAGCACAAATCGAGTAAATTCCAGAATAAAGCAATCCATCACTCACAGAAACCAATCAAACTTTGAAATGAAGAAGGTTTTCTAACACTTTAATAAACCACACCTCATCAGTGTTGTACATGGACAGAGCTACTCCACCGCACCAGTAAAGTTGTAAACCTCAAGCTCTGTCTTCTCATCTGGCCCGTCTAGTACTATAAGTTGGAAAGTATCTTTAAGTATTGATCATAAAGAATCCAGAGCAAAATATATAGAAGAGGAATGAAAAGAGAACAGTAGCATAGGAAACAAACTTGTTAATTAATAAAAAAAGCGAAAAAAGCTCTTGACTCACAGGATACCCAGGAATCCGGTGTCACTAAATAGCAGAGAAGCTAAACAGTCAAGGGAAAGAAATTACCAAACACTAATTTCAGTTTCCAGGTCCTTTAATAACTGCATCAGTTGCCTTGTATTGATCTCCAAAAGCACACAGTTTTGAGGCCAAAATAGTAATAAAGACTACTTGCCTGACAACAAAAATCTCAAATAGTCAAATCATTCTCTTATCCAAATCCATTAATGTAATGAAGTAGTGGTTTGTTAAACAACAGTAGAGAATGAAATAGCAATAAAATATTGTAGTTGCAGTGTGTGAAGGAGGGTATTCCTCACATTTTGCAATTCCCATTTCAGCAAAACGTAGAGGGCTGAAGGAAATAGAGTTTGTAATGAAACCTTGAATAGACAATAAACCAGTAGAAATTAATGACAAAAAGAAGAATAGATGGCAGTAGTACTTTCCAGAGTAGCAGTTCAGAGAATTGGTAAAGAAGAAACAAGAAGTCAGAGTTCCGATATCTTTCATTGCGCAATGAAATGATGAGTGTAGTAAAGTCATAGTCATTTGGGTAGAGAAATCCACAAACAAAATATAAAGCAAAGTTCAGTTTTCATGAATTTTTTGCTGCAAATATGATTGAGTATTTCTTGAGGTGGACTTCTTCTTGATCACTCTCTTTTGGACTTTTTTGCCCGACTTGCATAACTTGATGCATTGGCTTTGTCAATGTCTTCCTCTGGTGTCTCATTGGACTTCTGTGCATGTGTTCTTTTTGTTGTTGTTGATGCTTCTCCATCTATGTTGGATTTTGTTGCAGAAAGTTTGTAATTAGTTGGTTGTTGAAGTGTTTTTTTGGTTGGGGAGTAGTCGTTTAATAGTTACCTGTAGTGAATCTGCTTTTGTTGTTGTCATTGAGCAGCATTGGTGAATTCTGATTGAGTTCGTCTTCCTCAAACAAGCAGTGGATATTATACTTCGTAGCTGAAGTTTCTGGTCGAGTTCTTGCTGGACGAATTTGTGCTATGTAAATTTTCCCCCTTGTCTTTGAAATTGCTTCATCCAAAGGTAGAGGAATATCCTGCACATGAATTGTGTAGGTTATCTTTTTTTGTTTCTCCAGTTTGTTGAAGTTTGTGTTTTGAATATGATTTACCTGCTCAGAAAGTTTCATTGCTTCTGTAGCACTTATTAATAAGATATTCTCTGCAGACTTACCAAATGCAATGATAGGTAATAGTCCTGAATCATCTAGCATTTCAACTTCAAAAGCACATCTATACGATAAAAATGAATTAGTAAATGAGTATAATTGATGTTTGAGCTAATAATTTTATTTTGTAATATCTGAATATGCTACCTTGGTTACTGCAACTACATCTTCTCTGCAGGTTAATGCATGGAAAAGATTCCCCATTTCTTACTGAAGTGCTTGAATAGCAGTTTTTGCAAGCCATATACCAGAACTTTTGTTGTAGATTATGTATTATTATAGATCCCTTTATCCAAATAACCTAGATGTATATGTTTAAACGATGTTGAACGAGTGGAATGAAGAAATGTAATATTCATAATATGAGATTGTGAATGTTGCCTTTTTACCTTTTGTGTTGGTTGAATTTATGCTATTTGGGTTATCTTGTCTTTAGGGTGGTACAAAAGTGCTGTGTTTAAATCAGTATATGTTGCATTCAACAGCTTCTCAGCAATAGTTTCTTCATTCTTTGTAGCCCTGCATTATTAACAAACATTAGGTTTAGTATACGCACATGCTGTAGACATTGTGTCCGCAATAGTGTAGAGACAGAGATGCATATTAATTGTAGATTTCGAATGGTGTAGATTTAGTATCAGCAATCATGCCTGTGTGATTATTTAATCAGAACTTTAGTTTTAACTGGAAAGTAGGGGTATTTTTGTATGAGAAATTTAATTTTTCCTACTTCGAATAAAAATGCGAGTTAAAGAGTTATTTATGGGAGATGTAATGCTTAGTACCAGATTTGAAGTTGTCTCGCTTGTTGAGTTGGTAGATTTATAGTGATTGTTGAACTGTACCGAGTCTTCAAATCGAGCCCTGAGATCAAACCATTGGAATTTAAGTTATAAGTTTTGTCAATATGAGTTGTTTTTTAATAATTTGGTACCATTGAATGTGCCAACTCCTATTCTTCGACAAGATATTACTGGCAGTGATCCGTGCATTTCATTCAATGTGTGTCCTTCTTCTTCAGCATATTTGTTCCATAATGTCATTCGGATCGGTTTCAACCTGATACATTGAATGAAGTTAGATCATTTTGTTTGTACACAGTTCCTTCGTTATGTTTTTCTGTAGTAATAGTTATTTTATAACTCACTCCTCGTTGATGATAATAATATCTCTTCGCACACCATCTCCAGATTTAGATTCTTTCAAAGGGTAGACATGTATGACCAATCCCAAGACATCTACACATATTTATAAGATTGATATTTTGAGAAGAATAGTAAGAATTATCTGGAACAAAGAAAGTAATGGTAGATGAAATTACCAACTCCTTCATTTTGATCAGCATAAATTGGGAATTCTTGAAATTTTGTGTATTCAAATGCTTCATCAAATGTATGTGGCATATTATCTGCTGCATCTTCTACAATGGTTCTGCCTGAGATAATCCACTGCATTTGAATATTATCGATTTGGTATATTTTAGGAACTTGTTGAACGACCGCATTCGATATGTAATAGGTCTTGTAAGGGACGAATTTGTCACAGAATAAGTAGATTGTGTGGCCAAATAACGTTCCAATAATCTTCGTTCCCTGTGTAGGAATAAATATACAGAATTAGTTGTGTGTTAGCAGTGGATGTTTTTTTTTCCCCCTCGTGTAGATTAATATGAAGAAGATTGTTACCTCATCATCAATCAAGATCATTTTTTGGTATGTTTTCATTGGGGAATTAATAGAGTTTTGGACCTGCATCTTCTCTTGCATGCGCACTTTTGCTGTCCAATTTTTGGAGCTGACTATTATTGATTTAATTGGAATGTTGCTCCTCATGATCTGCACAAATGTTATTATTTGGCATATATTAAAATGTACATGGAATAGAATAGTTGTTACATGTAAAGATATATACTGTGTAACATCATAATCATGCAGCACGAAGTCATAATTTTGTGAATTTACTGCAAATATGTTATGCAACAGTTATGTGTAGGAATTATGAATAGACTTTGTGTACCATAGGTTTTGTGAACGGTTTGTGTAAGAATAAAGCCTTCCGGGTAAACAATGTTTCTTGTTTGCTGTGTTTTACCAGTCTCTGCAAAGGTTGGTGGAACAATTAACACTTTAACATCTGTTGATCGTCTTGCGCATGAGAGAGCAACATAAAGTTGTCCATGAGAAAAGACTGGTTCTCGCAAATAGATCCCCACACAATCTAATGTCTGTCATTGAGCCTTGTTTATTGTCATGGCGAAGCACAACCGAATAGGGAATTGTGTTCTTCTGAATGGGATTCCCTGTTTGTCATCATCTTTGGATTGTAGTGGTATAGGATGCAAAATTACAGGTTTCCCATAATGTTCTCCCACTGCAATTTCAGCATAGATAACATGTGGTTTCAATTCCTTGCAAATAAGTCGAGTTCCATTGCATAGCCCTTCTATCGGATCAATATTTCTCAACAACATCACCGGACAATTCTTCTTTAATTGCAGCTTATGAGGAGGCAAACCATTTGGTTGAAGACTATTCAAGAAATCCTCATAGTCAGCCTGATGCATTGGATTTATCGTCTTGTCACTACTTGTGTAGAGCTTCAAGTTCCCGGGAAATCTTTCAATTATTAAATCATCAATGTCATCTACACAACTATTTTTTGGTGTTAATAATGCTCTTTTCATAACTCTTCTTGGATCTGAATCAAATAGTGATAAGTCTGGAAACGTAAATTCTGCAAGCGCAAGTAAAGATGTCTCTTTACTGATGAATGAAATTATCATCTGTGGTGGCAGATTGATGTTGTCGTTTGAATCTGCATCTTCTGTACCGTCTCCGATTCTTAAAAGAAAAGAATTGAATGCAGGATCATCTATTGCTCGCATATTCTGAGTGAGTTTTACTTTCTGCAAAAGTGGCCATATATATGAGCATAACAGACTACTTGCAATCACCAATTCCTTAGATGCTTTTGGTATCACAGGTAATACTTGACGAAAGTCGCCTCCAAAAACAACTACTTTTCCACCAAAAAGTATCTCATTTCCTGTGATATCTTGCAACATAGTATCAAAGTTTTCAATTGCTTCTTTTTTTGCCATTGGAGCTTCGTCCCAAATTATGAGCTTGGCTTCTTGAATTAGTTTTGCAGTGCTACTTTGCTTGCTCAATTGGCATCCCTTAATATCGTTGCCGTCTAATGGAATCTTGAACCGTGAATGAGCTGTGCGGCCATTAGGTAGCAAAGATGCTGCAACTCCAGATGTTGTTGTAGCTATTGCTATAAAACCTTTGGAACGAATGGAAGCTAACAAGGTCTTATATAGGAATGTCTTTCCTGTACCTCCTGGTCCATCAATGAAGAATGCAGTTGGTTCATATTGGCTTGCTACTGAGAGGATGTTTTCAAAAGCCATTCTTTGCTCTAGATTCAACTTTGATTCATTTGATAGATCATCTTCGCTTATTGGTATGTTCTTTTCACTTCTGATCTCTCTTGTCAATCTTTTTTCATAAGACAGTCTTATTGGGAACAAAACAAATCTGAAATCATTGATGGATTTGCCCATAGATTGGAAAAAATGGTCGATATCTTGAAGAACCTTTATTCGAATTTCTTCCCTTGTAAGACCCATTATTTGTTGTGAGTACAAGAAATCTTGACTTAACTGTTGTTCGAACTTTTCCCACAACTTTTTGGGATTCGCTGGAGCACAATAAATAAGAATTGTTGAGAATAATCGCCTTAGTGCGGATGGCATTTGGAATTCTGCAGATTCTTTGAGGTACAATCCAATGTCACTGTCTAGGTGCAGCAGGCCTCTCTTATATGCTGCTTCTCTGAATGTGGGGCAAAGTTTCCCATTTGCTGTTAGAAGGTCTGCAAAAGATGTTGGTCCTGGAACATGAGACAGCAATAACCTCAAATAGTATCTTTCGCCTTCTGTTGGTGATACTGTAATCATTCTTCCAATAACCCGACATCTTTTTCTCTCATTCCAAATTTTGTCTTTTTCTGACCAAACAAAGTACTCTGGAAATTCTTTGTACAGATATTTTAAATTCTGCGCTGCAGCGTTTGAGCTGTTCATTGTGAAGAATTCTATGAGCATTATACTTGTTATGTTTGGATTTTGCAGGAGATTTTTTATGTTGGTGTTGTTGTCAAATGTGATAGGATGGTTGTTGGGCAAATGGATTTGTAATGTTATCACTGCAGGTGTCATTGCACTCAAATTGAAGCCAAACAACCTCCACATTGCTTCTGGTAGGGATATCCATCTAGCAGACTGAAATTGCTTTATCTCATCTTGCTCTTCATTAGCAACTATTTGGGAACTTATGTTGTCAAGCCCCTTGTATATATACTTGTAAACATATTTGACCAACTTGATTGTTGAGTAGATTTCAACATTCATGTGACAATCGAATAGGGATAATAAGTATGGATTGTAAGGTACAACCCAACGATTGTCCAACATGTGGTTCCTTACTTTTACCTTCGTTCTATCGTTTCTCCTTCGATAATAAGGATAACTATCCTCACATTGCGTTATATATTCTGAATATTGTTTTGGATAGTGATTCTTACGTTTGCCATTTCTCATACACGGACTTTGCTGATTGAAGTCACCACAGGGTCCATGCATCATATGTTTGACAACCAAGGAGTGCAAGTAACTGTTCTGTTTTTCATCAGGGATTTCTGCGCTAACCAATCTGTCATATGCTTCAGCATTTAATGGCTTTGAACCTTGTTTCACTATCAACAAGAAGTGTGCATGTGGTAAACCTCATTTTTGGAATTCAGTTACACAAACACAGACAACAACTTTGCCAAGAACATGTTTTTTCAGCAACTGATCCTTCAGTAGATCAAGTTTTGCTTTGAAAACTTTGTATAGTAGATCTGGCCTATTTTGTGCCAATTCTGATGGGAGAAGGTTTTCTTGAATTTCTTTCCACATTGGGTTGCAAGTAACTGTTAAGAATATGTCTGGCTTTCCATAGCGTTGTACTAAAGCCATTGCATCAATGTATCTTTTATGCATAGCTCGTGGTCCTCCAATGAAAGATGCTAGCAGTATAATTTTTTTCCCGACGTTTGATCCCCTTGTTTCGCCAACCGAAATTGAATCAATTACACCCTGAAACAATTCACTCCGAATGTTCCTTTGTCTACTCATTTAGAAGTCAAGCCTTTCGGTTTCCACTTTTATGTACATGTCAACAACATATTGTTGAAGTAGCCTCCCACTTTGAAGAATCATGGATTTATCAGTGCTCTTTATTTGTAATTTGTAGCAGTAATATTCCCGGCATGAAACTCTGTTTCTTTTCTTCTTGCCCCTTTTAGTTTCTGCAAGAAAATAAGGTATGAAACTCTGTTAGTAAGATATTCTTCATAGTACTGAAATAATTCTAGGGTTTTTTTTTTTTTTTGTTGCTGCTAATTGTAATTATATAGAGTTTAATATGGGGTTTTCCATATATTGTTTGGAGAAGATGTCCTATGAACGACATCTTTGAAACGTTATACTGAAGATGTTTTATAGAATATAAAAGGTATATCGATGGTTTGGATTTATTTTCTAATTATTGAAATGCATATAGCAGAGTACTAACCTGTATCTTCAATCTCCAACAAATCAGTTGCTGAGTTTATTTGTGTTGCATTGATGTTATTTGATGCATCACAAAACATTTGTCTTTGGGATTCTTTTGATGGCAGCCTTTCCATATTATAATGCAAACCACTTTCACCATGAGGAAACAACAAGGGATATTGTAGAGCATCATAGCAGCTATATGTATGATAAATCCTGTGGCTTGAGTTTGAGTGCGTATAAACCTGTATATGGCAGCTCTTTTCAGCAGCATCATTTTCGGATTCAACCAATATTGCAGCAACTTGTGATGCAAAAGGAGCATTGTAAGTTCTTTAGTCTAAACCAGGATTTTTATTCAATACTATAGTGCATTCTCCAAGGTGGGGATGCTCACGAAGTCTTTTGAAGAATATAGTATAAGGATTTCTCTTCAAAATTTCCATTAGTAGTCTGACTGTCTAGGGATTAAACTGTGGTGATGCTTCAATCCTTTTATTCAATTCCATGTCGGTGTCATAGAAATAGAGTTGAATCCCAGTTGGTTTGTCAGTTTGACATACCAAATCTTCGAGGAAGTGGTAGATTTGTCCTTGGATCTTAAAAGTATACACACCCTTCCTGTTCTTAATCAGCTCTGAATCATGTTTTGCTGCAAATGTAGTAAATGCAAAGCTGTTGTTGTAAGATCGTATCAATCTTCTGAATTCCATGGCTTCTTCGTCAGTATTTATTAATAAACGTGCTAGATCGTATGGCATTGGATGGGATACCAAAGCAATCTCTCCCTCTGAACAGCAAAATTTAGGAGGTTCTCCATGGAAGCGCTTTGCTGAGCAAAATTTGCAGTTAGGTTCTGCTGGAAGGATTAATGGCTGCTTTGCAGGTTGTTTTGCAAAAGTGATAGGATTCACTTCTTCATTTGTCACTGTAGATAATAGATGAAGATATTAGTTTTGTTATATAATCTTTTAGATGTTTGTTTTTTCCAGTACAACATGTAATATTTCTACCTGATGTTTTTGAGTTAGACATTGGTCCAGCCATGGTATTCATTATAGCAGGTTGATTGGTTTGGGAATCTATAAGATGACAGAGGGGTTTTGTGTTAGTAAAATGATGAAGGTCAAATTATAATAGGAAAATATGAAAAGCAATTATATATGTAATTTTCCTGGAGAAGTGTCATTTGAAAGCAAGATATCGTCACGGATGCATACCTGATGTTGAAACTGGAATAAAGTGTTTGCATCCCATTTCTATTGTTCCTTGGTTGGCATGTTGGAGAGCTTGGGTTTGGTTGGTGTATTGTTGAACTAGATGCTGTGGCTGTTCAATTTCACGTATAACATTTCCAACATTTGAAGTTGTTTCTTATTTTCTTCGAACATAAGCTTAATGCCGAGATTGTAATAGTTTTTCTTTTTGTTCAATTGGTTGTGCATGATATGCTTGACGTCTTCGTAGCAAGATTTGTTCTTTTTTCTGTTGTTGCTGCTGACGATAAGATTCAGATCTTTGTTGCAACACTTTTTCCCTCATTTCATCTTCTTGTTTGTCTTTGGATTGGTGTTGATTCTCATTCATGATATGTTCTCTATTAGAAGAGTTTTCCTTATCCGATATACTCTCAATTTCAAATTTAACAATTATAACTATTGGCAAGCATAGTAATATAACAACTATTGAGTAGGAGAAAGTATAACAATAGTTGTTCATAGCATTCAAAAATAATGTAATGGTAGAATGTGTATGAAGATAATTTAGAAATGATTAGACCATTTATGTATAATAAGTAGTAAAGAAATTGCCATTGGTAGTACCTTTTTCAGGCAGCAAAACGTTTGTCTGAATTAGGCTGCAACGAGAAACTCGCTTATCTTTGATGGCAAGCTTGTAACTTGTTCTTGTAGAATTCAAAATGAGCCCTATAACCAAAAAGAAAATGATTAGATATTGTAAGCAACTTCATGAATTACACTAAAAAATGAAAACCTATAACCAAATCTAAGAGAGCAAAATTCCACCTCAATGATGTACAAACTACAGGGTGGGTAAGGCAAAAAAAACAACTTAGTATCTTTGAGAAACAGTTCTTGGTAGTTAGCTTTTCTAGTAGTAGCAGAGAAAACAATATTCTTGAAAAGATAAATTGAAGCAATGCACACATTGCTCTTTGTTTATCTCATCCCCATGATTTATGACAATTATCAGGTTCACAGAACATGAAGACACTGGAATACCTCTCAAGTGCATAAAGGTTATGCCACCAAGGTAAGGGTTCATATAAAATGTACCTTGAATTAATTCTAAGAGATATTTTTAAAGGAGTACTGTTGTAATTTCCCTATCAAGACACAACTACTTGCCCAGCTTAAACACAGAATTAGAATATGATGTGCATCAATGCCACTCATCTACTTTTACACTGTAGTTTAAAATTGGTAGAATTTGAGCAAGAGTACATACAAAAAAGGATCAGGTCAAGAAAGCATGAGATAACTAAGAAAGTTTTCTCTTCTTTATACTATTTTCATTTCTCTTCTTCTCCCATCTTAGGCTAACCTTTTACAAATCACCAAACTCTGGCCAGTGCAATATCGACATCACGAAAGAATGCAGAAAAGTTCAAATGATAGCTTTGACCATCTATGTGACCATCTATACTATTTTGCAGATGCATAATGCACGTACCAACAATTCAGTACTGACAAATTTAAGCCCTTCCATTGACCTGTTTCCTTCATGTATCCCTTTCAAAAGGTCATAACATATCTACAGATATAGGTATTAGTTATTATAAATTGGTATTGATCTCCTATGTGTATTTTTTTTGTTGGTACAAAATGTCATTCTTATGTAACGAAAAGGTATAATAATGTTTCCATAATCCAAATCTGTTTTGGTTTGTAAATTTTATTCTTTGCTTGGATTTTCGAAGGTTTTTTTTTTTAATGCATGATATTTATAGAATTCCAAAAGAATAAAGGAAGCCATTAGAACAATAGTTATGTGCAAGAAAAATAACTTACGTATGAATGGGAAATGCTTTTACAAAAGAGAGGAATATCACATGGATTTTCTTATTTTAGAAGACTATGTGTTCAAGTAAATACTTGACAAGGTATTTAGTTATAACAAAGATCTTCAAGTGTCGCAGGAGGTATAAGCCTCTATTCTTCGTCGGAATCCTCTAAATTGGATTCCAACAACCCCTTGCCATTGTTCTTACTGAAATCTATCTATTTTCCATCAACAAATCCCCAATTCATAGGTTCCTTCTTAGGTGTCCTTGAACCCTGTCCAAATTCAAAATGCCTTGGTGGGGATTTATAATCTAATTCCCCTGGGTCATCACTATGTGCACCCAGGTCAATGTCTTAGACAAGTTGGTATGGAGCATGTTCTATGATTTCCACATCATCTTCACTATCAGAGACTAAGTTTATGATTTCCACAGGTGGGGCAATAGGTGGTTCTATAATTTGTGCTTCATCATCACTATTCTCATCCATTGACAGTTCAGGTTCAGGTTCTGACTCTGAAGAATGTATGTTTGCTGGATGTATTTGGATAGGTGGGTGCCACACTGCTTTCTTATAGGTAGTTGCATACATTCTAACCATCCTATGGACATTAACAAGCGTGGGTTAGTAAATGATCAAAGTACCAAGACGAATATGTAGACAAATAATTTGCTTTATGGTTGAATATGTAGTAATCATTCATCTCATCTCAGAAATGATACAAGACCTAGCGAAATAGTTTGGGTGGAAAAATAGAGAAGGAGAAGGATCTACAAATCAGTATTCTGCAGCACAACAATATTCTCAGCTCATGAACCCAAAAACAAAGGAAAACAGCAGGCAGGTTGAGAAGGTTTGAGATACAATGAAATGCAAAAGATGTCTTCATTATGGAAATGCAGCTTAAATATCCTGTATGGTATAATGCAGATTTTCTACTCTTATTACTATTATGCTTTCCACTATCTTAAAATATGTTGATAATAGAGGACCAGTGTGATTACCTCGAAATTTTTACCATTTTGAAAAAGGGAAAAATGAATAATCATAAGAGAATAAATAGACAAACAACATAAAATCTACAATTAGTTGATTATGTTGTAGGAAGAACAAATCAATTCTCTTTTTTTTTTTTTGTAGGTCTGCTAACTGAAAATTAATGGTGGGTGTAATTGTCTGCTGGTTGCAATCTGGGGTTTGACTCTGTGGTTTTATGCTTCTATGGAATCTGAAGTTAAAATTCATATGAATGTCCACTTCATGTAGCATGATAAGGTTAGGTAGTTCTTATACGAATTGTTGAACATACTACTATAGTATAACAGAAAAAGAAACCAGCGGCAGTGAAAAACTAAACAGATGTTGCAAGATAACAAGGACAACAAAGACAAAGGGAAATCATTCGAACGAAGAAAGAGACCTACTTGTTTGGAGGAGGTATCATGCAATGTCCATGCAGTCTGTGTATTTTGTCAAAGCCTATTTTATATATGAATCTAACCACAAATAAGTATTCATATGAAAACAATTATTGACATTAATTTTTTTGTAACTGTCCTGTTTTATCATTGTAACTGTAAGTTATCATTCACATGATATGTGTATTCATATTTATTATTATTATTATGAATGATGACAACAAAAAACTGGTGCCATGATCAATTTTTTTTCCTGAAATTAATAACAGAGCTGTTATTGGAATTTTAAGAGGATGTTGATTAATATTGTTAGATTATTGTTTATTATGACTTTTTTGGTATTATTATCAATCAGTTATTGTAATTTTTGTATGTAATAATAATAATAATAATAATAATAATAATAATAATAATAATAATAATAATAATAATAATAATAATAATAATAATAATACAAAAAATTGGTGGGGTTTTTTTTAAAATAATAATCGAAATACTTAAAATGAGAAACATAATATTATCAGGGTAATGCCATAATACTAACAGGGTAATGGTAACTGGGAACTATGAGAAATAGCAGTGGAATGAGACAAAGGGGAAAATCTGAAATAGTCTTGCTAATTGTTTTGTTTTTCAAATATCTTAGCGCTACTATTAAAGTTTTAATGTTCAACCATTTAAAGCAGAAATAACAAGGGCATAAAGTTGACTCATGACAAAAGTACCTTGAAAGTCAAAATGCTGAACTGTTCTACTCCTGTAGGCATGCTGAGAACCTTCCTTGCATGGTCAGAGTTATAGAGAGCTCTTTTCTCTAGTGGATACCTCATGAGACATGTCAGTCAGAACAGTGAACTGATTAATGAATTCATAAAAGAAAAACTACCCACACAACGTGCAATGTACCCCATTGTTCCTGCAAATACGTAGCTGTGATTCAGGCCTTCCAAACAACTATTTTGACTAGAGAAATAATCTTTACAAGGCAAAATTTACGCTGTGCCATGTTCATGTTTCATCAACGTGTAATGCAGAGAAAATTTAGTGTAGCACGCAGAAATATGAGCACTTTAAAATGATAGAGAAATTTGGAAGGCCTGAATATGCAAACAGAATACGCAATTTCATTTTAATTACACCACCAACTTTTATGACTACAGTTTGAACCTGTGGGAAGTTAAACAATAGACAAACTAAAAGATTCCAACATTCAATCTATTGTGTCGGGACAAAATAAATCCTCTCTCTCTCATGCTAACAAACTACTACACTACCAAGTAAGGGAGCTACAGGCAGAAGATATGCCCTGAAACCCAAAAATAAATACATACATAAATAAAAGTAAGTAGACACTTCAGAACTGACTGCTCAAAAGGAAACAGCTAAAAGTGGTCCTATATTTAAACATGTGCATCAGAAATCCACTAAATAGGCAAAACCCCTCTTGCGAGCAAAAAGAAGGTGTAGTTACAAACCTAGCAATTTGCAAATGTCTTTGTCAGTCATAAACTTTTTAAAATTCCGCAAATTCACATTTCCTTTAACCACTTCCATGTCCAAACTACACTGCCTAAGATCTTCATGAGTCATGACATTGTGCATCATACGTGGGCTTCTGATGGTTAACCATCGTCGCAAAAAAACGAATGGTTGCCCAATCATGTTTATATAGACGCCCAATATACTTAGCACACAAACACATCCAGTACGGTTATAGCACATCCATCACAATATTTTAATGCATTATATACATTCTCAGCTTAGTAAGTTAGAAAATTAGAAATTGATAAGCTAAAAGGTTCTATTCCACCGCGCTTATGATTTTTGCATATGTATTCTGTCTAAATATGTTTAAGTTTTCGCAACATTGTGCATCATACGTGGGTTTGTGATGGTAAACCATCGTCGCAAAACACAGAATGGTTTCCCAATCATGTTTATATAGACGTCCAATATACTTAGCACCCAATCATATGCCACAATATGCATATAAACATCGTATGTCTAAACAAAGTAAAAAGCAAGATAGAATCAAATTTTGACATATTCATGAATCACTGTGAGAAAACAAACCTGTGTGAATCGATACAAAAATACATTTGTAGGAGAAGTATGCAGAAAGGGAGAGGGAAAAAATAATACTATATGTAGGGCAAAACCGCTCAAAACATCAGTTGTAAGCGATAGTTTCAAGATCTTCTCAGTTAGTCAAGAGTAACTGTTGTGTTTACATTTATCTTCATGAAGTTGTAAAAGAAATAACTTATGCCAGCTGATGGTAAAGCCTGTAGGAGAAACACAACCACAAAGATATTAGAAGGAAAAAACATCTATCAGCAGTGATTTGTAGTAATTCCATATCAAGCCAAAATGCAGTATCATAGAGTGAAAACAGGAAAATGTGTTAGTGTCAAGTACAAAATCTAGCAATAAGTTATAAAGCTTACATATTTAGAGCATTGAATGATTTTTGACTGGAAACAAAGAAAAGCGCAAATTCTTTGGTTTATTCCAAAGTTTTTTCAAATGAAACCATGGGCCTATGAGACTGAAATAATGGACAGAGTTAATTGTAAACATGGCAATGCTAAAACATACATGATGATGTAAGGAAGATACGCTAGATGTCATGGTCAGATATGACCATTTCCAATCTATTAATCTTGTCCAGCTATCCGATGACATCCAGTATGTTGATGATGTTTGTGTCGGGCATCTATGTTATTTAACATTTTAATGACATTGTGCATCATACATAGGCTTCTAATGGTAAACCATCATTGCAAAACATCGAATGGTCACCCAATCATGTTTATATAGATGCTCAATATACTTAGCACATAATCACATGCAGTAAGGTTATAGCATATCCAGTTAAAAAAGAACAATTATCATTGCAACAATAAAATACTATCCTGAAAAAGTTAACTTTCTGCCATAATGAATCATATTTTATATTTTTCTTTCTAAGATGAAGCAAATTCTACATAGCTACAATAGCTAGAGACATACAAATGTATATTGTAGATTGTTGCGAAAATAGACAGCATCGAAAATGTAATGGCATTTCTAGGCAAAAATTGCTGCGTCATACTTTTTGCCTATGTATTTAGTCAAAATACGTTTAAGTTTCCATGACATTATGCATCATACGTGGGCTTGTGATGGTAAAGCATCGTCGCAAAACACTGAATACTTGCCCAATCATGTTTATATAGACACCCAATATACTTAGCACACAAGCAGATTGACTATTTGCTTTTCATTCCAACTCTTTCTTATCCATTTAGCAGCTTTCTTATGTTTTTACGATATGGATTTTGTCCAAATATGTTAACATTTACTTCACATTGTGGTGAAAACACGAAAATCTGTTAGTGTCAAGTACAAAATCTACCAATAACTGATGAAGCTTACATATTTACAGCATTGAACAATTTTTGACAAGAAACAAAGGAAAGTGCAAATTATTTGATTTAATCCACAGGTTTTTGCAATGAAACCATGGGCCTATGAGACTGAATTAATGGACAGCGTTGATTGTAAACATGCCAATGCTAAAACATACATGACAATGTAAGGAAAGGGAAGATACGCAAGATGTTATGGAAAGATTGGACCATTTCCAATCTATACATTTTCTTAAATTATTTTTGACTTCACATGAAAACACGTGGTTGAACTTATTGTTCACAACCATACCACAAACAAGGTTCACATATGCTGCAGGCACAATGCAGAAACCCTTCTATAGATAGAACAATCTTACCTATGGATATGTGAATTTCAAATATGCCATAGACTTCACCAGCCTTCTGAGATAGTTGCTTGCTGCAACTCTGGGAAACCTTAGGTTTTAAGATTTTGATAAAGTGATGATTTTGGATAAATAAATGACAACCGCACCATAAACTAAAGATAGGAAAGTTCTCCATGTGGTGCAAGCCTAGAAGGAAGAAATAGCTTTTGCACAGTTTAATTTCAGTTGAATTAAGCAGAAGGAAGAACTTCAAACAAGAAAAATGCAGAGGTTTCTAGCTCAGGTTAATATCACAAAACAAAGCTTACTAACTGTGGAAATTAGAAAATGATAAGGTCAAAAGTTCTATTCTATAACAGAGAGACCAAATAGATGGATATGATTCTGATTTTGGATTTTTTTCTCCCATTTATCACCGTGCTTATGCCTTTTGTCTATGTATTCTGCGCAAATACGTTTAAGTTTTCTTAACATTGTGCATCATACGTGGGCTTTTGATGGTAAACCATCGTCGCAAAACACCGAATGATCGCCCAATCATGTTTATATAGACGCCCAATATACTTAGCACATAATCACATGCAGTAAGGTTATAGGATATCCAGTAAAAAAAGAACAATTATCATTGCACCAATAAACTACTATCCTGAAGAAGTTAACTTTCTGCCATAATGAATCATATTTTAGATTTTTGTTTCTAAGATGAAGCAAATTCTACATAGCTACAATAGCTAGAGATATACAAATGTATACTGTATATTGTTTGGAAAGTAGACAGCATCGTTCAAATATCTTAGCACTACTATTAATGTTTTAATGTTCAACCATTTAAAGCAGAAATAACAAGGGCATAAAGTTGACTCATGACAAAAGTACCTTGAAAGGCAAAATGCTGAACTATTCTACTCCTGTAGGCATGCTGAGAACCTTCCTTGCATGGTCAGAGTTATAGAGAGCTCTTTTCTCTAGTGGATACCTCATGAGACATGTCAGCCAGAACAGTGAACTGATTAATGAATTCATAAAAGAAAAACTACCCACACAACGTGCAATGTACCCCATTGTTCCTGCAAATACGTGGCTGTGATTCAGGCCTTCCAAACAACTATTTTGACCAGAGAAATAATCTTTACAAGGCAAAATTTACGTTGTGCCATGTTCATGTTTCATCAACGTGTAATGCAGAGAAAATTTAGTGTAGCACGCAGAAATATGAGCACTTTAAAATGATAGAGAAATTTGGAAGGCTTGAATATGCAAACAGAATACGCAATTTCATTTTAATTACACCACCAACTTTTATGACTACAGTTTGAACCTGTGGGAAGTTAAACAATAGACAAACTAAAAGATTCCAACATTCAATCTATTGTGTCGGGACACAATATATCCTCTCTCTCTCATGCTGACAAAGTACTACACTACCAAGTAAGGGAGCTACAGGCAGAAGATATGCCCTGAAACCCAAAAATAAATACATACATAAATAAAAGTAAGTAGACACTTCAGAACTGACTGCTCAAAAGGAAACAGCTAAAAGTGGTCCTATATTTAAACATGTGCATCAGAAATCCACTAAATAGGCAAAACCCCTCTTGCGAGCAAAAAGAAGGTGTAGTTACAAACCTAGCAATTTGCAAATGTCTTTGTCAGTCATAAACTTTTTAAAATTCAGCAAATTCACATTTCCTTCAACCACTTCCATGTCCAAACTACACTGCCTAAGATCTTCATGAGTCATGACATTGTGCATCATACGTGGGCTTCTGATGGTTAACCATCATCGCAAAAAAATGAATGGTTGCACAATCATGTTTATATAGACGCCCAATATACTTAGCACACAAACACATCCAGTACGGTTATAGCACATCCATCACAATATTTCAATGCATTATATACATTCTCAGCTTAGTAAGTTCGAAAATTAGAAATTGATAAGCTAAAAGGTTCTATTCCACCGCGCTTATGATTTTTGCATATGTATTCTGTCTAAATATGTTTAAGTTTTCGCAACATTGTGCATCATACGTGGGTTTGTGATGGTAAACCATCGTCGCAAAACACAGAGTGGTTTCCCAATCATGTTTATATAGACGCCCAATATATTTAGCACCCAATCATATCCACTAAGCTTATAGCATATCTAACACAATATTTCAGTGTATTATACATTTTACAGCTTAGTAACTATCAACAAAATACACTTTCTCAAGTTTTGTTGGTGGAGCAGTGGCTGATACCAAAAGGGGAAGAATATTAAAATCCTATATTTATTTTCAATAAAGCGCAGAAGAGGTAAAGTAGTCCAGTAGTATCATGATGAAATTGATAAATCAATAAGTTCATAGTACATTTCAATTCCCCGCCCAGGCAAGAACACAAAGCCACAATATCCATATAAACATCATATGTCTAAACAAAGTAAAAAGTAAGATAGAATCAAATTTTGACATATTCATGAATCACTGTGAGAAAACAAACCTGTATAAATCGATACAAAAATACACTTGTAGGAAAAGTATGCAGAAAGGGAGAGGGAAAAAATAACACTCTATGTAGGGCAAAACCGCTCAAAACATCAGTTGTAAGCGTTAGTTTCAATATCTTCTTAGTTAGTCAAGAGTAACTATTGTGTTTACATTTATCTTCATGAAGTTGTAAAAGAAATAACTTATGCCAGCTGATGGTAAAACCTGTAGGAAAAACATAAGCACAAATATATTAGAAGGAAAAAACATCTATCAGCAGCAATTTGTAGTAACCCCATATCAAGCCAAAATGCAATATCATAGAGTGAAAACAGGAAAATGTGTTAGTGTCAAGTACAAAATCTGGCAATAAGTTATAAAGCTTACATATTTAGAGCATTGAATGATTTTTGACTGGAAACAAAGAAAAGCGCAAATTCTTTGGTTTATTCCAAAGTTTTTTCAAATGAAACCATGGGCCTATGAGACTGAAATAATGGACAGAGTTAATTGTAAACATGGCAATGCTAAAACATACATGATGATGTAAGGAAGATACGCTAGATGTCATGGTCAGATATGACCATTTCCAATCTATTAATCTTGTCCAGCTATCCGATGACATCCAGTATGTTGATGATGTTTGTGTCGGGCATCTATGTTATTTAACATTTTAATGACATTGTGCATCATACATGGGCTTCTAATGGTAAACCATCATTGCAAAACATCGAATGGTCACCCAATCATGTTTATATAGATGCTCAATATACTTAGCACATAATCACATGCAGTAAGGTTATAGCATATCCAGTTAAAAAAGAACAATTATCATTGCAACAATAAAATACTATCCTGAAAAAGTTAACTTTCTGCCATAATGAATCATATTTTATATTTTTCTTTCTAAGATGAAGCAAATTCTACATAGCTACAATAGCTAGAGACATACAAATGTATATTGTAGATTGTTGCGAAAATAGACAGCATCGAAAATGTAATGGCATTTCTAGGCAAAAATTGCTGCGTCATACTTTTTGCCTATGTATTTAGTCAAAATACGTTTAAGTTTCCATGACATTGTGCATCATACGTGGGCTTGTGATGGTAAACCATCGTCGCAAAACACCGAATGGTTGCCCAATTATGTTTATATAGACGCCCAATATACTTAGCACACGAGCAGATTGACTATTTGCTTTTCATTCCAACTCTTTGTTATCCATTTAGCAGCTTTCTTATGTTTTTACGATATGGATTTTGTCCAAATATGTTAACATTTACTTCACATTGTGTTGAAAACACGAAAATCTGTTAGTGTGAAGTACAAAATCTACCAATAACTAATAAAGCTTACATATTTACAACATTGAACAATTTTTGACAGGAAACAAAGGAAAGTGCAAATTCTTCGATTTAATCCACAGGTTTTTGCAACGAAACCATAGACCTATGAGACTGAATTAATGGACAGCATTGATTGTAAACCTGCCAATGCTAAAACAGACATGACAATGTAAGGAATAGGAAGATACACAAGATGTCATGGACAGATGGGACAATTTCCAATCTATACATTTTCTTAAATTATTTTTGACTTCACATGAAAACACGTGGTTGAACTTATTGTTCACAACCATACCACAAACAAGGTTAACATATGCTGCAGGCACAATGCAGAAACCTTCTATAGATAGAACAATCTTACCTATAGATATGTGAATTTCAAATATGCCATAGACTTCACCAGCCTTCTGAGATAGTTGCTTGCTGCAACTTTGGGAAATCTTAGGTTTCCAGATTTTGATGAAATGATGGTTTTGGATAAATAAATGACAACCGTACCATAAACTAAAGATACGAAAGTTCTCCATGTGGTGCAAGCCTAGGAAGAAGCAATAGCTTTTGCATAGTTTAATTTCAATTGAATTAAGCAGAAGGAAGAACTTCAAACAAGCAAAATGTAGAGGTTTCTAGCTCAGGTTAATATCACAAAACAAAGCTTACTAACTGTGGAAATTAGAAAATGATAAGGTCAAAAGTTCTATTCTATAACAGAGAGACCAAATAGATGGATATGATTCTAATTTTAGATTTTTTTCTCCCATTTATCACCGTGCTTATGCCTTTTGCCTATGTATTCTGCGCAAATACGTTTAAGTTTTCTTGACATTGTGCATCATACGTGGGCTTCTGATGGTAAACCATCGTCGCAAAATACCGAATGGTCGCCCAATCATGTTTATATAGATGCTCAATATACTTAGCACATAATCACATGCAGTAAGGTTATAGGATATCCAGTAAAAAAAGAACAATTATCATTGCACCAACAAACTACTATCCTGAAGAAGTTAACTTTCTGCCATAATGAATCATATTTTAGATTTTCATTTCTAAGATGAAGCATATTTTAGATAGCTACAATAGCTAGAGACATACAAATGTATACTATATATTGTTGCGAGAATAGACAGCATCGAAAATGTAATGGCGTTTCTAGGGAAAAATTGTTGCACATAGAGGATATAGTGTCATAAATAATTTCACACTTCAATGAACAATAAACTTCAACACAAAACATAAGCTGAAAGCACCAAAGATGCAATCTGCATTCTACCTCATGGACTTCACCAGCCTTCTCAGATAGTTGCTTGCTGCAACTTTGGGAAATGATAGGTTTTCAGATTTTGATGAAGTGATGGTTTCAGATAAATAAATGACAACCATAGCATAAACTAAAGATAGAAAAGTGATCCATGTGGTGCAAGCCTAGAAAGAAGAAATAGCTTTTGCAAGGATTAATTTCAGTTGAATTAAGTAGAAGGAAGAACTTCAAGCAAGCAGAATGTACGAGTTTAACATTTTAATGATATTGTGCACATACGTGGGCTTCTAATAGTAAACCATCGTCGCAAAATACCGAATGGTCACCCAATCATGTTTATATAGACGCCCAATATACTTAGCACATAAACACATATAGTAAGGTTATAGCATATCCAGTAAAAAAAGATCAGTTATCATTGCATCAATAAACTACTATGCTGAAGAAGTTAACTTTCTGCCATAATGAATCATATTTTAGATTTTTCTTTCTAAGATGAAGCAAATTCTACATAGCTACAATAGCTAGAGACATACAAATGTATACTGTATATTGTTGGACGATACCTTGACCCAATCAGGAGTTGTTGCTCCTATGCTGTCACAGTATGGAAGATACGGTTTCACATCCAGGACAGGCTGTAAATGATACAGAAGGAAATAAGTCACAGTAGTATAACAATGTTGGATAAAATTTTTCATGCACAATACGAAATTCACTGTTCCATCCACAAGAACCACACCAGAAATTAAAACTGTATGAACATGTACTGCCTCTAGCTAAATCATAGAAAATAAAATGCTGATATTATGTAATGTAGTCCAAATTCTATATGTAATAATAGTCTGTAGTTACATGCCAGTGGAAACCAAAATATTTCATTACTGGAATGAAAATTCAAAATGGAGAGCTTTCCCCCCCCCTTTTTTTTCCTATCTGACAAAGAAAAAATAACTAAGAAACTTTATCAATGAAAAGAAGAGGTACAAGAAAAAGGATGAAAAATCAGCAAGACAGTAAATTAAAAATTCATAAAAGCTACTTCCCAATCCCTTTGCAAATGAAAGATCATTTGAGTCATTACACTCATTACAGTTTTCATAACAAAACTAACTGAACTCCCCATAGCAAGCAAAGGAACAAGAATAATTGACCAAAACTAAAAAAAGAACCATTTCAATACCTACCTATTTAAAGAGTAATGCCTGGGAAAGTCAATTTGAAATGACCAACCTCATAGTTCTGAAGAACAAATGGCCTAAAATAAGTAACCTTCTTTTCAGGTAAACAATGTCATTATAAAATATTGTAACAGAAAGAAAGAAAGAAAGAAGAATAGGGGTAAAAAAATAAAAAAGCACTATGCAAGTTGTTAGACTACAATATTGCATGCATGTCACGTGAAGAACTCCATGAATAGCATAACTATTACCAAGTGAGAATGAAGCAAGGAAATTGCTGAGCTGCAAAATACAAGTAACTCCAAATATGACTCACCACTTCAGACACAAAACCATAGCACAATTAGGAAATTCCATATGCAAACATGCTTCCTGCAAGTATAGAAATGAATTTTTGTAGAGAATAAAGGGATACTGGAAATATGGAAAAGAACCACCAGAATACAAAAGTTCCCATGGTGACCCAAATATTTTATGTCAAGGAGAATCAATAGAGACCAGGGTTATGAAAAATAACCACCGGCACACGAGTTCCCACAATGAATACTTTCAAGCACATCATACCTTGTCCAAGAACCAATATTGCATCCACAGCTAAAGGTACGATTTCTTCGATATTTTCACTTGAAAATATGGAATGAATAACTGGTCACAAAAGGATACAAATTAATTTAGTTCTCTGAAACAACCAAGAACTTGATTATGCAATAAGTTCACTGATCGACGTTGCAAACGAATAACTCAAGTCTCCCTAGCATATACAGCTTATCAATAGCATCCCTATAATTTCAACTGTAACTTCCCAAAAATCTCATTAGAAAACACAAAAGCTATGAAAATCAGCACATTGCACGCATCAGTTTGTGGTGTTACAGTGGTTTTAAAGATACAGCTTGAAAAAAAGATGCAGATATTTTATATTTAAATATTAAAAAAAACGAAAACAAAATATGTGTTGGCATCCAGGTTAGTAACAGGAAAAAATCTTTCAACAGCAATCTTAGCAAAAAAGATCATTAAGATGTGATCTCTTTAGAACTAATAACCAAGAACCTACAGCAAAATGAACTTATTAGAAAGAAGAGGTACAAAGAATTATACGGTATATGCAGGTTTTTCTAAAAGCCAGAACCACATTTCTCAATCGTACAATTTTTACAAATGAACTGTGAACATAGGACATACCACTTGTTTAGAAGGAATGAGAGAGTAACAATAAAAATAGAAGCTCAATGTTGTGTGAAATTTGCCAACAGAATACACTCCCAGATGCATATATGATTTCTGAAAGCAAACTAATGCATAACAGAGAGGTAACAGATAACAGATAACAGTTCTACTTTCTGCGCCTTGATGAGTTTGCTTTATAGGAGAATGGTTGAGCTGTTCTATTAGTTCTCAAACCAGAGAGGTAATTGGAAATTCTGCAGTCACGGGCAGGACGTCCATAAGGTGGATAATGGTCATAGTTAACAAGGTCTTGATCTGTTGAAGAAGTAGGAATGAAAAATGAATTAGAACTAAAGCTAAATGATGATGACCTCCCTAGTAGATTTAGAGTTAGAAGAAAAAAAGACATAAGGTGTTTTTATGTAGTATTGCTTTGATTAATATAGGCTATAGGTTTTGATGATAAGGATATGGTGGCAACATTGATTTTCCACCTTCATAAGGATGCACTAAGTTTTGATGTTGCTGATGAGATGAGCTAGGGATTAGATTTCTGGTTCCCTTCAAGTTTGACCTATCAATTGCATGAACTTTCTGATGACAACAATTGCACCTCTGGTTCCCTACCGAGGTCTCCCAATGTTTGTCTGTATGTTTATCTTTTGTCACTGCTATATTCATTTGAGGTGAGCTTGAATGTCAATGAAAACACTTCTGATGCTTGCTGCCTAATCACCAACAACACTTGGTGAATACAAACATACAGAAAATAATAATGTAGTACGAGAGAAATGGAAAGCATGTTAACCCGACTCTTTGAAAACCCTTTTTGGTACCTTCTTTTGTAGAGGATATTGTGTGTGTACGCTTTACTGCTTTTGGCCTCCGCACTTCTCTTATTAATCTTGCTGCTGCTCCCCGCGCATGCTTCTCAGCAAGAACTTTCAATCTTTCCTTTTCATTCTTCAAGCTCTAGTGAAATACAAAAACAACCAAGTAACTAAGAATTTGCTAAGATGATAAGGCAATCAAGTTGCTCCTCTGACACATACTTTTTCCTTCAAATAATAATTCACCTGTCGATAAGTTTTCATTCTATATAAGTTGCAGCCTTTCACAAGCAAAGGAGAAAGGGAAGGTAATTTCCTGGGGCCTTTGCTCAACAGCACTTCAACCTTTAGAATGATGATATCCAAGACCCATCATGCACATCAAACAGATAAAATTCCAAAACATTTTTAATATAAAATTCCTGCGCTGTCTTACTGTGAAAGTATGTTGTTGTTTGGCAGCACCACAACTTTCCTTAAGTATCCTACCAGCAACAGTTCTTTTCCCCAAAAGGCCTCCATTCCTGGTTATTTTGTCAAACCTGTTAGTGATAATTAATAAAGCCCATAAAGAAAATGAAATCAAAACCCCCAACAACATCAGAAAATTCATGCATCAAATGCTGATATTCGAGCTGAAATAAGAACATACTTTCTGTACACTTTTTGGGTGAACAAAACAACATCTCCCCTGCATACATCACCTGCACAAGCAAGCAAAACAACTAAATGCCAGATGTTCAAAAAGAAGAAAGGACAATGCAGCAAAAGGAAGAATCTTAAACCAAAAGGAGAAACTACCAGTGCAGTTAATGGTGAATGATGATCTGGGATATAGTGTTTCACCCATTCCAACTTTTAACCTGAGGTGGTAAACATATTATCATATATAAAGATTTTCAATAAGAAAGGCCAAAAAAAAAAAAAAAAAAGAGGAAAGAATTGTGGATCATCAAAGCATCAGTACAATGGGAAATATATACTCTACACACACAAACACACAAATGCATGTTGCTTGAGAAGCTTACATCTGATGTCTAATGAAGGACAAAGCTCTAACAGTTTGTTTTATGATGAAAAGAAAAACTCTACTATTTTAGACCAAAATAAAGTCACAGTTAAAAAGTAATTCATGACTTGCCACATATTTATCCCGTAAGAACAGTACACCAGGAGAGAAGATTTGAGTTAAAATACCTACAAACACCAATAGCATCAACCTTGGGTACCCAGTGGCATCTGGACATGTTAATACTGGTTGTAGATATACCAAATTTCCCTCAAATTAAGTATCTTTTTGATAGGAACCATACAAAATTCTAAACATGCATCAAAAACAGTGCAAGCAGGAGGAGGTTGAGGGAAACTACGAATTCAACCAAAGGTTTTCATTTAATGCTCAAAAGCCTTTAATATTTCATAACAATTTTGAAACTATGCACATTTGTCAAAAACCTGACAAGAAATCACTCAAAAGTAGTCCGACAACCAAACGGCTCAATCTGCTGCTCGCCGTTGCATTAGAATCTCTGGAACGCTGATTATATACCCTTTGAAGTGAAAAAATTGCCGGTGATCGACATTGTAATGTCCAACACAAGGAGGTCGCTGGCACTACCATCTGCATCCCCATCAGCCTCCTCCCTAGCACGCTTTTCGCCGACTCTACAAACACACCAAGTCTAGCCAGAAACTGCACAGCCTCAAGTGCCAACAGCTGCAATTGACCGCTTGGCATTCAAAGTTGGGGACAATTTACTCAATATTATGCAGTCGTTTTCTGCATTCTTGGGCAATTCGTATTTACAAAATCTGCCGAATAGTAAACCCTAAGCTGTTTGGGTTTCCTTCTAAAGATAAACAGCGACTCTAAACAAGAAGACAAACAGGTTGTGAAGCGAAGCCAAACATGAAGACGGAGCCAGAGGTTTCGGAACATGGATGGAAATTCCAATGCACGACGAAGGCAGACCAAAACGGAAGGAAGTAGACAAACCTTGCAACATGAAGAGTGAGAGACGCAGAATTGGGATAGCGATAGCGTAGAGAATTTGGGGAATCAAGGGACAATAAACTGTTAGAATTAAATTCAATAGGAAGGCCAAAGAGACAATATTATAGAAAATGACAAAATTAACCATAACCACCAAAAGAATCTGAACCATAAATGGAGTCATAAAATGTTTGGGAAAAAATCTGATTCATTCATTACAAAATTTTACAATTTAAACAATTAAATTTTCAACTACTTGAACAAGGAAAAAAAGTAAAATTCTTTAAAAAACATGTAAATGTCATTTCTATCCACTATTGACTCTTAGTATATACATTTAGAAGATTTATTTAGAATTAAAGTGGGTTTTCTTTTAGAAAATCTTTTACATTTAATGTTGTTTCTTGACATTGAAGTAATGTTGAGTTTTCAAAATAAAATTTAAAACCTTTTTTGAGTGGAAAATAAAAATCAAACAAGAAAATACATTATAGTTTGATTAGTGCTATTTGCGTGTGTATTTCTATTTATGTGTGTGTATGTGAAAGTACCAGTGTAACTGCGTAATGAAGCAATACAGAAACAAATAATGACTTGATATGACCAAATTGCCCCTCTAAACTCTTCAATCTCAGCCAAAAGTCCACTCCACAGTCGCTGCCGACCCACCATCCGAACCCACTGAATTTTCCACCCAAACTATCACCCTCCCTCACACAGCAAAGACTGTAATTCACAGCACGCATCACAGCGCTGATCTCAGCTCACACATTTACTCCTCGGCAACGCACTGTGAATCCGTCGCCGGCAACGGGATCCGATCTACCAGAACAGGGGTCCGAAATGCTGGATTTCGGGGCTCCGAACTGAAATGCAGTCCAACTCCCAGCCATTTCCCTTGACTCCATTCATACTATTCAATGGCGGTGAATTGAGCGAAGGAGGGTTCGAATTATCGAGGGTTTTGTTCTTGGGGTCGCTGCTCTTCTCTCAAGGAGAAGGCATGGACTTGTCCAAAGTTGGAGAGAAGATTCTTAGCTCCGTTCGCTCCGCTCGATCCCTTGGCCTTCTTCCTTCCTCTTCTGATCGGCCTGAGGTCATTATCCATGAATGTAGTTTCTTGCTATTTATGTGTATATATGCGAGCTATATATTTAGGCATTCCCTGTTTTTAGATAGTATGCATGCCTAAATGTGTGTATTCATGGAGTTTTACTTTATTAGGAGTTAAAGGATTGAATGCAGCAGTAATCAGTATCCAATTCTCGAATTCTAAAAGGCATAGATATGCTAGGGTGTCTAGAATGAATATTGTAAAAATTTACTAACTTAGTGAACTGATTTAGAGTTAAAATATGAAAAGGAGTTTCATGAGCTAATTGGAGGCCATGACTACATTCAGATTCTTTCCGTGAACTACTCGTACAGGCAGTAAACTTAGGCAAGGGAAATCTTGGATATGCATAAACCTTTTTATGTGTTGAACCACTGCCTATTCTGTAGGTTTTTGTTTTCATTTTTTTTTTTGGGGGGGGGGGTGTGCTGTGATTGGAGGAGTGTCTTTGTTGATAGAATGGGTAATTGTTGGAATTTTAATTGTTTACGTGAACCAAGCATGTGACTTGACTGGAAAATTTTCCAGGGGAATGGTGTGCTAGATACTCAGAGAGGTTTTACTGATAATAAATATGTGATTTGGAATGTTCCTTTTGGCTCTACATCACTGAATCTGCCCATCTTGAGAATGGATTGGATACATTTGTATTGCTACTTTTTTCTGTAGTGCCTTAGATTTCAAGATAGTTCAATGTGGTAAGAGAGAGTTGAAATTGTTTATTAGTTCCTAGTTGATTTTTTTTTTTTTAATTTAAATTTTGGGTTTCATTATTGAGCATTGCATCAGCAATATATAAAGCAGATGATTTGAATTGGATGATTTATGGAAATTGACAAGTATACAAGCTTGTTCTTCCTTAAGATGTGGATTCTGGGATGAAAGACATAAGATGTTAAGAGGGAAAATGATTATGGACATTTATGCATCTGCAGAAATCCGTGTAGAGGGAAGTTATTGTTAGTAAATTCTTTGTGGAGTGTACATTGGGGAATCAGACAAATCAAGTGGCCATATAAAGTGAGCGTATAAATGTAAATGATGGTTGTGGCTGTATTTTGTTGGTTTGGTGGTGGGAGATGGAATGAAGGTAAAGGTTCTAGATAGATGACAGGCCTGTAGATCTGTAGTTATGAGATGACTACCAAGGTGTATTTTTTACTCTGCTAGCACAAATGATTCAGTTTTTGGATGAAGGTGAAATCGATGGGAAGAATAGTTTTAATCTGATATTAAGCAGAGTTTGCAGGAATCAGATATGGAATTTCTAGAATAAGCTCTTAATAAAGTCAGATTGGCTAAGTATTATTGAATGTTTTGGTTACCATTGGTTTATGCCTGGAAATGCGCCATTAAACTGTTGGAGAAAAGGAGGGAGAAGAATACAAGATTGGAATGCTTGGATTATTTCTTCTATGCCTTAATGTGAGTGATTTGGATGAAATAATTGTGAGATATTAATGGCTAGGAATATCCACCCTGTAATGTAATACATACTAATAGTTCTTTATTATCATTGTCTTTCTTCTCTAAAGAAGCCAACCTCAACTTTCATTAGAGGGGGGGTCTTTCTAAGTGAAATTGGACTTCTAATAGTTTTTTGTTTTGTTTTGATATTTCATTTAGCAATGCATAACTACTTATCAGATGATATCTAATAAAAAAAGGAAGGACAAAGAAAAATTTGAACACAGGAATGCTGTAGTCATCCTCAAATTTTTGAGTGCTTTATAGGCATATATATGCAAATGGGTTCTGTAAATGCATATTTTTGTCTAATAATTCCAACTTGTTCTGTACTTTACTCCTGGTGAACAAGGAATGAAATAACACATTATTTTTGATTTGGTAGATGAAATTATTTTTCCATTTGGTAGAATGGGAAAATTCTGTACCAAACTTGATAGATGATAATTTATCGGCTTGTCACAATGTCAGAGAATGATTGGCAATTGGATCGAGAATAGCTTTGTAGATTAATTAGAGTACTCTAGATTGCATTCACTGTTCAACTTGTATGCAATAATTGCATACATAAACAATTTATCTACTGATACTAAGAATGCCTTTACTTTTCAATAATGCATTGACATAAAAATGAGGGCAAAACCTTGGGAGAGATGGTTGCTACAGGACAGTTGTGGGCATTGTTTGGTTCTATACTTTTTGGAGGGTAGGTTTTGTGCATCTAGATTTCTTGGAAGCCGAGTGGAGGAACCCATGCACTCAGAAACTGGAAATTGTATTTCAAGCTGCTTTCTTTGAACATCGTGTTATGTGAACGTGTTGCTCTTCTCAAATAGTGTTAACAGACTATAGAACTTTCGTGTTCTTGGGAGAAAATTTTGATTATTTAAGTCTTTATGCTGACTGAGGATTTTCTTGGCCCCCCATCGCGATATTCCCTTACAAAATTATCTTTCTTTTTTTCTTAAGAAAGTTTTCACATTGTTGTATTTTTGAGAATTTGAAGTGAAATAAAAGAAATTGTACTGAAATTCTCATTTCACAGAGATGCCATTCTTCATTACGGTAGGGATTGAGAATTCATCTAGATTAGCTTGAAGTTGTCTGTATTTTCTCTTTTAGAACAAATTCTCGTTGGCTGTTGCAATTCTGGTTTATTTTTCTTGTAGGTTCCTGCAAGAGCTGCAGCGGCTGCTGTTGCTGCCCGGGTTCTTGCTGGACTCCCTCCACACCAGAGGCACAATCTCTCAACAAGCTCTGAAGAACTAAGTTCAATCTATGGAAGTAGGCCTCTTGGTCAACTCGTGGAGGAGCTTGAAGAAGAATTCTATGAAGAGGTACTTTCATGTTTTCGGATAGATTTGAATGTGGTTGGTTTGGTAACATTCTAAATATGGTTCCTTGATAAGCAGAGATACCTAAAAGTAAATATAAAATAACCTGGACATAATTTCAGATGTAATTGCATTCAAAGTTACTGAGTGGTCGTGATTTATATTGATCTGGTCTTTGTAGGGGTTTGCTTTGGGTACAACACCTAGAATTTTCCATATTCATTTTATTCCAGCTATGTAAATGACCAACCACATTTATTTGTTTTGTTCTATCTACTTTGCTGAGAGCTGTTAAACTTGTTCATTTGTAGGATTTTGATCCAGTAAGACATGTTTTAAAGCTTGTTCCAGAAGAAAATGAAGTAGCACATTTTGAGGAAAAGGTAATATTCCAGTACTCTATCATCCCCCCCCCCCCCAACAACAACCACCCTTGTTTGCTGCAGTTTAAAGTACCATGCACTTGGAAGGGCTATATATGTATTAGCTTCATGTATTGAACCCATGACATAAGAAATTAGAAGGCTTTACTTACCATTTTGGTTAAATTCACTTCATTTTAGAATAGCAATAGCACAGAGCCAAAAGTTTCGTAGGTGCACAATTTCAAAAGGTGGTTCATCTTGAAAGTGAGTTTGATGTTTTAAAAAAAAATCTTTTCCTATTAAAAGTTGCATCTCAAAATCCTTGTGGCTGGTCCAACATTGTTTAACAGACATCACTGGATGCATTACTTAGTGAAAGAGCTATTTGACTCTAATGCTATATCAAGCTGACTTGGATTGATCTAGAGACACTGAATAAAGCACCTTTGAGTACAGTAAAACTTGAAAAATAGCGTAACACTGCAATTGTGTGGCTTTGACTTACAAGAACATTGAAGGAGGGAAGCGATAGGTAATCTTGTAACCTGACGCTTCAGGGTTAGCAGATGTAACATTAATTGAGAAATTTATGTAGTGATCTCCTGCCCTATAGTCTTTCAGTTAGATTGAATTAATAGGTGTAATGTTACATGGACTGCATGCATTGGCATGATTTATAGTCCATCCAAACAGGGTGAACCACTGCCGGATTGTTTCCTCAGAATGCTTGTTTTCATTTTCTTTTGCTTCCTGTCAATTATGCTTTCTAATTTCTGTCCAATCTTGCTTTGGAAAGGTTGGTGCAGTAAGTTAGATATTAGTTGCTTTTTGTTGTTGAATCCTAGGACTAATAATGGTAATTGGAATTAAGTCGTAGAAGATCCCCTCTGAACTTTGTTGGGTAGTTGCCTGTAGATGGCAAGCTCAATAATAGACACCTATGTTTTAAATATGTATGCTCATATGTTTAACAACCTTACTTCTTCCAAAAGGATAATGGCTGATGGATATACTACTTCTTGAACCATAAATAGAATGAATGGAGCAAATTATTAAACTATAAGCTTGTTAAATGAAACAGAACACATTGAAAATTTTTCCTTTGCACCGGCGGCGGTCCTGGAATGTTGACCAGCTAGGCTTTGTTAATTCATTACTTCTTTTGCAATAATCCCACATTATATATAGATCTTGGGCTGCTGATCTCTTTTGAAATCCCCTTCTTGATTGATTTTGTGTATGAAACTTAAGCAACCATTGGTTCTTTCCTCTCATCTTTCTTCCAAATTTGCTGCCCTGATATTCTGGGCTGGGTTGTGGTTTGGGTTCTAAACTACCAGTATAACTATGAAAATACTTTCTGGAGAATCTTACATATCATTTCAATCAACTATTTACAGAGTAATCTGCATTCCATTTGTTTTAGGCTACTCTGAGACTAGCTCAATTGGACAGAATTGCTGAGCGATTGTCACACCATGTCATGGAGCATCATGAAGAAATGGGTATGCTTGTGTCGACTTTATTTTTACAGTAAAGATATAAGTATTGTTACTTTATGAGCACAATATGAATTTTGCATTCATTCTATGGCTACTGTTCCATATATTCGATTATATTACATGTAAGTTATGGTCCATGAACGTAGATGATATGTTCTCATGCTGATTGAAGTCTTTAGTCTTGACATAGGTTAGGGTGTGACTCTGGTCTGTGCTTAATAGAATAACATTTTAAAAATATTACTTACCACAAACAAATATATTTTACAAATGTTTTTGACTTTCTTAAGTGTGCAATTTCATTAGCAATTATGGGTTTAAAATATTGAACAACATTGTCTTTGATTGGTTGTTGCCATGGCCAGATTTAGCCTTTAAACGAGTCCAACAGGGTTCCCAAGACCTGCACCCTATAATGGCTTCAGAGCCACTACCCGGCCCTATTACAATGGGTGTAAATAATGTAGACCCATCCCTGGCCCGATTGGGTCTCAAGTTTGGGTGCAGTAGACCTGGTCTGATGGCAGTATTTAAGTTGGATAACTCTACTATGAAAGATCTGTCCAATTCCTTGGTGGTTCGTCAGACACTAAATGAGAACTCTCCAATTTCTGTGAAATCAGATAAAATTTTCACTTTACAGTAACAAATCTCTGAAGCAACAACTCTTTAAGTCATTTAATCTGGAGTCAAACAATAAATCTGTAATATGTATAACAACAAACAAAATTAATTACATAAGGTAACCTGTGTCTATTCAAGAGTTATTGGTCTGGTCTTGCTCTTCTTGCTGGGTTTCAAACTCATCCTTTTTGCTTAGCTTTGATGCAATGATGGGGAAAAGATGATTCCCTCCATTACGATAGCAATTACACCAGACATCAGTAAGGTATGGGTAGATTGCTATTGCTTCTTTGAAATACTACATCAACACAACATGGTATATAATAATATCACTTTAGCAACCTGGGCAACATTAACCTTCCCCAAACTCACATATGAATCTTCTGCCAAGGTTGAACAGAACCACATTTCGCACTACACTGGGGGAATCTGGTGGATAGATGGGTGAAGAACTGCGAGAAGGCCGAAGCGGCAAAGAGGAAAAGGGCAAAGGCTATTCTCTATTTAGGTTTATTGACTGACTTCCACCGTCTATATAATTTATATAATATTATCAGTTAATATGTATCAGGTTGGTACAAACAAAAGCAGACTCTTCCGGATTAGGTAATAGATAATCAGGTCTGGGTTCGGGTCTAGGTCGGGTATATGTGTAAACTGTTAGTGCCGGACCCAGGGTAAAGGGGTTGGTACCGGATCTAGACCTGGACTGTTAACAACCCTATTCTAATTTTAGCCCTAGCAGCCTTGAATTTGGTTTTGCCATCTGTCATTCGAACATCTGATTTTGTAAGTTAATGGCCTAATTCAGCATTTCAATTGGACAATAATTTACTTCGAAGGAGAAATTATTGGAAAAGGAACTGGTGAACAAAACATAATCTTTTGTGCCCTTCTTTCTATTTTACCTTAGGCTTTTAGAAATAATGTGAATTTTTGATGATTACCTCAATCAAGGAACCACTTGGAACTGTGTAAGAAGGTTTTCTTGATAAAGTAACTTTAAATACCTATGGTAAGTTGAAGAAGGTAAATGTTTCAAGACATTTGAAAGGAAATTAACTAAGCATTTGCATGGAGAGAGTTAATCTTACTATCCACCGACGTGCAGAGCTTTTTGAGTTTCTTTTTCTTCTTTTCAGTTGTTGACATGTCTACTGATCTATTTCGAAGGGAATCCGATCCGAAGAGTTCATAAAGAAAATTAGTTTACAGCTTAAAGCACCATCCTAGTACTGTTTGATTATTTATTTATTTTTTTTAAATCTCAAAAAGGAATTATGATATGTGAAGCTCAATTTAAAGATACATCAATTGCTATAGCATTACTTAATTTGAATTAAGTTCTATAATTTGTGTCATGATTTCCCTTTTTCCTCTCTAACAAAGAAAATGTTGGTTGATGTTAAGTGGCCTTTAAGCTTTGTTTTGCTTTCTTCTATTGACAGCTAATTGAAGGCTGTTAGTGAGGCACTGAGGGCTGCAACACCATAACAAAAAAAAGCACCACCTCTAACAATAAAATTTTTTGAAAAACTTAGATTTTTTAATTTATAATTGAAAAACTTAGATTTTTTAATTTATTTATAAATTAAAAAATCTAAGTTTTTCAAAAAATTTTATTGTTAGGTTGTGCTTTTTTTTTTTTTTTTTTTTAATCTAGAGGGGGGGCCTTGGCGCAACGGTTAAGTTGCTCCTTTAGTGACCAAAGGTCATGAGTTCGAACCACCGTGGAAACAGCCTCTTGTAAAAATGTCAGGGGAAGGCCGCGTATGTATCCAGTCCCCCCCCCCCACCCCCACAGGGTGGGGAGCGTTTGGCGCACTGAGGCTAGCCCTTTTTTTAATTAGATTTTTTTAATCTCCCATATAGAACAACTTATTCCAAATTCGCTTTTGTATTATTTAATGTTTAAATGAATTATCTATAGGAACTTTTTTAACTTATCTGATGTTGTTATAATAGTCTACGACTGATTCTTATTTTTACTACCTCTAACCCAGATTGATCCTCCTAAAAGATAATTTAAACCATATCAAATGTAGACATTCGCCCCATTCAATGTTTCTACTAAAATATGCAGTTTCCAGAAGCAAGTGTTGATACTAAGACATCTAAACTTCTACATCGTAACTTCTAGATTCGTTCTATCACGAGGGGTTAGAGAGTTATTTTAACAACTAAGATAGCTCAGACAGATCCTCATAGAAAAAGAGCTTGAGCTAATCTAAAAAAAAATCAACCATCTGCTAAGTGCATTCTAGCATTTGGAATGATTGAAATTCTCAGGTGTTGGTTAAGACACTGGCATCCCATATGGATAGTGCTCTAGTAAACCAGAAAAATTTAGAAACAAAAACACTAATTAATTCAATGCTTTAACTCTCAGTACAACAGTTGATAATGATTCATGTTAGTTATGCGTAAACGTGTCTAATTCAAATTGCTTTTTAAATACTCCATCTTTAATGTGTTTTACTTTGATATGTGGAACTATGGGTTTGATTTCCTGTTTCCTTCCACATTGTATTTGGTCTTATTTACAAAGTTCTTTATTGTTAGTGTTGCAGATCCCCCCCCCCCCCCCCCAACAAAAACAACAAAAAGAAATGCCATGCCTGAATATTTGCGATGTCTTTTGCAGTAAGGGGAATGAATTTGGTACGAGAACTGGAGAAAGATTTAAAGGTTGCAAACGTTATTTGCATGGTAAGCTGGTAAACTTGTTGCATATTACTGTCTCTTGTTTCCTAAATAGCTCAAGAAATTGAAATCTCTTATAATAACACTGATATGTATATAGAGTCCTCAGATCAGGACTGATGGTACATTACTACTATAGCTGTAATGTTCAATAAATAAATAAAATATGTTAGTTTCATGTCACTTCTTGTGATACCTGCAGAATGGGCGAAGACACCTTATCTCATCAAGGAATGAGGTATCTAGGGATCTGATCGTTACCAAAAGCTCTAAAAAGAAGGAAGCACTTCAGGTACTTTCCAGTTCTTAAACTCCAAACCAATCTAACATTCTCCTTTGACCATTTTAATCAGTTTGGCAGAGAATATAGGCGCTAGCCAATGTCTTAGGAGAACTGAACTTTCTATTTACTTTTCCTGCACGCATTCCCATGTGTTATTTTTGGTCTAAAATGGAGGTTTGATTCTGTTCCTATGACATCATCAGCAGGATTTTTTAAAAAAAAATTATATTTTTAAATTTATAAATAAAATCTTATATTAAATTAGTTTTATGTGAAAATGCAGTATGGTATAAGGCTTTATTAAGTTCTAATGTATAAAATGTATCTTGTTTTTTAGTTTCATTATTGCCTACACCTTTTTGTCATGATTTCTTGCGAAGAAAAATAATTGTTTGAATCTTGTGTGGAAGTCTCAATTTTTGTGTGATAAGAAAATGGTTTCGTTTCCTGTGCAGCATTCTGAAAATTTGTTTTCTTTAGTTGTTGCTGTGTGACAGCTAGTGCTTTTGCAGATGGCCTTTCATTTCATGCAATTCTTTTGCTGTAGTCCAAGTTTGTTCATAGGACTTTAAATTCTTGGTCTGCTCTGAAGCATAAAGATCATTAGCAATATTAACTCTGAATTCATGGTGAAGATACGAAGTGAATAGACATGCTTTTGATTTGGCTGGTTCTGTCTCTTGCAGCTAATAATTAGAGTCTGAGGTTATCCTATCATTATATCCATAACTCCATCGTTGTTTTTGTCTCCACATGCTTCTCTCTTGTCACTACTACACATTTGGCACCTTGAACTACATCTGTGACCTGCAGGACATGCTTCCTATCCTAACTGACCTTCGTCATGCGCTAGACATGCAAGTGGCTCTGGAAACTCATGTTGATGAAGAAAACTTCTCCAAGGTGTCATTCTTCTTCTGGTATTATTTGTGTGGTACTGCATCTTAATTTCACAATTCCACATATACCTTTTTTGGTCTAAGGAAATCTTTATACTTCCCTTATGTATTAGTAATTGGTAATTACAACCCTTGAGCAAAATATAAGCTCTTGAATATGTGTGTATAGGCATTTCAAGTATTATCAGAGTATTTGCAACTCCTCGATAGCCTGTCAGAACTGTCAGCAGTCCAAGAAATGAGTCGTGGTGTTGAGGTGAGTTAAATATTCAAGTTATGGAGGAATTCCAAGTAATATGTATGACTGCATTGACATATCAAGTTGTGCCAGAATATTTTCTGTTCTGTCGTCAGCGTTTTGAAGCCAGTTTTCTGCCCTTGAAACATGAAGAATGACCACATTCTTGTTTAGTTGTTTCCAGTTTTCTGTTTCTGGAAAAAAGAGAACAAGTAGGAAAAAAAAATTGAAAATTACAAGTTGTTTCAGAAACTTGAATACATAAAAATGTTCTTGCCCCCCACCTTGTGGTGAACCACTTGTTACTGGGTCATTGGCCCCCTCAACTCTTCCAGCACCAATTCTTCACCCCTGGGAAAATCTTTCCTTTAAGTGCACACGAGTATGGCCAATTCCCCAATGTTATACCTGTGCGGTCGCTTCTCCATGTTTGTTAATACTACCAACTCCCTTTTACTTACCATGTTTGGTGATGCTGCCAATTTCCTTGCAGGTTTGGTTGGGAAGAACTCTTCAAAAGCTGGATTCACTCTTATTAGGGGTGTGCCAGGACTTCAAAGAGGAGGGCTATATAAATGTAAGAACATTATCCCTGCTTGTTAATGGTACATTAAGTGGTTGAGGGTGTGATGCATGCAAACTACTCTTATCAGTGTTGCTCTCTTTTTTAGTATATGCTTGAAATATGAGACAGAACTAAACGGTTAAAACTGAAGCAAGATTTCTCAGATATGTCAATCTGGGTTATGATTTGAATCCTTATACGGTTTGCATGAAGTTCTTGGTCTATATGTTACACCACAGGTGCTTGATGCTTATGCTTTGATTGGGGATGTTTCTGGTCTTGCTGAAAAAATACAAAGCTACTTTATGCAAGAAGTCCTTTCTGAAACCCAATCTGTGTTGAAGACAATTGTGCAGGAGGTATGTCCATGTGTGCAAGATTTGCATCACGTTGAAGTTAAATTTTCTATCCTTATGCAAAGGCCACAACCTGTTACCAACATTACTTCTTTGCACTGCATTTTTTACATCCATTTTGGTGTTACTGGCACTATTTCAGTTCATTTGTATGCCACAAATGAACTGACAGCACAAGGATCTCTTTTTGTGTGAAAGTTATTTCCTTTGTATTCATAGAGATGTGAAACGTGATGCTGTATTGATCAATAAGTCTACTTTCTACGTAAGCAAAGCTGTTTGAGGTAGAGTTTTCCAGTACATAAAAAATCGTGACAGAAATATTAACACAATTTTCAATGTACTGGAGAACTATCTGAAAACATCTTGCTGACATAGCAATCTTCCTTATGCAGATACTTGTAGAGTAATATCGCACCATGTTTCATTCTTTTATGTCTATGAACAGGACTTTGTGTCCATCTATTTGCATTTATACATGCATGTGCATATCACATGGAATGATTATGCTAAACTAAATTAGAATTGTGTGAACTTGCTAGGTGTTTTTTCCCCCTTTTCTGTGATCCATAAACAGTAGAAAGCCTTTGTTACATGTACCATATTTTGATTGGTTCCTGCGAGCCTTGGAAAGGAATACTTTGCTTTGAGTTTCATTGATGCAATATATTTATTTTCTCTTTTATTTTTTCTTGTACATGTTTTTGCTCTGCTTCTCTCTTCTACATAGTATTTTTGCTCTTTGCAGGATTTAGACAACCACTTGGTGCAGAGCTTTAGGTGCTTCCAGCTGGACCAGCCTTTGTCCAACTTATTCAATGCTGGTTTTGGTTTATAGATGCTGTTTTGGCTTTCAGTTTCCCTTAATGAATTTTCACTGTTACTTTCAGGTTGACATACAGCGATCTTTGCATTCAAATACCTGAATCAAGGTTTAGGGAGTGTTTATTAGCAACATTAGCAGTACTTTTCAAGTTGATGTGTTCATATTATGCAATAATGAGCTTCCAGCTAGAGGATAAGGTAATTTCTCAAATCATACTAGTTCGCATTTATGTTGCAATTGTGAATATCTTTAAGATTGTTACCATTAACCATTAGCGTTTGGCCTGCTATGCTTTGAGGTGGTGGCTTGTTTGTTTTCTTACACAAGCATAATAATCTAATTGGTTCTGAAAAAGGGCGGGAGAAACAAAGAGAGGTGGTTTGGGGGGGGGGGGGGGACAAGAAAGAAAAGAAAGGGTAGGGATGATTAAAAGATATATTTGCTTGAATAGTTTAAAAGGAGGAAGAGAACTATAATGTGCTTCTGATGATTAAAAGGAAAAGATAAAATATTTAATGATGAATTTGCTCGTCTCAAATTGAAGCAACTTTGTTTAACTTTTAATATTGTTGGCTTTTCTAACTTATATCAAGTAAGCTTTTCATTTCTTGTTTATTTTTCTTAATGCTTCAAACTTTGATTGTTTGAAATTTGTGGTGAGAGCTCTATTATGTTCCTATTGGGCTTCCTACTATGTCATCTTGAAGGAGCACTTTCTGTCCTGTATATTTATTTTGATTTGCTTTTGTCTTTTATGGCTCCAGGATCAGTTTAGTAGAGACGAACAATTCCTTGCAACCCCAAAAATCCTGATATTTTTGAACTGTGACATATCTTGTATTTGTGTGTCAGGCTTCAGCACACCGAACACCAAATATGATGCAGGAAATTCAGTGCAGTGGTCCCTCGAACTCCAGTAAGGATGATGGTTCACTTCCTGCATCCGTAGACAACCCTCGGATTTTATCCCCTACACAAGACCCAGCAACAACATCTGTCTCTTTGCCAAGTACTGAAGGAACCAATGGCTTTGAGCTTGTAGATTATCAAAAAGATGCAGCGAGGGATGATGGGAGTTCAGCATCAAGCAGTGGATCTCCTTGGTTTCAGCTGCGGAAAGATGCTGCGGCCTTTGTTTCACAAACCTTACGAAGAGGCCGCAAAAACTTTTGGCAGCTCACAACAAGCCGTGTTGCAGTATTGCTTTCTTCTTCTGCTGTTAGTTCTGCTAGCACTCATCAATTTCTAAAAGATTATGAAGATCTTAATATTTTCATTTTGGCCGGGGAAGCTTTCTGTGGGATTGAGGCACTTGAGTTCAGGCAGAAAGTAAAAGCAGTATGTGAAAGTTATTTTGTTGCTTGCCACCGGCAAAACATACATGTAAGTCTTGTCCATAGACACATAATCACAATAAGTGCTTGTTATCTATGCATGTTTCCTGATGGAATTTTTTTGAAATTGGTGGTGACTTTCGATACGAATTCTGTCTTAACAATGGAACATATTTGAGTCAGAAGTATTGTTTATATATGTATGTTTTGTCCATAGACACATAATCACAATAAGTGCTTGTTATCTATGTATGTTTCCTGATGGATTTTTTTTTGAAATTGGTGGTGACTTTTCAATATGAATTCTGTCTTAACAATGGAACATATATGAGTCAGATGTATTTTTTATCTGCATAATTCATTTGTGTTAACCAGACTTGACTTGAGCACTATTATGGACTTCTACCAGAAGGAAAACCATCTTCGGGCCAGACAATGTACTTTCTTTGTACAACATAAACTCAGACCATTTATTCCATTGTTTTTCAGCGAACTTCTAAATTTTCACAAGAAACAGAAATGGAAATGTAGAAAGTTTAGGTTTAGATTTATGAATTGGTAAATATAAGATTGAATCTCCTTTATATTATAGTTAGTTTTATTACTCCAGTTGTGATAAACAAGTCATGTTTTGATTTTTTCAGGTTTGCTGGACTCATCCTTTAGATTATAATTTTGAGCCATTTTATTTGTTGAGTGTAGGAAATTTTCCTTGTAAATATCTGGAACTAGTGATATTTTGTTTTATAATATAAGAAACAAACAGGTCAAACCTCTAAAACCACACGACCAGATTTTTTTTGCCCTTTTGTTCGGGCGTATTCACATTATTAATTCATTTTTCATTCTGAATGAGAAGGGCAGGTTGAATCATTTGGTAGCACACATTGGAATACACTGTTTTCTTTCTTTTACTTTTCACTATTAGCATTAGATTTTCAAGAGCAATTTTCTCTTACAGGCCTTGAAATTGGTGATGGAAAAGGAAAATTGGTTGACATTACCTCCAGAAACTATACAAGTAGTAAGCTTTGCTGGGCTTCTTGGTGATGGTGCAGCACTCTTTGTTTCATCTAGTACCTCTCCCAAGCTTCACTTGCTCCATCTCAATAAATCTGCAGATGGGGTGGAAATTGGCTCTAAAAGGAGCGGCTTTGAGAGTTGGATCCAAAGTGGAAATCCATTTTTGCCAGAACGAAGTGCCAGTTCACAGGAGTATTCTGACTCCTTTTTGCATAATGGATCAGTAGTTCCTGGAGAATCTTCAAATGATAACGCTTCTTTGAAAACTGTCGTTGGACCTGATGCTAATGGTAATGCTTCTCTCTCAGAAGATGAAAATGAAGATCTTCATGCTGATTTCATTGATGAAGATAGTCAACTTCCTAGTCGGGTTTCCAAGCCCAACCATTTAAGAAATAGTTCTTCACAGTGGAATAATGAAGAAATGAGAGTACAAACTGGATCATCACTTAGTCTTCTGAGGTGATATCTCTGATTGGTATAAATATTTTCTATTTCATGGCTGCATTGAGTTGACTGTGTTTCATTCAATAGGTTGATGGACAGATATGCAAGGCTAATGCAGAAATTAGAAATTATCAATGTTGAGTTCTTTAAGGTAAGTCTATGTCAAGCTAGCTTATAAATTCTGGTTGCTTCTTTCCTAGGCCATTTCAACTGAACTTTAAGCTCACTAACAGGGAATCTATCAATTGTTTGGGATCTTTTTCCACTTTATTTTTGAGACCTTCTGTCAGCTGAATGTTCTTCATAGTGGAAAAGGCTTGACTTCTTGTGAGTTTCAACTATTTTTACTTGCTCACTCCTGTTAAAAGAATTGTTTATTTCGATTTTTTTTATTAATGCCTTTTATTTCCTTTGAAGGTAATTGACTTCAAGAATGAATTCATCATTTCCCTTTCCTTTAAAATGTTTGTTTGTGCTGCTTATAGAACCTTATACTTGTGTTCTCAGGCAGGTTAAAGACTGCTTTGTCCAAAATAACACAAGATTGTGATCAGTGGATAAAACCACAGATGGTCTCAGTTTCTTCCTCCTCTCCTGCACCTTCTAGTGCACCTTTCACTCATATGGATGTCACCCCAACTAGTCCACCCAGTCACTTGCCAAGTTCATCACTTAGTCTCAAGGTAGTTCGCCTAACTGGAGTAATTTTCTATTTCCTGTCACTTGAAATATTGCTTTGTCTCTTATTTGAAAAATGTAATACCAGTTGAGCTACTTTGGCCAAGACTTTTATGCTTGTTGCTCCCTGAAACTTCTACTGAAAGGTTTGGTCCGAAGGAAAGTTATAATTACATGTATTAAGAGGAGTTGATGGTTATGTAGATATATGAACATAAATACTTAAAGGTGCACCTAGAACTTCTTGCATGAGATGCAGTCTTCTATTAGCCTACCAGGCCTGCCAGTGAAATTTTGAACTAAAATGTGCAAACTGAGCAGTGTGACCTCAATAGGCTACCTTTTATGTCTCTGAGCCTGTTGCTTTTTTCACGTTTTATTTTTCTCCCAGTCATTCCACTTGTCAAATTTGCAGTTGAGGAGAGCTGTTCTTCAGGCAGTTGCAGTCTTGATCCATCTTTTTAAAAATGTTTAACTTGTACACCCTTAGGTTGGAGATGATCAAGTTCGCTAATCTCATTAGATCTCAACTGTATGTATCTAAATGAAATTTGAATGAGTTCCCAGAGTGGACATTGCTTCTGTGTATGGACTCCTTGCTTTAGCTGGTCATGACCAAGAAACCACAGGTTTCACTTGGTGGGCTGGAAATGCCTGACTTATCAATTTGTCCAATATACTACTAGCCTAGGAGCTCATATAGCCCACAGGTGAATCGGCCGAAAACTTGAATTACATGCATAAATAATTTTAAAAAGGGATGAGGTAATAGGAATATGAACAGGTTTCTCTGACAAAAAGATAGCCTTTTTCTCTTAAAGCCTGTGTTCATGCATTTGGAGCTTTCTTCTACGATGCCTTAAAGGAACTTAGCAGTAAATCCTATTTTGTCATGTTACTGACTATCTAGTCAATAGAATTTAACAAGGCAAGTAATTCCTGGGTAAATAACTCCCGTTTTGTCCTATATAGGACATTTTCTTGATGTTCTACTCTTTCTTGTAATGTGGACTGGGAATCGATATTAATCTTAGATTAATTTTTCTTTGGTTGTTGTGAACTAGGATTACAACCCGCATTATTTCTTTTCCTTTTTGCAGCAAATTTAATTACATTTTGCCATAAGCTTGCTCTCTGATAAAATAAACAAATTCCTGCTATAGAGTGTGTAAAATTATACATTGTACATGTTTGTGGCTGCTTACTATCCCTTTTTTCACATTAATAAAGTATTATGATACTGTTATGAAATGAAGAATGAACTTTTGACATGAACTTTTAAACAATAATTGTCTTTGCCAAAAGAATGCGAGCTCATATGCTTTGCTGGTTCAAAGGTCATGTATAAACATTCAGGCTCAGATTTTTCTGATTAATCTCCATGCCTAGTGATCATGCACAGGAGGGACACCAAGTTATATCATAAAGGCATAATGAGAAGATAGAATTCATGAAATTCACAGAAGCTTTTATGAATAGTCAATGAAATTCATAGGAAACTCGGTAAATGAAACTGATAGGAACCGCAGTAGGGTGACAAAATATCCATTTGGAGCTTTGACTTCATTTGCATACCGCTGCACATGTGAATAAAATTAGTATAGTTGATATACAAATGGTATGCCAAATATCTTGTCAAAAGGAGCAAAATGTTCTACATAACTACACTGGAGATGTACAGGATGAAAACAATTAAGAAAATAAATATATTAAAAGATTGCAATCTAAGAGAAATCTCATTGTACATATGTAAACACGTGTGCGCACACACATACACACACACACACGTGCATACATACACTTTGGAGTCAAGTGGAATTAATTTGAGAATGGATGGATCACACTACAATCACATCTGGGAATTCGTAAGTCTGTGGGATATGATTGGCTCTGAGGAACTTAATGGCATACCTTAAACAGAAAGCGAAGACTTGACATTGTTTGTAATAGGCAGATTTTCCATTTAACTTGTAAATATGGAGTCTTGTGTATACTTAACTCTAAATATCAAGTAAAATTGTCACAGAAGTATACCCAGATTCATCCTTTGATGAGTTTATTTGTAGTGTCTTCCAAATATAGGTAGTTATTCTTTTTTGCATGTTTAGGCCTATATCTGTGCAATTCTTTTACATGTGTATGACTGATTGCTTATGCTGAATTTGTTTCTTTCTTAAGCCATCTGTCCTGATTAAAGATTTCATCTTTGTTGACTTCTGCATCATCTATATCAACATTATGCTGCAGGAGAGATGTACAGCTGCAGACAATATATCTCTTGTTGCTCATTTGCTGCATAAATCTAAGGCCCATCTTCAGGCGATGCTTTTGCAAAGCAATGTGGCAATTGTTGAAGATTTCTATGCGCATTTGGTAAGCAAAGATATTCTTTTACTTTTCTTTAGGGGTAATGGTGTGACAAGTATTGAATCAGGTGAACCTAATTTTGGTTGAGATATAGTGGAATTTACTACTTCAATAATTGGAGTATACTTTTCAATTGAAAAGGCACTTGCACTTTTATTACATAATGGTTGGACAACCTTTATCATCTTTTGATAGAGTTCTCTTCTTTGCTCTGAGAGGTTCTTTTGGTGGTTTGTGGTCTATCTTGCCAATAATAAGACTATTGATGCTCACTAACTAGTAATTTTGTAAAATAGTAATGGACCTTACATGCGAGACACTGAAGTTCCCGTTTGCATTTCCTTACTAGGTTGATGCTGTGCCAGATCTTGTACAACACATTCACAGAACAACAGCAAGATTACTTCTTCACATAAATGGGTGAGTCATAAGAAGATGTTGACTATGTAGTTGGTTCTTTACTAAAATTTAATGAGACACTACCATGTGAAACTAGTTTGAAAGTGAATGCCACTACTTATTCAATGAAGTCTAACCTTGCAGTTACAAATATTCCTGATTTCATTTTTCAGTTGCCTTTTTCTAAAGTTTACATTTTCGTTCTTTTCTTTAATTGCTAAATTTTTCTTTTTTTCTCAAAAGTCGGGGGTAATTAATGTTACAAATGCATTTTTTTCTTTAAGTCGAGCAATGTCAAATGTATATTAACTAGAAGCAATTGAGCAGGTATGTGGATAGAATTGCCAATGCCAAATGGGAGGTGAAGGAGCTTGGAATGGAGCACAATGGGTATGTTTCCTTCCAACAATATCATCCAAGCAATGCCTGCGATCTCCTCTCCCCCTTTTTGGATAAAAGATAAAAGATAAAAGAAGACTGTGCTGGAAGGGCATTTAGATATATTCTCTTTTGATATTTCCATTTGTTTTCCGAAAGACATTATCTCTATCAGTAAAATTGGTTGTTACTACCATTTTACTATGGAAATAGATTGTAGTATCTTTAAATTTTCGTGCTACTGTTATCTGGATAATGATTTTTCCTTGTATGAACTGGAAATCTTTGCTGGTGATCACAATTTCAACATGGAAAGATTTTGTCATTTCACATTTAAATAAACAGGAAACATTTATTTGCAATATTTTCAGAATAGACTGTGTAAGTAACCAAGTTCCAGTTCTCACATATGCATCAAGTTCTGTGCAATTAAGTTTCCATTAGCTTTGAGCATTTGTGTAGATGCATTATAATCAAAAGATCTATATAATAGACTTTGTCACTTTTTTCTAGCAAGCAAAACATGTTTGTCTTGTTTACTTGATGATCAAAACTTGAAGACTCTGCCATACTGTGACAAATGACTTGATGGTAGATAGATGGTTATTTTGGGTTATACTTCTGGAATTTGCTTCTTTTTTTTTTGGGGGGGTGTGTGGTGTTCTTTTCTTTTTTTTTTGGGGGGGGGGGGGGGTGGAAATGGGAAAAGAAGAGGCATAGTCTTTCTTGTTATGGGAAACATGGGAGTCATTTGCTGCAAAAAAGAGAGAGGAGATGTGGGAAATTCTTAACTCTAGTTGGCTAAAGCCTGTTCTCGTCCAAAGCAGAAGCCTGTATAAATTGTTATGTTCTCTTTTTTCAAAGAACTTGCCCTTACTAATTATTTTGCCAACAGATATGTTGATTTACTGCTGGGAGAACTAAAGCACTACAAGACAAGACTTGCTCATGGGGGAATTCGTAAGGAGGTAAGTTCCTGTAATGAGTAAAATAAAGATAAGTTGGCTCTCTTTTAGTTGCATTATGCTGGAATTTAGTCAGAAGGATCTTTCTTATCTCTCAGAAAATTTTCCAGCCTTCTAAGTGGCGTTAATATTCAAATACTTGCGATCACTGTCTTTTTAGATCATACATTTGGAAGCCTTTTAACCCTGGTTATTTTGAAAATTATGAGCAATTCATTAAATTGATCTCCTCCAAGAATATTTTATTTTAGTGCTTCATTTAATTCCTATAGAATAGGCCAAAAGTTCCTCTTCCTTCTTAAATCTGTATTTTGGAGGCCCTTGCTATGATAAAAGCTGCACAATAGAATTGAGAATCTGACCAACAAGATTCAAGCTGGGCATTGAGTTTGGAAGAGTATATAGAGGGCAAACCTAGGGCCACAATGGTACTTTTCCACCATAGGGAAGAGAGAGGCTTATTCAAGACTAACAAAACAACCTTTTTTAGTATCTTTTAAAAAAATTTAAAAAAAAAAAAAACACAGTGTAACCTTGCTGGTTAAGCTGGAATTGCATACAGAAATTTAGCACACCTCTAACGGTATAATATTTCCAGAAACTTTAGATTATGCCTAATTTGTAAGCAATACAGAGCAGCTAACTTATTTGTAAGCCCTTTAAGGCAGCTGAATAAAAATGTTCTTGAATTAAGTATTCAAAATATTTTTGATACAATCAATCTTAGTTTTAGTTTGCAACATGATCAAGCACTTTCCAAAGTGATCAAAATCATAATTTGTACCTTTCTGCTCTGCATTATTAACTTTGAAAAATAGCTGGCAGTTTTCAGTTGCTTTTCTGTTTGGATCATATTAAATGAATATGTTGATGATTTCTTTGAGTGGTCTTTGATGCAGATGTAGGAATAAGTTGTATTTCCATTAATAAGAGTGAAACACAGTAGCTGACAACTGATTTTAATCCATGTAAAATCCAGGTTCAAGATCTCCTCTTGGAATATGGAGTAGATATTATTGCTGATACTCTCATTGAAGGTCTATCAAGAGTGAAGAGGTGTACTGATGAGGGACGAGCACTTATGTCCCTAGATCTTCAGGTACACAGTTGCGGAATTGCTGGTTACATCCAACCACTTCTGTTTCCTTCGTATCCGATTGAAAATTGGTGCTTTTTGTTTCTCCCAGGTTTTAATTAATGGCTTAAAGCATTTTGTCCCCATAGATGTAAAGCCAAAACTGCAGATAGTTGAAGCTTTTATCAAGGTAAGTACAGGGTGGTTTATAGTGGTTAAAGTTTGTGTATAAGTCTTGAGAATATATGTATCACTTCCAGAAGTTAACATATTTGCCAGAACGTCACTTTTTGTGGGGTTGCACTTACTGAGCTTTATTTTCCTCAATTGTTTGAACAGGCATATTACCTTCCAGAAACCGAATATGTTCACTGGGCACGTGCTCATCCAGTAAGACCACAACCCCCACCAAAACAGCCCCCAACCCCCCCCCCCAAAAAAAAGGGAAATGTATTGAGGTGTCAACACTTAATTTATTTGCTAATTTTGTAGGAATACAGCAAGAGTCAAATTGTTGGCCTGGTCAATCTTGTAGCTACAATGAAAGGCTGGAAACGGAAAACCAGATTGGAAGTGTTAGAAAAGATAGAGTGAGGTTTTCTTTAGCCCGCATGGAAGGCATGGGTTCTCAAGCCTCCAAATTTTTGTGGTTTTTTTTTTTCAATTTTAAAATTATCTTGTATAATTTGTGTAAATTGGATGGTTTATTCTTGTCTCATTTTTCATCCCGAGGATGTATATTTCTCTCATTGTAATATAATATACCGGCATAAAAGGGCATAGCAAGTGTAATTTCGAAAGGCAATTTATATATACGATGGTTTCACTTCAATAATACACCTTTTCTTTCTTAATGTCTCACCCCCTAGAATCCCTGGAATTCGGTTGAAGTAAATCTTTTAGGGATATATATTTTTTTCTACAAATTTCATTTTTTTTTTAAAGGAACAAGGACTTTTTAGTTTCATAAAATGATTGACAGAAGAATGAAAAGAAAAGGAGAGGATTCTGCCTTCAATGAAGTGATGAATTGATAGGAAAAAAAAAAAATCCCTCAGGAGGAGGAAAGCTTGTGTTTGTACAAACCTTTGGTACTCGTATAGCTCTTTTTCTTGAGCTTCAGTATCTTATACCATACTTCTGTCCAAAGGTGTTCCTTATTTTTGAACTGGCTGGAGAAGCTGTGATTCTAGCCACCATGTTGAGCGCGGTGCAAGGCTAGTTGACCGGTACCTGAAAAACGAATGAAACAAGATTTTGGTTAATCCCATTGGAGCAGACCTCTTCCTAAGCATCATAGTTTTTCATACCTATGCTTGCCAAAGATCACTTCCAGAGAATAAGCACGGTTGAAATGAGAGTGGTTAAATGTTAATTTAACAATGTAATTTATTTGTTGGTTGGGACAACTATTACTTTAATCAATTACAAATTCTATCCATAACATTATTCATTAAGTGAGTAAAGGGATGTTTGAGTTACTGCTTTATTTTTCCTTTTGTCCCTCCTTACTATTTCCTCCCACGTTGTTTGAAATTCATTCATTGACTAAAGAGTGAAATGTATTATTAAAATCCTTAAAAAATGAAATTAAAAAGAAAAAAATTACATTAATGGCTTCAATTCATTTTAAGATAAACTAAACAAACCCTGTATATATCTCACTTTGATAAGGATTATAATCCAATATAGTGAAACACTGAATCACTAAAAATGCACAAATAATAAATAAAAAAAGTTATAACTCAAGTCAATCTTTGACTTTTGTAACATTTAAAAAATACTATCAATAAAGTAATTTCACAATGTCATACTATCACACAATTTGGTACTTCCAAAATTTATAGAAAGCAAAATGCTCAATCCAATTCCAACACTCATTAGGCAATAATCATAGCAGTGATGGAAATCGTTAGGCAAAATCAACAGTAATTTTTTTTTTTCTAATTTCTTCTTTCTTGATTCGATTATGTATTTTCTTCCTTTTCCTTTCCAGTTGGAACTGGCCGTGGGAGGGCAATAATCATAAAACATTATCTCTTGCTAGCACCAAAGACAGTATGACACTCACGAGTCGATTCCATATAAGAAGAGCATGGCATGTATATACCATAAACAAATTTTCATTGTTTGGGAGTTCGAAAGAAGAAAATTTCATGTACTCCCTTTGATCTCGAAGGTTAGAAATTAAAATATTTCTTTTTTGTCACAAATTGAATATTTATATAGAGTTTTATACAAAAATTTAAGTGAACATTTGACCACATACCAACTATAACTTGGTCAAAATTATGTATTGGTGTTTGGTGAAACCATATTCTCTAAATTAATAATTTTTTGAGTAATTAAATTAAGAAAATTTAAATATAAAATATTTATTTTTAAAAAAGTTAATATTCATTTAAAAAAAAAATCTTAAAATAAAACGTTCGCTCAATTTGAGATAGCGAGCAGAAGTGATATACTACCTCGTTTTTTGGGTGTTAGAAAAGAAATTTGTTTAATTTTCCTCTCTTCTTTGTGGATTTAAATGTTAATTTGTATGCATGGTAAATAGAGCTATGAAATTCCGTAAATATAACTAAAAACATTTTTCCTGGAGACAAAGCAATCTCTTTATATTATTTTTTAGATAATCAGTTTCTTTCCCCTAAATTTTCTATTTATATTATTCTGATCAACGACATCAATTTCTTTAGAATTGGTATTTTCTCCTAAGCTACTGGAGACTGCGTGATGTTTCCTATCATGGCCAGTGATACACAGGGCTGATCAACAGGTACCTGCAAAATAAATAAATAAAAATAAATAAATAAAATGGCATCTAGAATATAATTTTATAATAAATAATTCAAACATAATTTGATCTGATGGTAGAAATAGGGATGACAGAAAAAAAAAGAAAGGGGGGGGGGTTGGGCTGCACATGAGATTTTGGCTTACAAAGTGGCCAGCTCCAAGAATCCAGTAGAAGTGAAGATTTCTGTACGACTTGGTAAAACCCTTTGTCCCCAGGTCAGCTCCACAATAGAGTGGAGTTCTATCCTTGCTCAAGAATGTTTTGAGCCCATCCCACCTGTTAAATAGATGAAAAAGATTGAAATGAAGGTGAATGACAAGGGAGAAAAGGAGTTGGATTTCTTTTTCCTTTTTCTTCTCTGGTGGGGAAGTGGTTTCTTAAGTTCTCACCTTTCACATACGAAAAATAATCCATTTAAATGTAGATGAATTGAGATGTCAATCAAAATAGCATTTGTAATTTTATTTCCCTTCATCACAATAAAACAAAATGAAAATAAATTACTCCTCTCCCTTCCCCTTCTCCTTTGTGAACCAAACATAGGGTTAAATCCAATCAAGGGAGGTCGCTACATTTGCAAAGATGGTTGAATCACTTAAGTTTATGCTACCAAAGTGTTTCTCTTCATTGCCAAGGGAATATGGAGAGAGAGAGACAGAGAAAAAAAAAAAGGGAATTTCCTTGATTGGAATTAAAATCATTAATGGGCATCTTACTTGAGCTTTTTAACCCATGCTTCTGCTCCCCTTGTTGCACAGATGAGATCAAGCTGCAAATAACCATGACATAACACTTTAGACTGCTAATTTTAAAAAATTATAAAGGCCTACTACAAGACTCTGGGAAACTCATATCTCTACTGAGTCAAGCTAGAGAAGTATCTCATTTATTTATGAAAAATAAAAAGGAATATTTTTTCTTACTTGTCCATTGTAAATAGTCACATTCACTCCTTTTGCTAAGAGTTCATCAACCTGTAAAAGGTAGACAAACAACAGATGAATTAAAATGACTGCACCAATTGTTGGACCTACAATAACCCTCAAAATTTCAAGCAATGCAACCACCACTAGGAAACATCTGAAGGGAAATTGGAAGAGTGTTTTGCTTTCATATGCTACTGAATCATTTGGTTTAGACAAGGAAAGGTGCTGTGTTCTCTCCATCTGAATCAAACCTTAGTTTTCTCTTAGTCTTAGTCAGTAATACAAGTTTTGGCAAGACAGTATCCTTCAAATGATGAATCATAACAAGCATCTTCAAAATTAATATTCATTGTTGAGAGATCTATTATTGATTTTTACATGGCCTCAGGCATTGCAGCAAGAGCAAATTCTCTGAATTGTGTCCAACCATGTATTCTGATGCTTAAATAGAAATGGAAGTTACATAGACAACGGAAGAAATCATATTCTTCTGATCCGAGGTCTCAAGAAAAAGCATAAAAGTAAATGAACCAACTGCTTTTATTACCTCATTGATCCTAGGTATCATGAAATCACTTCGCAAGGCTTCAAAAACATATCCTGACTGCCCTCCCCATCTGCCAAGATGACATTAGTGCTAGGTACATTACAAAGTATGGACTTTCAGAGCACTATCCAGCAAAATACTCACAAAATATTTTGGGGAATAATCTTCAACTTTTTCCTAAGAATACCATCCATCAAGGGATCACCCCTTTCGCCAGGAGTAGACCTTGATGAACTGAGATATCTAAAGTATCGATTTGCTGCAATTCCTTCTCTTAGCGTGGATGCTGTTAATGATACACTGTCCATCCCAGAATCTAAAAGAAAATTGTAGAAGTCCTGAAAATGTCCACAACAAAAGCCATTAAAAACACCTAGGTCATTGTTTTTGTTCCGAATTTAGAACTGAAAAAATGAAACTGCACTATGCGAAAATGATCAACATCTGAAGCAAAAAAAAAAAGAACCAATTATACCACATTGTTGCTGTTGTCACTAATCACGTTCTCCAGGTCTTCCCATGTCTTAGATGCCTCTACAAACTTACCCGCTTCTAGCTGCTGTTTAATTTGAAAGGCCAACCTGCTTAGTGCAATTCGAATTGCATTGTTAGACAACAGGAAATTTCCAATTCCATGGTACAAATATTAAAGGTAAATGTGTTGACAAAATAATGCATATTAAAGTGTAGAAATGAAAGACCTGTTGGCTTTCTGCAGACCATTATTGTCAAGCCTTGATACATCTTTCAGAAGAGGACCCCAAGAAACCTGCAGTTCCCATGTCAAACCATCAACAGTTGGTTTACGAAGTAAAAAAAGAAGGGAACAATGGAAACTGAAATATCATAGGACACAACTCAGTCAACTGCTTACAACAAAATCTTCTGGTGAGATCCATGAGTCCCCTAATGCAATTCCTGTGAAATTTGAATAGAATAACATAGTTTCAGCTGGAAAGTCTTCAACACAAGGTAACAATTTTCTGTATATTGATGATTTTTTTTCCCCTTTTGTTTTAACACTTTCTGAGAAGGGGGATACAGGAACTGACTGTTATATCTCTTGAACCATGAGCTAAGTAAATAGCAAAATAGCATTATTTTGGTTCTTCTTTCTTCAAATTTTAATAAAACTATGCTGAAAGAAGGGATGAAAAAATACCTCCAAGTTTCAGTTTCAGTTTTCCAGACTCTGTAGCCTTGAGAATAGACAATCCAAGAGTGACAGCAAATTTACCCCCATAAGACTCTGCTACAATATATAGAGGACTCTTTTGGAGAGTCACATTCCTATTGAAAATTTCAATCAACAATGTAGTGATATCCTCCGCATTCTCATTATCAGTCCTCACAAGCAACTTAAGGTCTTCAACGAAACTGTATCCAGTTCCAACTGGATTATCCTATATTTAGCAAATAATGATGATAATAATTGGAAAAATAGATCATTTGAGGAAACCCGGAACAGAACACAACAATTTCAATTAAGTACCTACCACAAAGAGAAGATCAGCTTTTCTCAACCATGTTGAATTTCTTGGGTTCAAAGAAGTGTCAAGGGGTCCAATTTCTTCAAAATTTCCAATTCCCACTCCTGAACCACCCTTTATTTTACAGAAGTTAAGTAAATATCACAGTTTTGCATCAAAATCTGAATTCTGAACCACAAAGATTCAAAGAGAATAAAATCTATCTTGTCGGTATTCAAATAACATGGAAACTTTAGCCTAAGAGGAACATAGGGCTTACAGGACCACCCTGCAACCACAGAATAATTGGCCATGGCTTGTCGGGATCCTGAGTTCTGTATGGACTTCTGTAGTACCACCAGAACATGTGAGCCTCTGACGTGCAACATTCCAGAACACAAGAAGCCAAAATAAGCACAGAATGCATAAAATTCAACACCAACAAAATCCATCAGTGAATCAAGATGTACAAGTTGTAGCTTACTTGGTCTGACTTTAACATATCCCCAGGCTTCCGATCCATCTCGAGTTCCAAAAGCTGTGGCTATTTCTACTTGAAAAACTAGAACAAATAGCAACAAAGGAACAAGAATAGAAAGAAAACTTGACTTCTCCATATCAAATGCAAAAAAGGCAAGAGAAAACAAATCCCCACCCCACAAACTGCAAAGCTGTGCCCAAAACAGAGATTAGTGTCTCCACATATATAATGCAAAAAGAATAACTGGATTTATAGTATCCTCGCCGTAGCATTGGAGTCCATAATAGAAACAACTAAAGAGAGTGACAGCCACAGAGTAGTAAATTAGGGGGGTGGGATCCCAAAGGTTTAGTCGAGAACATGACAATTTGAATGGCGTTGAATTTTGACATTACTACATTAGTACTTAAAGAAACCATAAATGATCATGATTTATTAGAACAGCAGTATTTTTTGGGTATTTACAATGTATAGCGGCAAGATTATCTCCTCCTCTAAGGTGTACATACCTAATATTAGCGTGTATCAACAACAGCAACACAGATAAAACAGCCTAGATATTTGACTTTATAGATTAACTTCCAGATTTGCAAAGAGATAAGGATCAATTAATCAACTTTCTTTATGGACAAATGTTACAATTTTTATTTCTCAAACAATCATTGTCGGGGGCACGCTCCAGGATCCTCTCCCCCTCGTAAGGATTTCCCAAGTGTCCTCCCATTATCTATATTTATTTTTTCTTTTCCAAATTAAAGTTTATTACTTACGTTTATTATTAATTTATTTAGATTTATTATTTAGGTTTATTATTTATTTATTTTTTCCAAATAAAAGTTTATTATTTAAATTATAAAAGTTTATTTTTTATTTGAAAAAAGTAAGAGAGACATTTGGCGAATCTTTATGAGTTGGGGAGAGGCTGGGAGAGGATCCATACTGGTCTGGTTCTAATACACTAACATTCCTGCAGTGTAGGGCCTGTAGGCCACCTCTTTGGAATATACACTAGAAAAGGCCTCCATTGGTCCATGTCCAGGTGCCAAAAGAGTTATTCTCCAATTATTATCTTCGCCAGGTGGCTGAAATTTTAGTTGTTAGATAATATCAAATATTCTCACGAATATCTTTTCTTATATATTTTATAAGTCAATGTTTTGTGTATCTTTTGTAAATCTTTAACATATCTTTTGTAATCTCTTGTAAATATTGTAATTCTTATTTATACCAGGGAATGGCTGAGACAAGTAGGGTGCTTTTCATAACTCAATTCAACTTACCAAATTTATAAATAATTCCATGAAAATTCTATAAGCCTTATAAAGTTTACCTCATGATTATTTGACTGTGGCGTGTTATAAATCGAAAAGATTATTATAAAAGTTCAATATTTGTTTGCATCTCGATTAAGATTTGAAAAAAGGAATTTGCAAAAGTCTAAATTCTTGATTTACTAGCTCTGAAATTCATTATATACAGATATAATTTTGACGAAATTCAATATTTATACACTAAGTTATTTTGGTAACTTAAGAAACTAAGCGATCTAAAAATCTATTGGTCAAGTTAATTGAAAAGTGTTAAACAAAAAAAAAGGAATATTCATTTATAAGATCCTTCAAAACCATTAATTTGTAACATCAATGAACAAATATAAGTGTATCAGCTTAAATTTAAAAGTTTAAGAACCCAGCAATAGATAAAATTGTCTATTTTGGCAAATGATTTCTAAACAATATGTGCCGTTTGCCCTCTCCTATTCTATACATTTGTTCAACCTAGCTTTACTAGTTGCCATATTCCTATTGCAAGAATAGCTATCTTCCTATTCCAGGAGTTGGTAGAGGATTCATGTTAATGAACTTAAGGAGGAGGAAATTGTAAAACAAAAGCTGGTTAAGTTTTTTTGTTTTTTTCCTTTTTTGTTTTGTTGCTTCTTCTGTATGGTTTGATATGTTATCATGAGATCAAATGACATGATCATATAAAAACCAGTTTATATGAACATCTATTTGGCATTTAGTCTATCAAAACTTACCATATGGGGTGTTTGTTATTCCTCTTGACTACTTCTGTGGAATGTTATACCTTAAAAAATTTAAGTAGAATCAAATTACGCCTCTAAAGGTTCTTTAAGCACATTCCGAAGAAATATTCACCACAGCGCATGTATATTTTGTCATGTTATATGGTATGCTAAATGGTTCTTTTCTTTTTAACCTTTTTCTAGTAATTAGATCTCTTACTTCCTCCCTTGTGAATGGTAAGTGATGGTGATCTCAATATGTAATGAAATTGAAAACTTTAACTACAACACTCACAAGAGAAATAACATAATGGATTAGGAAATGGTTGGAAAGTCCATAATCTTCAGTAAACTGGCTGAGAAAAGTGTAAACTTACAGAGTGACCAGCCCCAAGAATCCAATAGAAAATTAAACTTTCTATATGATTTGAGGAACCCCTTTATTGTATTGCCATTCTCTCAGTACACGGTAGCTCCATCCATGCTTAAGAAAACTGCAAAATGTTTACATAATAAACTCTGCACAAGCACAAGCGCGCTTGCATAAACAGAGAACTCCTTTGGTTGCATGGATAACGTCAAGCTACCTGCAGAAAACAGCACGAACTAAGCAACTTAAACTTATGAAAAGCAACAAAGGAAAAGGAAACAAATTTTGGAATTCAATAAGAAAATCTAAAACAATATCAATAAATTACACTGTTAGTATAAGAAGAAACCCACAAGTAAATTATATTTTACATGGCACAGTCTACAATATGAAGCCACAGTTACAAGCAATGGGGAGTATTACTCTATGTTAGTTTGAACAGCAGACATATTCAAGCGGAATTGGTTTCATTCTGATATATAATTGAATGAAAGGAGATATCTATTCCACAACTATTTTTTCAAAAAGAAAGACGAAAAAAGACATTTCTTTTCTAAGATTTCAGGATTGCAGCTTTTAGATATCACAGAAGTCTACCATTTTGGCGAGGGAAGGAAGGATCCTCCCCATAGCCCTGGCCCCAGATACCTAAAAGCTTAGGAATATGGTTTCAAATTTCCAGTAATTGAAATTAAATATATAGGTTAATCTTGCAAAAATGCCAAAGTATCCTGAATCTGAATGGTGAATGGAATATTATATGCTCTTTTGCCTCTCTAATACTTGGACTCAAGAAATCACCTTCAGAGGCTGCTAATTCAAGTTTTGATTGCCCTTCCCATCTCTAAAGATAACAGCACTTCTGTGTTCATTTGGTCTAGGGAAAGATTAGACTAACTTGACATCATCTAAAATAAAACTCAATTTCTTCCTCATAACACACTATCAAGTCTCTGAATGCAAGTTATCCCCAAGAATTCTTTACTATAGTACTCTGAAATAGCTAAGGTGCTATCAAGGATAAGGAATTTGTTCCCACATCAAACCGAAAACTGTAAAATTTCTGAAAATAGCAGGCACGAAAGTAAATAATGGAAGTTATGAGGCAAGTATTCACTACATTCCTTTTTTTTTCTCTGTATTTTGTCCCTATTGCACTGATATGGGAGGAACAGTCATAGCATATCATTGTTTATCACACCAATGACATTCATAAGCTCATTTCGAAACAAAATAGCATCCTTGTAACGGCCATCACCTATCTGCTCAAACAAACTACCTTTGTAGATGGACATATAGTCAGCAAAAGCATTTACTCCATTCCAGCATAGACCACCCATGCAAAAGGATGCTTGAGAACACAAATAAGTTTGAAACATAAACCTTGCTGCTTTTTGCAAACAATAGTTGTCAAACATTGAAAGTTCATTTAGAAAGGACTGCATCACAACTGCAAATAGAAAATCTGAACCAAAAGGAAATGCTAAACTTTCAAATATCCCAAGGCTTCAATTAACAATGGTCCAGAAAAACTTAGCACAATATCTTGGCTATCTCCTAATACAATGCCTAACACATCACAACATCATCTCTTTGTGAAAATAGGCATATATGACAAGGAGGGAAACTTGTATCTTATATGGAATAAAGATGAGAACACAAAAAATCTCAGGAAAGTTCGATTTTCTATTCAGGCAACATTATTTAGTTATTAACTACCGCCAAGTTTTACTTTCAACTCCCCGGCCGTGATGCCAAGTGCCAACCACAGCTGATAATCAAATAGTGGCAGCATATATTCCTTCATAAGATTCAACTGCTATGTTACTACGTACATAGGGCTCCTTTCAAGGCTCTCATTTTCGCTAAAGATTCTATTAACAAGGTTATATGCTCATTTGCTCTCTCCTCATCAGTTCTCATGAGAACTCAGCATCCCCGTGGGATTGTCCTATAGTCCAATCATCAAAACCATCCCCGCGGGATCAAAAAAAGACTGATTGCTATTGAAAAGGAAAATGTTTGAAACCACATATTAGTAAGAACATTTGGTGAATTAACCAATTCCACCTTCTAACAATCAATTCTTTACTACATGAATATCAAGTTTTCTCGAGTATCATAGTTGTTCATATTACATTACCATTTACCACAAGATAAGAACTTACAAGACCACCAAACCATAATTGGCCGTGGCCCATTTGGGTCTTCAACCTTATATGGAATCCTATTATGCCTCCAAAACGTGCGAGCTTCTGTTTCTCGTTCCAATTTACAGCAAAAGGAGCAAAGCGAAGAACTTTGTCCCAAAACTTAAACACGACCCAAAATTGGCAACAGCTTTTTGGTTCATTTACTTATTGGTTCTGATTTAACACAATCCATTCTCGTGATCCCACCTTTTGTTACTTCACCTATAGTTGTTCATCCATGAAAAAATGAAACCAAAAACATTGTCGGGACAAAAAGGATAACAGATATTTGGGACTTTGACATCTCAACAGCCAAAAATATCAAAACCCAAATACAGAATTCTCCCCACAACTAAAAATGGAAAAAAGAAGGGAAAGGACTATAAGCAAGAGCAATAGCAAAGTTACCAAGTGAAGGGTTCTCTTTCAGCTGAAGCCGGAGCTTGGTCCCTTCTGCAGAAGTGGAAACAGCTCCTGAGGCTAACTAAAATGTTGCCGTTGAGAACTGCTGAAAACGCCTCATATCTTTTTTTTTTTTTTTTAATTTGAAGCGTTTTCTTGATCTGATTTTTTTTTTTTTTTGAAGCATAAGAATTTATAAATATATATTTTTTTCTAGGCATAAATTTATATTACTAATTCATAGTTTGACATCTTAGTGTCAGATAATTAGATGAATCAGGACCGTATAGTTTAACTTTTAATTTTGATTCAAATAAGATTGAATAAAATAATATTATATACCATCTTTTATATCAATATGTAAAAATGTTTCTTGATACTTGAAAGGTAAATAATTTTGTGGATATTTACAAACTAATTTAAGATATAGTATTATGTATCACTAATTTCATATTATCATTTTTTTTAACTTGACTTTCCAAATAGTGAATAATGTCATTAGTTCATAACGGCATTAATTTTATCATAAGTTACTCATCCAATAATTATACATATAGGTAAGGAAAAAGCATGGTATATGACATTATTTATTCACTAAGTTTTTGGACCTTTATTGATCATTTTTTTTAAAGGAAAATTCTTAGGTGCACTTAAATACTTTAAGTGGTTGTATCACGTACAATAGAAGTTGTATGGTAAATGTTATGTATAATTTTATTTATATATGATAAAATTATCTAAAACACTTGATGCATTTATATCGGATGCACCCACCTAAAAATTTCTATTTTTGTAATAATTCTCCAAGCATGTAGTAGTTTTACAAATTTTTTTGGTCTGGGATGGGGAGAGGGAATACATATTATGAGAGACTATAAACAGGTGGCCAGTATGGCAGCATTTGGTTCATCCTAACTATTAGGAAGAATTCTTGACTAGTCAAGTGTGAAGAATTGAGTGAATTATATAATTTATAAAATTAAGTACGTGTTATAATATATAGAAAAGAGTTAAATTAAATTTTTGAGACAGTTATGAATGGATTATGATATTGAAGGAATTGATCATGGCATGGAAATTATGAGTAAAGACCGTCCCATAACAAGTTGTTAGAAAGATAGTTTTTTATCTACACTTGAGACATTATATAAAAGTATCAATAGGACTATTTGATCAGTTCAATTTTATATAGATATAGTATATTTTGCTGACAATGTGTATAACTCGTTTTTCTGTTTCTATTTGATAACGAAATGATCCCATTTCAACCCAAATGGTTAATGGGCGGTGTGAAATACAGAAATATTAATGAGAACAAATAAAAACTTATTCTTAACTAAAACAATACCTCAAAAACAAAAGAAAGAATTTCTTTAATTATATTTTTCTCAATAATTATTTCTTCCTTTCGTTTTTTGTTTTTTGTTTTTTTTTTTTGGGGGGGTGGGTTAGGGGTCACAGATTCTCTGTATATCCTTTCAGTAAATTCTGTGTGTGCAATAATGGTATGGTTAAAGCTGGTAAATCTTCTTCTAAGCTGCTGGAGACTCTGTGATCTTTCCTATCATTTCCAGTGACAGACAGGGCTGATCAACAGGAACCTGCAAAAACAAATAAACAATATAAGTAAATACTAATATAAAAACAAATAATTATAAATGGTTAAAAAAACAATTATATTATATAAAAAATTTGTGAAATTTTATGTCTTATCCTATCACTTTCCATATATGTAGGATAGGGTCAAATCTGCGGCCATTGTTTATTGCTTCTATCAGAATTCTTTAAATACTTATCGTTGGCATTCAGTTCATTGGCTATTATGAGAAACATAAACAAATCATAGCCTTTTCTTTTAATTGTTTACGCTCAAGGAGTCGCATTTTGTCTTTTTAATTAAAATCAATCACTAACATTAGCTCAAATGGCGGAGGAATCGAATTTTAGTCATTTTGAACTCAACCAATGAGCCGTTTAGATTAAAATGACCATAAAAGCATTTAAAATTGAGGAAAAGAATGATGGGCAATGGCTTTAAAATTTTTTGGAGCCTCTACAAGTTTCCATTCTATATTTTATTGTCAAGATTTTTGGGGTGATTTACAAATTAAAAGTTAAAACAACCCAATGCCTGAATTTATTTATATTTTATGATATAATCAGCCAGCTAAGAGAGTACTTCTTGGAGTTGGGTGTAATAATATTGGCATGCAGAGTTGCAGATGCAGAGGTACCAAAACTTGTCGACTAGGTTAATGTTCTTGTCTTGTGATGTAAACAACTGAGTACTCTGCTATTTCATTACACCATTGTGATGTATCTTTTCAACAATGACTAGTGAGAACCTAATCGATAATTGGATCTGATGACACAAACAGAGATAGCAAGAAAATATCAGTTGGGATTTTGACTTACAAAGTGGCCAGCTCCAAGAATCCAGTAGAAATGAAAATTTTTGTATGACTTCAAAAAACCCCTTGTTCTCTGATCTCCACAATACAATGGAGTTCTATCCAGGCTCAAGAATGATTTGAGACCATCCCACCTGTTAAATAGAAGACATTTCACTAAATCAGTTTGAGAGACCAAGGGAGGAAGGGGTGTTGAATTTCTTTTTCCTTTTCTTTCTTTGGGTAAGGGGTTGGGAGGGCATCGGATTGACCAGGGACTTTCTTAAAGTTTTCTTAAAAATAGTCAAAAGAAGTCTCTATGTTTACAAGAACCATTGGACGACTAGATATTAGGATGGCTACTTTTATGGAATCCGTTTATTTCTATTTCGAAGGAACTTTCTTGATGGCACCTTATATATATAGTTCATGAGAATCTTACTTTAGTTTTTCAACCCATGCTTCTGTTCCCTTTGTTGCGCAAATGAGATCAACCTACAGCCAACCATGACGTAACACTTTAGGCTGTTAGTTCAAACAACTGAAAACGAATACTCCAAGATCGATTGCAAGTCTCCATCTCTATTGAGTAAAGCTTGAGAAATATCTTTACTTAGGTTAAAGATGAAGGATAGGACCATATCTTACTTGTCCATTGTAGATGGTCACATTCACACCTTTAGCTAATAGTTCATCAACCTGTAAAGAGTAGATAAAGAGATGTAAAATGACAGCACAAATTTTTGGACCTATTATCTCAATTCAAATTTGCAATGGATGTGACCCCCATTGGGAAGCTTCTAAATTGAGATTGGAACAATGAATTGCTTTACTCAATGTGTAATTTTAGAAAGAAAAGCACGTTCCATCTTAAGCAGTAGTTTACAAGTTTTGGCAAGAAGCTAAACTACTGCTTAAGATGGAACATGCTACAAGTTTTGCCAAGAAGATAAAAGAAGTTTCACCGTTTTTGGCATAAGGTGCCACCTACTAATCAATCAACATATATGTCGATTACATCTAATGTTAATGAGGAGATGTATTATTGCGTTTTACATTGACCTTGAAAGTTCAAGTGGGTGCAAATTCTTCCAATCTGGTGGTAGATTGGAAGGGAAGTTCCATAGACAACAAATGAGGTCATATACCTTAAAGGGAACAAAAAGTGAAAGAACCGCTTAGTGTTACCTCGTTGATCCTAGGTCTCATGAAATCACCTCCCATGGCACTGAAAACATCTCCTGACTGCCCTCCCCATCTGCCAAGACGATTTTAATCCTTTGACAAATAATGAAGTATCAAATTTCAAAAAGATTTAGCAGAGATCAGATACTCACGTAACATTTTGTGGGATGATCTTCAACTTCTTTTTAATGACACCATTCATCAAGCTATCAACATCACCAACACCACCTGGCCTCAATGAGCTGAGGTATCTCAAGTATCTCTTAGCCGCAAAGGCTTGTTTAAGCTCGGATGTTGACAATGCTAAAGGGTCCATTGATGCATCCAAGAGAAAATTGTAGAAGTCCTGAAAATATCCCACCACAAAGGCCACCAAAAACACTCATTTCATTGTTTTTATTTGAATCTAGCACAACTGAAAATGAAACTGCATTATGTAAAATGATCAGCATTCTAGGCAAACATGAATTATACCACATCATTGCTGTTTTCGCTAATCACATTTTCCAGATTGCTCCACGTCTCTGTGGCATCTACAAACTTACCAGCTTCAAGCTGCTCTTGGATTTGAAGAGCCATACTGTTTTGTGAATAGCCTTGTTAGCCAATTCCATGGTACAAATATCAAACGCATATTTATAGAAAAATAATGCATCTTAAAGACCTGTTAGCTTTCTGCAGACCATTATTATCAAGCCTCGACACATCTTTAAGAAGAGGACCCCAAGAAAGCTGCATGTGATATCATCAGCAGTTAGTTTAGCACAGAAACAGAAAGTTCCCGATGGAAACTGAAATATGATCAGTTACAATTGCCTACCACAAAATCTAATGGTGAGATCCATGAGTCCCCTAATGCAATTCCTGTGAAATTTTAACAGAATAGCATATTTTCAGCATTTAATTGCCCCTCAGGGGACATTCTTTGTTTTGGCTTTTTAATTAAAGTTTAACAAACTATGCTAAAACTGAAGATGGGAAGGAAATACCTCCGAGTTTTAATTTTAGCTTTCCGGCCTCGACAGCCTTGAGAACAGATAATCCAAGAGTGACAGCAAATTTTCCTCCATAAGACTCTGCTACAATGTACAGAGGACTCTTTTGGAGGGTCACATTCGTATTGAAAATTTCAATCAACAATGTGGTAAGATCCTCTGCATTCTCGTCATCAGTCTTCACAAGCAACTTAAGGTCTTCCACAAAACTGTATCCTGTCCCAACTGGATTATCCTGTGTATATTCACCAAATCATGATGATAAAAATGAGATAATAATGCACAAGAAAAACCCAGCAGAACTCTCAAATTTCAATTTTTGGTACCTACCACAAACAGAAGATCAGCTTTCTTCAACCATGTGGAGTTTCTTGGTTTCAAGGAAGTGTCAAGGGGTCCGACTTCCTCAAAATTTCCAAGTCCGACTCCTGAGGCACCCTTTTTAGTTTCCAGAAAAACTAAGAGTAAGTATATCACATTTTTACATCAAAATTTGACTTTTAAACACTGAACATCGATAGAGAATTAAAAGCAATATGGCCAATATTTGTTTCGGAATGCAATGGAAGGAATAAAGATGAAAACTTCACTCCAGAAAGGATAATGGGGCTTACAGGACCACCCTGCACCCAAAGAATAATTGGCCATGGCTTGTCTGGATCCTGAGTTCTATATGGACTTTCGTAGTACCACCAGAACATGTGAGCTTCTGGTATAGAAAATAGAAAACACAATAAGCCAAGAAAATGCATAGAATTCAGCACCAGTAAAATCTTAGAAAGAATGAAACTGCAGAAAGTTTAGCTTACTCGATCTGACTTCAACATATCCCCACGCTTCTGACCCATCTTGGGTTCTAAAAGCTGTGGCTATTTGTACATGAAAGACTAGAACAAAGAGCAAGAAAGGAACGAGAAGAGAAAGAACAACATGGGACTTTTCCATATCAAAAAGAGAAGACAAAACAAATGCCCACTACACCGAAGGAAAAGCTTTGTGCAGAATACAGAGTTGTAAAGTATTTATATACAAAAAGAATAACCCATTTTACAGCACCTCCATTGTCGCGTAGAACAGAATAGTACATAAAGAATAGGGTCCTCGTCAAGAAAGAGAAATAATCATTAAAAAGAGTGGCTGCTGCGCATAGCAGTCAATCATGGGAAGGGATATGGATATCAAAGCTGAAGGTTGGGGACAACTTGGGGTACGTCTAGATTGTTATAATTTGATTACAAACTACTCAGCCCTCTGGCAAGAGAGGTTTTCCAGGGGCCCATTTCTCTCCTCACAATATTTTTTTTAATAAATTTATATTAACATTAATGATATTTTTTTTTATATTATCCATATTATGATACTACTACTCATAATTCATTTAATCTTACTCATTTATTCCTCTTTTCTTATTCAATATATTTTTAATTTTTTGAATAGTTTGACTAATGATCCGTTTGGTAAGGAATATTTGGATACTAAATTTTAAAATTTAAAGCGTAAATATTAAAATTTAAAATTTAAAGTTTGAATCAGCATAATAAATGAAAAGTATCAAATATAAAAAATTATGATAATTAAATAAATATTTAACATGTTTAAATTTTAAATTTATGTAATTTTCATTTCTTATGAAATATTTAACATTGTTTTAATAAATCAATTAAAGAAAAATTTTAAATAATTAATATTATATGTTTTCTAATATAATTAATTTTAAATATTTAATTAAATTATAGCAATACTATATAATTTAGCTTATAAATTATATATTTTTTCATAATTCTCAATTGATGCATAAAAAATCGTTTTAAACATATATTATGAGGAGGAGAAAGTATTTAAATTTTTAAATTTTTTTAAGATCCTCAAAATATATATATATATATATATATATATAAAAAAATGATTTCCATTTAATTTTCTAACCCGAAAAATTGAATAAATGATTAACCGTCCAAGGGGAAATGGATTTTTGTACTATTCCTCTACAGGCCTGCAAAGTCTGGCGCTGGAAACACTGCAAGACTCTTTTTGGAATATACGCAAACATTACCGTGGGCCCCATTTCTACCGTGTTAGAAGGTCGATCGATTCTCCAATTATATCTTCCCATGTGCATATCAATACTCACTTGGGCAATTAAATTTTCCTCCTTTAATTTTTTTTAAAAAAAACTATCAAATCTACAAAGATTATTCCATAGCAGATATTAATAAATAATAAATAAATTACTTTACTATACAATAACATTAATCAATTTTTAATTTTTAAATTAATTATATATTTTTTAATAAAAATTTTAATTTTTTGTTAATTTATGTAAATTCGTTAATCTAAGCTGATTTACTAATTGTCACAAAACAAACAAACTGACATTTTGATGGTTAATAGAAATTATCACCAGACAAAGTAAGTTCTTGTCCTTGTCTTTTAAGATGGAAGAACCAAGGAAAGAAATAGTAATTAATTATGAGATAAATTCAATAATTTTTTTAACAAATAAATTCACAGTCATTATTAAAAAATATATATCGATAAATTTTACTCTCAAAAATATCGTAGAGGGTAGAAAGATGCTAATGTGAAATATCTTTAATTATTAGAGATGAGGAAATGCTGTTTTCCAAGGGAGGCTTCGTGTCTTGGTGGTGGTGGGGTGGGGGTCTCTCTGGAGGAATTCTTATATGGAATGTGGACCCGTGGACTAAATACATTGATGAATTGTACCGTACAATTTATGTTGCACGCAGTACAACTTATCAATGCAGTTGGTCTATAGATCATTGGTCTATGCTGTAATTTTCCGTCCCTTTGGGCTAGAAACAAGGGAGAGTATAATAAAGATTGTAGAAGTCAGCAGAGGGTAGGAAGAAAGCTTTTTCGTAGGAATAATTTTTATATGGACTATAAATCACGGATCGATAAATTAAGTATATTAGAGAATTGTATCGTACAATTTATATTATATATTATATGAATGCATGTTGTAAATTTTCTTCTTGTAAAGGTGAAAGGCAGATGCTGTTTACTTGATTTTCCAGCAAATTGATTTGGGGAATGGGACAATTGAGATATTGCCAACTGCAACTTTAGTTTACTTATTAAAGTGGGAAATTCTTACGTGAACCGGGTTCACCGTAGACCGGTGCTTTAAAGTATTGTACCTTTCTAAAAGTGTACAACACACAAAGCACATGATACAATACTCAAAGAACTCGATCCACGATATACCCAATCCATATAAGAATTTCCCTATTAAAGTGTTTGTTGACAATTCAGAACAGGCCGCGTCCAAGGGAATGTGATTCGTTGACTTGTTAGGTGTCATATATAATATAGTCAGTAATCATATAATAAAGTTATTCAAATTTTATTGAAGCGTTCAAATTATTCAGAGTCCAATTATGGACTAGTTATATCGAATTTAAATTTTAATTAGTTTTTTATTTATTAAATGTTATTATATTACATAGTAGATCTAAAGAATTTTGTTGGTAGGATAAATTAAAAGGAAAAAAATGTGTATTATAATAAATAATGTAAATTTTTTAAATTTTTTAAAGATAAAATATAAAATTTACAAGTATTTTTTAAAAAAATATTTGAATATTTTTTCTCAATAAAGGTAAATTTAAAAAATTTATAACGTGTCTTATTTATGAAGAAAATTATAATAAAAAATTTCACCTTTTAATGTAAAATTTCGCTTGCGTGGACCATTTTTCTTCTTTTAGATAAACTAAGCTTTTATGTTGAACATTATGTAACATGTGATGCTCCCACGAACACTATAGGGTATAATTATGTTTACCAGACGCAAGACACCATCAACACAAAGTTCCTCAACTTGGTTTGCCTTCTATTAAAATATAGTGAAAAAGTTCTATAATCGGTACAATTCTAATTATAGTTCAATTAATAAAATATTTTTTTATCAAATTAAAAGAATATTTGAAGTTTAATAATTACTACGTAATTAAAATTCTATTCAAATACAAACGAATTAAGCATAATATTTTCAAGTTCGAATTCGAATATAAATGAATGTTGTTTAAGATCGTTCATTCATTATTTGAATTCAAGTTCGTGTTCAAATTCGTTCAATTCTTATTTAATAATATTTGAATTCGTTTAAATTCAAATTTGAAAAACGTGATTAACCTTCAAGTTTGAATCGTTCGAATTCATTTATTTTATATTTTTTTAATTTATAATATAATATTTTAAAATTTAATTAAAATAATTAAATATTTGAGTTCGCATGTTTATTCTTGTTCGAATATAAATGAGTTTTCGTTCGCAAGTGTTCGATACATTTACAACTCTATGCAAATTTACTTATCTCCTTTTATTCCCTTATAGTAGTAAGGACCATCTTAAAAATGACACATACACATACACGAATTCGTGTATTAAACAAAATGGAATTTCACTTTCTCATTCCAAACTAAACATTCATTTTCGTTCAAACATATTATTATTTTATAAGATTTTCATTTTATGACATTGGTCATCTACTCATAATACTTCATATCTCTTTTTTTTAATCCTATCTAACTTTATATATTTAATAATTTTTTATAAAAATTTATTTCAAATTAATTTTTACCTACTTATACTAATTATGTAAGGAGTCGTGGTAGTTGGGACAAAACCAACGTGGAGAGAATAAAAAGCCCCCGCCGCCACAAGAAAGAAACTAGAAAGCAAAAAAGATGGAATATAATCTAATGGATCCAAAGTATTTACCCTTCCGTCGTTTTAAATCTTGGCCCAACTAAACTTAGAGCAAGACTGGACGGACCGTGTTTTCTAGAATAGATGACCCAACCCTTTGGTTTCATTCATTTGGATATGCTTTATAATTGGGTTGCGTCCTTTACCGTTGCCTTGCAAATAAACTCGGTCCAGATAAGCAAGTTTTATTATTTTTTGTTGGGCTTTACACATGAAGAGGTCCATACACAGGGTGGGAAGGCGGAGGGTGGGGGGTGGGGTCTGGCACGGGGTGGTCCTATTCCTAATTAATCTTGTTCATATCGGTAAATTTTTGATGCATAAAGGGAGGAGATGAAGCCAAATAGACAAGGATTTTTTTTTTCTTTCCTTTTTTGGTTTAATGGCAATTTTGCCCTTCAAATTTGATCATTTTTATAATCTTACCTCTCATTTTATAAAATTTCTAAATACTAAAACATTTCAATATTATCTTTCTATTAAAAATTTAATAGTCAACTTTATTATTAACCGTTAATAGTGACTTTATTACATTAAAGTAAAATTTATAAATTTATTTAAAAAATAAAAAAATAAAAATTCTTTACAATATATATATATATATTTATTATTTTCTTAAAGTTCTTCATATATTCTTCTTCTTCCTACTTTTTGAATTCTTTGTTTTTAAAATATTTTTTAAGGGGTATTTTTCAAAGACAAAAACATCAGTGCCCTTCACTTTTATATATTTTAGATCTTTTTCCTTTGACCAATAAACTAAAAAAAAAAAATCATACTCTAAAAACTTATCTTTCTATCCATTTATGCTATTAAAATATAAATAAAATTCTAATAACTTTCCAACTATTTGCTTATTAAACAATTTATAAAACTGTTTGTTAGTTTATTAAACAATTTATTCTAATAAACCGTTTGTTAGTTGCCCTCCAACTAAAAACATGTAAAATAATTTATCGAACTTTCCAACCTTACCTTTTTATCAGTTAATTAAACAGTTGACAATTCTATTAATTTTTAATGATATTTTAATAATTTTTTTAATATTAAGATATATTATTATTATTATGAATTATTAGAATCTTTATTAATTAGTGGAGGCTCCACTAATTATGGATTTATGTGAATTATTAGAAGATTTTTATGGATGTCCACTATTTAGTGGAGACACCACTAATTAAGATTAGTGGAAGATGATGTATGCCATGATGTAATCCACTAATTAGAGCTCTATAAATAGAGCTATTCTCTAAGCTTGTAACACACCATTATTTTGTGAAAGAAAGATTAGTGAAAGAAAGATTAGAGAAAATTGTGAGAGAAAAAGAAAGAGAGAAATTCTTGTGCAAAATAGTTAGAGTTTTATTAGTGTGTAGTGTGAAGATTTTATTCTAACACTACCCTAATTTTATAACACGTTATCGACACGAGTCTCTACCGTACAAAAGCCGTAAGACTAAGCACGAGTTTCGCCGTTACCAAAGCCGTAAGACAGTACGCATTTATTGATCTCTATGGCTAACATCGCGAAACTCGAATTTGTAGCCCTTGATATTTCCGGGAAAAATTATATGTCATGGGTTCTCGATGCGTAAATGCATCTAAATGTCGAAGGCCTTAGTGAAACTATTCAAGCAAATAATAGTGCATCTCGCACAACACAAGGCTAAAGCTTTGATTTTTATTCGTCGTAATCTCGATGAAAATTTGAAAATGGAATATCTTACCGAAAAAGATCCATATGGCCTATGGGTAAATTTAAAAGAAAGATTTGACCACCTGAAGATCGTACTACCTACCGCACGGTATGAATGGTTGCACCCGAGGTTGCAAGATTTTAAAACCGTGAATGAATATAACTCCGCAATGTATAAAATTACATCTCAATTAAAATTATGCGGAGAAAAAGTGATCGATGAAGATATGTTGGAGAAGACATTCTCCACCTTTCATGCCTCGAATATTGTCCCGCAAAGAACAATATCGAGAAAAGGGGTATACAAAATTTACAGTATTTAATTATCGCCCTCCTCATTGCAGAGAAAAATAATGAGTTATTATTGAGAAATCATGAAGCCGCACTAACCGGCTCTACAAAGACTCCGTAAGTGAATGTTGTTGGCTCCAAGCAGAAGCAATCGTTATAGTCGTGGTCGTGGCCGTGGCCGTGACCGTGGTCGTGGTTATGGTCGTAGACACGCTCGATATTTCCCTTATCACAATTATAATCAAATTGTGAGAAATACCGCCACCGAAGTGGAACATAAAAGATCAAAAGGGAAAAGAAAAAGAAATTGAAGAAAAGCATGAGGATATATGTTATAGATGTGGCATGAAAGGTCATTGGTCACTGAAACTGTCGTACGGCTAAGCATTTAGTTGAATTGTATCAAGCTTCATTGAAAAATAAAAATGTGGAAGCAAATTTTTCTCAACATCCAATAAATAATGCCGAGGATGACGATAGTGATCCCGAAGATCTTAATATCAATATTACCCATATGGATGTATCGGATTTTTTTGAACACCCGTACGGTAGGATAGACCATTTAATTGGTGATGGCAAGTGTCCAAAAGAATTAAAGCCTCACCCCGATATTTTTGTATTTTCATTTTCATTCTATTCTAATAATATTTACGTTTACATATATATATTTGTGTTCGTATGGTCGTTATTAATGATGATGTATGCATTATTGATAGTGGAACTACACACACCATACTAAAAAATGAGAAATATTTTTCTCGATCTCAAAATGGGAGAAATAAATATTTATACGATAAACGGTAGTGCAAATGTAATTGAGGGCTCCTGAAGAGCTAGTATATTGTTGCCTAAAGGAACAACAATTATTATTGATAAGGCACTATTTTCCTCAAAATCCGTAAGAAATTTATTGAGTTTTAAAGATATCCGCAGTAAATGGGTATCATGTTGAAACAAATGAGGAAAATGGGATTGAGCATCTTTTTATTACTCAAATGCATTTGGGTAAGAAATCGGTATTAGAAAAACTGCCGTCTTTTTCTACTCGGTCTATATTTTGTAAAAATACGTACAATTGAAATTCATCATCTAGTAAACCGTAAGTTTACCGATCCTATTACTTTTAGCATTTGGCATGACCGGTTGGGTCATCCGAGATCTACCATGATGAGAAGAATCATTGAGAATACACATGGTCATCCTTTAAAAATAAAAGGATATTAACATCGAAAAATTCGCATGTACCGCATGTTCCCTAGGAAAATTAATTGTTAAACCATCACCAAGAAAAGTAGGAGCTGAAAGTCCTACATTTCTCGAACGGATTCACTGGAGATATTTGTGGACCTATTGATCCACCATGTGGACCGTTCAAATATTTTATGGTCTTAATTGATGCATCATCCCGATGGTCACATGTATGTTTATTATCTACTCGCAACCTGGCGTTTATGAGATTACTTGCTCAAATAATTAAATTACGAGCACAATTTCCGAACCATCACATTAAAAATATCCGTTTGGATAATGTCGGTGAATTTTCATCACATGCTTTTGATGCATATTGCATGTCAATTGGGATTAATGTTGAACATCCTCGTAGCTCATGTTCACACACGTAATGGTCTTGTCGAATCTTTGATTAAACGATTACAATTAATTGCTAGACCATTATTAATGAAAACAAATCTCCCAACATCTCGCTCGGGGACATGCTATTCTACATGCCGCAACACTTGTACGTATAAGACCAGCTTAGTTATCATAAATTCTCTCATTTGCAATTGGCTTTTAGGTCGTAACCAAATATTGCTCATTTAAGAATTTTTGGGTGTGTCAGTATATATTCCAATTGCACCAAACCAACGTACAAAGATGGGTCCTCAAAGAAGAAAGGGGATATACGTTGGATATGATTCTCCCTCTATTATCGTGTATGTTGAACCCCCGACAGGAGATGTATTCACAAAGAAGATTTGTCGATTGTCATTTTGATGAATCATTATTCCCTAAATTAGGGGAGAACCAAAACAAAGATAAAATGGATCTTGCTTGGACAACATCATTAAATTATCTTGATCCGCGCACAAGCGCATGTGAACTTGAAGTTCAAAAGATAATTCATTTGCAAAGCATTGCAAATCAAATGCCGTACGCTTTTGTTGACTCCGAAGAGTTACAAAATCGCATATTCCAAACCTATAAATGCTCCTATTCGAATTGAAGTTCCAACAGAAACAAAATATTATACCTATAGCCGCTGAGTCAAAAACACGCCGTAAGCGTGGCCGACCTCTTGGTTCTAAAGATAAAAATCCTCGAAAGAAAAGAGGATTAAATGATCCGAAGATCATATTGAAGAAAAGAATGATAAAGACCAAGAGAGAACTCGATGACAAAGAACCGTAAGTTGATGAAAGTAACACCGAAATTTCTATCAATTATACCACTTCCTAGAGAAGTTGGAATCGGATAGAAACCGTTATTGATAATATATTTGCATACAATATATTTCTTGATGTTACACAGATAATGATGATCCCGAACCAATATCGCTTGATGAATGCTCGGCATAGAAAAGATTGGTCGCAATGGAAAGATGCGATTCAATCGGAGTTAAATGCACTCGGCATAACGTGAAGTCTTCGGACCTCGCAATCCGAACACCGTAAGGTATAAAACCCGTTGGCTACAAATGGATATTTGTGCGAAAGCGCAATGAAAAGAGTGAAATCGTTCGATATAAAGCGCGATTAGTAGCCCAAGGTTTTTCACAAAGACCAGGTATTGATTATGATGAAACTTATTCTCCCGTTGTTGATGCTATTACACTCCGATATCTTATCAGCTTGGCAAGACATGAAAAGATAGATATGCGCCTATTAGATGTTGTCACCGCTACTTGTATGGAAATTTAGAAAATGATGTTTACATGAAAATCCCCGAAGGATTTCATATGCCTGAAGCATATAAACATTATCCTCGTGAAAATTACTCCATCAAGTTGCGTAAATCATTATATGGCCTCAAGCAATCTGGGCGCATGTGGTTTACACGTCTTAGTGAATATTTATTGAAAGCGGGATTTAAAAATGACCAGGTATGTCCATGCGTTTTATTAAGAAATCTGGTTCTAAATTTGTGATATTAGCTATATATGTTGATGATATTAATCTTATTGGAACTCCCGAAGAGCTCCAAGAAACAATTGATTATTTAAAAAGAGAATTCGAAATCAAGGATTTTGGTAAAACCAAATTTTGCCTTGGTTTACAAATTGAACATTTGGAGAGTGGAACATTTATTCATCAATCAACATATACAACAAAAGTGCTAAAAAGATTTTACATGGACAAAGCACATCCATTGAGTATTCCAATGATCGTGCGATCATTAAATGTGGATAAAGATCCTTTCCGACCTCAAGAAAATGATGAAGAACTCATTGGTCCCGAAGTACCATATCTCAAAGGCAATTGGTGCATTGATGTATCTTGCTAATAATACACGACTCGATATTGCTTTTGTCGTCAATTTATTAGCAAGATTTAGTTCTTCACCAACACGACGACATTGGAATGGAATTAAACAAGTCATTCGATATCTCCAAGGTACAATTGATCTCGGATTATTTTATTCAAATAAAACCACCCAACATTGATAGGTTATGCAGATGTCTGGTTATTTATCTGATCCACATAAAGCACGTTCTCAAACGGGCTATCTATTTACATGTGAAAATACCGCTATATCATGGCATTCTACGAAACAATCTATAGCAGCCTACTTCTTCAAATCATGCTCGAAATTATAGCCATTCATGAAGCAAGTCGAGAATGTGTATGGCTAAGATCCATGATTCATTATATCCGAGAAAGTTGTGGATTATCATCAATCAAAGGTATTCCAACTCCTCTTTATGAAGACAATGCAACTTGCATAGCTCAATTACGAGGAGGATATATTAAAGGAGATCGGACAAAACATATTTCACCAAAATTCTTCTTTACTCATGAACTCCGTAAGAAAGGTGAAATTGATGTGCTACAAATTCGGTCATGTGATAACCTCGCAGATATTTTCACGAAGACTTTACCGATCGCAACATTTGAAAAGTTGAGATATAAAATCTGGTATGCGCTCGGCTTAAAGATTTAAAGGAATCATCTCATCAGTGGAGAGTAATAAATGGACATATAGAATAGTGTACTCTTTTTCCTTCACTAGATTTTTTTCCCACTCGGGTTTTTATCTAGTAAGGTTTTAACGAGGCATATTCTTTATGTAATGGATGGACATCCAAGGGGAGTATTATGAATTATTGGAATCTTTATTAATTAGTGGAGGCTCCACTAATTATGGATTTATGTGAATTATTAGAAGATTTTTATGGATGTCCACCATTTAGTGGAAACACCACTAATTAAGATTAGTGGAAGATGATGTATGCCATGATGTAATCCACTAATTAGAGCTCTATAAATAGAGCTATTCTCTAAGCTTATAACACACCATTATTTTGTGAAAGAAAGATTAGTGAAAGAAAGATTAGAGAAAATTGTGAGAGAAAAGAAAGAGAGAAATTCTTGTGCAAAATAGTTAGAGTTTTATTAGTGTGTAGTGTGAAGATTTTATTCTAACACTACCCTAATTTTATAACAATTATCTTATTTTTTCCCTTTCTTTTATTCTTCCTCTTTTTTTATTTTTTTTTTCTTCTTCTTCCTTTGCCTTGCCACTGCAATTCCACCATCACAGCAAATGTAAACTACCAAATCCAACCTCGCAAGCTCCATCGAAAGTCAAGAATTCAAAACAGTTTTATTAGAACAAATCAAAAGAACAATATCAAAAAGGAAATCATCCAACTCATCGGAGGAGATGCACAGCAAGAAAACCTATCTTGAATTGGTCTGACCGACACTTGTTTATTTGTGTTCAAATTCATAGCCCAAACATTCTTGTCGAAAGTAGTGGATGGCTGCTGTTTTAGAACCATCTTGAATTGGTTCTAGTTTCAATTTCAATTTTCTGCCCCAAAACTACACGATCCAAAGCCGATTCAGATTTTGATCAAAATCTAGGACAAATCTGTGCGCTAAGGAGATTCTTCGTCACCACAGTGAAATCTAGTTTCTCCGACGGGTCAACAACATTCCCTTCCCAAGCCTTCCATCTGTAATACCAAACCTAATTCGCAACGAAATACTCCAAATGCAGCAATGCCAACCCCAGCCCCAGACGTATTCTCCTCCCCGCACCGAATGGCATCATCTCTGTTTCTCAGCTATCGTTTATGTCAATCGCTGCTTCCCCTCCCAAGAATCTCTCTGGTTTGGATTACATAGGCTCCTAGCACACCTTTGGGTCCCAACCCATCTCCGCTACCATGAAATTCACCATTGCTTTTTTAGATATTGTGTCCTTCCAATTCCACGTCTCTGGTCACAGAAGTGGAATTGCAGCGGCAACCAACGGCTAGAAGAAGAGGAAATTGGAAGAAAAAGGGGAAAAACATAAAGTAAAAAGAATTTATTTTAAAATGAATAAAAAATAATATATTTTAAAAATATATAAAATTACCGAAATATTTTAAATATTAACAGAATTATTACCGTTAATCAATTAGAAAAGGATAAGATTTGAACTATTAAAAAGTTGAATGAACTATTTTATATTTTTTTAGTTATAAAACAAAAATTAGACAAATCAATAATTAGAGGGTAATCAGAGTAATTTATCTTAGAAAAGAATAAAAGCGCGTTGTTGGAGCTATTTTAGTTAATTTATATATTTTTCTTTTTTTATAAAGACTTGTTAAATTTGAAATGAATATTTATAAACTTTAAAATTATTTAATCTATTTTAAAATGGATATAACTTTTATTGTCCAGTAAATATTTTTTTTCCCACTATTTCTTTTATTATTATTCTTCTTCTTCTCAAAAATTGATAGGCCAGAGTAGAACTAGCGGGTGGTACAACTTTTGCTGTCGCCACTTATTTCGGCAACTAAATAAAATGTCAAAATTATTACTACGTGTTATGAATTATTGGAATCTCCATTAATTAGTGGAGGCTCCACTAATTATGGATTTATGTGAATAATTAGAGAAGATTTTTATGGATGTCAACCATTTAGTGGAGACACCACTAATTAAGATTAGTGGAAGATGATGTATGCCATGATGTAATCCACTAATTAGAACTCTATAAATAGAGCTATTCTCTAAACTTGTAATACATCATTTTTTTTGTGAAAGAAATATTAGTGAAAGAAAGATTAGAAAAAATTGTAAGAGAAAAGAAAGAGAAAAATTCTTGTGCAAAGAATAGATAGAATTTTCTTAGTGTGTAGTGTGTAGATTTTATTCTAACACTACCCTAATTTTATAATACGTTATCAGCACGAGTCTCTACCGGTACAAAAGCCAGAAGACTAAGCACGAGTTTCTGCCGTTAACAAAACCAGAAGACAGGTATGCATTTATTGATCTCTATGGCTAATCTCGCTAAACTCGAATTTGTAGCCCTTAATATTTCTGGAAAAAATTATATGTCATGGGTTCTCGATGCAGAAATGCATCTAAATGCTGAAGGCCTTAGTGAAACTATTCAAGCAAATAATAGTGCATCTGCACAACACAAGGCTAAAGTTTTGATTTTTATTCGTCGTCATCTCGATAAAAATTTGAAAATAGAATATCTTACCGAAAAAGATCCATATGTCCTGTAGGTAAATTTAAAAGAAAGATTTGACCACCTGAAGATGGTCGAACTACCCACTGCACGGTATGAATGGTTGCACCTGAGGTTGCGAGATTTTAAAACCGTGAATGAATATAGCTCCGCAATGTATAAAATTACATCTCAATTAAAATTATGCGGAGAAAACGTGACTGATGAAGATATGTTGGAAAAGACATTCTCCACCTTTCATACCTCAAATATTGTCCTGCAGCAACAATATCGAGAAAAGGGGTATACAAAATTTACAGATTTAATTACTGCCCTCCTCATTGCAGAGAAGAATAATGAGTTATTATTGAGAAATCATGAAGCCAGACCAACTGGCTCAACAGCACTCCCAGAAGTGAATGCTGTTGGCTCTAGCAGAAGCCATCGTTATAGTCGTGGTCGTGGCCGTGGCTGTGGCCGTGGTCGTAGTTATGGTCGTAGACACGCTCGATATTTCCCTTATCACAATCATAATCAATCTGTGAGAAATACTGGCCACCTGAAGTGTAACAGAAAAGATCATAAGGGAAAAGAAAAAGAAATTGAAGAAAAGCATGAGGATATATGTTATAGATGTGGCATGAAAGGTCATTGGCCACGAAACTGTCGTACGGCTAAGCATTTAGTTGAATTGTATCAAGCTTCATTGAAAAATAAAAATGTAGAAGCAAATTTTTCTCAACATCCAATAAATAATGCTGATGATGATGATATTAATCCTGAAGATCTTAATATCAATATTACCCATATGGATGTATCGGATTTTTTTGAACACCCAGACGGTAGGATAGACCATTTAATTGGTGATGGCAGTGTTCAGAAGAACTAAAGCCTCACCCTGATATTTTTGTATTTTCATTTTCATTCTATTCTAATAATATTTACGTTTGCATATATATATATATATATATATATATTTGTGTTCAGATGGCTGTTGTTAATGATGATGTATGCATTATTGATAGTGGAACTACACACACCATACTAAAAAATGAGAAATATTTTTCTAATCTCAAAATGGGAGAAATAAATATTTATACGATAAACGGTAGTGCAAATGTAATTGAGGGCTTCGGAAGAGCTAGTATATTGTTGCCTAAAGGAATAACAATTATTGTTGATAATGCACTATTTTCCTCAAAATCCAGAAGAAATTTATTGAGTTTTAAAGATATCCGCAGAAATGGGTATTATGTTGAAACAAATGAGGAAAATGAGATTGGGTATCTTTTTATTACTCAAATGCATTTGGGTAAGAAATCTGTATTAGAAAAACTGCCGTCTTTTTCTACTGGCTTATATTTTGTAAAAATACGTACAATTGAAATTCATCATCTAGTTAACCAGAAGTTTACTGATCCTATTACTTTTAGCATTTGGCATGACCGGTTGGGTCATCCGAGATCTACCATGATGAGAAGAATCATTGAGAATACACATGGTCATCCTTTAAAAAATAAAAGGATATTAACATCAGAAAAATTCGCATGTACTGCATGTTCCCTAGGAAAATTAATTGTTAAACCATCACCAGTAAAAGTAGAAGTTGAAAGTCCTACATTTCTCGAACGGATTCACGGAGATATTTGTGGACCTATTGATCCACCATGTGGACCGTTCAAATATTTTATGGTCTTAATTGATGCATCATCCCGATGGTCACATGTATGTTTATTATCTACTCGCAACCCGGCGTTATGCAGATTACTTGCTCAAATAATTAAATTACGAGCACAATTTCCGGACCATCACATTAAAAATATCCGTTTGGATAATGCTGGTGAATTTTCATCACATGCTTTTGATGCATATTGCATGTCAATTGGGATTAATGTTGAACATCTTGTAGCTCATGTTCACACACAAAATGGTCTTGTCGAATCTTTGATTAAACGATTACAATTAATTGCTAGACCATTATTAATGAAAACAAATCTCCCAACATCCGCTCGGGGACATGCTATTCTACATGCCGCAACACTTGTACGTATAAGACCAGCCTAGTTATCATAAATTCTCTCATTTGCAATTGGCTTTTAGGTCGAACCAAATATTGCTCATTTAAGAATTTTTGGTGTGTCAGTATATATTCCAATTGCACCAAACCAACGTACAAAGATGGGTCCTCAAAGAAGAAAGGGGATATACGTTGGATATGATTCTCCCTCTATTATCGTGTATGTTGAACCCCCGACAGAGATGTATTCACAAGAAGATTTGCCGATTGTCATTTTGATGAATCATTATTCCCTAAATTAAGGGGAGAACCAAAACAAGATAAAAAGGATCTTGCTTGGACAACATCATTAAATTATCTTGATCCGCGCACAAGCGCATGTGAACTTGAAGTTCAAAAGATAATTCATTTGCAAAGCATTGCAAATCAAATGCCGTACGCTTTTGTTGACTCCGTAAGAGTTACAAAATCGCATATTCCAGCCTATAAATGCTCCTATTCGAATTGAAGTTCCAGCAGAACAAAATATTATACCTATAGCCGCTGAGTCAAAAACACGCCGTAAGCGTGGCCGACCTCTTGGTTCTAAAGATAAAAATCCTCGAAAGAAAAGAGGATTAAATGATCCGTAAGATCATATTGAAGAAAAGAATGATAAAGACCAAGAGAGAATCGATGACAAAGAACCGTAAGTTGATGAAAGTAACACCGAAATTTCTATCAATTATACCACTTCCTAGAGAAGTTGGAATCTGATAGAAACTCGTTATTGATAATATATTTGCATACAATATATCTCTTGATGTTACACAGATAATGATGATCCCGAACCAATATCGCTTGATGAATGTCGGCATAGAAAAGATTGGTCGCAATGGAAAGATGCGATTCAATCGGAGTTAAATGCACCGACAAAACGTGAAGTCTTCGAACTCGCAGTCCGAACACCGTAAGGTGTAAAACCCGTTGGCTACAAATGGATATTTGTGCGAAAGCGCAATGAAAAGAGTGAAATCGTTCGATATAAAGCGCGATTAGTAGCCCAAGGTTTTTCACAAAGACCAGGTATTGATTATGATGAAACTTATTCTCCCGTTGTTGATGCTATTACACTCCGATATCTTATCAGCTTAATAAGACATGAAAAGATAGATATGCGCCTATTAGATGTTGTCACCGCTTACTTGTATGGAAATTTAGAAAATGATGTTTACATGAAAATCCCCGAAGGATTTCATATGCCTCAAGCATATAAACATTATCCTCGTGAAAATTACTCCATCAAGTTGCGTAAATCATTATATGGCCTCGAAGCAACTGGACGCATGTGGTTCACACGCCTTAGTGAATATTTATTGAAAGCGAGATTTAAAAATGACCAGGTATGTCCATGTGTTTTTATTAAGAAATCTGGTTCTAAATTTGTGATATTAGCTATATATGTTGATGATATTAATCTTATTGGAACTCCCAAGAGCTCCAAGAAACAATTGATTATTTAAAAAGAGAATTCAAATCAAGGATTTTGGTAAAACCAAATTTTGCCTTGGTTTACAAATTGAACATTTGGAGAGTAGAACATTTATTCATCAATCAACATATACAAGCAAAAGTGCTAAAAAGATTTTACATGGACAAAGCACATCCATTGAGTATTCCAATGATCCTCCGATCATTAAATGTGGATAAAGATCCTTTCCGACCTCAAGAAAATGATGAAGAACTCCTTGGTCCTGAAGTACCATATCTCAGTGCAATTGGTGCATTGATGTATCTTGCTAATAATACACGACCCGATATTGCTTTTGTCGTCAATTTATTAGCAAGATTTAGTTCTTCACCAACACGACGACATTGGAATGGAATTAAACAAGTCATTCGATATCTCCAAGGTACAATTGATCTCGGATTATTTTATTCAAATAAAACCAGTCCAACATTGATAGGTTATGCAGATGCTGGTTATTTATCTGATCCACATAAAGTACGTTCTCAAACGGGCTATCTATTTACATGTGAAAATACTGCTATATCATGGTGTTCTATGAAACAATCTATAGCAGTTACTTCTTCAAATCATGCTGAAATTATAGCCATTCATGAAGCAAGTCGAGAATGTGTATGGCTAAGATCCATGATTCATTATATCCGAGAAAGTTGTGGATTATCATCAATCAAAGATATTCCAACTCCTCTTTATGAAGACAATGCAGCTTGCATAGCTCAATTACGAGGAGGATATATTAAAGGAGATCGGACAAACCATATTTCACCAAAATTCTTCTTTACTCATGAACTCCAGAAGAAATGTAAAATTGATGTGCTACAAATTCGGTCATGTGATAACTTCGCAGATATTTTCACGAAGACTTTACCGACTGCAACATTTGAGAAGTTGAGATATAAAATCGGTATGCGTCGGTTTAAAGATTTAAAGGAATCATCTCATCAGGGGGAGTAATAAATGGACATATAGAATAGTGTACTCTTTTTCCTTCACTAGATTTTTTTTCCCACTGAGTTTTTATTTAGTAAGGTTTTAACGAGGCATATTCTTTATGTAATGGATGGACATCCAAGGGGGAGTGTTATGAATTATTGGAATCTCCATTAATTAGTGGAGGCTCCACTAATTATGGATTTATGTGAATAATTAGAGAAGATTTTTATGGATGTCCACTATTTAGTGGAGATACCACTAATTAAGATTAGTGGAAGATGATGTATGCCATGATGTAATCCACTAATTAGAGCTCTATAAATAGAGCTATTCTCTAAACTTGTAATACACAATTTTTTTGTGAAAGCAAGATTAGAGAAAATTGTAAGAGAAAAGAAAGAGAAAAATTATTGTGCAAAGAATAGTTAGAATTTTCTTAGTGTGTAGTGTGTAAATTTTATTCTAACACTACCCTAATTTTATAACACTATGATGTTTTTTGGGCTAAATTTTAAATCAAAGCTTACCATTGATCAAATCTCAGAAAAAAAAAAAACTACTTCAACGCATGGTAGCTATGATTTATATTGATAATATAACAAAATACATCAAAATGAGCACCAAAATACTCGCACCATCTAAGGAACTTCAAAATGGCAATTAGATCTTTGAAAACCATGTTAAAAAACCATAGACCTCTAATCAAATTTTCTGTTGCCAACGATGGAAGTTCAGCTATCCCTTTGATTCACAATGGTAAAACAAGAAGGAGATAAAGAAAAAGAAGGACAAGGACAAGGAGGTATTAGTTGTAGTTGGCCAATTGTGCAGATTTGTGAGTGCAAAACGAAGAACAACAAAAAGAAAGAGGAGGAAAGATAATAAGAATGGGAATTTTTTTTAAAAATAAATTATTACCAATATAAAATGATTCATTCACTACTGGAAACTGGCCTATCAGCCATGACAAATTCCGTGGCTGATCGGACAAAATCCGTGGCTGATTAGCCACGGAATATTTCGCGGCTGATAAAATAAATTTCGTAGCTGATTAATTCAAAATATTTAAAAATTATTTAATTCAAAAATTAGAAATTAGCCACGGAATACTATTCCGTGGGTGATTAGCCACGGAAATTGTCGTATTTGATAATAAAATTCCGTGGCTGATTTAATAAATATAATAATAATTTATTTAATTTAAAAAAGTGATCAGCCACGGATATATTCCGTGGCTGATTTTGGTTATCGACCACGGAATATTCCGTGGCTGAATTTGGAAATCGACCACTGAATTTCGTGGTCGTTTATGTGGCGAATTGCTAAAAAATCAGCCACGGAATTTTCGTGGTTGTTCCCTCGTCCGATTTTTCATCCTATTTACAGTAATATACACATATCAAGGCCTTACCAAAATCCCATAAACATATACCCAACATATCAACAATCAAATTCCCGTAACCATACACCCATCATAATGACCACTAAACTCCCGTAACCAAACACCCAGTGCCACAAAGTACAAAATAGAATAGATTAACAAATAAAATAAAGTCTAATAATATCCAACTCCCACAAGCAAATAAGGCATCACAAAATGGTCTCCACCATAGAATAGTAATAAGTATGTTGTGACAATCGATAAAAACTAATCTATTATATAGATGAGTTTTCTATATCTACAATCATGCATCATCATGAGTCCTCTCATTGTTTGTGGTTCCTCTAGATGAGCACGATTCTAAGTGCATCCGCATCGTAGCCATCATCTCATCCATTTGACGACGAGTCTCAAGTATGAGTTGCTCCCGACGCGACATCTCCTCAAGCATGATTTGCTTGCATCTCTTGCATTTTGCGACCGTAATCCTCATGCAGCTCGCGAAGGACTCCGTGATCAACATAGCTAGTACTCGCAGATGTGCTACACCCGCACCTTGAACTCAAGATAGGCCGACATGCCGAACCAAGTCCAGGGACACGTCCTTTCCTTACACCCCCAACTGCTGTAAGCATAATGCTATCATAATCAACCACTCGGAGACTCGAGTAGCGTACTGTGTTCGAGCAGATGTCGAGGTCGTAGAGGAGACTTGTGTCTCTATCTCCTCAACCATCCTAGTAGCTCGTTCCTAAAAATTGAGTCAAGATTTTACAAGGAACCAATAAGAATTCAATGAAAAATATTAAGTCAAATATACTATAATAATAACTTACATGAAGATCTCGATGATATGGTGTGATGAATTCCGTCCTCCCTTCAACCTCGTGTTGATGTAATTCTCTCGTGAAGCTCAAGAGTATTTGGTAGAACACCACCATTCTTTGTCGCTCGCAATAAATTTGTAAAGTATTAATTTCTTTATGATTTAACTTACTAAATATTCATATACCTAAAATTTATTCGACACTTACAATGCGATATGCATGTGCGAGATGTGGAATGGGCCCGCCCGTGTGCATGCATGAGGCATTCTCTCCCCGGTTTCGACGATTACGAGAATTTTGCTCGATTGTGCTAGTGTCTCCGGCTTCGCCAATATGCTACCATAGCATCAAACACATCCTCGAGCATCCATGGAAGTTTAACTCCATCTTTCAACCATGCCTTTTTGGTCGAAGCAATAATCCCTCGAATAGCTCCCCGCCTTGGAGTTCCAAGCTTTTCGGATCATTTCACTATCCTCTCGCCCTCCATCTATATCGTTTCTGCAATAAAAATAAATAAAGTAAGATACTTCAACTCGAATCTTTATAAGAGAGCAACAAGATCAAGGGATCACAGTTAATTATTAAACACTTGCCTCGAATTCTTGAAACCAAGTATTCTTCGTATCAAAATCCACATGCAACCACCTTTTGTGCGGGGCATCAAATTTCAACTTGATGCAGCTCCGAGATGCGATTATGAATTTTATACTCGAATCTCTATGGGTCCAAACCTAACACAAAGACATTGATCAAAACTTAGAGTTATTCAACAAAAAGTATTGAAAATATAGTTTGAATTGTGGGTAAAACTTTATATTCTTTGTAAACATATATGGTATACTTACACATTATCACTCCCTGGAAGAATGTGTATCATGGGTCGCTGCGACGAAGAAGGAATAGAGCAAGGGATAACAGAAGTAGTAGCATTATCACCAAGCAGCAATACTCCCATCCGATGAAGGATTCCGTGGAGTCTCGTGACGCTGGAACATCGGAGGTAGATGGGGCGGTGTGCTCGTAATGCAAATATGAACTACTCCGAGGCATATCTGCAAAGCAAATGATTTGTTAGTTTGCAAATTAAAAAAATAATATACAATAATATATGTAAGAAAAGTAAAAGATATGAAGATGTAAAAAGGAATATTTTACTCGTCCTCAATTTCAATCGATTCATCGGCATCATCTCCCTCATTTTCAGACTCATATTCAATCTCTTCATCGGTGGTGTCATCATTAGCGTCACTCCCAATGACATCCTCTTCTCCTGTAGCATCCCAATCACGTAGAGGATCAAGTTGATCATCTTGAATTTGTAATGGTGTGCTAATAGAATGGTCATTTTGATAAGCGCGTTCAACTTGTGGAACATCAAAAATCTCTCTCGCTTTAACGTGAAAAACAGCCCACCAGTTACGCATATCACGTCTTGTACTCAGATATGGAGCGTAGTATACCTGAATTGCTTGATGGGCTAGCACAAATGGTTTGTATTTTGGCCACCTTTTTTTTATGATTTATTTCCACTAAACTGTACCTTGGATGAACTTTCATACTGTCACGAGATCGTGGATCAAACCATTCACACTTAAACAATACAGTCCTCTTCTCTGGCAAGCCCGGATATTGCACTCGAAGTATTTCTTGTATTAATCCGTAATAATCTCCTTCAGTTGTTGATTGAGCATAAGTCATGCCTCGAATGCACACCCCATAATTCATTGTTGATCTTCCTTCTCTATGGCTCATGGTGTGAAAACAATATCCATTAATATAGTAAATGGAATATGCTTCAACTGCCATTAAAGGGCCTCTTGAGAGGGCCTTTAAAAGCTGATTGTCAATATTATTCTCAGTATCCAAAACCTAGTCAAATAATTTAATATTAGTACAATAAATAGTAGAGACGTGATAATTTGCACAAACATGACATTACATACATGGCTACGGAACCAGCTAGCAAAGTGGGTCTCGATCTCCTTGTTAATGTCACAATGTCCGATTTGTGAATGATGGGTGTGCAATTGACCAATAAACATACTGAAGTGATAGCATAAGGGAGTAACTTAGTATATATTATTATCGCACTAAATTAAAGAAATCATCTATAAACTCAACTTTTAATTCACCTGATAAACGATTCCACCTCCGAATAGTTCAGCAACACATAAAGATGGGCAGCTTTATATTCCTCATCAGTAAGCCACCGCATATAAGATCTACCTGTTGACCGTCCCGGTAAACTAAAAATCGATAAATTATGTACAGAATGGCTGATGTCACCGCCATCGTCATGTCGACTTGGACGCCTACTTCTTGTCACCACATGCGGCTCAAAATAGTATGTTGTAAAGTTAGAAGCTTCTTCAACCAAGTAAGCATTGACTATAGATGCTTCAACTTTTGCCTTTTTTCTAATCTTCTTTTTCAAATGGTAGAGGTATCTACATATGGTAAAAGTAATTTAAGCATTGACTGTAATATGAAGAGATAGAATTAGAAAATGAACTTTTTAGACAACAATGCCTTATGAACTACCTTTCAAAAGGAAACATCCAACGGTATTGAACTCGGACCGCACACACGAGCTTCATATGGTAAATGAACCGGAAGATGCTCCATTGAGTTGAAGAATGCGGGTGGAAATATTCTCTCCAACTTACATAATATAACATAAATATTTTCTTCCAGCTCTCTCATCTTACCCACAGTTAACTTAGTGGCACATAAGTCGTTAAAAAATATGCTAAACTCAGTTAAAGCATTCCAAATCGACTCTGGCAGCATTTGTCTGAAAGCAGTAGGCAACAAACGCAACAAGAAAACATGGCAATCATGACTCTTAGTGTTTATCAACTTAGACTCCCGGATATCAACACATCTAGATAGGTTCGATGCATAGCCATCAGGAAATTTTAGATCCTTTATCCACTCAAACAAAATGCGTTGTTCTTGTTTGGAAAGACAATAAGTTGCCTTTGATCTAATGCTCTCTCCGGGTCCAATGCTAATTCCTTTCTTCGGCATAGTTCTTTGATGTCATAACGAGCATTTAGGGTATCTTTTGTTTTACCTTTTACATCCATTACTGTGCTAAAAATATTATCAAAACAATTTTTAACTATGTGCATGACATCTAAGTTGTGTCGGACAAGCAATGAAGACCAATAAGGGAGTTCCCAAAATATACTTTGTTTTGTCCAATTGTGATCGTCGAGATACCCTTCGGGAGTGCCGTCACCGCCGGTATCGGTAACCTTGGGTATATTCTGAACTCGTTGCCAAATTTCTTCACTCGTGAGCCTAGGTGGTGGCGGATCATTTTCGACACGATTTTTCAAAAAGTTGATCTTGTTTCTTCTATACGGGTGATCCCGTGGGAGAAATTGGCGGTGAACATCAAAGAAACATGTTTTTCTTCCATGCCGAAGTTGAAATGCCTTACTCTTTTCCATACAAATTGGGCAAGCCATGTGCCCGGAAGTTGTCCACCCGGATAACATCCCATATGCAGGAAAGTCTCCTATTGTCCACATAAGCGCAGACCCGCATATTAAAATTACGCTTTCTAGAAATATCATACGTCCGAATACCCACACGCCAAAGTGATTTAAGCTCCTCAATAAGTGGTTGGAGATACACATCAATCATCTTCCTAGGATCTCTTGGTCCCGGGATTACCGCTGCTAGAAACATATAAGGGGTCTTCATGCACATCCAAGGTGGCAAATTATAAGAGGTGATAATGACAGGCCAACAAGAATATGACTTGCCGTACATACCAAAAGGTGCAAACCCATCCGCACATAATGCCAATCTTACATTGCGTGGCTCATGTGCAAAGTCCGGATGTTTTAGGTTGAAATCCTTCCATGTCTCGCCATCTGATGGGTGATTCATTTCATCGCCCTGTTGCGTATGGTCTTTGTGCCATGTCATATGCTCGCCTCTTTCTTTTAACGCATAAAGCCTCTGAAGCCTCGGAGTAATGGGTAGGTAATGCATCTTCTGATATGGAATAGGTTTGGATTTTTCCAAAATTCTTAGCTTGTATCGGGGATGATTGCAGAATTTACAGTTTATTAACTCCTCATCATCTTTCCAAAAGAGCATACATCCATTGACACATACATGAATCTTCTCAACTGGCAACCCAAGAGCTTTCACAAACTTTTTAGTCTTGGAGAAATTATCTGGCATTTTGTTCCCATCATCTGGTAGAATTTCGTTAATAAGACTGGCCCACTGGTCGAAATGAATATCTGGCATATTCTGCTCTGACTTCAAATGCAACATTCGTAACAAAACTGACAACTTTGAATGCCGTACACAACCTTGAAACAGTGGCTCGTCTGCCTCATATAATAGATCATAGAATTGTTGTGCATTGGGATTCGGTGCTTCCTCCTCAATATTAGACGGACCCGCGACCCAATTATCATTGAAGGAATGACCCGCAGCATCATGTACCATTTCTCGATACCTATTTGTGGTTTCATGATGGTCCGATACTACATGAGGTAGTTCCTCTTTAGGAGTTTGATACTCTTCTCCATGAGACGTCCAAGTAAAATAATTCGGCATAAAACATTTATTTAGAAGGTGAACATGACAGGTTTCACGACTTTGGAATTTTAGAAGCTTGCACCTAGAACATGAACACCTTGTCGTTGCACTGCGAATGAATTGTGGTTGCGCACATGCAACCCGGATGAACTCGTCGAGCCCTTGTGTAAACTCCTTTGTTATGTCTCGACGTCCGGGTAGGAGTCGATTATACATTCAACTTCTATCTCCATTCATTTTAATAGACTGTAAGCCACGCATTTGATTATGATTTATAAATTTCGTAGCCATAAGTTTAGTAGTTTAACAGGAAACATTAAACTAGTTTTCAAACATGATAATAATTTTAAGATGCTTAGAAATATTGTAACTAATAAAGTGCAAAATATTCATGCATAAACACACAAAGAAACACACTAATAAACACAGTAAAATGGGCTTTACCCCTTTTTCATAAACGGATACCATATCACATAAAACATTTTAACTTACTTTGATTTTCAACTGATTTTTTTTAAAGAATTTTTTTATTAAGTATTTATTGCACCATGGGATGGCCTGCTACTTTCTCAATCCGGCTTTGACTCAGGTTGACAAAGTCCTTTTTTAATTTTTTCCCCTACAAAATGACAAATTCTTTTAACTTGTAACTATAATAAACTCGACAATGCATTTGAGTTTTTGGCTTTCATTACCTATAATCTATTAGGTTGAACACCACAACAGCATTGACCGTACTTGAGACAATTAGGTAAATTCGATGTATTTCTAAGAAACACTTTAAATAGAAAATACCAATGAACTCATAATTATATTACATAAAATAAAATGAAGGTGAAATTATTAAAAAATGAAATTATAATTGAACTAGTTATGACTCAGAATGTTTTTCAAGAAATGATTACAACTAAGTTGTTAAATTTTTTTTTATTAAACAATAAATATGTTTTTCTTTATATTAATAACTAATTCTCAAACATCTTAAGCTACAATTTTGCACTCAACCATTAATTATTAGCTCAATGTTAAGCAGTTGATTACGGTTTGATTGTCATTTCCAAAAAGAAAATGAATTCACTCCCTCTACGTTACTCTCACCGTTAAAAGCCATATGCCTATACCTTTCATCCTTCATATGCAAAACTACATAATATGAATATGTATCTTCAGAATGACCATATAAAATAGTAAATATGATATACTCATGGAATATAATATATTTGTAGCTATGCCTAACTTCGTATATGTGAGAATAATATAATATTTTATCCAACCTCTTCATACATCATTTAAAGTTCCATTAAATGAAGCTTCCAATATAGTAGAATTTACCTAACCGAATTCAATTTCTTGTCCAATATAGTAGAATTTACCTTTCCCCCTCCTCGTTCTCTTTTTCTTTCCAATCCGCTCAAATTTTGATAAGCATCACTGGTGTAGTGAAATAGTAGTAACTTGTTTTAATGCAGCTTGGGATGATTTTCTCACAGGGATAGGGTGGACATTGCTGGACAGAAAGCTTCTATGGAAATTCCTTAACTTAGTGCAGAAAGACTTCTATGTGCAATATTTCTGTTAAATTTGTTAAGCAATAGCTTTTTGCGAGGGAATTGCTTAGCTGAAAGAAGTTTAGTACAAAGAAAACTGTGATGGGCCTTTTATCTAACTGCTTTCTAAGGAGTTTGAAGTTGAGACGTTTCATAACAAGACATTAAAAAATTCATATGCAAAAATTTCATAGTTAGACATGATCAAATATTGGTGAATTGCACAACATGGATATCTTGTGAGGTTGTCAGTATGATATATTTGAAATGGATAAAATCCGAACATATATCCCCTTTTCAAGTATGAAGGCTTGGATTTTGTGGATCAATGAAGTTGGTATAAGATAATCAGCTTGGCAAGAAGAAAGAGTGAGGAATCTATGACTGTCAATGGGCTGGCTTAGATGAGCACAATATGGTTGGTTTTCTGTTTACTTAGGACAAAGGAAGGGAAGAAATGCATGTTAATAGCAACTACATCTAACGGGCTATTAAGCCAGCTTTCCTCTATGGGACAAAGATAAAATCTCCAAGTGACAAGACAGGTAAAGTCTCATGACTGGGGAGGTTGATGACATGGGAAATGCACATACCATAAACTCATATAAAAGATCAAGTAATGGTGATCATCAAAGCAATTATGATGAAGAAGCTGAAATTCGATTTTGAAGTTTCTAATGCAAACATTTCTAATATAATTCTGCCTTTCTGCTACAAGAGGCATTCGTGTCAATTAATCATATGGAGTTGTTGCTCCCTTTAGCTGCGTCTAATCTTTGTATCCAGCAATCAGATATCCAGCAATCAACATATTCTACTTAATCTCCATCTATCCACATTGCACACTCTAAATTGCACACTTCAAACACACATAACACACACTGCTCACAAGAGCTTAGCAGGACATTTTACCGACACAAATTACCCGCAAAAAAATCAGCCTACATCAACTAACACACATTACACACTGCTATGGAAATGTCGTTCAAAACAGAAAAGAAGAAACCTTCGACGGGTTGGTCATCATACCTCTGCGCGCAGTTGCGAATGGCTGAATAGGACTGTGACGGCGACAGTGACAGAGACACGGAGTACTGTGGTTGTCGCAGAATGGCAAAGACGAAAAGTTGGCTGTGAATCGGCAGATGGGGATAGCAACGGAGACACAAGAAACAAAGGGAAATGACTGTGGCAGAAATGGTGAAGAAGAAAGCTATGGAAATGGTGTGATACAAACCAAATCGTGTTGAAGGAATTGGGCACAATCCGTGGCTATTTTGTATCTAATATAGCCACAGATCACCAACGACATTATTAAAACATTTCCAAAAAATCCGTCAGCTACGAATCAGCCACGGCTAAATTTACAAAATTTTTTAAATTTGTTAAAAAATTCCGTGGCTGATTCGTATCACATCAGCCACGGATCAACCATGGTTAGTTTTAATGAACATAGATTTTTTTTTAAATATATTTCGTTGCCGATCCGTTGCTGATTTTTGAAATTTTTCCGTGGTTAAACCGCAGTTGAGCTCACATAGATGAAACACGATTAATTTTGCTAATGTGGAAAATTTTCGTGGCTGATTCGCAGCAAATCAACCACGGATTAGCCACGAATAATTTTCATATTTTAATGAAATTTTTTAAAAAATTCCGTGGCTGATCTGTATGTGATTAGATACGGATCAACCACGGATTTATGGTTCAACAGTGTTGACTTGATTCTCCCACACATCAACCACGAATCAGAAATGGAATTTAATCCGTGTCTGATCCGTGGATGTTATATTAGTAATCAGCCACGCATAAATTCCGTGGCTGAATTCCGTGACTGATACGCCAGTTTCCAGTAGTGATTTTCAATAAAAAAAAAAAGGTTTTTTAAGAACAAAAATCTTTTAAGACTACATTTAATAAAAAAAAAGGCCAAAAATAAAAAAAAAATTTGAAAAAACAAAATAAATAGGAGAAGAAAGGAGTAAGGGAAAAAAAAAAGAGAGAGAACAAAGTACTAACTTTTAAAAGTTTTTAAAGTAAGCACATAATCTTTAACATTTTGCATTAAAGTCCTAATTAATAGTCAATAGGTTGACTGTTAGATTTTTAATTGAAGGTTAACATTGAAAAGTTTTAATATTTAGAACAGTATAATTGGACATTTTGTAAAATAAGGGATATGATTGTAAAAGTAACCAAATTTAAAGGGTCAAATTGCCATTAATTCTTCTGCTTTTGGCTTTATATATAAGTGCTACTTTTTATTGGTATATATTGTGAATTTGATTCCAAATAGAATCAAGAATCAAGAAAATATATATATAAAAATTGATATTAAAAAAATTATAAAAAGAGCTAGAAATGAGAGAATTACTTAGATTCAATTGAGATTAGTTATCTTCGTTAACATAATGTCTCTATTTATAAATGTTTAGAATCTAATAAATATAATCTTATCTTATATATTAATAATATTAAAAAAACATACAGTTACATCTATAAATGAATAATATCAAAAAATGAACAATCATTTATTATTTTCATAACAACATCAATACTCCTGAATTTTGTTGGTGACCTTTTCAATTTTGGTCAACGTAATTAATTTATGCGGTAAAAGATTATTGATATATAAAACTACAATACCATAATTAATCTTTACTTGGATTTATTTTTTTGAAAAAAAAAACATTCATTATATTTAATTGGTTATTTTTGTTAAGGGTTCAATCAATATTAAGAACCTATTTGATAAGTCAGAGTCTGCCGTCAGACAAATACTTATTTAATTAAAATAAATAAAATTAAATGTTTATTTATATTAATATATTTGATTCCAGATTCATTGTTGTATATAATCTTTCCTTATTTGTTTTTTAATTCTGTCATTATATAATTTTTCTTCACTTTCATTTTTTCCTTGTTAGGACATTTCTAAATTTTCTTGTTCACCTATTTTTTAACTACTCAAATCGAACATATTTTTTTCTTTAATAAACTCTTTTTTTTTTTAAATTCCGAGTTAGTAAATGCTTTAACACAATTGAAAGAATGACACAATTTAGAAGGTGCACAACTTGCACTTTATTATGTCAATTTATTTGGTTTTGTTCCTTTTTCCATTTTTGATGAGTTTATTAAAAGGTGAGGGGATTTTACATAAAATTACCTCATATTTTTACTAAATATTTTTTAACGTATTTTGTTTTAACAGAAAATCCCTTTGTGGAAAATAATATATTCTAATATTAGGAGAGTTGTTACTTGAGACGTAAATATCGAGTTTGACACGAGACTCTATCTCATGCTTCCTTGACTTTTCATCCTACAGTCTCCCTTGAAAAAACAAAAATTCTAAAATGAGAGTGGCATTTGCTCTCCCATTTTTTTTTTTTAAAACAATCTATCTATTTTATTAGAAAAATTAAAAAACTTAAAAAATGTCTTTGACCTTTCATGCCATAATTTTTTTTTATAATTTATAGTATTGTCTTTTATCTGTTATCTTGCTTTGACGTATCATCAAATTCAAATTTCTGACTCCATTGATCATAAATTTACATAGAAGGCTGCTATCACGGGACGAATTAGGTGAATTCTTCATTCATAAACTGCAGAGCTAGGCATGCATGCATGTCCATTCCGAGGGATATCATCTTGGGACTTCGTAGCATGGAATATTTGGTTGAATGTGTCCTCTCGACTTGCCATTCTTAGGCTGTTTCATCACTGCCAATCCCAGAGCCTCTCTTTCTCGCTCTCTCTAGATATAAACTATGTGTATGCATATATATACAAAGTAACGTGATTGCAGGTAGAGTCCGGAACTGCCAAAATGAAGGGCTGCTTCATGAGCTTACAACGGAACGTGGCTTGTGGGAAAAAAGTATGGTGACAATATTCTATTTGTGGCATTAAAGTCTCCAAATTCCATGTCCATATCAGCTGTGGGATTATATTTCAAAATCAAAATGGTATCCTATGCGCTTTGTATTAATACGGACAAACTAAGAGGGGGATATGACGTGACAGCCGATGAAAAACGAAGAAGATAAGGCCACACGGCTTACGGCCGCTGCCTTGTCGCCCGGAGAGGAATGACTTTCTGCCTAATTTACAAGTTGACTGTCTAACGACTTGATATTAATTATTCTTTTCGTTCTATAATATAAATTGTTTGACTTAATTTTATATATATTAAAATTTTTTAAAATAAGGTGATTTTATATATTTTTTCTTTTTAAAATACCCTTAGTTAAATGTTTTAGAAATAAGAGAAGAGAGGAGAGAGGGAGAGAATAATAAATAAGGATAAAAATGTAAAAATAATCTTAAAACCTTCTCGAAAAGTTTCCAACGACTTATAATTTAGAATAGTAAAAATAGTCTCTAACGACTAATATTATAGGACGGAGAGGGTGTAAGATAATATTAGATTGTAAAATTCCTTGATTTTGTTTAATTTAGATATAATTAGAGAAATAATATTGACGAATTTTAAATAATTTAAAATTGTATAAAATTAATACGCGATTATCTCTTTCCGGCCCTTATGATTATGCTCTTTGATTAAGGAGAAAGTTCCGAAGGCGAACCTCCCCCACCCGAGCGTCGAGGCCCCACGACCGGGTGTGATGTAAATCGGGATGTGCACCAGCGGTAGGTACCTGAGGGAGAGGACCTACGAGCAGACTCCCAGGTGGAAATCGAACCCGCGTTCTGTGGCCAGCCCCATTACATGACTCATCACCTCAGGCCTTGCCAACTGGCCTATGCCTGGGGCTCTTATGATTATGCTCTTCAGCATAATATTAGCAGCAAATTAGTGAACAAATTAACAGGGCTTGGAAGAATTTGGCAGCCCCAAGAAATTCTCTTTTTCAACTGAAAAATGAAAAGTTCACATCTTGGAGGCATGAGTGGTTGTTTTCGGCCGTAATATATAGTATTGTTGATGATCAAGCTTTATGTGTCACGTTATATCGAACATGGGACGGGAAAATTAATTCAATATAGAAAAATGTTTTTCGACAATAGAAAGAGAAAATACAAAGACCATACTGTCAAGTCTCCTTCTCTTTTTCTCTCTCACACACACATATTGTGGATTGCTTGTTTACATTCTCTTTCTTCCACCGATTTCTTCCATTTGCATATACCGCAACCGCACTGCCTAACCTTCTTCCGACTACATGTCCAAAGATCACGCTTTGGAGCAAAGCTATAAACAGGACTTGAAAGAAGACCAGAAGGAGCCAAAGAATTCATCAGATTCATACAACAACCATGAAGAATGCTACTGTAGAACACCAACACACCAAGAACAGAAAATTCCTCCGATCCAAAGCTGCCCGCCTGCGCCCAAGAGACCAAAAGCAGTAGTTTTAGGCAAGAGGAAATGGCATGAGTTGCAGTTCTTTGAATACACAGGAAGAGACGAGGTAGAGTCTTTTCTCCAATCTTGTTCCCAGTTTTCTAGGGTTTCATTTGGAGCAACTACAGCTAAGAGGAGACTCGGAAATTCACATGGAGACTAGCTCTTAGGTTTCTTGGAGAATTGTACCATGGATATTCATCCATAGAACAGTGAAAATCTGGTATGCTATAGTATGTGTGATATAGATATCTGAATCTTAAATATCCGTAAGAGATATTTAGAACAAGGTTTATACCATTGATGCTGTGTTATATATATGCGATGAATGTTTGTAAATTTCCATCCTATATATAGCTTGAGTAAAGTTCTTGTTTATTAATCACTTCTTCAGTTTGAATTTGAATGTCTTCTTTTATATTTACAATTTAAAATAAAATATCTAAATTTGAATAGAAGTATTTATATAAATGAAAGTATAAAACTCCTCTATATATATCAAATATTTATAGTCAGAGTTCACTTGATCAAAACATGAATTAGCAAGGGAGTTTGTTGCTCTATATAATTTTGATATCAACATGGTATTGTTATCATTCTTTTGGGTTTTATATTGAGATTTGAGAACCATGTTTAAAGTAGATGGTGGAGACCTTATCATGTCGAAATATCGAAGAATATGCAGTAAAATGTGTGATGGATGTTACTAGCTAGGATTACTCCAAATTGGTGCCTGCCTCTAATATTCCCTATTTTATCTTTATGCGTCTGGATTTTCATGGTTGGGGTGCAAATTGAAGACGAGATTTTTATCGTTCTTATGCTATATAAATTGAGGAATTTTTACATTCTATAACTCCTTGCTTTAGCACGATGGAATTCAACAACAAGAGCCCCAATGGTAAGAGAAACTCAGCACTTTCAATCACAATGGACAGCCAAATGAGTGAAAATTTTGCCTTTTTCCATGAATTACATGTACTAGCTAGCTGTTGCTGGAACGGTTGGGTTCGGAAATCTTACTAGTTGAAATATATAATACGGTATTTTCAGTTGGATATATATATATATAGTACGGTGTAATAAAAAGAAAATTTAATATATGTTTGAGAAAATTAAGGTTCGAAACTCACAAAATTGTTAGAATAACAAATAATAATTTTGAACAGGTTGATGAGAGTCCTAGACCCTAGTATGCCTTGAATTATAGCTAGCGTAGTTTTGCCAAAGATTCCTTTTCTATGCTTTGAATTTTATTCCTTTGATTATAAGACCACTGAGAATTTGACCTGCTAATTTCTTGTCATGGAAAGAGAATTCTATATATATAATTTGTTGCTAACCTTGAAGTATTGCATATATATAGTCCAATTTTGTTCTCCTTTTTAGATGAAGAAAGAATTTGCATAATCCAAACACGAATTCCAAAATTACACTATCCCCACCCTTTTTTTTTTCTTTCCATCGATGTTGTTCAATTCTACTCTAATGTTTTTTTTTAACTGTTCTTACTCGTTATCATATTTTGTATTACTACTTTTCCTATCATGCAAGGCTTTTTCTTTTTCTTTTTCTTGCTAAGTAAATTATGCAAGGGATTTCAAACCAGCAAATTCTTGTAAGGTTAATAATGTTATATATCTATGCCAAAAAATAGTTATAGAGAAACTTTGTAATGGATATCCAAACTAGAGGGACAAGCAATACAAGAATTTACAGAGATAAATATTAAGATAATTTGGTGCATCAAAGGCTCTTTTAAAAATAGTAAATTGTTCGTTCAATTTATATACAATTCTTTTCATTTTTTTTAAAGGGATTTTGTAGGTTGATATGTAGGCCAATTGAACATTTGATACGCTAGATTTTTTATTTTTTATTTATATTTTCTCTTTTTGGGGGGGGGGGGGGGGAGTGGGGGGCAGCTAGATCAAAACTATATGACTATGTATTGATAATTGATAATTCAGTGGCATGTCCTTCATAAACATAGGTATTATATCTCACGGCAACTAGTACTATCTTCCCAGTCTAAAAAATTTATTTTTATATGTAAAAAAGAAAAATAAAACTCGTTCCAAAGTCAAATGAATATGGGTATACCTCTTACCTCTATTTTGCTAGCAAACTTGTCGATAGGACTCGTAATATTAAACACGATACGTCAACCCAATATGAAAATAACACGGTTATAGCGGGTTAATGTTGGAATTTCACAAGTACAAATCGACTTGTTTGACTTTAAACGTGCTCGGGTTATAAACGGGTTCAACCCGTTTCAACCCGTGAACCCATTTAACTTTTTTTTAATACTTATGTTTAATACTTTTGTAATACTTTACAAATTTTACTATAGAAAATTAGATAATTTAACTTTTTACATGTATTAATTGAATTAAATTTTATTATATGAATTAATTAAATTATTTGTGTATCTTTTTGTTCAATTATATGAGGCATTTTAAGGAAAATAAATGATTTAATGTAGTTATTTGCTTGATATATGATAAATGAATCATTCTTAATTAATTATTATTTAGTGTCTATAATAATAATATTATTACAACGACTTTTAGTTAGAGAAAATAATTTCTTAAACAATTCTATGTTATTGCAAAGTTACATTTGTTTAAATTTTTAAGATTAAATCTTATAAATTTATTGAAATATTTAAATATTTAGTTGGATGGTTTATTGTTTTATGGTTATTTAAGACTTTATAAGCTGTTTTGTTAGGTTTTTTTTTAAATTTTATATGGTTTGATTTATTTTTTTTAAATTTTTTGTGTAAATGAGTGGACAGATTGGCAGATTTAATAGATATTTGGGTTTAGTAATTATTTATTTAATTTTTTTGTCTAATCGTATCATGTCGTGTTAACCCGTTTTATAATATAAACACGATATAAAAATAAACGAGTTGACACGACACGACACGTTTATAAATCGTGTCATATTCAAATTAATTTATCATATATAATTATTCTAAATTAATACGACTTGTTATCCCGATCACTATGCGATTGTCACTCCTACTTGCCGAGAATAGAGGACGGTTGAGTTGTCTATTATGCCACTTTTGGGCTTTGAGTTTAGCCCGAATAAAAAATTCTAAAGTTGGATATTCATTCTCAAAGATCACTAAGGTAGAGAAAAAACTAAACTGAAATAGAAATTTAGCCCAACCTTGTGATGGGTCTAATAATAAGGCTTCTGTGCACCCTGTTATGATTTCATATTCAGCAAACTTAATGGAGGCCCAGCAAGATGGGATGATTTCTGAGACTACCCAGCCCAATTATCTCCTCTTCTAGAACTAGAAGTGAAGTCTTTTTTGTTCTCTAATTTTTTGATAACCATTTAAATGTGAAATTTTACAATATTAATTGAGTTTGTTAAAAGTATTAGATTAGATATCTTATATTTAATTTAGAGCAAAATATGTCCGTCATTCTTAAACTTTCTTAAATTTTAATTTCTAAAATGTGTAGTTTTAACACTCGAATATTTAAAACACATAAAAAATAGTCATTTTTAACAATAAAAATTCAAATATAATAAATTTTAACTATCATTCCCTTATTCTCTACTTCCAAAATATTATCATTCAATTTTAATCTCGCTATTTTCTTTTTAAATTTCTTCATATTATCAATACTAATTTCAAGATCTGACTCCATACCTCTTATGCGGCTCAATAATCTTAAAAATATTTTTTTGCACATCTTTAAATCCAACTATGCAATAAAAGTAACATGTTTCACTCTTTAATAAATAAAAACTTAGACATAAATATGAGGGGGAAAAAAGAAAAAAATCAGATTTAATTTTCAATGTATAGCTAAAAAAAAAGAATCCAAATTCCGTTCTCGATGAAGAACAATTTATTTGACATCTCTATAGAAAAGAAGAATAGATTTGAAAAGAGAAGTGAATTACTCAAAAAAAAAACTGAAATGAAAAGTAAAAAATGCGCAAGTTGTAACCATATTTTTTATTATATACAGAAGTTACTTTGTAAAAGTTAAAAGAAAATTTGACGTCATATATTGTGAGAGTTATAAATGGATAAAAATACTAGTAAAACAAATCATGTGGGAGTTAAGTGAATTGTGAGCAATTAACAGTTTCAATTGACAGAAGAAATATTTTTAAGTGTTCGAAGGTTAAAATAACATGTTTTAAAGTTCGAAGATGAAAATTAAAATTTGTAAAAATTTAAAGGTGGTTGACATATTTTATCTTGCAATTTATATTCTCATTTTTATTTTTCAAAATTAAAAATAAACTAAACAATCAATCTCTTAAATAAAAAAAACACGAACACAAATACACGCAAACTAAGAGAAATTTTTGTATAGATCGTAGACCTGTGGATCAAATGCATTAAGAAGTTGTACAATATAATTTTTTTTTTGGTGTAAAGTGCAACCTTTCGACGCATAAGATGCAAGGAGACCATGTAATTTTCACAAAGGTAATGTTCACTTAAGAAAGGAAAAATTCTTATATGAATCCAGTGCACGACTCCACCTGTGCACCGGGTGGGCCAAACTGCCCTCGAAGCTCGACACATGGTTAGTTTGGATATAATATTAAAAAACCATATTATGTATATTTTTTTCCTTTTCTTTCACCAACCACGATTAACCATGGTTGGTGAAAATTTTCGGACATCCTGCCATCACGGACCAGATCTCTCTCTTTCTCTCAAAATTCAAACCCGGTCTTTCCCTTTCCCTATTACGGCTTGTTTTCAAAGAAGATTTGCAAAATCAGATCACCGCATTCCCTCATCAATTGTAGCAGCATTCACTTAATAATTGTTGCATTAGCTTCCATTTTGATCCCCTCTCAGATCTCATTGTCAAACAACACCAATTCCTGTTCTTTCTTCTTCACCTCCATCTGAACTTGAACTCGTCGACAGCTTGGTTACAATGAAGAATTACCTACATTCCCTTCATCAATCATTGCAGCATTCTTTTCATCAAGATTTTGCTCCACCCGCATCCACTCGGCCTCTAGTCTAATTTTGGCTTGGGTTGATTAAATAGCTTCTTTGATCAGCCACCATAGCAACAAGTTACTCATCAAGCAAGGTGAATTTTGTTTATGCACTCTGATCTTAGTCCTCCAACTACACAAACTGAATTTGCTTTGCCAAACATCTATTTGTTGCTACTGCAATTTCAACATGACTAAGGATGGAAAGTTAGCAGTAGATCTAGGCCCCTTGTTTTTGGATCAAGAGAGTAGTTTATCTCAGCATGCCAATAAATTACCTTATAAGTCTATCGTTCAATAATTACCTCAGCAGTCTATGGCTAACTATCATATCATTACTCTACACCAAATCGTGGTAGCACTTACCACCTTTGTTTTAGTTTAAATGCTCTTCTTGTATGTAGAATAGTAATGGTGAAATTCGTTGCTTGTGTTTGTTTGGCAAGCATCACACCTTGCTCCACAAGAGAGAGAAAATTTTCCCTTCCCTTTTTCCTTTCAAAATAGTGTGAACATATGAACAATCATTATCCAAAACAGTATAGCATTTTTCTCGTTTTGCTTGCATTTTACCCTTTGACATCCATTATGATCAAGATGCTTTATAGCTAAAATCTAAATAAAGAATAAAAGCAACACACTCAAATGAGCATTATGGAAAATAATGTGATTAATTACCTAGATAATTCAACGAAGTCCTAACTATAAATACCACTATGACTTACCTTTTTGAACAAACACTAGTGTAGATTTGATATGACTTACTGCAACTTCTCCTTTGACACATGGAATTTCAATTTTGGTTTGTAGGATATCAAGTTGTGCAGATAGTATCTTCATTGATGATTTAGAAGAAGGCGAGAATGAAGAAGTTCAATTCTTGCATCAAACAAATGAAGAAATTCAATCACAACAAGACAACAGTGATAATGATGTTCAAATTGTGTCTGGGGGTCGAGCAGAGGGAAAGATGATGGGGAGGATGAAAATGAAGAAGAGTCAATAATTGAGAGATTGGAAAAAAATTAATGACTACAATTGTTGATTGCCAAAAGAAAGCGTATGACTTATATTGTGAGTATTCACATGCATGTGACTTTAGTGTACAGGAAAACAATACTGTGTGTAAGGGACAAAAAATATTAGGTAAAAAATCTTCTGTTGCTCAAAATAATATGTTAAAAAAATCTGAAAGTGATGATAGTTCTCACGAAAGGTTAGAAACAAAAACTGCTTGTAAGGTAATGGTGCAATTTGATGTTGATAAGGATGGTAGTTGGAAGGTTATTAAACTACATAAGGAGCATAACAATGAGATGGCAAAGGCATATGAGATACATTTGTTAAAATCAGCCCGTCGTGTATCACAGGCTCAAGGAGACACTTTGAAGCAAATGGTCAATTTCAGAATAAAGACTTCCCAAGCATTATAATAAAAGAAGGTGGTGGAGTTACAAGTGTTGGATTCTTGGAAAAAGATGCATATAATGAATTTAACAATAGAAGAAACTCCTTGATCGAGAAGGGAGATATTTAAAGTTTAATCAACCATTTTAAGCATAGAGCTAGCACTGAAGGTATGTTTTTTTGGGATATTGAGTTAGATGATAAAGGGCGAATTCACAATTTCTTTTGAAGGGATGATAGATGTTAGATTTATTATGACTTCTCCGGTGAGTCTTTGATGCTACGTATAGAACCAACAAATACAACTTAGTGTGTGTACCATTCATTGGGGTAAATCACTATTGACAAACCATTGTATTTGCATGTGCACTTTTATCTGACGAGATTGGTGCATTATTTGAGTGGGCATTTAGATCCTTTTTGGAGTTTATGAATAATAAACGGCCCGTGACATTTATGACTGACTAAGATGTAACGATCATGAAAGCTGCTGATATAGTGTTCTCTGAGAGCCAACATAGATTGTGTTTGTGGCACATTTGTAAAAATGCCCCATCATACCTAGGAGGCCCCAATAATGATGTAACGTTTCAGCAAATATTTCATAAGTGCTTGACTGGGTATGAGACAAAGGAGGAGTTCGATAAGACATGGGCTGAAATGATCAATAACTACAATTTGAGTGGACATAAATGGCTAGAAAGATTGTACAATCTTTGACAAAAAAGGTCTACGGCTCTTACCAATGAATCGTTTAGTGTTGGATTCAAAAGCACCCTTTACAGTAAAAACTAGCCTAATATTGCAACAAGCTGCCCACTTCTATACTCATAAACTATACAAATTGTTCGAGAAAGAGTTTACGAGCATTTTGGCTTCATCTCATGAGGAAGAACCTTGTGGTGAATCCACCTTCAATTTTAGTATCACTTTGGATACTAAATGGGGATCGAAGACAAGAAAAGTATACCTTGAAGAGAGGGAATTGATTTGAAGCTATTCCCAGGATATCCATTGACTGATCTATGACAATCCACCTACTCTGCAAATACTCCTACCTTTCTTTCTTGAAATACAACATAGTGTTTTCTTGGTGCCATTGTTTGCATAGCAAAAAATAAAAATAAAAATAAAAAGATTTAAAATAAGGGAATATAATTCCTGCAAGCATTCTACTAAATTTCAAATGCATTAATCCACACAAAACTAGGCTCATCTGCATTCCAAATTTCAAATGCATACATCACAAAACAACAGAATCTAACTTCCCCAACCTTCAACACCAGAATTTTAAGATCATCTGCTCTCTTCTCCCCTTTTTCTTTAATACACAAAACTTTCTTCACCAATGAACTCTGACAAGCACAAGCTCAACTTTTGCAATTTCCACACTTTTTGCAACAGAAGAACAACATTAAAATCACACCAAACCAGAACTGAATTTAGACATGAAAGAAGGAGAAGGTTGTGAAGGCAAGAAGTGAAGAGAAACCAACAAGCTTATTTTCAGCATACAATGACAGCAATTATAGACTACGAAACAATTCTACCACTGGGGCAAAACAGACTAACGAACAGAGCTAGCATACAATTACACCATTTACAAATAAATAAATACATAAAGAAGTGGAAGAGAGTTGACAAAAATTCCAGGAAATTAATACACTAGATCCTCCTCAATTCACTTGCAACGAAGTCACAATTAAATAGCCAAAAATAAAAGTCAATAGGAATTCAATAATAAGGCTCAACATTAAAAGATGGATTACAATGCACAAGCCACATTTCTTATGATCATCTTTACCATTTCAAAGCTCATCAATTCACACAAATATAGTATGAGCATGATAACTCCAATAATAGCCCAAAGCATGCTAAACAATATCAACACTAAGTTCAACAATTCATGACATAAAAAAAGTCCAATAAAACTCCAAAATTGCCAACAAAGTATCAAAGCATTATTTCAAAAATTCCAAAAACTACCGAAACAAGTTCACTGACATAAACACTAACCTACTAAGATCACAAGAACTTAATTGGCATATAACAATCTTCAAACTAATTCATCAAGCTCAAAAATAAAAAGTCCTTTAACAAAATAAAGCAAAAATACTAAGAAATTCAAGGATGGTATATGAAGAAAAACCCCAGAGTGCCATAAGCAACGCAATTATCTTAACACCATTCATCTTGTCATGCAACACTATGACTATTAAGGAACAAGGGTAACTGCCAAGGATAGAGTACTAATAACATTTGAGAATAGAGAAGACACCACAAATATCAATCCCACTACTCCAACTGAATAGATTTGCCAAGCTACTGCTGTCCAAACCAAAGTCATCATGTATGAAAGTCTACCACTAGTGAAAGCATTCATTTTCACATTCAGTGTCTTCCATTCCCCACTAGCAAATAGACCAATAACGGAGACACAAGTGGCTACCACTGATGTATAGATTTGCATTTCCAATACCACAGAAAATGTTTCTTTCTTTATGGCCTTTTCAAATGAAAGTTGCCTAAGAGAAAGCAAGAGAGAGTACAGAGCAAATGCTGCAAATGTAGTCACAAAAACAATGACATATTCCCCCTTGGAGACACCAGAAGGTCCACTAGAGTCATCATTAATGGCAAGAAGACAAGAAAATAATGAGAGTATGATCACATAATTGAGAATCAGAATGGTGAACTTTTCTCGATTGATAAATAAAGAGAAAATGGCATTGAAAGCTAATTGTGTGGCACAAATAAAGGAATAAATAGAAGCAGAGAGATACAAAAGCCCAGTAGAATATAGCATATTATCCCCTGCTGTGATTTTACCGAGAACAAAATAGATTAAGAAAGTGTGACAACTGAAGATGGGTTAGCTATATTTGAAGTATTCTAGGTCGAAGAAATGAAAAAGTATGGGATCAAAAGAATGGGGAAAGCTGCTGTTTGAACGACTATTGCCATCCATTTACTATTTCCACTTTTGTCATAGTAAAACCTTCCCAGGAGGACATCTACGGCTTGACCGACAAGTAGAAAAACTATATTCAGAGCAACCAAAAGCCACCATTGCCATCGGTTAAGTTTAGCAAATAGTTGATGATTAATCGCATGATCATTCTTTGTCAAGATTGGCACCCTATTATTTGTTATGTTTAACATAATAAATAGCATTCCACATCAAATTCTACTATAGACATATGAAGAGCATTCAAGTAGATTTTGGAAGCTATAATCCGTCGAAATGACTAAAAACCTCACTTCATTTAGGAAAGAGAGAAAAAAAATTGAGACCTCACTTGCCCAACCGACTAGGAGAAGCATCTAGTGTTGTTTCAAGAAATGGAAAGCCACTCAAAAAAGGAAAATTTTATTCAAAGGTGGGAGGACACTTAAAAGGTCTTCAAATTTCTCGGTGATGACTGTTGACCAAGGTGGTTATGAAGAAAAGCCTGTCGACCACGACCACGACTCACTCAACGAGCAGCTTTTTGGGAAAATGGGAAAAATGGCTAGGTGCAGGGAAGAATAGGAGAAACGAAGCAGAATGGAGGAAAAGTCGATCTCCGTAGGTCTCACGACGAGCAAACCGCCGTTGGCAGAGATCGGAGCTGAGAATGACACTAGGAGGTAGATTTGCAGTGGAAGGGGGTGGGCTGAAGAGAGAGATTGAGATCGGGAAAGAGAAAGACCGGGCTTGAATTTTGAGAGAAAGAGAGAAACCTGCTCCGTGATGACGGGATGTCCAAAAATTTTCACCAATCATAATTAACCATAGTTGGTAAAAGAAAAAAAATAGAAAAAATATACTTAATGTTATAAAATTTTCGTAGTGTTAGAATAAAATTTACACACTACACACTAAGAAAATTCTAACTATTCTTTGCACAGAAATTTCTTCAAACTTCTCTCTTTCTTTTCTCTCACAATTTTCTCTAATCTTTCTTTCACAAAATAATGGTGTATTACAAGCTTAGAGAATAGCTCTATTTATAGAGCTCTAATTAGTGGAATACATCATCTTCCACTAATCTTAATTAGTGGTGTCTCCACTAAATGGTGGACATCCATAAAAATCTTCTCTAATAATTTACATAAATCCATAATTAGTGGAGCCTCCACTAATTAATGGAGCTTCCAATAATTTTAAGATATTTATAACACTCCCCCTTGGATGTCCATCCATTACATAAAGAATATGCCTCGTTAAAACCTTATTAGATAAAAATCCAGTGGAAAAAAAATTTAGTGAAGGAAAAGAAGTACACTATTCTATATGTCTGATTATTACTCACCCTGATGAGATGATTGCTTTAAATCTTTAAACTGACGCATACTGATTTTATATCTCAACTTCTCAAATGTTACAGTAGGTAAAGTCTTCGTGAAAATATTTGCGAGGTTGTCACATGACCGAATTTGTAGTACATCAATTTTACCTTTCTTCTGGAGTTCATGAGTAAAGAATAATTTTGGTGAAATATATTTTATCCAATCTCCTTTAATATATCATCTTCGTAATTAAGCTATACAAGCTGCATTGTCTTCATAAAGAGGAGTTGGAATATCTTTGATCGATAATAATCCACAACTTTCTTAGATATAATGAATCATGGATTTTAGCCATACACATTCTCGACTTGCTTCATGAATGGTTATAATTTTAGCATGATTTAAAGAAGTCGCTACTCGGAGATATTGAAGAACTTTTTTAATTCCATTCCAATGTCGTCGTATTGGTGAAGAACTAAATCTTGCTCATAAATTAACAGCCAGCAAAGGCAATATCAGGTCGTGTATTATTAGCAAGATACATCAATGCACCAATTGCACTGAGATATGGTACTACAGGACCAAGGAGTTCTTCATCATCTTCTTGAGGTCGGAAAGGATCTTTATTCACATCTATGACCGGACGATCATTGAAATACTCAATGGATGTGCTTTGTCCATGTCAAATCTTTTTAGAACTTTTGTTGTATATGTTGATTGATGAATAAATGTTCTACTTGCCAAATGTTCAATGTGTGAACCAATGCAAAATGTTACCAACATCCTTGATGTCGAATAATTAATTATTTTTTAGAGTTCTTCAGGATTTCAATAAGATTAATATTCTCAACATATATAGCTAATATCACAAATTTAGAATCAGAAAACACATGGACATACATGGTCATTTTAAATCTCGCTTTCAATCAATATTCACTAAGTTGATTGAATCACATGCGCCCAAATGGCTTCAGACCATATAATGATTTCTGCAACTTGATGGAGTAATTTTCACGAGGATAATGTTTATATGCTTCAGGCATATGAAATCCTTCGGGGATTTTCATGTAACATCATACAAGTAAGTAGTGACAACGTTTAATAGGCGCATATCTATCTTTTCATGTAATGCCAAACTGATAAGATATCGGAGTATAATAGTATCAATAATAGTAGAATAAGTTTCATTATAATCAATACCTGGTCTTTGTAAAAAACTTTGGGCTACTAACCGTGCTTTATATCGTATGGTTTCATTATTTTCATTGCGCTTTCGCACAAATATCCATTTGGAGCTAACAGATTTTACACCTTCTGGTGTTCGGACTGCAGGTCCGAAGACTTCACATTGTGTCAGTGCATTTAACTCCAATTGAATCGCATCTTTCTATTGTAGCCAATCTTTTCTATGCCGACTATCATGTATAACATCAAGGGATATATTATATGCAAACATATTATCAATCCGATTCCAACTTCTACCGAAAGTGGTATAATTGATAGAATTTTAGTGTTGCTTTCATCAACTTATGATTCTTTGTCATCAATTTTCTCTTGGTCTTTCTCTTCAATATGATCATCTGGATCATTTAATCCTCTTTAGAACCAAGAGGTCGGCTATGCTTCTGGCATGCTTTTGACTCAGCAGTTATATGTATAATCTTTTGTTCTGTTGGAACTTCAATTTTATAGCTGACATATGCAATTTTGTTATTCTTCTAGAGTCAACAAAAGCGTTTGGCATTTGATTTGCAGTACTTGCATGTAGATCAAGATAATTTAATGATGTTGTCCAATCAAGATATTTCTTGTACTGTTTCTGTTCTCCTCCTAATTTAGGGAATAATATTTCACAAGAGAATAAGTGAAAAGAAAAGAAATGTAAGAACATGATGACAAGTAGGAAATGCCAAGAAATCAATTATAAAAATCCCCTTCTTTTTTTTTCACTCTTCCCGATACCGTCTTTTCCCTTTCCTCCTTGTCTTTTCTTCTCCTCCGTCCCTCCACCTATCATCTACCTCTTCTTCTTCCTCATACAGATATATATATATATATATATATATATATATCGATATATATCTCAGTCATCAGTCATTAGTACACATAAAAAAAAAATCACAAAGCAGATATGGAAACTCGTAATTCATTTGAGACATGGTCAAATTTTGACTTAGTTTCTAACGCAGAAGATTTTGATGTGTTTTCTTTTCCAAACCAACCGCTTCCGCCTAATTCAAACGCAGAAGATTTTGATATGTTTTCCTTTCCAAGCCAACCGCTTCCTCCTTATTTCAGGTGAGATACCTTTGAGGGCTTCCATTTATTTTTTGTGTGCTTGATAATGAAAGTAAACTATCTTTTGGTTTGTTTTTTATGTAAATCAGCGAACATATTGCTTTGGACCAATTTGATCTGCCCATGCAAGAGACTGCTTTTGATGATGTTCCTCTTGATGTTATTCCTCTGAATAAGGATATGCTTGTGCATGATCCTTTCTACTCCTTAATGGATTTTGAACAAAACCAAAATATGATTCCAGGTTATCATATATTCAAATATGAATTTTGAATGGTATTATCTTTACTAATATTGTTTTTTCTTTTTCTAGGAGAAATAATGAGTGGTATTGGTAATGAAGTCGGAGTGAGGACCCATGACAAGCATAATATCGAAGTTCAAGATATTATTTCAGACGAAATTCCTATGGAGAAGAAGAGGATTAAGAGGCAGAGAGAGAAGAAGGGCAATAGCTCCCAGACACTATCAAGAGAAACCATTTCGCAGTACTTTTACCTGCCAATCAAGAGCGCGGCCAAAGAACTGAATATTGACATAACCCGTCTCAAGAAAAGATGTAGGGAGTTAGGAATTCGTCGATGGCCTCACAGGAAGTTAATGAGTTTGGAGACCCTAATCCAGAATGTTCAGGTTCTCTCTCACACACACTTATAATTTACAAGTACGAAACTATGAAATATTTATAAGTAAATAACCGATGATATCACTTTGATTTACAGGAGATGCAAAATAAAGAAGAAGGAGGACATATGGCTGAGAAGAAGTTGAAAGAAACCATTGAGATACTGGAATGTGAAAAGCAGTTGGTGGAAGAAAGTCCTGATACGCAATTGGAGGACTAAACACAGAAATGGAGACAAGCATGCTTCAAGGCAAAATATAATGAGAAACTTAAGTATAATAAACTTAAGGGGATCATAAAATCTCAAGACTCATTTCACAATAACTCCAAGGCTAATTCTGCTGCTAGTCTAGATGCTGGCTCAAAAAGGAAGGAAAAGGAGGAGGATGCCGAAGAAGAGGAGTTGAAGTCCATAATTGCTAATTGTTTGTCTTCCTCTAAAGTAAATATTGAAAAAGAACAATTACAAACATTCATCTTAAATTTGTCAGTTCAATTGCAAAAGAGCAACTACGAACATGTATCATCAAATTCATGTGAACACTAGTTATATGAATAAAAGATGTGATGCTTATTAGTAATGGAAATATCATTTTCCCTTTCTATTTCATTTCAGGTGGCCAGTATTTTTCTGTGATAAGGGAAATATCGAGTGTGTCCATGACCATAACCATAGTCACAGCCACAACTACGACTAGAACGATGGCATCTGCTGGAGCAGGAGCCAATAACATTCACTTCTGAGAGTGTTGTTGAGCCAGTTTATTTGGCTTCATGATTGCTCAATAATAACTCATGTTAAATCTGTACACTTTGGATACTATTTTTCTCGATATTGTTGCTGCAGAACAATATTCGAGGCATGAAAAGTGGAGAATGTCTTCTCCAATATATCTTCATCAATAACTTTTTCTCCGCATAATTTTAATTGAGATGTAATTTTTTTTATACATTGCGGAGTTCACGGTTTTAAAATCTTACAGTTTCAGGTGCAATCATTCATACCATGCAGTTGATAGTACGACCATTTTCAAGTGGTGAAATTTTTCTTTTCAGCATTTAGATGCATTTTTGTATCGAGAACCCATCAGAAATATCAAGGGTTATAAATTTGAGTTTAGCCATAGAGATTAATAAATGCATACATGTCATCTGGTTTTAATAACGGCAGAGACTCGTGCTGATAACGTGTTATAAAATTTGAGTAGTGTTATAATAAAATCTACACACTACACACTAAGAAAATTCTAATTATTCTTTGCACAAAAATTTCTTCAAACTTCTCTATTTCTTTTCTCTCACAATTTTCTTTACCACAAGCTTAGAGAATAGCTCTATTTATAGAGTTCTAATTAGTGGAATACATCATGACATATATTATCTTCTACTAATCTTAATTAGTGGTGTCTCCACTAAATGGTGGACATCTATAAAAATCTTCTCTAATAATTCACATAAATCCATAATTAGTGGAGCTTCCACCAATTAATGAAATTTCTAATAATTTTAAAATATTCATAACACATAATATATTTTTTTAATATTCTATTTAAACTTATCATGGGTCGAGCTTTGAGGGCGATTGAACTCACCCAGTGCACAAGTGAAATCCCGCACCTGATTCATATAAAAATTTCTCCAAAGAAAGGCCATAAACCACCGCTCAGTCTTTCAGTTTTAACCCACGTAGCCATTTTTAAACTGAATTTTTTGACATCTGTATGTCGACGTGCCATCCTCTGGAATGCTCTGCACTGTAACTCATGCTCGCCAAGAAGAACCTGTCCATTATTGCTGCACCCTCCTCGATTGTCGTCGATCCAAATCGGACACTGTTTTAAGGTTCTAAAAGGAGGGAAAGGTCTCTAATCAAATTGAGCCGCCAGTTCGGGAGGGAGGTAAGAATAGCGAAAATGGCACCCAAAACTCGTTCAGGCAAGGTTCTGGGTACGGTTGTGACCAGGAAAGTTGTGGAAGAAACAGTGGAAGCCGTTGTTTCTCCCGGCGAGAGTGAGGGTGGGAGAGTGGGGGTTGTTTCTCAATCATTCAAAGAGAATGAGAAAGTGGAGGTTATTTCTTCTTCTGCTAAAGGAAGGGGACCTGTAAAGAAGGTGGTTGTGGTTGGAAGCAAAGCAGATGAAGAAGATCGACAACCCCCTCAGGAGCAGCCAGAAGAAGGCCCAGAACAGCTCCAGCATGAACAGGAGGACCAAGATGAACAGCCACAACGGCAGCAATTAGAAGAAGAACAGCAGGAGGAGGAGGAAGAGCAGGCTGAGGCTGGGAAACAACCTGCAGAGGAAGGAATAGAGCAGCAGCAAGATGAAGAAGAGCTGCAGGAGGAAAGTGAAGCTGAAGACGATGAAACACAACCAGCCTCACAGCCAGAAGTCACTCCAGCTCCAACACCACCAAAATACGAGGCACCACCAAGGAAAGAGGAAGAAGAGAGGAGCAAGAAAAGGAAACACGAAGAAGCAAAGGCTGTTAAAGAAAACCAAAAGAAGAATACTGCCCAAAAAGGAGTAAGAGAGGAGACTGGAAAGAGAAGGAAGAAGAGAGCAAAGGTTGGCGGCAGAGTTGGCAGTGATTACAAGAGATACGTGTTTAGGGTTATGAAACAGGTGCATCCTGACATGGGAATATCATCAAAGGCCATGACTATAATCAACAACTTAATGTCCGACATGTTCGAGAGGATTGCCGACGAGGCCTCAAAGCTTTCGAAGTACGTCGGACGAGCCACACTTTCGTCCATAGAGATTCAGGATGCAGTGAAGCTAGTGCTGCCCGGAGACCTTGGGAAGCATGCCATTGCTGAGGGTTCAAAAGCTGTGACCAACTATGTTACCAATGTCACTGGAAATTTCAGGTTCAAGACCAAATCCAAATCCAAATCCTAATCCTAATCCTAATCCGAGGCTATCATTGATGTTTTCTTAGAGAAACCTGATTTGCTGCTTCCAATTTGTGTATATATATTGTAGGGGAGTTGGAAGCTGGGAATTGATTAGGTATGGATGAGGAAAAATGCACTTACCTGCAACGCTCTGCACTTTTTGCCATCTTTTAGCGTTGTACGCTCAGTTGCCATTTTTGTGGCGGATTGATGTTTGTTTCATCTGTTTTTTTTCAGTATTTGCCGTAGAATATCTGTTTCTTGTTCAAAATGCCTTTTCTTTTTCCCCTATATTGTCTTCTAAGTTCTATGTGTTATGATATATTGTAAATTAGTGAAAATTTTATTAATTATGGATTTTTATGGATGTTCATCATTTAGTGGAGACATTACTAATTAAGATTAGTGGAAGATGATATATTTCATGATGTATTATGAAAGATGATATATTCCATGATGTATTATGGAAGATGACGTATTTTATGATGTATTAGGAAAGATGATGTATTCCATAATATATTATGAAAAATGATGTATTCTATGATGTATTTTACTAATTAAGAGCTTTATAAATAAAGTTACTATCTAAATTTGTAATACACCATCATTTTGTAAAAGAAAGATTAGTGAAAGAAAGATTAGAGAAAATTGTGAGAGAAAAGAAAGAGGGAAATTCTTGTGTAAAGAATAGTTAGAGTTTTATTAGTGTGTAGTGTGAAGATTTTATTCTAACACTTATCAGCATGAATCTCTGCCGTTATTAAAGCCAGAAGACATGTACGCATTTATTAATCTTTATGGCTAACCTTACTAAATTCAAATTTGTAGTCCTTGATATTTCTGAAAAAAAAATTATATGTCATGGGTTCTCGATACATTAATGCATCTAAATGTTGAATAGAAAAATTTGACCACCTGAAGATGGTCGTACTACCAACTGTACGGTATGAATTATTGTACTTGAAGTTGCAAGATTTTAAAACTGTGAATTTCACAATGTATAAAATTACATCTCAATTAAAATTATGTGGAGAAAAAATTATTGATGAAGATATCTTGGAGAAGATATTCTTCACTTTTCATACCTCGAATATTGTCCTGCAGTAATAATATCGAGAAAAATAGTATCCAAAGTTGACAGATTTAACATGAGTTATTATTGAGAAATCATGAAGTCAGATGAATTGGCTCAACAACACTCCCAGAAATGAATGTTGTTAACTCTAGCAGAAGCTATCGTTATAATCGTTATAGTCGTAGTTGTGGCAATGGCCGTGGTTATGGTTATGGACACACTCGATATTTCCCTTATCACAAATAAACACTGGTCACTTGAAGTATAATAGAAAAGATAAAAAGAAAAAAAGATATTTCCAGTAATAAAAGGATATTTTCAGTATAATAAGCATCAAATTGTTGAGATGTTACATTTGGATGTCAATATACTACATGACTACTAATAGTTCAAAAAAAAAAAAAAACTATCTCGTGATTATATGTCTAATGTTCACGTGTGTTTCCTTTAGTCATCACATAGGTGTTCACGTGAACTTAAGGAAACATGCTTGTAGTTGCTCTTTTTCAATAGAGCTGACAAATTTAAAATGAATGTTTGTCGTTGTTCTTCTTCCATGTTTGCATTAGAAGAAGACAAACAGGTAACAATTATGGATTTCAAATCCTCTTCTTCGGCATCCTCCTCCTCTTCCTTCTCCCTTGGGCTAGCATCTAGACTAATAGCAGATTTAGCCGTAAAGTTACTGCGCAATGAGTCTTGAGAATATCTTATCCCCTTTAGTTTCTTATTATATTTGGCCTTGAAGCATGCTTGTCTCCATTTCTGTGTTTGGTCCTCCAACTGCGTATCAGGACTTTCTTCCACCAACTTCTTTTCATATTCCAGTATCTCAATGGCTTCTTTCAACTTCTTCTCAACCATATGTCCTCTTTCTTCTTTATTTTGCATCTCCTATAAATCGAAGTAATATCATCAATTATTTACTTATAAATCTTTCATAATTTCATACTTACAAATTACAAATGTGTGTGAGAGAGAACCTGAACAACCTGGATTAGGGTTTCCAAGCTCATCAACTTCCTGTGAGGCCATCGACGAATTTCCAACTTCCTACATCTGTTCTTGAGACTTGAGACGGGTTAAGTCAATATTCAGTTCTTTAGCCGCGCTCTTGATTGGCAGGTAAAAGTACTGCGAAATGGTTTCTCTTGATAGTGTCTGGGAGCTATTGCCCTTCTTCTCTCTCTGCCTCTTAATCATCTTCTTCTCCATAGGAATTTCGTTTGAAATAATATCTTGAACTTCGGTATTATGCATGTCATGAGTACTCACTCCGAATTCGTTGCCAATACTACTCATTATTTCTCCTAGAAAAAGAAAAATAATATCAGTAAAGATAATACCATTCAAAATTCATGTTTAAATGTATAATAACCTGGAATTATATTCTAGCTTTGTTCAAAACTTATTAGAGAGTAGAAAGGATCATGCACAAGCATATCCTCATTTAGAGTAACAGTATCAAAAGTAGTCTCTTGCATGGGCAGATCAGTATGTTCACTGATTTACATCAAAACAAACTAAAAGAGAGTTTAATTTCATTATCTAGTACAATAAAAAAAAAACGGAAGCCCTAAAAGGTATCTCACCTGAAATTAGGAGGAAGCGGTTGGTTTGGAAAGGAAAACATATCAAAATCTTCTGCGTTAGAATTAGGAGGAAGCGGTTGGCTTGGAAAGAAAACTACATCAAAATCTGCTGCGTTAGAAACCAAGTCAAAATTTGACCATGTCTCAAATGAATTACGAGTCTCCATATTTGCTTTGTGATTTTTATTTTTTATGTTTACTAATGACTGATGACTGAGATATATATCGATACATATATATATATATATATATATATATATATATATGTGCGAGGAAGAAGAAGAGGTAGATAATAGGTGAGGAACGGAAGAGAAGAAAAGACAAGGAGGAAGGAGAAAAGATAATACCGGGAAGAGTAAAAAAAAAGGGGATATTTATAATAGATTTCTTGGCATTTTTTACTTGTCATTATTTTCTTACATTTCTTTTCTTATTCTCTTGTGTAATCATTATTCTCTTGTTAGCATTTTCTTATATTTCTTTTTCTTTTCTCTTATTCTCTTGTGAAATCATTATTCCCTAAATTAGGGGGAGACCAGAAACAGTATAAGAAAGATTTTGATTGGACAACATCATTAAATTATCTTGATCCGCGAACAAACGCGTGTGAACTTGAAGTTTGCAAATCAAATGCCAGACGCTTTTGTTGACTCCGGAAGAAATCACATATGCCAACTATAAATGCTCCTATTCTAATTGAAGTTCCAGCAGAACAAAAGATTTGACATATAGCTACTGAGCCAAAAGCATGCCAGAAGCATAACCAACATCTTGGTTTCAAAGATAAAAATCCTCGAAAGAAAAGAGGATTAAATAATCCAAAAGATCATATTGAAGAAAAGAATGATAAAGACCGAGAGAGAACTGATGACAAAGAACCAGAAGTTGATGAAAGTAACACTGAAATTTTTATCAATTATACAACTTCTGGTAGAAGTTGGAATCGGATAGAAACAATTATTGATAATATGTTTGCATATAATATCTCTTGATGTTATACAAAATAATGATGATCCTGAACCAATATCAGTTGATGAATGTCGGCATAGAAAAGATTGACTATAATGGAAAGATGCGATTCAATCGGAGTTAAATGCACTGACAAAACGTGAAGTCTTCGGACCTGCAGTTCGAACACCAGAATGTGTAAAACTTGTTGGCTACAAATAGATATTTGTGCAAAAGCGCAATGGAAATAATGAAATTGTACGATATAAAGCACGATTAGTAGGCCAAGGTTTTTCACAAAGACCAGGTATTGATTATGATGAAACTTATTCTCCTGTTGTTGATGCTATTACACTCTGATATCTTATCAATTTGACAGTACATGAAAAAATAGATATGCATCTATTAGATGTTGTCACTGCTTACTTGTATGGAAATTTAGCAAATGATATTTACATGAAAATTCCCGAAGGATTTCATATGCCTGAAGCATATAAACATTATCCTCGTGAAAATTACTCCATCAAGTTGTAGAAATCATTATATGGCCTGAAGCAATCTGGGCGCATGTGGTTCACTCGTCTTAGTGAATATTTATTGAAAACGGGATTTAAAAATAACCATGTATGTCCAAATGTTTTTATTAAGAAATTTGGTTCTAAATTTGTGATATTAGCTATATATGTTGATGATATTAATCTTATTGAAACTCCTGAAAAGCTGCAAGAAATAATTGATTATTCGACATCAAGGATGTTCGTAAAATTACATTTTGCCTTGGTTTACAAATTGAACATTTGGCAAGTAGAATATTTATTCAACAATCAACATATATTGCAAAAGTTCTAAAAAGATTTAACATGGACAAAGCACATCCATTGAGTATTTCAATGATCGTCCGGTCATTAGATGTGAATAAAGATCTTTTCCAACCTCAAGAAGAGGATGAAGAACTTCTTGGTCCTGAAGTACTATATCTCAGTGGAATTGGTGCATTGATGTATCTTGCTAACAATATACGACCTGATATTGCCTTTGCTGTCAATTTATTAATAAGATTTAGTTCTTCACCAACACAACTACATTGGAATGGAATTAAACAAGTCCTTCGATATCTCCAAGCAGCGACTTCTTCAAATCATGCTGAAATTACAGCCATTCATGAAGCAAGTAGAGAATGATTCATTATATCCGAGAAAGTTGTGGATTATCATATATCAGAGATATTCCAACTCCTCTTTATGATGATAATGCAGCTTGCATAGCGCAATTACGAGGAGGATATATTAAAGGAGATCGGACACAACATAGGTCACCAAACTCCAGAAGAAAGGTGAAATTGATGTGCTACAAATTCGGTCATGTGACAACCTCGCAGATATTTTCACGAAGATTTTACCGACTATAACATTTGAAAAGTTAAGATATAAAATCGGTATGCGTTGGTTTAAAGATTTAAAGGAATCATCTCATCAGGGGGAGTAATAAACAGACATATAGAATAGTGTATTCTTTTTCCTTCACTAGATTTTTTTTCCCACTGGAATTTTATCTAGTAAGGTTTTAACGAGACATATTCTTTATGTAATGGATGGACAACCAATGAGGAGTGTTATGATATATTGTGAATTAGTGTAAACTCCACTAATTATGGATTTTTATGGATGTCCATCATTTAGTGGAGATACTACTAATTAAGATTAGTGGAAGATGATATATTCCATGATGTATTATGGAAGATGATGTATTCTATAATGTATTATGGAAGATGATGTATTACATGATGTATTATGGAAAATGATGTATTTCATGATGTATTTTACTAATTAAGAGCTCTATAAATAGATCTATTCTCTAACTTGTAATACACTATCATTTTGTGAAAGAAAGATTAGTGAAAGAAAGATTAGAGAAAATTGTGAGAGAAAAGAAAGAGAGAAATTCCCGTACAAAGAATAGTTAGAGTTTTATTAGTGTGTAGGGTGAAGATTTTATTCTAACACTACCCAAATTTTATAATACTATATAATTTACCGTAGTTGAAATTTTCGTATATAATGTTCATTATCATTAAACTTGAATTGTTTTATTTGAAATAAGTTCTGCTCAAAATGTTTGTTTTTAAATAGACAAAAACTTACAATGTTTCAAGGTGGACATTTTTTTTTTCACGTTCGGAAAAAAAAAAAAGTCGGACCGTTTAAAATATGTGGAAAAAGACCTAAAGAAAAAGTAGGAATTAACTCCTCTTCAATATCAAAAATCAATAGTAGTAAAACATGTTATTTGATAATAGTATAAATAGTTATAATATAAATATATTATTTAATTTTTTTTTCATTCAAAAAAGTGTATTTTGATCATTGTCAAAAATTATTTTTAAATTTTAATAGTAAAATATTTTATTATTAACTTAATGTATTTATATTAAATACTGAAAATTTTCTATTGGAAATGAGTTTTGTTTGAAATTGAACAATTCAAGGACTAGGGGACCGTTTGAGTTACTGGACCTCAGTGGCAATCAAATTGATTGAGACTCCGTGATCCACAAATTCCCAAAGTCCAAGCCCAATTATGGAGAAGACAAGATTATCAGTAGATTAATATTTTTTCGTCTTATTTTATTTGTCTATTTTAATTGATTTATAAATTTTAAAAAAAATAAATTTTTTAATTAATTAATTAATATTTTTATTTTATCTTCTCTCTTTATGAAATATTAATTAAATTTTAAAGTTTTATATATGTTAAATATATTTAATTTATTTTTATTTTTTACTATAAATGTACAATATTTATTGTATTAAAAAAGAATATTTATAAAAAAATAGTAATTAATATTGTTTTAATTTGTTAATATGATAGATAAGTTGAGATAAAAATTTAATTAAAATAGATAGATAAAAAAGGATGAAAAAATTAATTTTCTCATTCGTTTTCTATTGTATACGTAAAACCATTTTTGCATTTTGTTTTTTTAATATATATATAAACGAGTGAGTTCCAACTTGTTTATTTTGATTTTTCATATATGCGAGTGAATTCTAACTATAAAAAACCAAAAAAAATGCAGAAAGGGATGGATATCTGTCTGAAGCAATTGGGTGGAAGCAAATTTAAGGGACAAATTCAGAAAACGTTATAATTTTTGAAAATTTTTTGAGACGTGAAAGGTAAATTTATATAGAATTTTTTTAAAAATCAACTTTTTTTTCCTGAAACTGATGAGCATTTTTTGAAAATGTTTAGAGGTAGATGCCATCCATGTTTCTTAGTTTTGTCATTTATCCAAATAGATTTTTTTTAATATGATATGGAGTATTTTGCTAATTAAGGGTATGTTTGATAATATTAGATATTTAAAATAAATAAGTATTTATTTAATTAAATGTATTTAATAATAAATAATATTAAGTATTTAATTGGTTATGTGTTATTTGATAAGAGATTTTTGTCATTACTCAATAAATTAAGTGTATTGAAATTTTATTATAACTTTTAAGTAAGATAGAAGTTAATTAACTTTGAAATTTAAATATTAAACCTAATTATTAATATTCATGTGTATATAATTTAAATTGTAATAAAATATAATATAAAATTAAATTATAATTAATTAACTATTTTTAGATACAAACTTTTAATTTTAAAATTCACTCTTTAAACTTTAATTTTTTGAAATTTAATATTTAAAATTCATACATCAATTTTATCAAATCGACTTAAGTAATATGTATATTATTTTTTGGTATAAAATATTTAATGGACATATATTTCATATACTATTATTGTCTTATAATAATTTAAACTTTGCATAAATTTTGTGTAGAGTCAAACCGAATCATTTGGAGCATTTAGAGGGAGATGAATGATGATAAAGTGAAAGCTTCTCTGTGAACATATGTTTCAATGACAAAATAAATTAATGCCTGCCCCCCCCCCCCCCCCTCTCTTTATTTTTTAAGAAAAAAGTGAAATCTTTGGCAAGAGTATACAGTTAGTAGATGATGGCAATGACAGTTGGAGAGGAGAATCTAAATAAGCAACAACCAACCAAAAATACTACTAATTTGAGACTATTTGGTTGTTGCAGAAAATGCTTTCTTCTAATTATGGAAATTTCGTTTTTCATCATCTCATGTTCATAGCCCATTCTGCTGCCTTCAATTCTCGAATGGGTTGCCATTTTGCTTTTCTTGAATATGGGCAAAAAGGTGCATGGCAAAATTAATACTGCCTTCCACCAGGGGGACCCAAAACTGAATTATTGGGGGAGGTCAATTGATTTTTGTAATTTTTTTCAATATATATTATCAAATAATTTGATAGAAAATTATCTTTTTGTTATAAAATTAGGGTAGTGTTAGAATAAAATCTACACACTAAGAAAATTCTAACTATTCTTTGCACAAGAATTTCTCTTCAAACTTCTCTCTTTCTTTCTCTTACAATTCTTTCTCTAATCTTTCTTTCACTAATCTTTCTTTCACAAAATAATGGTGTATTACAAGCTTAGAGAATAGATCTATTTATAGAGCTCTAATTAGTGGATTACATCATGGCATACATCATCTTCCACTAATCTTAATTAGTGGTGTCTCCACTAAATGGTGGACATCCATAAAAATCTTCTAATAATTCACATAAATCCATAATTAGTGGAGCCTCTACTAATTAATAAAGATTCCAATAATTCATAATACTTCCCCTTGGATGTCCATCCATTACATAAAGAATATGCCTCATTAAAACCTTACTAGATAAAAACTCAGTGGGAAAAAAAATTTAGTGAAGGAAAAAGAGTACAGTATTCTATGTGTCTATTTATTACTCCCCCTGATTAGATGATTCCTTTAAATCTTTAAATCGACGCATACCGATTTTATATCTCAACTTTTCAAATGTTGCAGTCGGTAAAGTCTTCGTGAAAATATCTGCGAGGTTATCACATGACCGAATTTGTAGCACATCAATTTCACATTTCTTCTGGAGTTCATGAGTAAAGAAGAATTTTGGTGAAATATGTTTTGTCCGATCTCCTTTAATATATCCTCCTCGTAATTGAGCTATACAAGCTGCATTGTCTTCATAAAGAGGAGTTGGAATACCTTTGATTGATGATAATCCACAACTTTCTCGGATATAATGAATCATGGATCTTAACCATACATATTCTCGACTTGCTTCATGAATGGCTATAATTTCAGCATGATTTGTAGAATTAACTACTATAGATTGTTTCGTAGAACGCCATGATATAGCAGTATTTCCACATGTAAATAGATAGCCCGTTTGAGAACGTGCTTTATGTGGATCAGATAAATAACCAGCATCTGCATAACCTATCAATGTTTGACTGGTTTTATTTGAATAAAATAATCCGAGATCAATTGTACCTTGGAGATATCGAATGACTTGTTTAATTCCATTCCAATGTCGTCGTGTTGGTGAAGAACTAAATCTTGCTAATAAATTGACAAGAAAATCAATATCAGATCGTGTATTATTAGCAAGATACATCAATGCACCAATTGCACTCGAGATATGGTACTTCAAGACCAAGGAGTTCTTCATCATTTTCTTGAGGTCGGAAAGGATCTTTATCCACATTTAATGATCGGACGATCATTGGAATACTCAATGGATGTGCTTTGTCCATGTAAAATCTTTTTAGCACTTTTGTTGTATATGTTGATTGATGAATAAATGTTCCACTCTCCAAATGTTCAATTTGTAAACCAAGGCAAAATTTGGTTTTACCAAAATCCTTGATTTCGAATTCTCTTTTTAAATAATCAATTGTTTCTTGGAGCTCTTCAGGAGTTCCAATAAGATTAATATCATCAACATATATAACTAATATCACAAATTTAGAACCAGATTTCTTAATAAAAACACATGGACATACCTGGTCATTTTTAAATCCCGCTTTCAATAAATATTCACTAAGACGTGTGAACCACATGCGCCCGATTGCTTCAGTGCCATATAATGATTTCTGCAACTTGATGGAGTAATTTTCACGAGGATAATGTTTATATGCTTCGAGCATATGAAATCCTTCGGGATTTTCATGTAAACATCATTTTCTAAATTTCCATACAAGTAAGCAAGTGACAACATCTAATAGGCGCATATCTATCTTTTCATGTACTTGCCAAACCGATAAGATATCGGAGTGTAATAGCATCAACAACAGAGAATAAGTTTCATCATAGTCAATACCTGGTCTTTGTGAAAAATCTTGGGCTACTAATCGCGCTTTATATCGAACGATTTCACTCTTTTCATTGCGCTTTTGCACAAATATCCATTTGTAGCCAACAGGTTTTACACCTTCTGGTGTTCGGACTGCAGGTCCGAAGACTTCACGTTTTGTCAGTGCATTTAACTCCGATTGAATCGCATCTTTCCATTACAGCCAATCTTTTCTATGCCGACATTCATCAACTTATATTGGTTCAGGATCATCATTATCCTGTGTAACATCAAGAGATATATGGTATGCAAATATATTATCAATAACAGTTTCTATCCGATTCCAACTTCTACCGGAAGTGGTATAATTGATAGAAATTTCAATGTTACTTTCATCAACTTCTGGTTCTTTGTCATCAGTTCTCTCTTGGTCTTTCAATATGATCTTTTGGATCATTTAATCCTCTTTTCTTTCGAGGATTTTTATCTTTAGAACCAAGAAGTCGGCCATGCTTCTGGCATACTTTTGGCTCAGCAGCTATATGTCAAATCTTTTGTTCTGCTGAAACTTCAATTAGAATAAGAGCATTTATAGCTGGCATATGCGATTTTATTACTCTTCTGGAGTCAACAAAAGCGTCTGGCATTTGATTTGCAATACTTTGCAAATGAATTATCTTTTGAATGTCAAGTTCACACGCGCTTGTGATCAAGATAATTTAATGATGTTGTCCAATCAAGATTTTCTTGTACTGTTTCTGTTCTCCCCCTAATTTAGGGAATAATGATTTCACAAGAGAATAAGAAAAGAAATATAAGAAAATGATGACAAGCAGGAAATGCCAAGAAAAATATCTCCTTTTTTTTTCACTCTTCCCGGTACCGACTTTTCCTCTTCATCTCTTATCTTTTCTTCTCCTCCGACCCTCTACCTACCATCTACCTCTTCTTCTTCCTCATACAGATATATATATATATATATATATATATGTATCGATATATATCTCAGTTATCAGTCATTAGTAAACATCAAAAACAAAAATCACAAAGCAGATATGGAGACTCGTAATTCATTTGAGACATGGTCAAATTTTGACTCGATTTCTGCAGCAGATTTTGATGTATTTTCCTTTTCAAACCAACCGCTTCTGCCTAATTCGAACGCAGAAGATTTTGATATGTTTTCCTTTCCAAGCCAACCGCTTCTGCCTAATTCGAACGCAGAAGATTTTGATATGTTTTCTTTTCCAAACCAACCGCTTCCTCCTAATTTCAGGTGAGATACCTTTGAAGGCTTCCATTTGTTTTTAGTATGCTTGATAATGAAATTAAACTCTCTTTTGGTTTGTTTTTTATGTAAATCAGTGGAAGTTTTGAACATACTGCTTTGGACCAAGTTGATCTGCCCCTACAAGAGACTGCTTTTGATACTGTTCCTCTTGATGCTATTCCTTTGAATGAGGATATGCTTGTGCATGATCCTTTCTACTCTCTAATGGATTTTGAACAAAGCGAGAATATGTTTCCAGGTTATTATACATTTAAACATTGATTTTGAATGGTATTACCTTTACTGATATTATTTTCTTTTTCTAGGAGAAATAATGAGTGGTCTTGGCAACGAAGTCGGAGTAAGTAATCATGAAATGCATAATATCGAATTTCAAGATATTATTGCAGACAAAATTCCTGGGGAGAAGAAGATGATTAAGAGGCAGAGAGAGAAGAAGGGTAATAACTCCCAGACACTATCAAGAGAAACAATTTCGCAGTACTTTTACCTACCAATCAAGAGCGCAGCCAAAGAATTGAATATTGGCATAACCCGTCTCAAGAAAAGATGTAGGGAGTTAGGAATTCGTCGATGGCCTCACAGGAAATTGGTGAGCTTGGAGACCATAATCAAGAATGTTCAGGTTCTCTCTCATACATACTTATAATTTACAAGTATGAAACTATGAAAGATTTATAAGTAAATAACCGATGATATCACTTCGATTTACAGGAGATGCAAAATAAAGAAGAAGGAGGACATATGGCTGAGAAGAAGTTGAAAGAAGCCATTGCGATACTGGAATGTGAAAAACAGTTGGTGGAAGAAAGTCCTAATACGCAGTTAGAGGACCAAACACAGAAATTGAGACAAGCATGCTTCAAGGCCAAATATAATAAGAAATTTAATTATAATAAACTTAAGGAGATCATAAAATCCCAAGACTCATTTCGCAGTAATTTTACGGCTAATTCTGCTGCTAGTCTCGATGCTGGCTCAAAGGGGAAAGAAAAGGAAGAGGATGTCGAAAAAGAGGAGCTGAAATCCATAATTACTAATTGTTTGTCTTCCTCTAATGTAAATATTGAAAAAGAACAATTACAAACCTTCATCTTACATTTGTCAGCTCAATTACAAAAGAGCAACTATAAGCATGTATCCTCAAGTTCATATGAACACTAGTGATATGAATAAAAGATGTGATGCTTATTATTAATAGAAATATCTTTTTCCCTTATTATCTTTTCTGTTCCACTTCGGTGGCCGTATTTCTCCGTGATAAGAGAAATATCGAGTGTGTCCATGACCATAACCACGGCCACCGCCACAACTACGACTATAACGATGGCTTCTGCTGGAGCCAACAAGCATTCACTTCGGGAGTGCTCGTTGAGCCGCTTCATCCGGCTTCATGATTTCTCAATAATAACTCATGTTAAGCTCGTCAATTTTGGATACCCTTTTTCTCGATATTGTTACTGTAGGACATGAAAAGTGGAGAATGTCTTCTCCAATATAACTTCATCAATAACTTTTTCTCCGTAAAATTTTTAACTAAGATGTAATTTTATACATCACGGAGTTCACGATTTTACAATCTTGCAACTTCGAGTGCAACCATTCATACCGTGCAGTGGGTAATACGACCATCTTCAGGTGGTCAAATCTTTCTTTTTATCCACATGACATATGGATCTCATTTTTTTTTAGCATTTAGATGCATTTCTGTATGACATATAAATTTTTTTTTCCAAAAATATCAAGGGCTACAAATTCGAATTTAGCGAGATCAATAAATGCGTACCTGTCTTCTGGCTTTAATAACGGCAGAGACTCGTGCTGATAACGTGTTATAAAATTAGGGTAGTGTTAGAATAAAATCTACACACTACACACTAAGAAAATTCTAACTATTCTTTGCACAAGAATTTCTCTTCAAACTTCTCTCTTTCTTTCTCTCACAATTCTTTCTCTAATCTTTCTTTCACTAATCTTTCTTTCACAAAATAATGGTGTATTACAAGCTTAAAGAATAGCTCTATTTATAGAGCTCTAATTAGTGGATTACATCATGGCATACATCATCTTCCACTAATCTTAATTAGTGGTGTCTCCACTAAATGGTGGACATCCATAAAAATCTTCTAATAATTCACATAAATCCATAATTAGTGGAGCCTCCACTAATTAATAAAGATTCCAATAATTCATAATACTTTTATCATACTTGGAGGTTTAATTTTACCATATTTATAATTGAAAAAAATTATTTCGTGGTAATTGTAGAAAATGGAAAAGTAATAATATAAGTAAGAAAATGGTAATTTATATTCATTATATATAAATTTTAAATTTCCTTATCTTGACTATCTATTAACACAATTCAAATATAATGAATAATTTTTCAAAATTAAGAATTCATACCACTTGATAAAAATAATGAAATTACATTTTTAATTGCATCATTTCACATTTAATGAAGTCTCACATTCAATAAACTTTTTTGGGTAAAATATGTCAGCCACTCTTAGACTTTCACAAATTTTTATTTTCACCCTCGAACTTTTAAAATACATAAAAAATAACCCTTTTAATAATAAAAGCTCAAGTACAATACAAAATCACTAAATTTTATCTCTCATTCTCCTATTTTTATTTCTAAAATATTATTCTTCAACTTTAATCTCACTCTCTTCTCTTCGAATTAGCTCTTCCATTAATTAAAACTATTAAGTGCCCACGGAAGTTCATCACATGACTTATACATGACCTATTTTATAGGTATTTTCATTTATTCAATTCTCACAATGTGGTGTCATCCTTCTAATTCTTATAAAGTAACTTTTATATATGACAGGAAAAGACTATTGTGACTTGCGCGTCTCTTACTTCTCTTTTTAGATTTTTTTTTAATTCACTTCTACTTTCAAATTTATTCTTCCTTCTTGTAGAAATGCCAAAAAAATTAATATCCGTCAATAATTGAATCGATTTTTTTTTCTTCATCTTTATGTCTTAATTTTGTTTATTAAAAGGTAAAATATATTATTTTTGTTATATGGTTATATTCAAAAAAGTGCAAAATAGTAATCTCAATATTATTGAGTTACATAAAGGGGTTGATGTTATATATTAAAATTGTTGTTGATAAATGAAAAAATTTGAAAATAAGAGAGCGAGATTAAAATTGAAGAATAATATTTTAGAAATTAAAAACAGGGGGATGAGAGTTAAAATCTAGCGATTTTGTATTGTATTTGAGCTTTTATTGTTGAAAGAGCTATTTTTTAGGTGTTTTAAAAATTCAAGTGTGAAAATCAAAATTTATGAAAGTTTAAGGGTGACTGATATATTTTATCTAATTTTTTTTTTTTACTGTTATATTATTTTATAATATTTATGTAAAATTAATTTCATATATTTGGAGGGACAATTTATTTTAAATTATATATATATATATATATATATATATATATATATAATTTTTAAAAATCCCCTCCAACAGTACGTGTAGTTCCGCGCCTGCCTTCCACCATCCGATTACAATTAGAGTCAATCACAGATATAAAATATAATTTTTTTAATAGATTAAATATTGTTTATTTAAATACCATTCAACATTTTATGACTATAATTGGCTCTAATTATAAAATGGTAAAATAGTTAAATGTATATATAAAAATATTTAATTGTGATGGTACTATCATACTATTATAATTTGTAAATGTAATTTTTGGATCGTAAATGTCTATTCAAATAAAGTTTATCATAATTTACTCTAATTGAAAAATTATAGGTGAAAATATTTTATCATAATGTATTACATTATTTATTTATAAGAATCTGGCCGAAGGCTATTAATACTCTCTCCGTTGCAAAGAAGAAATAATTTGATTTCTGGTGATTTCTATTGAATCTTATTCTAATTTCTGGAAAATTCTATCGAGTTTGTGGTCCATAGAGAATAATTAATGTACTGCTAATATTTAATAATATTTAAATTAAAAATCCAACACCCAAATACAATTGAATTCTTCTATCTTTATTATATACTAAAAGAATATAATTTCCTATTAGTGAAGATAGAAGGTGACATTTGGAGGCTCTACCCATCTGCTTCTACCGGTTGATATTATGTTATTAAGATTTAATATATTAATATTAAATACATATATATTATTAATTAAATTAATTAATTATTTAATTAGTTAAGATTTTAAAATAAATTTAAATAGTATTAAAAGAATTACACATTTCAATATATTAATATTGAATACATATATATTTTATTAGTTAATGTAGATAAGTATTTAATAGGGAGAAGTATTTGGGTTGCACATAAACTGCTTTCAATTTAGATAACGTGTATCTGAATCCAATTAAGTCAGGTGACCTTTCATTTTTTTTTAAAAAAAATTATTCCGATAAACTTCTAAATCTAATTAAGTTAGATACTTAAAAAAAATTAAAAAGTATCACCGACAGATACAGTCAAGTGTCACTACGTGAGATTTCCCTTTTCCCTTCACCTTATATATATATATATATATATTTGGAAAATGCTTAGGTAGTAGGCATGGGATTCCATGCGACTTGATTTAGACCTCGCTTTCCTATTTTTACTTGATAAGAAAATTTCTAATTACTATTAAAATGTGTGTAATAAATAAATTTTACACTGGTATAATAATTTATAAACTATACAGAAAGAATAAATTATATATAAGGTGACATTGGAGGCTCTACCCATCTGCTTCTACCGGTTGATATTATGTTATTAAGATTTAATGTATTAATATTAAACACATATATATTATTAATTAACTTAATTAATTATTTAATTAGTTAAGATTTTAAAATAAATTTAAACAGTATTAAAAGAATCACACATTTTAATATATTAATATTAAATACATATATTTTATTAGTTAATGCAGGTAAGTATTTAATAGGGAGAAGTATTTGAGTTGCACATAAACTGCTTTCAATTTAGATAAGGTACATCTGAATCCAATTAAGTCAGGTGACCTTTCATTTTTTTAAAAAAAAAATTATTTCGATAAACTTCTAAATCTAATTAAGTTAGATACTTAAAAAAATATTAAAACAACCAAGTGTCACCGACCGATACAGTCAAGTGTCACTAAGATTTCTATGCTTAGGTAGTAGGCATGGGATTCCATGCGACTTGATTTAGACCTCACTTTCCTATTTTTACTTGATAAGAAAATTTCTAATTACTATTAAAATGTGTGCAATAAATAAATTTTACACTGGTATAATAATTTATAAACTATACCGAAAGAATAAATTATATATGTATTTAATGAATAAACTCCACACTTGTATAATAATTTATGAGTTATACAAAAAGATTAAATTATATTAAGTAAATCTTTTGCGACGGATCCATTAAATTATAAAAAGGAACACAAACCATAAAAACCACCAAACTAAACTACGAGAACGACCACTTTCCTGTGAGATCGATTTCATATATGTCTCTGTAATCTGTGGATTCTGTAGTATTATGAGATTTAATTCAATAGTAGTGCGATAAGTTTTTTGTTTTTCTTTTGGTTGGGGGTGAGGAAGGGTCAAAATAGGTTAATCTATGGCTCTTGCCAATGATGAGAGGCACATTCCTTCTGTAGAGTAAGACAAGTAGTAATTGTGCTGCGACTCGTGCATAATGAATAAGCATTTGCAGGCTTTGTAGGAGTAGCAAACTTCATTACTCAAAGGAAAGATCCCTTAAAAGCCAATACCTGGAGCCTCACTCCTGGTTTTGTTCACTCCTACTTATAAAACATGTCCCTTTCCTCGATCGCTTCCATACAACGTTCAAGTAAGATCAAGACATATATTATCCACCCCGGTAGGTCCCAGGTCCTGCTCCCCATCCTCATCATCCAAAACCCGAATACGACTCCTGCACAAAGTGTTATAATATCCCTTTCCATCTTCATCCTTCCGATAATTCAACAAGAGCAGGCACTAAATTCCGTCTCAAGTTTTTCTTTGTTGCGAAAAAGAGAAAGAGAAAACTTAATTTGTTAGTCTCCTCTCCTCCATTTTTTGCTGACACAGTCCTTCTCTTCTGCAATCTGCATTCAAAAAAACAAGAAATTTCTACATGCAAGTATGAAGCAAGCAACCGGCGTATACAGAAGGCTGCTACAAGCACCAGTAGACGAAGGTGTTATGCCGGAGGACCCCGTTTTTGAACCCATGAATGGCTCCTCCGGAACAACGACCACAGGGAAACAGTACAAGCCGCCGACTTCATCTCTAGATTCATCCATGGCATTAACAATTTTAGTCCTACTCACAGCTATCTTCTTCATGGGCTTCTTCTCCATCTACATCCGCCGCCTTGCACAAGAGGAATCCACAGATATCCGCCGCCGTCGAAACCCTTCTCAGCCATCTTCATCTTCTCCGGAATTACATAACAATCGGAAGGGAAAAGGTGTCGACCCTTCCACCGTCGAGGCATTGCCTCTTGTTACATACGGTGAGCAGGCGAAGCAGCTGATCACTGATTGTCCGATCTGCCTAACTGAATTTGAGGAGAAAGAAATTGTCAAGTTGATTCCGCATTGTAAACACGTGTTCCACCCTCACTGTATTGACACGTGGCTCTCAGCACACGTGTCGTGCCCTCTCTGTCGGTCGACCCAATTCTTTAAGAAGGTTGATGATGAGGTGCGCTTGGATATGAAGCAGGTAGAGAATAGTAATGGTACGAGCGAAATTCTGGGGAGATCAACGGCTGATAGTGCCGAAACGTGGAGTGTAGGGACCCCCCTAGGGCTGAGAAGAACTTGTAGTTGTACAAATTTAGGATTAGGAGACCATGCAGTATTGCAAAGAAGCATCAGTTTCTAATAACATATGAGTTTTTTTTTTTTTTTGTGGGTTTTTTACTAAAGTAATAATTCATGACACAGTACTAATTCAATTAATTAAAAATATTTATATTTTATTGTGCTTCTTATGTACTGAAAAAAGAAAATAATAATTAGTTGATAACTAAATTCGATGGATTTTGTACATACTTGTAAGGGTGAGAAGCACTTTGTACAAATTTAGGAGATAATATATTATTGCAACCAAGCATGAGTTTTTAATAACCACCCATGAGACTTTTTTTTAAAAAATTAAAGTAATAATCCGTGGCATGATATATATTCAGTCGATTAGAAGTATTTTTAAGATATTTTACATTCTATTTACTTCTGATCATGTGTTAGAAAATAAAATAATTGATAATTAAATTTTAATTTATTTTCTATCTAATAAAAAATAATAATTTAAAAATCAAGATTGGAGGTGACCTTTTTGTGCATGATTGTAAGTAACTTGAATGTCATAATTACTTGTTGAAAGGTTTGAGGGTATTGATTAGCTTATTATAGTATAATAAGGTGGCTTCTTGAAGGTGCACAATGTGATGTGAAAAAGGTGAATACAATATTGACTAAAAAAATTAGGCTAACTAAAGTAAGCCGCCGCAAACTATTGGCGGTTTTGCAATTCCATGCTGATTACTTCGTCTTATCTATATCTAATATGCCTTAACTACCAGAAATAAGTGTCACTTTCTTAACCGTCCATCCATTTTGAATTAACTTATCTATTTTCTCTGGTATAAATGATTAATGTTTAAATTAATTATAATTTATTTTTACAATATATTCTTTTCGTTTCAAAATATTTATTTATGAATTTTTTTACCTCAAATTACTTATATATTTCTATAACTAATGATTAGTTTCTTCTCATTTTATCTACATTTATTCTAAGTTAACTGCATAATTTTTTAAAATTCTTCTTTCTTCTTATTTTTTGAGATTTTTCACCAATTAATAACTATCATATTTTTAATATAAATAAAATAAAATTTTTATTTAAATTATTGTATTGTTTTCAATACTCTTAATCTGTGTGTAAAAAATTTTATGAATAAATATTTTGAAACGGAAAAAATAATTTATTACAATTTATATTAAATAACTTTTTATTCATTTAAAATTTATAATAAAATTTTAGTATATTTTAATCAATTAAGTAATAATAAAATTTCGTCATCAAATACTCTTAAAATTATTCGTTATTATATGCATTTAATGAAAATAAATACTTAATTAAGGCTCTTAAACTATAATTTATTTGTTGAATCACCAAATATTGTCTCAAATGGTTGAAGCAACTCTCAATTGTTTGCTGCAGACATCCATTCCCCCCTTCCCCATCAGCTGCTCGGGGTAGACTCCAAATATTTGATTTTTTTTTTTTTTTATAATCGTCAATTAAAGAGAGAGATTTTTTAAATTTTTAGTATAGCTATTGCAATTGGTGAAGCAATTATTGAACCGACTATTATTTCATCAATTTATTGTAATTAACGATCAATATGTATTAGCTAATCGAATTTGTTAAATAAGTAATATTAATTATAGAAAATAAAATTTTAAGATATAATCAGGCGAAACTCAACAGTGTTTTGTTCCATTAGTATGTAACGTTTCTATTGAGTTTTAATATACTGAAATTATTGCCCCAAATTCATACCTTTCGAATGCAATCAAGCAAAGTTGGCTAGGGTTCATAAGTTGGCCTCTCAATCGGGCACCGTAAGTCAAGCTTGGCCGAGCCCGATTCCAAAATCAACAGGCCTGAACGAATTTGTCAACCTCGGGCCGGTTTAGTTAGGGCTGATTTATTACTTATTATTTTTTTATAAACTATATTTTACTACTTTTTTATATTCTGTCATACCTGCCGTTTTATATTTTAAAGTTTTAAAATCTATTATTTACTCTCCTCAATTTTAGACTAAAATGTAAAACAATTAATTTACTTTAAATTTATTTATATTAACTTCCCTTTAATTTTTTTTAAATATAACATGAACCACTACATTATTTAAATTTTAATTTTATTTGCACAAATTACTATAAACTAATTTTTTAAGTATTAAATAAATATATATTGTATATTTCAAATTTTTGTTTTAAAAATATAAAAAAATTAATTAGGCGTCTACATTTTATTTAAATAATTATTTTAAAATTAAAGAATATCAAATATGATACTATTATGTGAATTTTATGATAATATATTAAGATAACATTTTAAAATAAATTTAAACATTTATATTTTATTTTCTTTATCAATATCTCAACATAAAAGTTCCTTTTATTCTTTACCATTGCATAAATAATATTTTATTTTTATTATTTACTTACCAATACTTATAAAAAAAAAACTCATATTATGATTTTAAAAAAATGCTAAATTATGTCTACACACAATTCATCTTCAAATAATTGAATAGTGCAATTGTTATGAATAAAATAATACTAAAATAAAATTGTGCATGATTAAGTAAATATATTTTTATCAAATAAATATATTCTCATTTATTATTATTTGAATCTATAGATCATTTAATTTTTCATATCCTTTTTCATAACTTATATGTAGAAAATATTTGTTTAAATAAATTTGTTTTAAATGATAGAAAAGAAAATTAATAATTTTTTTACTGCAAAAGTAATAACATGGGAAGTCGGTATAAAACTTAAAAGAGATGAAATATTTCTAGTATATAAAAAACTTCAAGGGATGTCAATATAAATAATTTTAGAATAAATTACTAGTTTTATCATTTAGTTTAAAAGTTAAAGGGAGTAGAAAGTAAATATTGAAACCTTGAGTACTAAAAAATAGGTATGTTATTGTATAAGGTACTAAAATATAATTTACTCTCTTTTTTTTAATAATCACTTATTTTCATGTATTTAGTACTAAATTCTTTTTTTTTTTTTTAGTGAGGCATTTAGAGGTGACAATTTGGATTTTTCTAATAGATATCCAAATATATATTTATTAATATATGGATATGGATGTTAAAGATGAAATTATATATATATATATATATATATATATATTGAATTAATTATTATATTTAAATATATATCTATTGAAATACAAAATATCCACGTAAATGCCATAGAGTCAATTAGGATTCATCATATCAATTACATTCTACCACTAATTTTTTAAATTAATAAGGGTAAAATAACGAAAGAAATTATCTTTTTATTTGATTTAAGGGATGAGTTCCATTATCACATGAGTTTTTACTGCTAATTTCTCTAATTAAGAAAGGTAAAGTGGTAAAATATTTTATTTATTTATGTTTATCTATTTAAATTTATTTAATAAATAGATTTAAATGATTTGGATTTATATTGATTAATATATATTAATTGTATTCAAATCTAAACAGATATTCTTATCCCCCCCCCCTACTATCTTGTATAAATTAATTTAAATCAATGTGATCACGTTTGACTTTAGGCTATATTTGGCTGAATTGTTTTGTGGAAATAAATGAGAAATTGAAGTAAATGAAGGGGTAAATGATATATTTATCTCGTTTGGTTAGATGTAAATGTGGAGGGGAAGTAAATCAAGAGGGGTACCACTTTCTCCTACATCAGCATTTCATTCCCTCCCCATTTGAAGGGATTAGAAGAGAGAAAATAAAATGGGAACAATAATGACAATATTAACCCCATTTTTAACATTAAAATTTTTTAACAAAATAGATAATAAGGAATAAAGTAATAACTAAATTAATTATTCTCACTATTCTTCACCCTCCTTCCACCTCTTCTTCCTTTCATACCAAACAAAATAAAATAAATGCTAATATTTCCCTTAGTGAAAGTAAAAAGTGCCTCTGCCCTTTCCCTATCCCCTCCCCCTCCCCTTTTGCGAACCAAACAAGGGGTTAGACTATATTTTGTTGAACTATCTTGTGAAAATAAATGACGACAGGAAGTAAATGTGGACGTAAATTATGTGTTTTCCTTATTTGATAAATTAGGAGGAGGTACTACTCTCTCTCCACATCAGTATTTTCTTCACTTCCAAATTGGAGAGATTGAAAGAGAAAAAATAAAGTGACAATAATTAATAACAACATTGACTTTATTTTTAATATTAAAAATTTTAACAAAATAGATAAAAAGGAGTAAAACAATAAATTAAATTAATTATTCTTTCTCTTATTTTCTCTCTTTCTACCTCTTCCTTTCATACCAAATAAAATAAAAGTAAATATTATTACTTCTCTTAGTAAAAGTAAAGATGCCTCTACCTTTTTCCCTTCCCCTCTGTGAACTAAATATAGGCTTAGCGTTTAACTAATAATAAAAAAAAAAGGAAAAGTATATGACACCTCAATTAAAAAGAGAATTCAAACACTTCTTAAATCAAATAATTAAATAAATAAATGGAGCAAAAGGCTAAGAATTAAACAACAAGAAAATAAAGGCTAAGAAATTACAAATGTTCAATAGGGCTCGTTAAATTAAATTAAATTATGAAAAAATAATTCTTTTCTGAATTTTCAAAATAACCTCCTTAAATTTATATGATTCATAATTTACTCAAAAAAAATTATATTTTCTCCTTCTAATCTTACATATTTTAAAAAAAAACTAAATTTCTTCTCAATTAAAAAATATTTTTTTAAAAAAAACTTCCAATCCCAATACAGTACACACCTTAAGAGGAAATTTTCCCACAGTTGGATTCTCTAACCATGTTTCTAAAATTTTAAAGCAGAGGGAAAATCATGGGCCAGTGAGAAGGTTTTGGCGAGAAGCACTTTATATGTGGGGCCCAAATAGTAAAGACATCAGCCAATAATGGGACTTTTCCCAGCCTTATCCATCAACTTCATACTACAAGATAGATTTGGGCTCTGGGTCCAGAAAAAGGTTTCTATGATCAAAAAAATATCTTTGTTTATGGCCCCAACCTGTATCTTCGGATGGGAATCTTTGGGCTCAGAGTCCAGCCAAAAGCATCGGTGATCAATAAAAATATCTTCATGGGTTATGGCCCACAGTACCTTTTGAATTGTTACGTTACTTTACAGTTTGGCGTTGTTCCATGGAGTTTTTTACAGAAATCTTTTTTTCTAAGAAAAAAAATCAACAATATGCCTTTCTTTTTTTTTTTTTCCTTTTAAGAATGGTTACTTAGCGACAGAAGTATCACATCATACCTGAGAAAGAGTTTAGTGTAGCTTAATTTGACATGGCCAAATTGCCCGATAATTTAATTATTTAAAGTAAAAATTAATAAAAATTTGATAATGTAAAATGTATTATGCTATTTTCATGGAATAAAATTTAGATTATACAAGAAGAGGTGCAATCATCATTTCAATACATAAGAAAAATTCAAACTTACAAAGCAGAGAATATTTCTATGATTTCTCTCATTGGTTTGTTAGAATACATTAGGCATGGAGCATAAATCTTCTGTAACCTGCAAATATGGCAAGGGCTTTCACAGTCACAGACTACAACAATTTACAGTGAGTGAACTCAGCGCCAGTGTTGCTGATTATAAACTGTAAACTATTGATTTTCCAGTGCAATGCATCGTTGATACATCTCTGGATCTTCTGCTTTTGAATGGCATGGCATTCATTAACAAAACTGCCTGTTATGGAACTGTTGAAGATGCTCTCGTCATTAGACCGCGAGTTCTTCAATAGGACCAATTCCTTAACATGATACAGTCAGGCTTTTCTTGAAAGGCTGTACACTACTCACTCACCAGCAATTACATTTGATCGAGCTATCCATTTCAGTATCCAAATAACTTATTCTTGAAGTCATCACAAAAACTCATGACTTTCCCAACAAAAAATGTAAATTGGCTGGAATATGTACGTGAAGTAGTCTGCAGTAAGCAATACCTAAATGTCTTAGAGAGGCCACTTATGTCTGCTCTAAAAACTGATTGGGCACCTTGGCGTGTTGTGTGTTACCAAGCATCTGTTCTGTGCAAATGTTGATCATAAGACTACAAAACAACAACAAAAGAATATATATATCCGCAAATGTGGAATTGGATATTTACCTGGGGATACTACCTTCACAAGAAAGACTGAAGACTAGAGCAGTTTAATCTATATTTATTCTTTCACAAGATCCCTTTATTTGGTGGTTTTCGTTTTTTGGGAGGTTACGTTGATCTTTATCATTTGCTATTTTCAGCCCACTATGACTGGGTAGAATATGCTCGGATCACCTCAACTATAGGTGCCTGGCACATTGGACACATCTCTTTTCCTTGAACCAACTTCTCTGCACAGCTTGTGCATGTGCACATGTGCCCACACCTACATTAACAGAAGAAAGGATGAGAAAGTGTCAATGCAGAAAAGGGTAACAGTTTATATCAGCTAACGGAACCTTGTACACAGATTGAGATGTAGAGGTCAATAAAGATAGGATATACAATACAAACCAAACAAATATTAGAATCTAGCACCTGTAAAGCAAGGAATTTATACTGCTGTCGCAACAAATGCAACAAATTCCTTTTCTCACGTAATCCCATTTGGCCCCATCATTTGCCCCATGGTCCTTGGACACATCTACATAACAAATGTTAAGGGGTTATCAACTCATACTTGTGATTTAAACAAATAAGGAAACAAGTGAGTTGAAATCCAGACAGTTAAATCATTGGAAAAAGAAACACTTCCCACAGGACACTAAAGAAGTTGTCTTTCTGGTGTGCTGGGGGAGTGTGGGTGTTGGGGGGGTGGAAGAGAAAAAGGAACACAAGTTTTATGTATTCTAAATGTGAACTTGCTTAAACACTCTCACCTGAAACACCCGACCGATTCAAAGCTGCAGAAACCTCTTGCCTCACTGACCGCTGTAGCTCAAGTTGCATATCCATGCATGCTTCTAGCATCCTCTGCATATTGTTCATACGATGCTGAAGCCTAACCAAATCAATCCTCAGCTCACTGATGATCTCCCACTCCTGCTCCAGGCCAACAGGAAGTTCTCAAAGTCAGAACATGGCGATTGGAACACCAAGAGAGAATTAATCCGATCCAAAGTGCTCCAAAAATAGTACAGATAAATATGTTTTTTGGATAAGAAATAAGCCTTCCGGCCAAAACCACAAGGTATATGTTCCCTGAATAAAAGCCAAAGGGATGCAAGAATTTTAATGCTTTCCTACTTGTTGCTGCCAGTAGATGAGGGAAAGAAAGAACAGAAAACCTTATTGTGTCACCAGATACAAGGGAATACAATCTTCAATACAACCAGTTCAATAAGAGATTACAAACTGAATCTTATAAGAACAAGGATTTAATGTCTTCCAACTCCAGCTCTAATCCCAAATAATGGAAATGTAAAATTAATCCGTCAATTGATAGAAGTATATCAATCACATGCAATTCAAGCCCATGCATGAGTAAGAAGGATGCATTGCCAAAACAGATTGGTTAACAATAAATAACTTCTAAAGAAGCCAATTAATCCAGTTCCAGATTTCACTACAGATGCATGCTTACAATTCCTAAGCGATGATGAGTGCTTTGTTGAGACCAATCCACACCCGGCAACTCTGGGTCCCAAAGTGGATGAGAAGCCATGGCTGATGAAGAAGTTGTATCAATACCACTCGAGTGGTTACCATTGTGTTCCTGACCACCATTTTGCTGTTCCGGGTCTGGCTCAATGAAAGCAGAAGGTGATGATGTCCCCTCTTGCTCCCAATCCAGAGAAGCGTTACCTTGACGTTCCACATATGATTGTATCAATTGGTCAAGGCTTGCCCGGAAACCACTCCGGAGAAGACTGGAGACACGTCTCCTGAATTAAATAAATCACCAAAAGGAAAAAAGTAAATAAGAAAAGACTTAACTATGATCCATCATTTGGAGAAACTTTCCAAGAAGAAATGAGACCCTCTACCTGCTCAGAAGTTCCCGTAATTCCATACTGTAAACATTATCATCATCTGGGAAATAAAATGTATCAACCCTTCCAATCGAACCAACTTCCTCTCCTGAAGGCACATCTAACCAGCTATCAATTGCTTCTTGTAAGTCATTCCCATGCCAATCTTCTTGTGGCTCTTGTGTATGACTCGGTTCTCTATAATCATCATCCATTCTTTCCTGATTCCAATTAGCGTCTCTGCCTTCTTGCCAGGTTCCACTTAGGCTTTCTTCATTACCATCTCTCCATTCACCGGAAACAACATTGCTTAATTGCTGCCAATCACCTTCTTCAGGATATAGTGCTGATTCTTGCCATTCCTCAACATGATCTGAAGTTTCTTGCCAATCTAAATGTTCAGTTGCATGCCCTTCCACTTGACCGCCATCTACCTCCTGGGCATGACTTGCCTCAGAACCTGGTGCACCTTGTTCTTGAAATACTTCACGAGCATCTTCCAAGTGACCTTCTGCACTGGTTTCAAACTCTGAAGTTTCTTCTGCACCTTCGTCAGCATTATTCTCCCTCACATGCCCAGAGACATCATTAACTCCCTGTCCACCATTGATAAAGTCCAGATTGCTTAACTCTGTTTCTTTATCCACATCATGCTGTTGGCCATCATTTGCCTGGGAAGTAGAGGCATGCTGATTCAGTTCTCCAATTAAGTCATTTTCTGAGTTCCCTACGGTAGGAAAACCATTTCCCTCCCTTTCCTCATCAGAATGCTCAAAGAAATCATAGACGTCATCTAGGACCTCTTCCTGGTTCTCGGCCTGGAAGTGGTCATTTCTTTGCCTATCTTGGTCTGGATTAGAATAGGTATCAGACTGAGAACTGCCCCGTGAAACACGAACAGAATCATCCAATCTGGATAGAAATTCTTCCCTGTTTCAAAGTACCAAAACAGATATTGTCATTGCAGCCAGAAATTGGAAATTTTTGGTTGAATTTCCTAATGTGAGGACAAAGAAAATTATGCAATCAGCAGTTTGAGTTTACATAAGGAACAAGGAAACATCCACATATAACTTATTGTAACAATGCAAGTTATTCAACTATTCATTACCATTTTCTTTTGGAGTGACAGCTAAACAACTGAAAGTCATTCCTAGCATTTTGAATCACAAGCATGCCTTCAAGATGCACATTCAAGTGGCTCTAGGTGAAAATTATATAAACGGCATAACAGAGAACATGATGTAAAGTGGGATCAAATGGCTAAAGGTGAGTAATTGAAAGTGAAACAGCTTTTTTTTTCCCTTTTTTTATTTTTTTTGGGGGGGGGGGCCGGGGTGGTGGGGTGTGTGTGTGGGGGTGGCATGGGTTGTGTGTCCAAATCTCAGGACGGAATTCACTGATTTGATGCAGTTGTACTCCCATGCTTTTTAAACTTACTAATTTCAAATATCACTTCATCAACAATCTTCATGACATCTCCAACAAGATTAAACCACTAGTTCTTAAAAGTTTAAAGCTCTTGAACCAAAAATATCAGTTAAGTCACAGTCAGCTGCAGGATCCACTATCTAATATACTGGAAAGATAAAACTGTCTACAAAAGAAAAACCATAAAAATAGACATAATAATGAAGCTAGTCATCAACCATTAAAGATTGCCAAACCCAGAAAGGAAAAATAGAAAACAGATAAACATAAGTACTGTCTACCTGTTAAATGTAAAATCAAGGAACAGGAAGCATAGGTAAAAGGCAATGTATAAGGCACAATTCCAAACACCTTTCCAGTATTAAAAAAAAAAAAATTGCTGCTTAATGACAAGGAACCGGAGAAGGGCCAAAAAAATTTATTGTGGATGAGCTTGGCTAAAGATTCTTTACCTCAAATTAGAGACAGCTTGTCTTTCCCTCAAGAAACCTAATTCACTTCTTGCCCTAGATGTTGGTCTCTCATCATGAGCCACTATTTCATTTCTCAAGAACCTGCCTCTCAGAAAAGACTGCACAATCTTACATCATTAGCAAGCAAAAGTTGGGGGAAAAAAAAGGGAATAGAACTAAAATAACAGAAAAACAATCATTTTGGTAATGTATTTGCAGATATTCCAGTGCAAAGCTTGTTAGCTAAAATATCTTACGTCTAAAGGACTAAAGGAGGAAACAAGAAAGATGATTACCTGAATACGATTGCGATGAGAAAAGTTCGATACAGGCCTATGCTCCAACAGTTCTTGAAGTTCTTTTTTCCTTTCCCTCTGGGCTTTTGCCAGCAAATCAAGAAGAGCTTGTCTGCCACACAATTTTCTTATGGCCCTCCTTTCACCAATTTCACAATGATTCCCCGAAGACCCATCAAGCACTAGTTCAATTTGCGAACCAGTTTCAGAAGCTCCTTCGTCTGTTGAAGAGCCACAAGTGCCTGTCTGCTGGCAGTTCACTTGTACCCAATCCATTATTACTCTCACTCGACCGCGCTCGTTTTCATCGAGCCACTGCGCCCTGGAATTGTTGTTCCTATGCGGGATATTAGGCGAATGGTTTTTTGCACCACTGTTCATCCATTCACGGAAAATTTTTCTCACGCGTTGCCTTTCGACTTCTCCAAGATCGGCAGACTGCTCTGATGTAACACTGCTGCTGTCCTCGTGATCATTTTCTGGGCTCCGAGAAAATCTCCCACATTCATTGCGGACGTCATTCGACTCCAAGTTCTCGTTGCCATTGACACTTTCTCTACCATCTAACATAAATGTACCCGCACTGTCAGGATTCGACCCGTCGTTCCTCTGCTGCTGAGTCCTCTCTCCAGCTCTGGCATTGGAATGATTCACCACATGCTCACCCTCAAGCTCCCGCCACAATTGCAAGAGAGAGGATGCCCGGGTGCCTGTTCTGTCCGGTTCACCCCACTGCCTTGACTCTGGAGACCCTGATTCCCTAAGAAAAGAAGAATCAAACACCGAAACGTTGTGTAAACCAGCAATAGCCATTCTATCGTCAGACTCAAAATCTCAATTCGCAACCATGGTAATAATCTCCTGGATCTAACAAGCAAACTATCCTCTTACAGTGCATCCAAAACTTGGATGCTGTTTGCAGCCATCGTCACCGCCAACAAATTCACAGATTCAAATTGACTTCAATCAAGTACCTGCCAAAACTCAGCACCATTAGATCAAAAATGGTTTCTTGTATCTATTGAATCAAAATGGCATGTTCGAGCTTTAAATTCAAATCGACAATATCTGTATATATACCCCCCTCTACTAACAAGTAATCTACAGATTCTTTCTGGAAGAAAGAGAAAAGACTTACAGATCCTTCTTTTTCTCTAAAAAGTAAAACCCACTAACAACACAAGCCAAAATTTCAAAATATTCCACTATCCAAATTTGGAACCAAAAAACACGGCCCTGAAAAATCTCACGAACAAAGACTGATTCTTTCCAACCAAAAACACTGCTTTTACACAAAAATAAAACAAAACCCAAAAATCCACACACAACCGGGACAAAAATATGCAATAGAATCCCGTACGTTAGACATATAAACATAAAAATATAAGAAACCCAAACTTGAAAAACACTCGACCCATTTGCACTTTAGAAAGAATCATATAATGCATTTTTTAAATCAAAAGCAATCACCTAAAAAAAAAGAGCCAAGAACACATGGTTCTTTTCCATACAGAACCAAAACCAAGATTACCTTTTCACCTTTTCCAGTTCTATGCTCTCACAGTAGTACTATAGAAACCAACCCATCAAAGCAAAAACATCACAATATAAATATAACTAATTTGTGATGCATTTGGGAGAGCAAAAAAATGGGATTTTTCTGAAAATAATAAATGAGAGAGAGAGAGATAGAGAGAGAGAGGACACGTCCCCCTTTGATAAACTTCCACAATAGATTTCAGTACTTACACGGAGATTTTGCCGTAATTCTAACGTCTGAATGCTTTTTGGCTGCAAAATGAGGTCTGGACGCGTGTGAATAGTCGTTTTCATTCAACGATATTATGAAACGAAACTTCCAACAGAGTCTTGAATTTAACGGTAAGTTGGGAAGAGCGGTGTCCTTTTACGACGTCGCTTCAGTTGTTGAGGCTGAGGTAGGTGAAATTAAACTATGAGAGCCTTCAAGGGGTTGTTTGCCTGAGTTAATAAATTCGGTTTCCGGTCTTTTATAGGAGTGTCCCCATTTTGATTTTTTAATGCCAGTTTAATGTCCCCCAGCCCTACTACCACTCCCGCAACCCCATCCCAGCTGTCTTTTTATGTGATGGTGATTGTAATTTGGAATTTTATTTTTCTTTTCCAGACCAATCTAGAAGAATAGTACTTCCAAGCTTTTGTGAAAAAAAAAACGAAATTTACTTTTCAAACAAACATGTCATTAACATGAAAAAAAAAAATAAAAGATCTTTTCCAATTTAATTGTAATAATTCCACGTGGATACACTTTATGCTAAATTCCTAATGATAATGCTACTCATAATTTTGAAAATTGAATTCAAAGTCACTCGTTGATATCCAATTTGAAAAAATAGTAATAATAAAACTATTCATTCACCATTACACCCCATAAATTTTTCTCTTTTTTATTTTTTTCATATTATAATATTAAATAAAAATGAATTAAACATCTAATAAAAAAATACTATAGAAAGTGTAATTATAAGATCCAAAACTGTAATATTCTACTATTAAATTATTATATATTTCTAACCATAACAAATTTACCTATAATATTGAGCTAATATTAACTTTTTTTTTTAACTTTAACAAAATGTTTAACAAATTTGAGACCAATATGGCCACATAGGATGATTTATGGTTTATTTTCATTTATCGGTCCACCTAATTAAGTGTAGGGGATAGGTTCGCCTGATTTATATCAAATAGGTCTACTCTACTCAGTCGCTTTCAAGTTGAATTTGCATACTTGAACCTTTCCTAGTTTGGTATTTTCTTGCATTTAGGATACTAATTTACTTTTCAAACAGCAACAAATATTAAAAATATTAAAATAAACGGGTTGGTTGCGGAATTAGGATTTTAAATTTAGCGAAACAAATTATATGAAACGACATATTTAATGACAATTTTATAACTTTCATAGAATTTTCAACTACGAAAAATAAAATTTAAAACAATAATTTTAAAAATTTTAAGAGGCGGGACACTACTCCCGCCCGTAGTTTTGTCCTTGCTAAGTTCAATTGTCAAATCAATAGATGTGACGTAATACTTTTAAAGTGTTAATATTATTCAAAGAAATTAAGTTTTAAAGAAGAAATAAATTTGTACATTATCAAATTATATAACAGTGACGGAAATAACTTTTGTAGTATGTCTTACTTGTTCAACAAATTAGTTAAAAGATAATGTATATCTGAAGAAGATAATGAAATAAAAGTTGTGATTTTGCTCGAAAGCAATTGTCTGTCTTACCTTTCAACCTCTTTCGAATCAACTTTGCAAACATCTTATGATTGTGTTTTCCATTTTAAGTGAATTTCCTACCCTTGTAAACTTCATTTTAAACTCATTGTTAGGTGTGAGAATTTAACAATTAACATAACCCTTTATAAAGAAATAACATTAAAATCAAATTACTTAAATTTTTTATCTATGGATAAAATTTGTTTATAATTATAAATATTATAGTAAAAAAAAAAGGTGAAAAATTGACCATCGACTGTAGTTAATTTAACCATTAATTTGCCATGCCAATAGTACTCTCGTTATCAATTTCACCAAAGCTTAAAGATTAGCCTCCATATGTACTGCTAGTGTTTTGTGATCAATCATGATAAGGTCCCCATATTTTTTTTGAAAAAATAAAACAGTGATCCTAAACGCTTGTAACTGAAAAGCAATAAAGCTTTATTGACCTTTATGCAATCAAAAAGATGTCGGTCATATTTCAGTACCAGTCATGTGTGTCTTTTAACACTTTTGAATGAGCTAGTATTAGCCAAAGATTAGAACATAATCAATGTCCAAGAATTACATAGGAATAACCTCATAACCTTTTATGTCAATGAAGTGCGTAAGCATACGTCGGGATGAAATTAAAAATTTAATATTATAGAGTAAATTATACGAATAAATACATTAAAAGATAATGTTATAAATTTTTTTAACAGAAGGACAAAAGGCATTTAAAAAAAAATCATTTTCTTAAGATAAAAATAAAAATTTTAAATTTTTTTGGGGGATTGGAGAAGGAAGTGAGAAGGCGTGAGAAAATTAAAAATTAAAAAGAAAATATTATCTCCGTCTCTGTCATCTTGTCTGATAAAATTTAAAAAAATAACCTATTTAATTTCTAATATTTATAATTTTTTTATTAATAAAATTATAATATATTAAATAATTTATAATTCTTTTCTTCATATAAACTCCAACTATAAAAAATTAACCTATTGCGGTGCGACGGAGTAGTTGAAGACAAGATGATATGCATGAAAGCACGTTCATACGTGTCTGAGTTGACTCAAGGAGCGGCGGTAATCTGTCTATGATCCCATCGTTTGGTTTCTATAATTTTCTTGGTCTCTAATCTCTGTCCCTTCACTCCATGCTTCAACGGAAGTACTTAAAAGGTGCAGCTGTGATCTGATTTTGAAGGGAAGATTTCTCTTCTTCTACCTAATCCATGAAAGTCCTATTCTTGCCCTACTTTAGGGTACATATCAACTCCCTTAAGCTTTGTACAAATAATATTTATACATGCAATGTGGGTATCATATCAAAGGACTAAAATAAAAAATAAAATCATCTTTTTAATATTTATTTTATTCTTTCCAAATTTTATCCTTATTTTATTCATTTCTTTTGTTTTTATTTTTTCTTTTTCTTTTTTTTCTTCCTCCTCCTCAGTATTTCTTCTTCTTCCACAGAAGATTGAAGCCATTGAAGCTTTGAAATTTGCTAAATTTGCTAAATCAACTGACGAAAACTAAGAGAATGCCCAAAATGAGAAAATAAAACAAAAATTAAGAGAAATGTATGTGCCAAACCAGCACTCACAATATTACCACTTACTAGTAAAAATTTTCACCAAATTACTCTGATTTGTTTGTTTGGTGGCTGAAAGTTTAGTGCTTTTTCATTTTCAACCTGTGACTAAAAAGGCGGAGCAAGATAATGGTTACCGATGGTGAAGACAGAGGGTTCGGTGGAGGAAGTGATTTGCGGTGGTTAGCGACCGAGGAAGTTGGGATAGAGGCTAATTGCACTGAGATTTGGCTCTTGGAGCACAAATTCATTTGATTGAGATGTCTGTCTACTTTTCAAACTGCAAAAATTGCCATTTTAGACTGGTTGCAAGTGTGGCTTCCTTTAGCACATAAAATGAGAAAGCCATCACATGGGCATTTCCCAAAAGTTCAAAAATTTACTTGAGAATTAATTCGGACCAAACAAGAGAAATTGACGCACAACAAACAACACCCACATGACCTGACGAAACCCAGATCAAGAGCAGAGTTTTTGTCAATTGTATCTAGTGGGAAAAGACCAAATCTGGCAAACAACAAAGTTCAAACAAAGAAAAATGTAGAGTACTATTATCGTTTTCGGTGAATACCCAAAAATGCACACTTCAAAATACTAACCATTTTCAGACACCAAGCACAAACCAGAAAACAGCAAGACGAATATGAAGACCCAGAATCCACACACCAGATAATTTAAGTCAACCCACTGAAAAGAACCATAAATCATAACAAGAAATTACGGCGCTCAATTTAAAAAATGAAACTCGACCTAGTTTCAAGTAGCATATAACAAATCCTCGCAAGTCTGTAGAGGTTTCTCTGATTTTAGTGGAAATAGTTGATTTTTATTTCTGGAATCATTACAAGTTTTGAGGCTCTAATGGGGAAGATGAAAAGAATATGAAGAGAGGAAAAGATAGACAAAAAAGAAACTCAGATGAAATTTTTTGAAGAAATTCATATTTAGGAGGAGAAGAAAATAAACAATACAAAGATAATTTTATCCTAAATTAGAGGCTTGACCGTCGGTCAACTAACAAAATAGTAAAATGTAGACGATTAAAAAGTTTGAAAAAATATTTTATATTTTTTTAATTAAAAGACAAAAATTAGATTTTGTAATAGTTGTATAGTCATTAAAATAATTTGCTCTTAATTCAAAAATAAATTTATATTTTTTATAAATTAATACTATATCTAGACAAAAATATCACCATTCTTTTCCATCTTAAAAATCCTTACTTCCTCTCTTTTCTTCCCTTTTCATTTCTTAACCTTTTGATTCACTTACAAATAATTATCAATATTTTTTATTGTAATCAATAAATTATCAACAGTTACTGACATTTTTTTTTTCTTTTGATACTACCTGTTTGATTCTATACCACACAACTTGGCATGTTAACAAAGGTTTAGAAGTGGAGGACGAGAATAACATTTTTATCTAAATACTTAAATATTAATTGATTGGGGTGTAAATATAATTTTAAAAAATATGAATTTAATTCCTCTTATCTGTATGTATTTTTTTTTCTTTCTTTTTTTTTTTTTTTTTTTTTTGATAGTATAGGTGATGAATGTTTTATATAATAATGTTGAACAATAATATATGATGAATTGTGGTTAATGATGAGCCACTCTTGAGCATTGTGCATCGGAAACATGTTCCCATTGTCTACTATTACAAGGACAACCAGCATTAGGAAGGATACTTAAAAACAAAATATTAGAAGAAGAGAACATAAAGATATGGGGTAGGGTGTCACTATATTTGGTGCACCAATGAGTCTTCATTTTCATCGACCAGTTTTTCCACATCAAATTATTTTATTATTTTTCCCTTTACCCTCTATATAATCATATGTAAACATATCTACATCGATGCATGCTAGAGAGAGTGGGTTTCTTTTGTTTCTTCATGCAAGACTAAATTAAATTTCTATCTTATAATATATACATTGTCCAATCTCTACTTTCTCTAGAACAACACCCTCACCCCACCCCCCAATAAAAAAAAGCCTTCAGATCTGATTATTATGAACTTGATTATTTTCAAGATTGGATAAACTTTTGACTTTTGATTTCTTTTTTTAGGTGAACGTTTGATTTCTTACATATTTCGTTAGATATTTATTCGTGCAGTTTTATGTAGAATGGACTTTTTTTTTTACTACTTTATCTCTATTTATTTTAATACAATTTCAAGTTTTCAATACATACAATTTATGCTAATTCAAGGTCAATATTACTTCTTTATAATCGTGCCTCGAAAATAATATAGAATCAATAAGTGTATGCCAAAAAATGAAAAAAAATTCAAAGTGTACTTTTATATTTATCTCGCGTTCTTTCTTTTCCAATCTATAAATCCAAACTCACTTATATATTAATTCAAAATTAGTAAAAAGATATTTTAACCAACTTTAATTAGAGTCAAATAAGACAAAGAAAAGGAATCAAAGGAAAAATAGTAAGCCAAAAGAAATTATGCATATTCTTAACACATCACATTATATTTTGACCAAAGCTAAGTTAGTAAAGAAATTATACTAAACATAAAAAATGCTTAGGAATTCATTCGAATGTGGCAGTAGACCACGATACTGTCAAGAGGAAGAAGGAAGCTAATAATAGAGAAAAGAGCTATGCCTTTTGGCAAATGTTCTTCAAAGATAGGACTTTCCATGTATATGCCAAATATAACTCGTAACCAAACCAGCAAAGATCATGAAATAGTATATTCGCAATAAATTTACCCAAATTTTGAACAACTCAACGGTACAACTTTTTCTTTCTACTTTCTCTCAAAGTGCATGCGCAGCCTTTTCTAAATTTACGACCTCCTTTTCTCTTCAACCTTTTTCTAGTCTCTAATCTTTGTGTTAAAGTAATGTGTGAGCCCACCGATTTCTCTTCTTTTATTGATTTATTGGGCTGTGATTTTTTTTATTTTAATTAGTGGATTAGGATTCAAAAGGCTAAAACAGTTAAGTATTATAAGTTGAGGGGTTAAATGCAATTATTTAGTTATGGAACTTTTATTAATTTTTCATTATAGGATCAGGCATGTTCTGAACGGTTACGTTATTTCTAAAACTATTCTAGAAGAGTGAAGAGAATGGAGAATCTGAGAAGGGATTTGAGCACTTGGCATCAACTCATGGTAAGTTAACTTTCTCCTTGTATTTTATGGTATTTGTAACCTAGGATTGGGATAAATTATTTTTGAATCGAAGTTAGAGTATTAGGGTTCTAAATTGGGAAAAATTGATTTGATGATTAATTGTATTGTTTGGGTTTTAATTGAAGGTAAATAAGTGTTTGGATGCTTGAGTGGAAGCTTTAGGAGGTTCCAAGAGGCTGCATTCAGTAGGTAAGGAAATTGGGTTTTCATGTATTTGGTATTGGTTACTGTTTTCTTCAAAATTAATGAAGTCTCTTGATTTCTTTATGAAAATGGTATTGAGCATGATATGTTAATTGTTATTTTTGTACCAATGGTTATATTCATTGAAAGTTATGAGTTTAAGCTAAGTTTTATGTCTATGTACTGATTTTCTGATTCATGTGATGTTGAATGCTTGTGGATTTCGTTTTGGTAGGGAATTCCCCTACTTTATAAGCTATAAGGCCCTACTAAAGGGATACAATACCTATGATAAGTTAAGGCCCTTCTTCTAATGGGATATAATAATTGGAAGACTGATCACTTAAGCCAAATTAAGTCCCCAAGCATGAATCGTCTTCATGAATTAAACTTTGTTTAAGCATGTTTAAGTATGTATACATGATTTTTTGCGTACAAAATGGTATTTTTCATCATTAAAATGGGCGGTAAAAATTGCGTTTTTGGTCTAAAAAGTTATAGGTTGGATTTTGCGTGTTCTGGAAATCACGTCTGCGCATTCCAGAATACACCCGGCGCCGAGTATACTCTGTTTTGACTCCAGTGCCAGTTTTCTTCTATTGAAGCGATGGTTTTCTCACTTGTTTTGATCACCATTATTGTCACTGAATAAACCACACCAGTTCGGTATTTATGTGCCAAATATGCCTATTTTGATTCAGTAATGAGTAAGGCACTGTTATTTGGACCGGACCGGACCGACCAGTCCTCCAACCGGTCCGGTCTGGTCAATCAGACCGGTTCTCTCAAAAATCGGTGGTTTTTGAGGGAACCGTGTTGGACCGACCGGTCCAACCGATTAAACCGACTTCTTTTTAAAAAAAATTAGGACAATTTTGTAATTTTTGGGGGACAAATTAAATTATATAATTTAATAAATTACTTTAATGTGTTAGATTGTTAGTTATAAACTAAAAATGACTACTTTTAATGATGAATTTGAATATTTATGTCTTTATGGGTTTAAATTATACTATATTATTGATCAATTTTCTTTCAAAAATAATTATTTTTTTAATTTTTTAAATTATAATATTATCGGTTCAATTACGGTCTAATTGCGGTTGGACCATTAAACCGTAAACCAGTAACTTTTCCAGTTCGATGACCGGTCCAGTTCTGAAAACATTGGAGTAAGGTTAAGAAATTCATTGTTCTTCTTTTCCTCCTTCTTCTTTTTCGGGTGATACTCCGAGATCTTCATATGGTGCGACCAACCCACCAGGGAGATATTTTAAGACCCCACGAGTTTTGTTGTACCTTAAATTTATAAATTTTTATGACCAAACGTTTTGTAAATGTATATGTATATATAGCATGCTCAATTCCAGGTATGCCAGATTTCCTTACTGAGCTAGTGAGTTCACCCCTTATTTAACATTTTGCAGGTTCTCAGTTAAATGAGGATGAGTTGGAAGAATGGTTTGAAGAGGATCTAGAGTGATTAGTTGTTTTTCATTTTTGTTCAATTTTATGTATATTTTGTTTTGGATTTAAAAACGATGTAAGGATATTCTTTAAGTATTACTAAAATGTTATGTTTTGGTTATTTATGGTATGTAAGGGTTCGATATTTCTTTTTGAAGCGTTGACATGTCATCCTCAGCTTAGGGGCGTGACATTTAGTGATATCAGAGAAATAGGTTATACTTCTTAAGTTGAAACGTTAGGGCAATAAGCATGAAACTGAGTGGTAACCTATAAGTTTAAAATTTAAGGAAGAGAATAGCATAAGTGGTATTTGAGTATTGTTTAAGGATGTTGATCGTTTAGTAAATTATTTTCTTTTTTGTTTGTCATTTTAGCTCACGAGTAGCATTTCAGCAATGGCATATAGTGCAAGGAGGACTGCTCAGGAGGGTGCGGGAGACAGTGACAGGGATAGACCGGTAGCTATGCGAGCTCGAGGGTAGACTAGCTGAGCTATCAAGGGTCAGAGTTCATCCGCTACTGTGTCAGCACCGCATGGGTCAGGGGATCATTCTATTGGGGTCGAACCTGTTGGGATTCGTGGACTCCTAAACGCGGAAAACATCTACGAATCCCTCCCGAGGACCCAAGTAAACGATTAAGAAGATCTAAGTTTTAAGAATTACCTCTGGTTGTTGTAATCGAAATCCTTCGATTCTGGTTGCGCCGTTGTACGTTCAACCCGAACAATCACCAGACGCTGCAGTATGCGAACGTCTTCTATCGGATACACACCGCGAACTCACTCGATACCCGGGGAGTGCTAGCGCCTAGGGTTTGAGAGGTTTTTTTCTTTCTGGTAGAGAATGGCACGAATGTTCTCAACCGAAAAATTGGACTTGTGAAAAGACAGCTAGGGTTTTCTTAAAAACCCTCGAACCTCTTAGAGTCCAACCCTAATCATATCTTATCATATTCTAATTTAAATTCAAATTAAATTAAACTGATATGATAAGATTCTGCCATTATCTCGGTAATTTAACTAATTATTTTACCGAGTCAGATTCTTATAATCTGGATATCATCCAGATTCATCGAACCTGGTCACCAGAAAAATAACCTAACAAGTTCGCTTATTGTGTGACCCTATAGGTTCATTTAACACCTGCGAGTGTGCCTAAATCATATTTAAATGGCCCACAAGTTATAAGCGGTTTCTAGCAAAACATTATAACTATCCAGGTTAAATGAAGATCGGTGATCTCTTTGAACCAAACCATAATTTTATATTTAGTCCTTTTGTCACACGATATCCAGATTAAGCATAAGGCACGGAGCATGTCATCCTTATTAAGCTTAATCAATTATTTCTTGATTTCATAGTAGACTGTTCAAACAAATGATATCAATATCTTAGATTGATATATTTGAGCACGGACATGCATTTTAACGATCTAACTTATCAAGGGGCCCATGGATATCTCTCCCATAATCGAGAGGGACAAATTCCTTCACAATCAATCATATTCCTTTCCTTGATTTATTCTATATCCAACGAGTAGTCTAATTTATTATCCTGGTTAAAGACAACTTTAGACAATGTCAAAATATAGAATTTATCAAGTAAGAAACTATGATGAATTTAGGTCGAAGGACTTTCAATATTATTATGGCTAGAAAGTACTTATGACATATTCCATGAAGTACTCTCACAGTGGGTCATGTCCAATACAATGTTCTCTAACATTTATTTATGTCTTGACTCGATATCACAAATATCCATGGCCAGTAAAACATAGCCATCAAGTCACAAACATATTAATCTTAATTTATTATTATTCCAATAATAATAATCGATCGAGGACGCTTTAGAATAGTCATTGTATTCATTGTAGGGTTTTACTATCAAGTCACGTACTTGATGACCAACAAAACAAAACTCACTATTCATGGAAAGGAAAGCCTCATATTATTATATAAAACATAATGACAATTGTATAAGTACAAATTGACTCTAGGGCATATCCCCAACAGAACCGCCCTCACCTCCCCCATTTATGCCGTCAGCTACTACGACAGTGCTATCAGTCACAATCGCGCCTGGTCCTAGTGCACCGATAGACATGCCGACTGTATTAGCTATGGTGGCTCAAGCGATGCAGAATCAGCAGTTGCTATAGCAGGAGCATATCAAGATTCAACAGGAATAGCTTAGATTGCAGGCGGAACAACAACAGTTACAGCGAGACCAGGAGCGTCAATTCCAGAGAAATGACTCAGGAGCTCGGTCGCTTTACAAGCGGATGAAAAGAATGGGACTCTCGACATTCAATAGTATGGGGCGGCCAAAGAGAGTGTAAGAGTAGATCGAAGAATTGGAACGATCACTTTGAAACGATGGAAGTTCCAGAGGATATCAAACCGAATGTGGTAGGTCCGTTTCTAGTTGGTGAAGCGCTGCAGTGGTGAAAAGGGGTAAAGCCCATTTATTACCAAGGAAGCGAGCCGTTTACCTGGGAAAAGTTTAGGGAGATATTTCTGGAACAATATTTCCCGGACACTTTCAAGATCGAGAAGGAGAATCAGTTCTTTGGGTTGGTTCAGTCAAAGCAGATGAGTCATGAGTGTGACCGACTACGCAATCAAGTTTAACTCGTTGGGCAAGTATGTGCCTGCAATTGCTCGAGACCCCATTTCGAGGACTAACCAATTTGTGCATGAATTGTTGGTTAGGATTCGTGGAAAGTTATCTGCAATCAGGCCTAGTACCTACAAGGAGACTTATCAGAGGAGTTTGGACATTGAAGCTGAGTTTAGGAGATTGGATGCAGATAGGGACAAGAAGAGACCCAGGTCAGTGTTTAGCCAGGGGCAGGGGTCCAGGCCAGCGGTCAATCAGGGTCAGAGCACCAAATTAGGATTCAATCAGGGTCAGAGGTTTAGACCGACATCGTCGGGCCAGCCTAATGCTAAGAGGAAAGCTTTTCCTAGTCATCCTAGGCCAACTTTTTCAGAGGCACAGACAGTGAGTACGGCAAACCTACAACTTCGAATGCCGGCACTTTATTTAAGGAATGCCCAACTTGTGGCAAGAGGTACTTGGGGGAGTACTGATGGGCGCTTGGAAGCTGTTTCAGATGTGGCAAAATGGGTCACAAGATTAGCCAGTGTCCTGAACCAGTGGCAAATCCGACCCAAGCAGCAGTTAGTGCTCAGGCGCCTAAGACAGAGGAGCAGCCGCAGAAGAGTAATGCTCGGGTATTTGCCCTTACCCAGGAGGAGGCTGATACAGCTGATGACGTGGTGACAGGTATACTTCTGATTAACTATGTGCCTGCTATTGTGTTATTTGATTGTGGAGCATCGCATTCGTTCATATCCGTAGGTTTGCTAAGGCCTTAAAGTCAGGTCCTACTTACCTAGTTGACTCCTATAGAGTAGCATTACCCAATAGAAAAGTTCTAGTGTCTAACTTGGTACATAAGGGATGTCGGGTAGCAATTGGTGATGAGGAGCTTGATGCAAATCTAATCCAAATTAATATGGTTGATTTTGATGTGATTTTGGGTATGGACTGGTTGGCTAATAATCATGCGTTAGTGGATTGCTGAGAGAAGATGGTACAATTTGCCTTGTCGGGTAGAGCTGTCTTCTATTTCCAGAGTGAGGGTAGAGTAGTGGGCAATAAGTTTATGCCAGTGATTTCCGCGGTTAGAGCTCGTAAGAATCTGCGCCAAGGATGCAAGGCTTACTTAGCTAGCGTGGTGGATGTAAAAAAGCAAGAATCGCGAATTAATGATATACCAATAGTGAATGAGTTCCAGGATGTGTTTCCAGAAGATCTGCTAGACGTACCACTTGAGAAAGAGGTTGACTTCGAAATCAACTTAATTCCAGGAGCAGAACCAATTTCGAAAGCGCCATATCGCACGGCACCAGCTGAGCTACAGGAATTGAATGTTCAACTTCAGGAGTTGTTAAACTAGAAGTTCATACGTCATAGTATGTCTCCATGGGGTGCTCACATATTGTTTGTGAAGAAGAAGGACGGAAGTATGAGGATGTGCATCGACTATAAGGAGCTGAACAAGATCACGGTGAAAAATAAATACCCACTTTCCAGGATTGATGACCTATTTGACCAATTAAAGGGAGCGAATGTGTTCTCTAAAATCAATCTACGTTTCGGGTATCATCAGTTGCGGATCAAACCTAAAGACATACCAAAAAGCATCTTCCGAACTCGGTATGGGCATTATAAGTTTCTAGTTATGCCATTTGGATTAACTAACGTGCCAGCAACTTTCATGGAGTTGATGAATCGGGTCTTCAAGAATGAGCTGGACAGGTTCGTGATGGTATTCATAGATGATATCCTAGTATATTCTCCGTCTGATGAAGCGCATCGGGATCATCTAAAAGTGGTATTGCAGAGACTTAGAGAGCAGAAGTTGTATGCTAAATTCAGCAAGTGTGAGTTCTGGCTGGGATTTCTGAGGAGGGGATCTCTGTTAATCTTAGGAAGATTGAAGCAATAATTGATTGGCCCAAGCCAACCAATGCAACGGAAGTTAGAAGCTTCTTGGGGTTAGCTGGATACTACCGGAAGTTCGTGGAGGATTTCGCTAAGATCGCTACTCCATTGACTCAGTTGACTCAGAAGAAAGTTCAGTTCAAGTGGAGTGAAGCTTGTGAGAAGAGTTTCCAGGAATTGAAAAGGTTACTGACGTCGGCACCTGTGTTAGCACTACCGTCAGAGGCAGGGAGATTTTCTATCTACAGTGATGCTTCGAAGAACGGATTGGGCTGTGTGTTGATGCAGAATGGTAAGGTGATTGCCTATGCTTCTCGACAGTTGAAGCCCTACGAACAAAATTACCCGACTCACGATTTGGAGTTGGCAGCCGTAGTGTTCGCGCTAAAAATTTAGCAATACTATTTGTATGGGGAATCATGTGAGGTCTTCACCGATCATCAGAGTTTAAAATACTTATTTACGTAGAAGGAGCTTAACATAAGGCAGAGGCGGTGGCTAGAGCTGCTTAAGGATTACGATTTGAAGATCAGTTACCACCCTGGAAAAGCTAATCGGGTAACGGATACTCTTAGTAGGAAGAGGTCTAGCACTTTAGCAACTCTACTCACAGATCAAGATCGATTCATCGCAGAGTTTGAAAGGTTGGAATTAGAAGTAGTGCAACCGACTTCAGGATGTTTGGCTACTATGGTGGCACAATCATCTTTGGTGGAAAGAATCAAGGGGGCTCAGTCGGAGGATGTGGAATTAGAAAAAGAGAGAGCAGTAGCTCTTCGAGGAAATCAGTTGGACTTTCAGATTTATGCGGATGACAGTCATCGTTTCAGGGGCAGATTATGTGTTCCCGATGAGGAGGCATTAAGGGCCGAGGTACTCAAGGAAACGCATAACTCGAGGTTCTCAATTCACCCAGGAGGAACCAAAATGTATCGGGATCTCAAGAAGTATTATTGGTGGAATGGTATGAAGTGGATTATAGCAGAATATGTATCTAAGTGTTTGGTATGTCAGCAAGTTAAGGCGGAACATCAAAGACCTGCTGGATTACTTAAGCCTTTGGAAATTTTGGTATGGAAGTGGGAGCATATCACGATGGATTTTGTCATTAGGTTACCTAAGACCAAGACGGGAAAAGACACTATTTGGGTGGTGGTGGATCGTCTAACTAAGTCAGCGCACTTCATACCTATGAAGGTAACAACTTCTATGGAGGAGTTGGTCAAAATGTACATGGATGATATTGTTAGGTTGCACGAGGTGCCAGTGAGTATAGTGTCAAATAGAGATACCAGATTTGTGTCCCGATTTTGGAAGAGTTTCAACAAGGCCATGGGAACCACCGTCGCACTTAGTACGGCGTTTCATCCTCAAACTGACAGTCAGACAGAGAGGATAATTCAGAAATTAGAGGGTATGTTGTGGGCTTATGTGTTAGACTTCAAAGGAAGCTGGAGTGACAGTTTGGCAGTGGTAGAGTTTTCATGCAATAACAGTTATCAAGCCAGTATTGGAATAGCACCGTATGAAGCTCTTTATAGACGGAAGTGTAGGCCTCCAATTTGTTGGGATGACATAGAGGAAAGAAGTATAACCGGACCAGAGTTAGTACAGATTATTTCGGATAGAATATTGGTTATTCGGGAAAGATTGAAAGCTGCCCAGGATTGTCAAAAGAGTTGGGCTTACAGCAAACGAAGGCCATTAGAGTCTTAGTGTGGTGAGAAAGTATATTTGAAGGTGTCCCCTACAAAGGATGTAATGAGATTTGGTAAGAGTAGGAAGTTAAGTCCAAGATATGTAGGACCGTATGAAATCCTTGAGAGAGTAGGAGATTTGGCTTACAGGTTAGCTTTGCCGCCAGCATTATCCAGGATACACAACATTTTTCATGTATCCCAACTTCGACGGTATGTTTTGGACCCAAATCATATTTTAGAAATGTTGCCTTTGCGAGTACGTGAAGACTTGACTTATGAGGAGGTACCGGTAAGGATCGTGGATAGGAAGCTGTAAGTTCGTGGATAGGTGCATGCCAAAACAGAACGAGAAATGATTTGGGAGTTAGAGGAAGATGCATGCCAAAAGTATCCGTTCCTGTTTGAGGACCAAGGTGCATAAGTTTCGAGGACGAAACTTTTTGTAAGAAGGGTAGAATGTGAGCCCACCGACTTCTCTTCTTTCATAGGCTTATTGGGCTGTTGGTTTTTTTATTTTAATTAGTGAGCTATGGTCCATAAGGCTAAAACAGTTAAGTATTATAAATTAAGGGGCTAAGTGCAATTATTTAGTTAGGGGGCTTTTATTAATTTTTTATTATAGGCTCAGGCATGTTCTGAACGGTTACGTTGTTTTTTAAACTATTTCAGAAGAGGAGAAGAGTGAAGAGAAGGGAGAATCTGATAAGGGACTTGAGCCTTTGGCATCAACTCTTGGTAAGTTAACTTTTCCCTTGTGCTTTATGGTGTTTGTAACCTAGGATTGGGATAAATTGTTCTTGAATCGAAGTTAGGGTTTTAGGGTTCTAAATTGGAGAAAATTGATTGGCAGATTAATTGTATTATTTGGATTTTAATTGAAGGTGAATAAGTGTTTGGAGGTTGAGTGGAAGCTTTAGGAGGTTCCAAGAGGTTGAATTCAATAGGTAAGGAAATTAGGTTTTCCTGTATTTGGTACTAGTTACTGTTTTCTTCAAAATCAATTATATCTCTTGATTTCTTTATGAAAATGGTATTGAGCATGATATGTTAATTGTTATTTTTGTACCAATGGTTATATTCATTGAAAGTTATGAGTTTAAGCTAAGTTTTATGTCTATGTACTGATTTTCTGATTCATGTGATGTTGAATGCTTATGGGTTTCATTTTGGTAGGGAATTTCCCAACTTTATAAGTTATAAGGCCCTACTAGGGAGATACAATACCTAGGATAAGTTAAGACCTTTCTTTCAATGAGATATAATAATTGGAAGATTGATTAGTTAAGCCAAATCAAGTCCCCAAACATGAATCATCTTCGTGAATTAAACTTTGTTTAAGCATGTTTAAGTATGTATACATGATTTTTTGTGTACAAAACGGTATTTTTCATCATTAAAGTGGGCGGTAAAAACTGCGTTTTTGGTTTGAAAAGTTATAGGTTGGATTTTGGGTGTTTTGGAAATCGCACCTGTGCATTCCAGAATACACCTGGCGCCGGGTACACTTTGTTTTGACTCCGGTGCCGATTTTCTTCTATTGAAGTGATGGTTTTCTCACTTGTTTCGATCACCATTATTGTCACTGAATAAACCACACAAGTTCGGTATTTATGTACCAAATATGCCTCTTTTAGGTAATGAGTAAGGTTAAGAAATTTATTATTCCTATTTTCCTCCTTCTTCTTTTTTGGGTGATACTCCGAGATCTTCACATGATGCACCCAACCCACCAGGGAGATATTTTAAGACCCCACGAGTTTTGTTGTATCTTAAATTTCTAAACTCTTATGATTAAACGTTTTGTAAATGTAAATGTATATGTAGCATACTTAATCCCGGGTAGGCCAGATTTCCTTATAGAGCTAGTAAGCTCATCTCTTATTTAACATTTTGCAGGTTCTTAGTTAAATGATGATGAGTTGGAAGAATGGTTTGAAGAGGATCTAGAGTGATTAGTTGTTTTTCATTTTTATTCAATTTTATGTATATTTTGTTTTGGATTTAAAAACGATGTAAGGATATTCTTTAAATATTACTAGAATGTTATGTTTTGGTTATTTATGGTATGTAAGGGTTCAACATTTTATTTTTGAAGTGTTGCCATGTCATCCTCGACTTTGGGACGTGACATAATGACTTAATTATTAAAAACATATCCTATATCTAAATTCTTGATTGAATTCACGAAGAAATAGAAGTAAGAAATTAAAATTAGAAAGGACAAATTATATATGTTAGAGGATAAAATTATAGTTTGTGAAAACTTTCTAAGAAGGTAAATGGTAAAATTTAAAAGATCTTTATAAAAAAAAATTCATTTTTAGAGTAAAAATAAAATGTTTATCCCCCTCCATTGTCTCAATCTCTGAATTCACGTCTCATTTGACATAATATTCTTGGATAAGGGGAAGTTCTGAAGGTGAATCTCCCCACCTTATCAGAGACCCCTCGTTTATAATATTTCAACAAAAAATTATTATCACACAAAATCGAACTCGTGTTGTCGAGATGTCTCCACTCCAATCCACTTCCTGCCTATCTATGCCCCTGGCTTTGATATGATATTCTTAAAAATTGAAGTAATGAGGAAAGGCCTAGGCTAGTCTTTCCGCCTGCCAAAGGGAAGCCCTGGGCTACAATTCTTGATTTAGCGGGATCGGAGCAGTGATGAGCTTTGGAAAATGCCGTCAATTACTTCACCAAAATCCCATTTTTCCTTCAATTTAATATGGAATGAATATGCTCAAAAACTGTGATTGATGAACCCATTGGGCCGCCTTTGCCGTGCTTACTGTGACGCAACATTGCTAGACATTGGGCCTTGAATATACAATTCAGAGCTTGGATAGTTGGATTGTTTGGGTAGGGATTGGGCCTTCTTTGTTTAACCATTGAATCCTAAAACGGCAACAATCTCTCCCCACACTGCAGGCTAGGGTTTACATTATGGATTTCTTGTTTCGCAATTTCGTCGTCCGAAATCTCCATTTGGGTTTGAGCTTCTGATTACTGATTTCAATTTTCGATATGCAGGGAGAGGTGAAAGAATATCTTGACACAGTAGGGTTTGAATTTGAGGACTTAATGGAGCAAAGAATCCCAAGCATTTCAAAACCAAAATTCTTCAGTACGCTTATTTAGCTTTCGAAACGTTCGATCACAAGGAATCAATTGGTTTCTATCCCTTCAGCCTTTTGGGTTGGTCGATTTGGTAATTTGTGGTTCATTTCAATCTGAAAATATTGAAGAATTAAAAATATATATAGATAAGTAAGGGATGAGTTTGATCTATTGTATCTATATGGAAAATTAATTAATTCAATCTATTATCTTTTATATTTTGGAGGTTTATGTCTTTTTCTTTTTCTTTTTCAACTTTTTAGATCCTCTAATTATTATTTTTGTGCCATTTTGATCATTTTATTATGATTTTGTAGAATATTTAAAAAATGATTAAAACTGCACAGAAATAATAGTTAGAGAATCTAATAAATTGAAAAGAAAAGAAAAAGAATCAAAATTATCAAAAATAAAAATTAAAGGATTGAATCGGCTTATTTTCTAAGTATACTTGTAAAGCATATATAAATTTCACAAATTAATAATCTAATTGTTAGATTTTCTATAAAATTTAAATATATATATATTAAATTTTAATCACACCGAATATAATTTGTCATTTTATCGAGTATTTAAATAATGTTACATTGTAGTATTTTCTTAATTTAAAATATGTGACTATTAAATTAATGATATATCTATTCATTTAACTTGTATAGTATGAAAGATTAAAAAAATTGTTATTAAAATGATTACATTAACCATTCTATTGGATCAATTAAAAGCAAAATTAGGATATCAACGATGCAAATTAATTAAATTTTAGAAATATTTATTGATTAAATTATTAATTTTTTTCGTTAAATAATAAATTTTTCTTAAATTTTTATTCCAAAATTTCTCCTAAGTTTAAAGTATATTTGCGTTGAATTATTTTATTATTTTTTTCTTTTAATTTTTATTAAATAATAAACTTTCTTAAAGAATCTATTCCCAAGTTAGGAATAATTCCTTTATTAATTTTTTAATTTTTTATTTACTAACCGTTTTTAACTTGAAATAAATTCCACTATAAGAATTTGCATACCAATTCCATCCCAAGAGTTGGAACGGATTTTTTAATTAATTTTTTTATTTTTATTAAATAATATATTTTTAAGTATTTATTTTGAATTTATTCTAAATTTTAATTAAATTTGGAATAGATTTACAACGAATACTTTTAAATTCATCTTAAATCCATTTGAAATTCTTTCAAATTTGGAGGCCAATTTTTTAACTATTTTTATTACTTAAAAAATTAGCCAATTCAAACTCTTAACTTTTATGTTTTGGAGGTTTAGGTTCCGTTTCTTTTTTTTTTCAACTTGTTAGATTCCCTAACTATTATTTGTGTACCGTTTTGGTCCTTCTATTAGAGTTTTATTAGTTAGATGATCATTTGACTAACTGAATCTTTAAAAAAATGACCAAAATTGTATAAAAATAATAGTTAAGGGATCTAAACAATTGAAAAAAAAGAAAAAAAATTTAAATATCCAAAACATAAAAATGAAGAGATTAAATCGACTAATTTTTCTATCTGTATAAATAAAATAACCTATTTATATAAATAGAGGAGACTTTTATGATCACTGACCCTAAAATGGAAATCAAAGTAAAACCTTACTAACTCCATCTTTCTCTTTGCAATAAATATGCATGAACATCTCACTTATATGTCAGTATTAGTATAAAAGTTTCAATAAGTAGCTATCAGACAACCGGTCGCAAAACAACTTTGATTGAGGCATTTATACAAGTTTCTATAAATTTATCATTTTTAACATGATAGTTGATTTGATAAAAATGATAAATTTTACTATATTCATTTCACAATATAAGTCGTTTTAAACTTATATATATGAATTAAAGGTCCATATATTTCAGACAATTTTAAAACTAAATTTTCAAAAATATCCCTAATTAAGTTTTTGTTTACTTTGGTGTTTGAAGAGAGTTGTGTCATAATTAGTAGAAATGGAGAAATCGCAAGGAGGGACAAAAATGAAAAAAAAATTATAAAACGACTTATATTATAAAAAAAATTTCAAGACTTATATTGCGAAACGAAAGTAGTAATAAAGACGTAACATAAATTATAATATTTGTAACTTGAAACTAATTTGATAAAAGTTATAAGATAGTAGAAATTATCTATTCTATTTCTAATTTAGTTTTTGTCTTAAATTATCTGTCTCATTAGGAAATTAAGATTTAACATACTACTAAATTTATCCCCATTTAATAATACTCTATTTTTCAAACATATTAAATAATTTCTCTCCCAACAATCTAATCCCATTTAAATAACAGAAAAGAGAAGCAATTTGGAGTACACCAAAGTTTTAGAATTTGAATACTTCTTAAGAAATAGAGATAGAATAAATTAAATTTTAAAGGTAAAAATGAAAGTAAATATTTAATTAACAAAAAAAATTACTTATTTTAATACTCATGTAATCAGTTAAATAAGATGAATAATTTGAGACGGATAGAGTAATTATATTACTATTTCATCCAATCTATACGGGTCACTATTTCCTGCTTCTGTACCACACCCCATACCTTGGTTGGTTTGGTGAAGTAGGAAGTGTACATGTGAATTTGGGGTCACGTAAGTTCTGTACGAAACTTGTGCGGCAATTTAATGGCTCAAATTAAAAATAGCAACAATCCAATGCTAAAAAAAGGGTCATACGTAAAAAAGATCGTTTAGTAAAATGACGTCATTTTGATTATTCTAAACAATTTTGTTTTAATATTCATATAATGATATGTAATGTTTATAAAATCGTTAAAAATATTCATTAAATTGCTGGGCAAGTTTCGTACAGAACTTGTGCATCCCGAATTGGTAATTGGCTGGCGATGTTATCAAAGCTATTCTACTCCCACCAAAGCAAAATTTTTATAAAATAATTAAAATGTCCTTGTGGCCAAAGCAAGAATAATTAAAAAAAAAATTTAATGTCATTGTGGCCAAAGCAAGATTTAAAAAAAAAAAAAAGATTTTCATTAAGTGCATTTCACAGTCTGTATTCTTTTTCACCGCCAAATCTCTCCATCCCACCAGAAATCCAAGTATAACTTCTCCATTTTTGAAGTTACACTACTGTCTTGGCCTAATGAACCTATCGGGGGAAAAAAATTATATTATAACAAAATACCCGGTTAGATTATTTTTAAAACTAATTCCTAAAGTGTGGTAGATTTGGAAAAAAATCCCAATATAGGAAGGTTTCATGTTAAACAGATCTTATTCTCATAATGCAATGTTATTGATTTTCTGAATTTAGAAAAGAAGAAAAAAAAAAAGATATTAATGATTTGTACAATTCATTGTCAAGATGCATGTTTACGGTGAGTTTCGTTGGAGTGAAAGTGGGAAGGAAAAGAAGAGGGGAAGTAAAGTAAGAAATAAATGTGTGATTTACTTAGTTTGATTAGAGTGATTGGAGGGGAAAGTATATGGGGAAAGTAAATGTGTGATTTACTCATTTTTTTGTCCTAGTATATTTATTTTATTACAATTCTACCTTACTTTGTAATTTTTTATGAATTAGCCATAGGGATATAATAGTAATTCAATAATTATTTCCTCATTTTATACCTTACAATAAACGTAAATCATATTTATTTCCGTTCCACTCTAACCAAATAGGATGAAAATAATTATATTTACTTCCCCTGATCGAAGTAAAATATTTCACTCCCCTTTTCTCCTTCTCCTTCCCTTCGCAAACCAAACTCACCCTTAACAACACAATGAATCCCCTCCTTCCACAACTTCCAATTTCTCTGCACATACGAACCCCTCCTTTCTCCCCTCCCAATTTTTCTGCACAAACCCCCTTCTTCCTCCCCTTGTCCAATTGCTAACTGCTACTCAAATAAGAGAGAAAATTATCACTGTAATATGTTAGCTTGTCGAATTTAGTAGTTGTGAGAATTAACATAATGCAAAATTTGGTTTAAATTTTTGCATTTTTAGATTTTCAATTGCGCTAAAAATTGTATCATTTTGAGAATGCAACTTCTCAAGAGGGGATCGCATTCTCAAAATGAGATCTTTCTAAATCGAAAATGTTCTCCAAAGATATCCAATTTTATGAAATTTTTGGGAAGTCATAATGCTTCAATATTGTATTCAACTACACTAGCGTCTCAAACTCTCCAAAAAAAATGAGTTTGGAATCAAAATTATTTTGTGTAAGACACTAATAATTAGCTCAAATTCAATTAACTCAGCAATTAATAGGTTCGATCTGCCAGCAGAGATCATATGTCTTGTCAAGAGGCTTGGAAGTTGGAAACATAGAGCAAATCAATTACAATTACAATTCAGAAAAAAACCCCTAAAAATTAGTGGATTATAAAAACAATGAGTACCAAACCACTCGACTAGAAATGCAAATTACAATATAAACAAGAAAATGAATATCACACTGATTTTGCGATTGACAGCTGAACAAAGAGAACGATGAAAAAAATATATATATATTAAAAATGAGCAAAACCATAGTTCAAGAACGTGAATTTCACCATAAATCTATTTCACAGGGAGCCGTCTCGAGGATCTTTGATGAAGAAGTGTAAAGCATCACAGGGGCACACAAAAGCTTTAAAGTTCGATGATTCGACTTCCACGCTCCTACCTTGAACCTTATTCTTGCCCTCACTCGAACCTCGACCTCGACCTCGCCTAAGTTTTTCTCCCTCCTCAGATTCTTGGCAACGCCTGGAAATAGAGTAGTATCTTTAGCAACCAGATTTATCCACAAACGAGTCGCATTTCTGTGAGGCTGATAGAATGGCTGGAGAGTGTTGAATGCCAGTATCTCGTCATCATATAACACTTTGGCCTCAATTGAGTCATAGTAAATTGAGACTTTGCTGTTGGGATTGTATGCTCTTAGCTCAAAATTAAAGGTTGCATTGAGCATATCATGGCTCAAATTATAGTTGTGAATTGAGGCAGATTCAATGGTGTAGACGAGTTTTCGAGGCCTAACAGCTGACCAGATGATGAGTACTGCTAGGCCTACGAGGACAATCAGTGCTAGCAAGACGACAGCAATGATTCTTAGAAGACTTGAGTGTCTTGGCCCCGTGGCACGTGTTGCTGGTGTCTGATTTGCCATTAGGCCAGAAATCAAGTTCTCGGATGAAGGGCTTGTGCTGGAAACTTCAGTTGTTTTATACAGGGGAAAAGGTTGAGAATGTTTTGCTTTGAGAAGCTACAAGCCATGATCTTCTTTTATTAAAATAGTATCTTCAACATTTCTGGGAAGAAACAAGAAGAGTAGTTGGCTCCATGGCCTGTTCTTTTCTGCAACTTTCACTTTTTGTATCTTGCTTGGAACTAAAGATTTCTGGTTTTAGCAGAAAGTAGAGATGAATATGCTTATCTTGCAGGGCTTAAAAGAAGAATCGAAGCCAACCAAATCTAATCTTTACATCGAAAGATAGAATTTCAACTCTCATTGGCTGTTCTTGCTTTGCCTCCAAGGTGTTCCAAACCATTGGAGGTCTCCTTTATCTCTTCTTCACACATAGAATCTGAAATCATTGTCGTAAGGTCTCTAAATGAACAACTACTTTGAAGCCGCGGTTCAGTTTCGATAGTCCCCAATGAGAAATACATAAGAAATAAGCTGCAAAAGACAAAAAATATACCTTTGCAAAAGTAATTAGATTTTGCAGATATTGTGGATCTTGTTTTTCTTGCTTTCTGTATGCACGCATGTCTTAGTGGAATGGCTTGGAGAAATTTTACTGCTATCCACCGGATTGTCTTTGTTTATCACTGTTTGATGGCATATTCCAAACATATATAGCCCAAGGACATTCTTACAAGTCAAAACTTCGAAAGATGAAAATCAAATTAAACTGATACAAAAGAGATAAAAAAAGACCACATCTCACCATAGTGGGATTGGATCCATGACATATATGGATTTGAAAAAGCCATTTTTGAAGATTGGATTATGCCTCTCTCTCAACTTCTGAGCTCAGATTCCCAGAATAAGGTATTATTCTCATTACCAAAATTCTGGGGTCTATTCCCAAAAGTGATCCTCCAACTTAAATTGGGGAATTTTCTCACATGACAAATCAAAACCCTTTTCAATTTCTTGCACACTTAAGTTGAAATGCAACGCAGACAAGTGTCCCAATTAGAAATTGGACAGAGAATTTCATGGCAAAATCCACCAATGGCACTAAGATTATGGATGTCTAGATCAGTGCATTCATTGGTGCTCTTTGGTGCTTTGTCTGCGTTGCATTTCATAATTCAAAAGTTCTTTTTTATGGCAATGAACAGCGTGGAGCGCGTGCAATTTGCCATTAGAACTGCAGGGATTATTAAAGTTTAGGGCAGGCAAAATAAAATGAAAAAGTAATAAAAAGTGTGGTTATCGAATGTGGAGCAATGGAGGTGGTCGCCGCATATCCCTTAGAAGATTCCATCCTCTGCAAACCTGTGGGAGAAGTAATTAAGCATATTCTGCAGTGCCAAAATCCCTCTCTGCATATATAAAGGCTTTGATCATTGTACCAGCAATAGTGCCCCCTTTGACAACCTTTATATGAGTTGCTCCAATGTGTCTAAGACACCCTCTTACAAGTTCATCATGAAGCCTCTACTTCCCGTGGGTGGGGGTGGGGTGGGGGTGGTCTTAGGTTTTTGTAACATGAATCTGTCTCAATGGGTGGAGAAGTGAGAACACTTTGAAGAACTTCAATCAACTTTCTCCCACAGGGCAACTTCAATCCTTTGGCAACAAATTTCTTCTCTGAAATTGAATCTTGCTTCTTCATCGTGCTATTTCGGCCTCAGACCTCTGGCGATTCCAGGATGAATGGCAAGTTTTGATTCTATAATTTTTGTTTATTTTTGCAGTAATCCCAACTGAAATAATGTTCTAGAACTACGTCGTGATCATCATGTTTGTGTAGTTCCGTTGGTTTTCCAGGCATGGAGATGCGTTTGTTTTTCGAAAATATATCAGCAGAAGAAGTAACCATAGTGGAATGTCGAAATTATGCTCCATTAGTACTACATTTGTACTACATTTGTACTACATTTGTACCTTCCTGTCATTGTTATTTTGTTTTTTGCACTAATCCATTTGCAGTTATATGATCAGATGATTCACAAATACGCTAATAGTATACTTGCGTGAGCAAGAGATGCAAGCAAATATGGGACTTGCATCTCCAAACTCTCTGCTTCTTTCCATTATACAAATCGGGTTTACTACAACGATCCCCTGCTAAAAAGTTACTTCCTCCGTCCTCTCTTTATCTGTTAATTTTAATCGATTCATAAGTTTTTATAAAAAATAAAAATTTTTAATTAATTAATCAACATTTCTTATTTTACCTTAAAAAATTTCTCTCTTTATTAAGGAATAATCAAATTTCAAAATTTTATATATTATAAGCATATTTAATTTACTTTTATTTCTCACTACAAGTGTAGAAATATTCACTGTATTAAAGAAAGATATTTGTGAAAAAATAACAATTAATATAATCTTAATTTATTAATGAAACAGATAAATTGAGATAAAAGTTTTAATTTTAATAGACAAATAAAAAAGATAAAAAGAATATAATTTATAATATTTTTTATCAAAAGACAAATTTTAAATTTTAATTCACATTCATATACCTAAAAAATTAAAAAATGTAAGTGCTGTGATTGAAATGTTTTGAGCTTGATCTAGTTTATTATTATTCTTCTTCTCTCCCAAACATATAAGATTAGACTATAATATTTTTGAACCAATGATGTGTAAGAAATATGGGCATCAAGTGCGACGTTACTGAAATTGGGTAGAAAACAGGGATCGCAAAACTAGAGGCATATGAACTAATGATACTCTATAAGAAGATTTCCAAGTCTACAACAAGTAGCTTTGTATGTAAGGATTTGTCATAATGAGGTGGTAATATACTTTTTAATTTATTAGAAAAATTTTTAATAACTCAAATAAAAAATCTTCATTATATCAAAATATATTTTTTTAAAAAAATATAATGATACTCTATAAGAAATTATTTACTAGACTTAATACCTAATAAGAATTGAACACAAACACCTATTACATTCTCTTATGTAAATCAAGTACAAAACTTATTGTGCTAAAATGTTATGGAAAAAAAAAAAGAATGAAACTAAAAAAATCTATTTCATACTAAAAACTATCATGTTCACTCCATTCTATAATATAAGTCGTTAGAAACTACTTTTGCTGTCTCAAATTATAAGTCGTTTGAGACTTTTCAAGAAGGTTTTAAAGTTATTTTTATATTTTTGTTCTTATTTATTATTCTCTTTCCCTCTCTTTCTCTCTCATCTCTTCTCTTATTTCCAAAACATTTAAATATGAGTGTTTTAAGAAGAAAAAATATAAAGTCATCTTATTTTTAAGAATTTTAATATGTATTAAATTAAATTAAATAACTTATATTATGATACGGAGAGAGTAATTGTTAGTGTAATTAAAGTACTAATTAAAAGTGCAGTCAGTCACTTCTTTTTTCTTTTTAACATAAGGATGGGCAATCAGTTTGAAATTACATTATGCGAAAAAAGTATTGTAGAAGAAATAGAAAAGTGCAGTAAAAAAGTGATAAAGAAAAGGCATAACAATCCTCACTCCTCAGGTCAATTAAACTTCCGGTTTAAAGGCTCCTAAATAACAAATAAAATATTCTAACTTCATCTCATAATTAGAGTTTTTTTTTTTTTTACTAATTTTGATAGGCTAAATATCTATAGAATTTCTGATACAGTTTAATATTGTTAAGTTAATCAATATTGATATCGCTTAGATATTAGAAATGGTATTGATAAGAGGTTCTCTACTATTCCGTATATCAAAAGCAATTATGTATATAATGAATAAAAAGAAATGTATGAAAAATATATTTGTTTTTTTTATATTTTTTAGATTAATTTGGCATTTGTATGATTTCAGTTGGAGGAGATTATTTATGTAGTTTCTTATAAAAAGTTAATATTTTACTACTTAATATACGATATCGATATAGGTCGGTATTAATAAAATCGATAATAAATGTTATAGTAACAATAACACAATTTTTAATCAATGTTGATATTGTGTAGCATTTAAAGTTTTTGATACTAATGATAGAAATATAAAAATATATTTGATAAGAATAAAATGTATAGTAATAATAAGACAATTTTTAATCAGTGTCAATAACACGTAAAGATTTAAAAAAACCTTTAATAACAATTGTAAAAATATAGAAATATATATGATAAGAACTAAATGTGTGGTCTAGCAGTATAGAATCCAATAACAACTGAACTATTATTTTTTTTTTCTTTTCTTCTTAATAGCAATAACAACTGAGCTTTGAATCCAATTTTTTTTTTCTCCCAATCCTTATGTTTTAGGAATCAAGAATCTAACCTTTAAACTACAGACTCAATAATACACTAAGTACTTGTTTTATAATAAGACTCAATTGTACACTGATTTTATGATGGGGAGAAGTACATAGAAAAAAAAAGGCAAACCAAAATAAATTTTTGCTCCAAATCTTGCCAGTTTTCTTATTTTTTTGAAGGGTATTTATAAAACTAACTTACACATTCCAAAATGTCATGATATCAAATTAGAAGAAAGAAAGCACAATCTATTAAAAAGTGAAGTAACTATTTGTGTCTGCTTAATTCATACAAAAATTTTAGTAAATATTAATAAAAATGGCGTTGAACAAGGTTTATGTTAACAAATAATAAATGCAAACCTTTCATTGTTCCCACAAGAAAATAATGTGCCCCATTGATTGGAATTCCATCCAAATGATTTAGATAGATTTTAAAAGCATGTTTGGTAACCCAATGCTCATTTGATAAAACTAAAATTTGAATATTTAAGTATTGAATTTTAAAAATTGAAGTTTAAAGATATACTTTAAAATTTGAAGTGTGGATTAATTATAATTCATTTTTATACTATATTTTATTATAATTTAAATTAAATATAAAAATATTAATAATTAAATGAGTATTTAACATATTCAAACTTCAAACTTAAATAAATTTCAATTCACTTAAAATTTATAATAAAATTTTAAAACAAACCCTCCTCTCTCCGCCACTTTATCTTCTCTCTCCAATCTTTCTCTGCCAAATCACATGATTTCCTTTTCTCTCCTCTCTCCACCACTTCATCTTCTCTCTCCTACCTACAAACTATGGTCACCTTTGAATCTTCCTTGTTTCTACTCTTCCGTCCCTCTAAAATTGAAAAAAAAAAAAAAACATAGTGAACAAAGCAACAAAGTAGGGTTGAAATTTGGTAAGTTCTTCAAGAAGGCAATAAGCTAATGTAAAGTGTAGAAGAGAGCTATATGAGTCCTTTGGGTATCAAGTGATAAACTTAAAATTGTAGATTACAAATCTTGAAGGTTTAAAAACACCTTGAAATTGGAAAAGGATTTCATATGAGGTGTTTATTCATTCTTCTGAACTTTTGCATTCCTGTGCCCTTTTAAACTTTTTTTGTTTTAACTATTTTCCTTAGTTTTGAGAAGAAATGGCAAAGGAAAGTTGGAGAAGAAAGAGAAAGAAGGATTTTGAAGAGGTTTTATAGAAATTGGGCTTGTCTCCAACGAAGGAAAATGGTAACAGAAAACCATGGAGATGAGAGTGGGTTCTCTAGTGTCTCAGTGGCTATCCTACCATTGTAATTCCCATATATATATATATATATATATATATATATATATATATATATATATATATATATAGGCTAATTTTTTTATATATAAATTTTCTTTTACTTCTTAATAGCATTACAACTGAACTCTAAACCTTTTTATTTATTTATTTTTTTTTTGCAGTCCCTGTGTGTTAGGAATCAAGAATCTAACCCTTAAAATAGAGACTCAATGCTTCAATAAGTATTTGTTTTATGATCTAGACTTAATTGTACACTAGTTTTATGATGGGGGAGAAGTACATAGAAAAAAGAGGCAAAATTGAAGAGATTTTGCTCCAAATCTCACGAGTTTTTTTTTTTTTTGAAGGGAATATGTGACACTAACTTGCACATTCCAACATGTCATGATATCGAATTAGAAGAAGGAAAGCACAATCTATTAAAAAATGAAGTAAATATCTGTGTTTGCTTAATCCACACAAAAGATTTTAGTAAACACTAGTAAAAATGAAGTTTGACAAGATTTAGGCTATCAGACAATATAAGCAAAACTTTCATTTTTCTCACAAGAAAATTATGTGCCCTATTGATTGGAATTCCATCCAAATGATTTAAAACGAGTTGAATAGATTCGATAAAATACTTATATTGCATTTCTTTTCAAAAAATGAAAACGACAGAGAAGTCAACCCAGATGAAAAGATTACCAAATCTTCAAATCTTTCCAAATATATGAAAAACTAAACCTTTTTCCAAATCTTCAGTTACATTCTTCAATTGTATTCATTTCCTATAGAGTTTAATATTGTTAAGTTAACCGATATTGATACTATTAGATATTGGTAACGATATTGGTAAAAAGATTTTCTATGATTCTGTTTATCAATAGCAGTTATGTATATAATGTATAAAAAGAAGTGTATGAAAAAATATTTTTTTTTATATTTTTGTAGATTAATTTGATTATATATTATTTGCATTTGTATGGTGTAAATTGGAGAAAAAATATTTATTTCTCTTTATAAAAAATTAATATTATACTACTTAATCTACAGGATTGATATAGATTGGTAATAAAGAAACTAACAGTAAATGTTGTAATAACTATAAGATAATATTTAATTACTGTCAATAATGTGTAGCATTTAAATTTTTTGATATTAATGGTAGAAATATAAAAATATATCTTATAAGAATTGAATGTACCATAACAATAAGACAATTTTTAATCGATGTCAATAATACGTAAGATTTAAAAAAACTTTGATAATAATTGTAAAAGTATAAAAATATATTTGTTAAGAATTAGATGTGTGGTGTGGTAGTGTTGAATCTACCAAACAAACAATACAATGTGTTGATGTTTTGATCTCTCAATGTTATAAGTAGGAACAAACCATTGTTGGGCTTAATATATCCAGCCCATTCGGTGGACAAATAAAACAAAACAAATAAAAGCCCACAAACAAAGTAATAATCTAACAAAAATCAACAAGCATAGATGACGGTAATTTTCTGGTGTAATTTCGTTGGGAGAGAGGCGGACAGTAAGGAATAAAATTGCAAGAGTTTCTTCAAGCTTTGATCCTCAATTTGGATGGTCATTCGAAGTCCGATTGAGACGAAATTTGGTTATACGTGATCCTCTCAACAAGAACTACAAATCTAATAGTTTAGATTTCGATTTTGGTAACATTCTTCCAAACTCAATTCTTGTTTAGTTGTAGCTTTGGGAGAATATATTGATATATTATTGGTGTGCCTCTAGTATTATTTAGAGAAGACTTTGTATTGCTCATTATTGTTGATAGTGGAAGTTTTACTGGACTAGGTCCCGTGGGTTTTCCCATATTGGGTTTTCCACGTTAAAAATATTGGTGTCTCGTATTTTTACTTTGGTGCTTTCTTTTACCTGCTGGCGTTACTTAGGTGGTATCTTTGGTTAATTCCTATTTTTTATTGGCACATGGGAAATAGTTTTTGATCTTGGATATAATTGTGACTTGGGTGGAGCCTGGTATTTTGCGCTCTTTCGGTTTATTTCCCAACAACCATAAACTATGACTCCGTTACACATAACTCTTCGTGCCAATTTATCTAAATAAGTCACACTCACAAGATTATAATACATTTGTACTTTCTAAATTTATTTTTTTATTAATAAGAGAACCCACAGTCATTATCCAAAGGAACGCACAGGCTTATATTCTAAAAGAAGTTTGAACTCGGGACTTTAGTATAGAATTCTTAATACTAACTATTTCGACCAATTCAATGAACACATTCCTACTTAAATTAGTACATTGGCTCCAACTAACGTTACAAAAACTACAATTACAATATAAAATTACCATAGGAGTATAATACTATTATCATTTATACACATGCATGGCCATGATTTTTTTTTCTTTTCTTTTCTTCTTAATTACATAACAACTAAACTCAAAACCCGAGATTTGTTTTCTCAATCCTTTTGTAATAGGAATCAAAATCTAACATGAAAACTATAGACTCAATAGTACACTAAGTACTTATTTTACGATCGAGACTCAGGGCTTATTTGATAATCTAATTCGGAACTTTAAACTAAATTATTTAAGTACTTATTAAATTATGTGTGTTTGATAATAGAAAAAGAATTGTTTTCATATATTAAGTGCCTCTAAAATCGTTTTATAAATTTTAAGTGATAAAAATTTAACTTAACGCTTAACACAAAGTACACTCAGATGTAGAGTTTTAATAATTTTTAAATTCTTAACAAGATTACCCATATTTAAACCCTATCGTTCATCCTCCTCGTCTTCTATGTGCGACTTCTTCTGGGTGGCTGTTGTCTTCTCTCACGTCTTCCATCTCGTTGTTGTTCTTCTATCAGCGACTTCCATCTATTCTATAAGTTCAACAGGTTTGTCTTCCTTCCATTTTTTTCTTTTTACTTTTTGACAATAGATTATTGGTAGTTCATGTTTACTTGTTTCTTCCCTACTTTTTTCGTATTTATTTATTTCTTTCATGGTTTGCAAGTCCCTATTTTTAATTTTGTTGAGTGTTCAAAATTTTGGTGGAAGGGATTGAGGCTTTTTGATAATATAATGTAGATGATAATAGTCAGTTTTAGTAATAGATTGTGGTGTAATTTTTGCGTTTGAAATCTTTACAAACCAAAGTAATCAAACAAAATTACTTTCCTATGTATGCATTCCTTTCCTGATAGTTGTCAGAAGTTGTGAGGTCACACTATCCAGGGGAGATATTCATTAAAATAAAAGCTAAGAAGGAAAAAGCTTATCCAGAGCTATAAGTCACAATGGAGTGCTATCTGATTAATATATGCTTTCCCTGTGGTCAAAACCAGAATCTTTAAGCTTTTGAAGAAAAGAAAATTTGTCAATTTCCTAAGATGTGTGTACATATTGATTGTATTAGTACTACCGGCGAGCAAAGAGTTAAGTAGTTTTTTTTCTATGGCCTTTTAATACTCATCCCTAAAAGTGAAATTGAGAAAGAGAAAATCTATTAAATTAGAAGGCGGAAAGAAGTCGTAGTTATGAATAATAGATTAGCTAATGCTTTCAGGCCTAAGTGCCTTAATCTTAGGCTTTCTGGGATTTTAGGAATGCAAAAAGGTATGTGATTTCTTGGATATCCCTTATATTATGCCCCTTATGTGTAGCAACTATTTGTAATGGGGGTTTAAAATTATTCATTTTTTCAATTTTTTTGGGTAAATGAGCTTTGAAAATATAACTACAATTTAGACTTTTTATTGGCCTAATTAAGGTGTTAATGTCCCATTACATACATGATTTTCTGACTTAGAAATTCACAATTCATTCCCAAATTATCAAAAAAGGTGCCTTTGTTCATTTTTATGTTGGTTACCATGTGGATAAAAGATTCATAAGTTTAAAAAACAATTCCCCTGCAATACTATATTATGAAGTCCAATTTGTTGTGGAAACCGAAAGCCTTTCATCACTACCACAATCTCCACATGCTCTGCACGGATTCCCTATCCATATGAACTTTGCAGAAACCTTCTAGTGGCTTTGTCCACTTAGTCAAATTTTTGTTAGCTATAGGAGATTAATGTGCTTTGCCTTTTCTAATTCTGTTTCTAATGCTTGTATAGTTGTTCCATGTGAGGACCAAACTTACTAAGAAACACATTAGCATCATGGAATTTGTTCATGCATCCATAAAGGTGCTAATGGAATTTGTTCATATAATTGTTGTACGCTTATATATAACTGTAAGTATTGTGATTTTTATTATAAATTATTAAATATTATTTTAATAATTAGTTTATTATTTTGTATGTAGGAATGGCTAATGATGACAATGCTACAGTTAGTTGGAAAGATCCAACACTATTTAAGTTCTTCATAGATTTATGTCTGCAAGAGGTTAACAAAAAGAACTTTAGTGGAGGCAATTTTAAAAAAGAAGCATGGGATAGAATTAGAATGATTTTTCAGAAGGAGAAATATATTAATTTGACGCAAAAGCAACTGAAGAATCAATAGGATTACTTAAAGAAAAAATATAATATTTAGGTCAAGATAGTAGGCAAGATAGGTAATAGTCACTGGGATCCTATGTCAAATACAATAAATTGGTCCAATAAGCAGTGGGAGGATCATATAAAGGTACTTTGGTTATATTTTATTCTTTTAAAATTACAATTTTAGGTAATATCAATATCTAATATATTGTATTTCAAAGATAAATCCTGAAGTGAAACAATTTTGATTCAAGTCATTGGAATATCCTAATGAGATAAGAGTCTTATTTAATAGACTCTTAGCTACGGGAAAAAATGCATAGGGTCCATCTAAAGAAGGGTTGCCAAATGATGGAATTCAATCTTCTCAAACATTTATAAATCTTGAAAATGAATCCATTGATGTGCCATCTTCATCTACTCTTAAGGTGAAGAACAAAAAGATAAAACATAACAAAGAGAGTTTCGAAAAAATTGAGAATTTAGATAATCAATTGGCAGAAGTTCTCAAAACATTAAAAGAGTCAAACAATATTGTTAGAAAAATATGTAAACGTTAGAAATGACTAACCTATTGTATATTGATACAACATATATCTTTTATGAGAAGAACACTTATAGAGAGCAGTGGTTGAGATTGAGTGAGAAACCAGGAGAGCTTAGAAAGAGTTGGATAGCTATGAATACGAAAAAATTAGGCTACCTCTAAAGATATGATTTTTTTTATTTATTTAGTAATACTTTGTTCTTGGCTTTTTTTTTTTTTTTTTTGGTATGTTTTTTATTGTTATTTCATGATAACTAAGTTTATTGTTTTTCATTATGTACTTTTTATATTATTTTATGGTATCACTTATTTCTTATTATTATTTAATTGTAATTTTATTTTAATTGCAATAGTTGGGTGTTAAATTATTTATAAATATAATTGATTACAAATTTGCAGGATGTTGAGTGAAGAGAAAAAACGAATGCTAAAGATTATAGCTATTATATTAGTTATGAAAAAAATTGAAAAAGAGGCATGTTGGAAAGAGACCAGACATAAATTCAATACTCAGAGGATATGAATATGTAAATGAAATTATGCATGGAAATCCTGCACAAAGTCGAGAAATGTTGTGAATGTCAAAAGAAACATTTTCAAATTTATGCAACCATTTTCGAGATAATGATTGGTTGCAAAATAGTTGTTATATTTCTATTGAAGAAAAAATGACAATGTTTCTCTATTCAATGAGCCAACAGCCTAAAAATCGTTGTGTTAAAAGAAAATTCAATCATTCAATTCACACAATGCATACATATTTCTATGAAGTATTAGAAATTATGTTAAAGTTTTCTAAGGAGATGATTGTGTCAAATTATACATCAAATATTGATGAAAATATGTCATATCGTCGTCTTCAAGAAATATTTTAGATACGAATTATAAGAAATAGATATATAAGTATAGTCATTTTCTTTTTGGATAATTTTTAATTTATATGTGTGTGTGTGTGTGTGTGTGTGTGTGTGTGTGTGTTAATTGTTTAAGAGGGAGTAATATGAGCACTTGATAGAACATTTGTAGATGTTGTGATACCTCTAGATGAACAAACACCTTATAGAGGTAGAGGCAAAGGAGATTGTAAACAAAATGTCTTAACCATTTGTGACTTCAGTATGATTTTTACACATATATGGGCTAGTTGGGAAGGAGTTGCACATGATTCAAGAGTGCTAATAGAAATTATGAGAGATCCTTCACTTAATTTTCCATTTCCTCCTCAACAAAAAATATTTAAATTGAAAAAATATCTACTCATATTGCTATTTACCAATTATTTTTTTCAGATAAATATTACTTATGTAATGTAGCATACCTCCATACGCATGGTTTTATGACACCTTATAAAAATGTACGTTATTGGACATCTAATTTTCAAAATAATGGTCGTCCAAAAACCAAAAAAGAGTCATTTAATAAGGCACATGCAAAATCACGAAATATAATTGAATGTGCTTTTGAAGTGCTCAAATCTTGATTTCCAATTCTTAACAACATGAAGCCATATCTATTTCCAACTCAAAGCAATATCGTTATTACTTGTGCTACCATTCATAATTATCTTTGAAGAACTATTGGCATGGACTATTATTTTGAATAATTTGCTAATATTGATGTTGACGAAAATGGTGAACAAAAGGAGATCATCCAAGAACAACCAATAGGAGGAGAATCACAACTAGCTGACCAATTATTTATGATCAATTTACGTGAACTTATTGCAAATTAATTATCTAATTCTTGAATTTAATTTTTTTCCTTTTTATTTTTTCTTAAAAGACGAGTTTAGAGTATTTTAAATATCCAATAATTTTAATATTTTTATTTTTTAATTAGAATCTTATAATCTTTATTTAATATTTCATCAACTTGCCATAGTTTTATATTTATGTTGCAATATAAAAAAATATTTTTTAATTAGTTAGGAATCAATAAACATATTATATATGTTTTTTCTAAATTCATATATGAGTTATTATTGTAAAGACATAGAAATGAAAGAGTAATGGAAAGCAAGAATTATATATGAATGTTTACAACCTCTAACAATTACTTATTCCATTCAAATTTAAATATTTTATTTTATATTAAAATTTAGAATAAAATGGAACTTTTAAATTAAGATGAAGAGAGCAACTATATAAAATAATAGAATAATAAAGATCACTCACATTAAAATTAATCTTTAAAACACTTATATATTTAATAACAAGTAAGAAGCGCAAAATAGTATAATTAACATTATTCAGAGTTCAGTTGGATTTATTATCAAATGCTCTAACCAAATTCAACATTTAGATTCAGACAATACAAAATAAATTTTCAATCTTAAGAAAGTCAGTTGCTTAACAATTTCAGATTTCAGTCTTCAAACTTTAATTTTACCAAACGTACCCTCAATTTACACTAATGTGTCAGGAGAAGGATAGCATAATCTATTAAAAAGTGAAGTAATTATATGCGTCTATTTAATCCATACAAAAGATTTCAGTAACCATTAGTAAAAATGGTGCTTGAGAAGGTTTATGTTGCCAACTAATATAAGCAAAACTTTCATTGTTCCCACAAGAAAATCACATGCCCCGTCATTAGAATTCCATCCAAATGACTTAGACGGAGTTGAATAGATTTACTAAAATACTTATAATGTCCTTATTTACAAAAATAAGTAGAGAAATCAACTCAAATGGAAAGGTTACCAAATTTTCAAATCTTTCTAAATATGCAAAAAACTAAAAACTTAACCTTCTCCAAATCTTCAATTACATTATTCAATTATATTCATTTTTTATAGAATTTAATAATGTTAAGTTAACCGATATTGATACCATTAGATATTGGTATACTAGTAAGAGGTTCTCTACTATTACGTTTATCAATAGCAGTTATGTATATAATGCATGAAAAGAAGTGTATGAAAAATATATTTATTTTTCTATATTTTTGCAGATAATTTGGTAATATATTATTTGTATTTGTATGATTTAAATTGGAGGAGGTTATTTATGTAATTTTTTATAAAAATTAATATTCTACTACTTAATCTATGATATCAATGCAGGTCAATATTAATAAAAATAACAGTAAATATTATAGTAACAATAAGACAATTTTTAATCGTTGTCGATAATGTATAGGATTTAAAGTGTTTTTTTTATACTAATGGTATAAATATAAAATTATATTTGATAAGAATGGGATGTATAGTAACAATAAGATAATTTTTAATCATTGTTGATAACGCATAAGATTTAAAAAACTTTTGATAACAATTGGAAAAATATAAATATATTTTTTATAAGAACTCAAATGATTTAGATGGGGTTGAATAGTTTTGTTGAAATATTTATAATATCCTTCTTTATATAAAAAAAAATAATAGAGAAGTCAACTCATATAGAAAAGTTACCAAATCTTCAAAATTTTTCAAATATATAAAAAACTAAACCTTCTTTGAATCTTCAATTACATTCTTCAATTCTATTCATTTCTAATAGAGCTTAATATTGTCAAGTTAACCAATATTGATGCCATTAGATATTGATACGGTGTAGCTAAGAGGTTTACTACAATTCCATTTATCAATAGAAGTTATGTATATTTTTTTTATATTTTTGTGTAAATTAATTTGGTTGTATATTGTCTGCATTTGTATGATTTAAATTAGAGGAGATTTTTTTGTGATTTTTTTTTATAAAAAATAATAGACTACTACTTAATCTACCATATCGATTTAGGTCGATATTAAAAAAATGCCAACAAATATTGTAGCAACAATAAGATAAATTTAATTGATGTCGATAATGTTTAGGATTTAATGTTTTTAATACTAATAGTAGAAATATAAAAACATATTTGATAATAATTAAATGTATAATAACAATAAGATAATATTTAATTGTTTTCGATAACGCGTAAAATTTAAAAAACCTTTGATAACAATTATAAAAGTATAAAAATGTATTTGATAAGAAATAAATATATAGTGTGGTACTTTTGAATCTAATAAACAAACAATACAAAGTGTTGTTGTTTTGATCTATCAGTATTTAAGTATGAACAAACCCAAACTATACATATATATACATATATATGTATATATGTGCTTTTTTCTTTTCTTTTCTTCTTATTAGTGTAACAACTTAACTCTGAATCTGAATCTATTTTTTTTTTTTCAATCCTTTTGTATTGGGAATCAAGAATCTAACCTTTAAGCTATAGCCTCAATAGTACACTATGTACTTGTTTTATGATGAAGACTCAACTGTACATTAGTTTTGTGTTGGGGGAGAAGTACACCGAAAAAAAGGAGCAAAACCATAGAGATTTTGCTCCAAATCTCACAAGTTCTCCTTTTTTCTTTTTTCTTTTAAGGGTATTTATAACACTAACTTGCAAATTCCAGCATGTCATGATATCAAATTAAAAGAAAGAAAGCACAATCTATTAAAAAGTGAAGTAACTATTGTTGGGAAATCTAGACTGGGATAATTAATCAGAATAGAAAAACAAACAAATATGAAGAATAAAATAAGATGCAAAATATTTACGGTATTCAGTTTATTTATCCAAATTTACATCCACAACGAAAATTACAAAACACTTTGCTAACAACTACTATGAGATTACATAAGATATTCTTGGTATTTTCCCAAACCTTATCTCGCACCATTCATACACTTACCTAACCTATAATTATATGCCTTATAATACTGGATATACCAAAACAAACTAGGATACCTCAAAAATTTATGACTCCACCTATATATAGGTACCAAATCATAAGACTCCTAGTTAATATGGGATGTAGTAAGAGTAACTTTTCAATTCTAATATACACATAATAATTACTTCTTAATTCTAAATATATTTTGGAATACTTTGTTCAATCAAAATGCTTTATCTTAATCTAATTAGGAATGCAATACAAAACCCAATAATGTCCATCTTGGTTTGTATTCTACCTTCGCCAGCCTCCAAGATATGCAGTAACATCAAAGTCACAATCTTGTTGACTCCATTGACCTTAACAACCACCAAAATTTCATTGGTACTAAATCACATACCCGAATCAGCACGATCTCAGTAATCCTAATTATTCCTGATTTGACTTAGTCAATGAACATGCGATTGTTCCCAAGTCCAACACGATCCGTAAACTCGTACGAGAAAACCTCGATCTTTTCTCGTTTTTACAAGATTTCTCATCACATTATCATTTACTCCCTAAAAGTCAAGTGTGCACTCCCATTTCAAGTCCTCGAGGTACTTCCTTACTTGTAGATGAATATTGTTGCCCGTGCTTATCTCATTATACTGGGACATCTAGCCATGTGTGATTTTAGAATTCTACATCAATTAAAAACTATAACCATTAGAATTTTATTGGCTCAAGAAAATTAGATATTGTGTGTCTCTAAGACATCTATCACATCACCCAAAGTACTATAAGTACAATCATTGCAAAAGATAAAAATATTTACTTTCAAATTAAAATCAATTAATACCTTGGAGACAGCATCCGAAATCTAAAATCCACCCCAAAAGAAATATCTATATACTTGAAAACTATGAGGATATCTTCGCATATGGAAGTGTTATTGTACCACCACTACAAATCTTCATCTCTCTTTTTCTAATGAGTACATAGTCATTCATGACAATTGCAACCGTTTGTTCTTTCATCTGATGTATAACCTATATCTACTTGCCTCAAATCCACTATCAAATACTTTTGATTCAAAAATCTATCCAATTCACGTAGGGTGTACAACTACATGAGTACCTTTACCAGTGTCTAGTAATCTCTCTCCAAACATCACACTGTCAATACAAAATCTATTAACTCATATGCTCATCTCCAAAGAGAATAGTATTCCCTGTTTTTCTACTATCTTAACTATATATTATTCTTATCGATTTTCACCATTTTAAAATCCCAAAACCCTAGAAACCTAGGCTTTGATACCATTTATTGGAAAATTTAGACGGGATAGTTGATAACAATAGAAAATTGAATGAACATGAGGAATAAAATAAGATACAAAAGATTTACATAGTTCAGCTTATTTATCTAGGCCTATATGCACGATGAAAATCACGAAACACTTTATTAACAGTCACTAAGAGATTTACACAAAATATTCTTTGTATTTTTTTAAAATCCTATCTCACACCACTTATTTATACATAACATTAGTAAGTGGGCTAATCCATGTTAGTCTCGGCCTGAACACCTTAGGGTGAGTTAGCTTGCAATTTAATCTCACAGTCTGGCTAGGCTCCAGGACCACTTGTGGACTGGCAAGCTAGCCCGTCCAAATTCAACTATTTGATTTTTTTTTTCTTTTTTACATTTTTGCACCTCCAACGGCCATATTTTTTTCCCCAAAAAACTTTATAAATACCCCATAGTTCACCTATACCTTATTAAATACTCTTCTTAAACCTCAATTCTCTGTATTTCTTTTATAAAAAAGTGTTAAAATATAATTTGTTATATATATATATATATATATATATATATATATATATATTAAAAATTATTCAAACATCTTCTTCAAAATTTAGAAGATCATTAAGTGGTGGTCAAGCTTGGATGTCTTAGGATATTTTTATATATATAATTTAAACATTATAATATTTTCTAAGATATTTAGGTAACAAGTCCCCTTTTTATGTAATTTTTATTTTGTTAATTAATAAAACAAGTAGGGGTCTAAACCAAACTCCCATCACTTCAAGATACCTTTCTTATAATTACAAATAATTGTATTACTTAAATTATAAAAAATTAAAAAAATAAAATCCCTAACAAAAAGGATCGTGGGCCTTGCGGTCCTAGGGGCCGGTCCATACCAAGCCTAGAGCCAACGGCTCGGTTTTGGATAGGATCGACCCGCATGGCCCAAGGCGATCGGTCAGCACGGCCCGAACCTGTACAAGTTGGCCTTCTTGCCATTGCTTGTTACTCATACACTCACCTAACCTATGCCCATAACACTAGATATACCAAAATAATTCAAGACACCTCGAAAACTTATGACTACACCTATATATAGATACCAAGTCATAAAACTCCTAATTAATATGGGATGTAATAAAAGTAACTTCTAAATTCTAATATATATAAAACAATAACAATTTTCTAATTCTAAATACATTAGGAATATATTTTTAACAAACCGCTTTGTCCAAGTCTGATTAAAAATACAAGACAAAACCCAACACTATTTGTGTTTGCTTAATCCATGCAAAATATTTTAGTAAACATTAGTAAAAATGGTGCTTGATAAGGTTTACGTTGTCATATAATATTAGCAAAACTTTCGTTGTTCCCACAAGAAAATCATGTGCCCCATCGATTAGAATTACATCCAAATGATTTAGATGGAGTTTAATAGATTCATTGAAATACTTAAAATGCCCTTTTTACAATATATATAGAGAGAGAGAGAGAGAAGTCAATCGAGATGAAAAGGTTCCCAAATCTTCAAATCTTTCCAAATATACAAAATACTAAACCCTCTCTAAATCTTCAATTACATTATTCAATTCTATTCATTACTTGTTTCTCTCTACATCAAACAAAAATAATTTCCCCTTTGCTAGAGAAAAAGGGTTTTGGAAGGGACATTATTCAGGGTACTCTGGGATAATGGCAACATGGGGGAATAGTGCAGGGATGATAGCGGCTGCGAGAAGTAAGGATGGAGAGAGATGAAAAAGATAGTTAGAGTTTTTGAGGAGCATGATAGTAGCAACAAAGGAAAGAGAGGGCAGGTGCTACGACGGTGTAAAGCAAGGAAGAGAGGAAGAAGAGAGAGATACTTAGGGTTTTTAGAGGTGGCAGAGAAAGAGAAGTGTGACAACAATGACAAAGGAGAGAGCCGATCAAGGTGTTGGGGCTGTAGCGGTAATCCATTTGTAGTTATCTGATTAGCTAATTCACAATTACACTATTACACAAGAGACGCAAGCAAATATAGGACTTTCATCTCCAAACTATTTGCTTCTTTCCATTATATAAATAGAGTTAACTACATTCTTTACCGGCTAAAAGGCTCAATTTATAATATTTTTAATCAAACAACAGGTTTTAGAATTTGATTCGCATTCATGTTATTGATGTATCTAAAGTTAAAAAAAAAAAAAATACAAGCTCTACTGTTGAAATATTTTGAGCTTTATCTATTTTATTCTTCTTCTTGTAAACACCCAACCCAAAATTTGATTTGGACTTGGTATTCTTTTAGGGACCCATGTAGTAGCTGATAAGTCTTGGGGTCAAGTTGGAATAAGTTAAATTAGAACAGTATGATTGTTATTTAGTTATTTTAGAAAGTTAACCCTATGTCTTTATTCTAAAATAACATTCTTTGATTCTTATCGTCAACTGTGCAAAATAAGCACGCAAGGGTTTCAGACACTAGTGAAAAAAGCTCTAAATTTTCAAACCTTGAAGGTAAGTTTTACGAATTTTGGTTATTTACTCATTTAGAGAATAAAGATTGGATGCTAGGAGGTTCTTTTCCTCTATGTTTCTAGGATTTTTAAAACATAAGTTTAATTAATTTATTTGGGGCGATAATCCTTTTTATTGATTTTGATATTGTTGTGGTTTGATGTTAGGGAACAATTTCGGTGAATATTTGACTTAATTGAAGATATTAGCTTTAACTTTTGAGATAAATGGTTTTGACATCTTTTATTTTCAGGAATAATATAAAAAGTTTATTTTCTGTACAAATTTGAAAATTGAGTTTGGTTATTTTGTTTGGTTTTGAATAATATGATAATGTGTGTTGCGTGTGATGTGTATGTGTTGGCTCATCAATCTAGGAGAAAGGGAGGAAGAACATGTTCTAAAACTTGTATATGATTGAAATCCTTCTCAATCAATAAGAAATCTCAATTTGTCCTCCCTATGGAGATAAACAGTTAGAGTTAATATCAGTGATCTTCTTTCTAATTTGAAGTTCATGAACTTTTGTTTATTAAATGTTAAAAATATGTTCATATTAAGTTTCTATCCTCAATGTTTGGGGAAAGAAAAAATATATATATAGTTTCATAAATTTTGATATGCCTGTTCTGTGTGTTTGTGCCATGCATATTAAAAAAAATGATTTATAGATACTTTTTAAAAAAAAACTTTATAGATAGATGGAATTGTATTGTTTGAAAAATTAATTTAATATATTTTCTGTAATTAGTGCCATAATTAGTTTTTGGAAAATAGAGAGGTTAGTTGTGGTTTCTATTCTTTCGTGTGTTTTGAAAAAAAAAAAATTTAAAAAGGGCTGTTTACATGGTCACTTGCAGGCCTTGCTATTTGAAAAAGATGGGCACCCAACTTTAATTAATTTCATTACATTGGCCCAACCCTTAATTAACTATCATTGGGCCATGTCATGTTACATTTAAATGTTGGACTGCATGAAAAAAATTTTGCCTACATGGGCCAGCCTGGTCCACTGCTTGGCCTTAGTCATAAAAAATTAAAGATGCTCTATTGGTATTTTTGTTTTCTTTATAGACAAACTTTTTTTTTTTCAATTTGGGCCAGCTTTACATTATATTAAAATTGGGCTAATGTTAGGTTATTTTAAAATTAGTCATACATTTATATCATAGTTTATTACAATTTATCCCATTAAATTAAAAGATAGTGATACTTTAGTACCATAAATTATAAAAAAACACCAGAGGTTTATTGATCGTTAATCAATGATAGTATTGATTAATGAAATTTACTTTTTCAATAAAATATTTATTTTACCCATGTCAATTATCTTTTTTTATTCCTCAAAATCTCAAGTTTAATTATTTTTTACTGATTTTGCAGTTTTTGCTCCCTCCAATTATTATCCCACCAACTTATCCACCCATGTTTGAGTTTTATTCTAAATTTTTGGCAATACAATCAATTGATTTGTATGTATATGATTTAAAAATTAATATTATTTATATGAAGATTAATTGAGTCTATTATACGAAGTTTTTAATGGATTGTATTTTCAACAATAATTATAATTAAACCCAACATTTCATAGAAAAAAAATTTATATGGCCGTACTCGAAAAATATTGTAATGATAATTATTTTTTCCCTCTCATGATAAAAATGAAGAAATGAAAAGGAAAAAAAAAGTGATTAGCAAACATTTGAGTACATCTTACTCAAGTTGTTTCAATCCCCATGGTGAAAATAACAAAAAAAAAAAAAACAAAACAAAATGAGCCTATTGAGAATTTTTTTAATCAAAATATTATGAATTTTTAATTAAGAAATAAAAGTATTATAACTTTTATCATTTTCTAAAATTATAGAGATAATTTCATAAATAAATATTATTTATTTGTATCAAAGTGAGATTATAAAATTATGATCTGATAGTTAAGAGTTTATAAATAGTATAGATAAAATAGACATTTTATTACAAAAGTAACTTCAGTTAGTCAATACTGTCATTGACTAACAGTTAATGGACATCTAGTGCCTTTTTTACAAATTGTGATATTAAAATATCACTACACCTCAACTTAATAGGGGTAAATCGCAATAGACCGTTTATATTATTTAAAGTTATGCTATACTCTTGTATTATTGTATATAAGCAAATATATAAATTTAAAAAAAAAATTGTTCCATCTTATTATTTAGTACTATTAAGTGTGTTTTTATTCAAAGTATATTATATATAACTCCCTCATTCCCAATAAGGTGTTTGAACTACTTAATGTGCTAGTATAGCTCAACCCACTTAACATTTTGTAGATATTGACTAAGACTATATTGTTCTATGGAGATGGATGGGATTAGATTGTACTCATGGATTAGTTAGCTTAGACAGAGTTATTTATTAATTTAGGTTGATTATTAAACTCCTTTCCTTTGGTTTAGGTTGGACAATACTTTTATTGTAATGAAATCTTTATTTATTTATGAGATTTTATTTATGTGATATCAGTTATTCAAGATGTGTATTTTTCTTTGGAGATAATTAGTTATGTTAAAGTTAATTATTGAATTAAAGGCTTGGCATTTTTCTTGAAGATGTCGTCGTGTGACTTCTTGGGTACGGACTCAGGTTCCAAATTAGGGTGTTACACTTCATCTCTTCCAAACATATAAAATTAGAGTATGGTGTTTTTTATTTGAACCAATGATGTGTAAGAAATGTGGGTATCAAGTACCACGTTTCTTAAATTGAATAGAAAATAGGGATCCAAAACTAAAGGCATATATGAACTAATGATACTCTATAAGAAGATTTTCAAGTCCACAAGAAGTAACTTTGTATGCAAGGACTGATCGTAATAAGGTAGTAATATAATTTTTAATTTACCAAAAATATTTTTTACCAAATGTTTTGGGAAAAGAAAATTTCATTATATCAAAATATTTTTAACAAAATGTAATGATATTCTATTAAAAAAAAATTATTTACTAGACTTAGTGCCTAATAAGAATTGAACACGAGGCTTATTGTATTCTTTTATTGTATTAGTTTGATATAGTTTTTTAAAAATTTTATCCTATAATACTTTTAAAGTAATATGTTTAAAATCTAAATAAATCAATTATTAAAATTGTCAATATTACATTTTCATCATATTCTTTCATTATTTAATTATGAGACATAAATCAAGTTATTTTGGGGGCACAATCTTAAATATTGTTGAACTAGACTGTTTTCATTCTCTTGTCCTTTTCCTACTTTTTTTTTTTTATAAATAAAGACACGGAATTTTTTATATTTCAGGTTAACCTTAAATATTTAAAGTTTTCATAATCTAAATCTAACCCTAAGAGATATTTTTTCTTTCTCTTGTGCTTCCTTCTTATAAATTGGTTCAATTGAATAGTACAAGTGAAAGATCCTAAACTCTTATATGGAATCTATTTAGTGTCTTCTAAAATTTGTTTTGGTTTATTGCAATTTACCCCTCATTAAGTTGGGAGGTAGTGGCACTTTAGTATTACAAATTGTAAAAAAATTATTAGAGATTCATTGACCATTAGTTAATAACGGTATTAACTAACAAAAATTATTTTTGTAATAAAATGTCTATTTTGCTAATACTAATTATAAGATCTTGACTATCAAATTCTAAGTTTATGATCTCACCTAAATAATATTTATTTGTGAGTTTGTCTCTATAATTTTAGAAAAGAATAAAAAGTGATAATACCTTTATTTTTAATTTAAAAGTCATAATATTTTGATAACTCTCAATAGGCACATTTTATTATTATTTTATTGTTATGTTCTTAAGAAATACAATGGAGATTGAAACAACTTGAGTCACGATGTATTCAAATGTAAGGTTATGCTAATTATTTTTTTTTTCCCTTTTCCTTTCTTCCTTTTTATCATAAGGGAAAAAAAAAATTAACATTACAATATTTTTTGAGCACGACCATATAAAAAATTCTTTTTTCTATGAAATGTTGGTTAAATTATAATTATTATTGAAAATATGACTCCTTAAAACTTTGTGTAATAGATATAATTAATCTTCGTATAAATAATCTTAATTTTTTAAATCATATATAGACAAATCAACCGATTGTATTGCTAAAAATTTGAAATGAAACTCGAACATAGATAGATGAGTTGATGGGATAATAATTAGTAGAGCAAAAGTTGCAAAATTAGTATAAAATAATTAAATTTAGGATTCTTAGTTATAAAAAAAGACAATTGACATGGATAAAATAGATATTTTATTAAAAAAATAAATTTCATTAGTCAATACTGTCATTTGTTCATCTTAAGCAGCGCCACTTCCCTTCAGAGTTCTAGGCAGTCTGATTTGTTCATCTTAAGTGGCGTCGACGATGCTAGTTTTCTCTTTTTGTGAAATTTTTGTTGCTTTGTTATACTTTTACACTTTTTTTTTTCTTGTTGTACTCTCGTTTTGCCAATCATGAAGGAAGTTCAATACCAAGGGTTACTCGTTTTGAAACACAAACTGTTTTCTTCACAAAAATTTCTTGAAAGTGAAACTCTTTGTGACATAAATATTTGGTTATTAAATACTTATGTATCATACTCAATATTAGGAGAGCTACTTTTCCTTACTAAGCTAGTAATCTTACTCTTTTAATAACATTTTGTAGGCTCTCAGTTACAAGGTGATGAGTTAGATGAATGGTTTGAAGAAAATCTTGAATGATTATAAATTTGACCTTAGCTCTTATATTTGAGACATGCTTTGGAATTTTATTGAGTACAACTTAAATATAAAATGTTTTCTGAAGTTATGAATTTGTGATACTATATTTGGTCAAACTTTAATCTTTCTAAATTCTATTTCATACTACAAGATGTGTACCAAAATTCTCATCAGTGTAAGATTTAAAGGCATGGATAATGCGGAAATAACTTTGTACGTTAAAGGTTCGACATTCGATTTTAAGGTATTGTCATGTCACCCTGCAGGCACGAGGTATGATATAAATTCGTTGAAAACCTTTGTTGGACCTAACTCCACCGATTGAACTCCCTTCAATCTTTATTGTTATAGCACAGCAGTACTTCGTTAATACAAGAAACTTTTGCATCAGAAAGGTATTTAATTTGAAGAAGGTTGATTCAAATTCTTCTTGAAGATAATATATTGTTTCAACAATTAACTTGAACCGTGAAGCATACTTTGACAAAGAAAACCAGTAAGCCTTTTCAAAAGGTGTATGCTTCAAAAACTTTCAAAATGTTTTCATGAATTCCCTCTCTATTGCTCTCCCAACTATTCAAATGTTTCTCAGTAAAAAACCTTACTTTTGAACCGAAGTACTTGAGTTAAATGGATATTGCAATAGAGAGATGTTTCTTAGTTGAATTAGAAGACCACTGAAAGATCGTGTGAAGCTTCCAAAATATTGTAGTTCCAATTTTATTAGAATTCTATAATCTTGTTGTGTAATTTTCTCAAAGATCTTCTCCTAAATTCACTAAATCCCTTCCTAATCCAATAGAAATATCTTCGGCGTCAAACATTGCAAATCATCAGTTTTAAATAGGAGTGTACTCGAATTGAATTAAGCCAAAGCTTAAGATAATTGAGTTTAGCTTTACTGTATTCACACAAGGCTCGAATTTGAACTCGAGGTTGATTCAAATGTCAACTATTGACTTGAGCTTGATTCATTTGAAATACTTTAAAATTCAAGTTCGATTCAAAGTTTAATTATAATAAGTTTGAAATTTCAAATTCGAGTTCAACCTCGAACTTGAATTTAAATAAATAATTTATAATACAATATATTATAAATTATATAAATTATGTATGAATTAATTAATCAAATATGTTTGCGAGTCTTCGAACCTAATGCTCGGATATTCGAATTCGATTGGTTCAAAATTCGAGCCTAAAAATAAAGTTTATATTCGAGTTCGAACTTGATATTTCGAATTCGAACTGAGCCCCTATCAAATCGAGCTCAAACATATTTGATAAAAGCTCGATTTGTTTATATCCCTAGTTTTAAGTAGTTTCCAAAAATGTTTCTTGTTAAAGAAATACGTCTGCAGCATTGTCAAAGATTCTTGTTAATTGCCTTGTCAAGGAGTGTTGTTAGTTTCCTTAAGAGTATATATGCTAAAAATTAATGGTACCTAGTTGTAAATTCTAAAAAGTATTAGGTAAGATGTAGGTGGATTTCAAAAGCCGCAATATATTTGGTGAAAATTTTGCGTAAGGAGAATCATTGAAATCAAGTATCAAATAAATCAATAGATAAATAATATGTGTGTGTGTGTGTGTGTGTGTGTGTGTGTGTATGTGTGTAACACTTGATAGAATCATATGGTGACACATGTGTATATTTGAATTCAATTGAAAGGGCTCTCTATTTAGCACGGGATAGAGTCATGTGTAGCAATGGCTAATGGGCTGGCCCGCACGATTTCGGTCCATGTCAGGCCGGGCCCGAGGACTAGCCCGTCCTCCCGGAGAGGGGCGGGCCGGTCCGAGCCCTTAGCCCGTGTGGGCCGCGAGCCAGTGCGGGTGGCCCGTGGCTTATTCCTTTTTTTTTCTCCTACTTAATATAATTTTTTAAAATTATAAAAAAGCCACCTTGAAGTGGTGGGGGGTTTGGCTTGGACCCCTACCTGTTTTATTAATTAATAAAATAAAGATTACATAAGAGGGGGACTTGATGCCTAAACCTCTTAAAAATATTACAATGATTAAATTTTAAAAATATAATAAATATCATAAAAATAAAATTAAATACATAATATTACTTATTCTAAATTCCTAATTACAAAAATACTAAACTAACTACTTGGTTTACCCATTCATCATTTGAGTCGTCATCAATAATTCACGAATTAGCCGTCCTATTTTCGACTGCAAACCAACTACTACAACACATTAACATCTCCAAAGTTTGAGGAGCTAATCGAGATCTGCTTTTATTGATTGTTCTAGCGCTCTCACTGAAGATGCTTTCCGATGGCACTGTAGAGATTGATGGTGTCAAAAGATCACGTGCCATTTTAGATAAAATGGGGTATTGACTTACATGAGCCTTCCACCAACCACAAATATCAAAATGCTGATCTTCATTTTTTACCAAGAGCTACATCTCGTAAATTGCCATCTCGTTCGTTGTAGGTGGTAGTCGATCTTTTTTTACGTTTCATAATACCCCATGGATTAAATATTGATGAAATTGAAGAGGTAGATTTTCGCGGAGGTTGAAAGTGACTACTAGATGATGAAGCTTGCCTACTTAAACTAGGAGAACTATAATAAAAATACTCAAACTCATACAAATTATACATGTAAGATAAAGTTTTAGCTATTTTATCTTTCATATCTTTTATCATACATTGTTTAAGTACTTGTGATTCATCAAAATCTAATGTTTCATATAAATATTCAATAATACTATGAAAATCAGGCGTCTTTATTCTAGGATCCATACACAATGCCATACAATATAAAATAGGGATATCTTCATAATATTTTTTATATTTTTCAAACATACTTCTCATAAAAAAAATCATATTGGGGATGATACATATATTCACAAAAAATATGTGCTACCTTAGCAAGTATTGGAAGAATATGATGAGTAGTGGGATAATAGGATCCTGATAAAAGTTCAGTAACTTCTTTGAAAGTAAATAAAAATGTTAAAAGTGTAATACAATTTTTAAAATGAGTTTCAGTTAGTGGAGGTTGAAAATTATTACTATTACAAAATTCAATAAGTTGGTTTTGACAAGGTATAACACTTTCAAATATATCTAAAGTTGAGTTCCATATAATTTTACAATCTAATCTAAATTTTTTAAAAGATACACCTTATTCTCGGTATAATACCTTAAAATTTTGTTGCCTAATTGGGGAAGTTTTAATAAATAAGACAACATTTCTAATTATATTAACAATATTATCAATATATTTATATCCTTCTTTAACACATAAATTAAGTATATGGCAAGTACACTTAGTATGAAATAAAATACCATCTAATATATGATTCATATTATTTTTTAAAACTGTTATGGCGGAATCATTATTTGAAGCATTATCTAAAGAAATATAAATAATTTTATTTAAAATCTTATATTTACAACATGTTTGAATAATCATTCTAGTTATACTACTACCTACATGAGGATATTCAAATAATTTAAAACAAATAGTTCTTTTTTGTACTAACCAATCATGATCTATCCAATGACATGTAATGCACAAATAAGATTCATTAGTAATTGCAGTCCAACCATCACAAGTAAGAGCAAATTTTCAATTACAAGAATCAAACATAGCAATTAGATACTTTTCAATTTCTTTATATATCTTTATTATATCATTTTTTAATGTTGTTCTAGGAATTCTTTTCCATACTGATTGACAATTATTTTGCATATATTGTTCATAATGTGGATTTTCTGCAAAATTAAAAAGTAACTTAGCTTGAACAATCATTTTAGCAAATGCATTTCTATTTTTTCTGTGATCATATTGAAAATTACTAACCATTTGACCTCCTGTAGTACGTATTTGTTGTTGTTTAAGTAGGTTTTCTAACCAATCATTATGTGACCTTTTCATATGTCTAACTAATGTTCCTGTCCCTCCTCCCCTCTTATGTGCATATCCCGCTCTACAAATTTTACATGTTGCCCTATCACTATCATTATCTTTTTCAAAAAGATTCCAAACCATAGATATTTTTGCTTTAGTTGTAATATCCGTTGTTTCAACATCATCCTCACCTATATTAGATTTGTCGGAATTAATTATTGGAGTTGGTTGTGATTGTGAAATACTAACACTAGGTATAATAGGACCTTCATCTTTATTACCTATTTCATTATTTATTAAATTCAAAACTGAATCTATATTAAAATCAAAATGTGCAGATGATTGGTATGAAGAAAAATGATAATATTGATTTTGATCCATTATTTCTTAAAAAAAAACAAGCAATCAAAATTAAAAAAATATAAAGTATTAACAAATAATGAAATAAGAGAATTGAAAAATATAAATAATAAATTAATTTAAAATTTAAACAAATAACTAAAACAAATAAACAATTAATAAAGCTAAAATAAAAGAATATAAGACTAAGAAATACTAACTTGTTAATGACTAAGATTCAAGAATAACAAACTTTATTGAGCTTTTTACTTCTTGTATCCACTATTCCGCTACTCAACAATCTTCTAAAATATGAAGACTTTCTTGAAGAATTGAAAAATTATAACACAAGAATAAATTATATTCTAATACTCTTTGTAGAGAAAATGAATAAATTTAAGGATTATGAGAGAAAGATGGATGGAAATAAGAGAGAATTTGAGAGAATTGGATAGTGTTTGATGAGTTTTGGGTTGAATTGGAGGGTATTTATAGAGTTTTGGGGGTTAGAATAGAGAATATAACCGTTATGGACCAAATTACAAAAAATAATAATAATAATTCAGCCGTTTTATGAGCTAAATTACAAAAAAAAAACTGAAGGACTGAATTAAAAAAAACAGAGAGAGTCGTTGGGTAATGCCTCTCTCAGGCGGGTCGGCCCGTAGGGCCGCGGGCGGGCCACGGGTTGATCGGCCCGGACCGGCGCACAGTGCGCGGTTTGCCTCGCGGGTCGGGCCAGGCTGGGATGGGCCCGTCCCGGCAAGCCGGCCCGACCCACTTGCCATTGCTAGTCATGTGGTGACATATGGATATAATTGAATCCAACTGAAAGCTTTATGTTTCATGTGTGTACAATGAACTCTGTTTAACACGTGGTAAAGTCCTGTGGTGACATGTGGACATAGTTGAATCTAACTGAAAGCTCTCTATTTGATGCATGTACACCGAACTGTGTGACACGTGGTAGAGTCCTGTCGTATAGTTGAATTAAACTGAAAGTTCTATATTTGATGCATGTACAACGAACTCTATTTGATATGTGATAGAGTTATGTGATGACATGTGGACATAGTTAAGTCCAATTGAAAGCTCTCTATTTGACGCGTGTATAACGAACTATGTTTGACGTGTGGTAGAGTCCTGTGCTGACATGTGGACATAGTTAAATCCAATTGATTGCTCTCTATTTGATGCGTATACAACGAACCCTATTTGACATGTGGTAGAGTCTTGTGGTGATATATGGACATAGTTGAATCAAACTGAAAGTTCTTTGTTTGACGCATGTACAACGAACTCTGTTTGATACATGGTAGAGTTCTGTGGTGACATGTGAACATAGTTGAGTCTAACTGAAAGCGCTCTGTTTGATGTGTGGTAGAGTCCTATGGTGAGATGTGGACATAGTTGAATCTAACTGAAAACTCTCTATTTGACACGTGTACAACGAACTGTGTTTGACACATGGTAGAGTCCTGTAGTAACGCGTGAACATAGTTGAATCTAACTGAAACCTCTCTGTTTGACGCATGTATAACAAACTGTGTTTGACACATGGTAGAGTCTTGTAGTAACGCGTGAACATAGTTGAATCTAACTGAAAACTCTTTGTTTGATGCGTGTACAACGAACTCTATTTGACACGTGGTAGAGTCCTATGCTGACATGTGGTCATAATTGAATCCAACTGAAAGCTCTCTATTTTAGGCATGTACAACGAACTCGTTGACGCGTGGTAGAGTTCTATAGTGATATGTAGACATAATTGAATCCAATTGAAAACTCTCTATTTGATGTACAACGAACTCGTTGACACATAGTAGGGTCCTATGGTGACATATAGATATAATTGAATCTAGATGAAAGCTCTCTGTTTGATGCATGTACAACGAACTCATTGACACATAATAGAGTCCTGTAGTGACATGTAGATATAGTTGAATCCAATTGAAAACTCTCTATTTGAGGTGTGTATAACGAATTCATTGACACGTGATAGAGTCCTGCAGTGATATTTGGACATTGTTGAATCCAACTAAAAGCTCTTTGTTTGAAACGTGTACAATGAGCTCTATTTAACATGTGGTAGAGTCTTGCGGTGACATGTGGACATAGTTGAATCCAACTGAAAACTCTCTATTTGATGCGTGTACAACGAACTCATTGACACGTAATTGAGTCCTGCGGTGACATGTGGACATAGTTGAATTTAACTAAAAGCTCTATGTTTGACACGTCTATAACGAATTTTGTTTAACACGTGGTAAAGTCCTGTGGTGACATGTGGACATAGTTGAATCTAACTGAAAGCTCTTTATTTGATGCGTGTATAATGAACTCGTTGACATATGGTAAAGTTCTGTGGTGACATGTAGATATAGTTAAACCCAATTAAAAGCTTTATATTTGATGCATGTACAATGAACTCTATTTGACACTTTGTAGAGCCCTATGGTGACATGTGGACATAGTTGAATCCAACTAAAAGCTCTTTATTTGACGCGTGTACAACGGACTCTATTTGACACGTGGTAGAGTCTTGTGCTGACATGTAAACATAGTTGAATCCAACTGAAAGCTGTTTGTATGATGCGTGTACCACGAACTCTATTTGACATATGATAGATTCATGTGGTGACATGTGAACATAGTTAAATCCGACCGAAAGCTCTTCATTTGAAACGTGTACAACGAATCCCTACAGTGCATGCACATCAAAACATGTATAGCGAATTAGTGCAATACACATACATCGAAGCGTGTACAACGAACTCGTATAACGCATGTATACACACACATATATATATATGTGTGTGTGTGTGTGCTTCTAGAAAACTAAATAAATAATAGATTGAATTTATTTTTGTAAAAAATGTATTTACAAAACTTGTTCCAAATACAATGTTTCCAAATTCAATGAATTTTTCAATTTCATTGATTTTAACTTTGGGGTGGTGGTGGGGGGAGGGAAGACTCCATTGACGTTCTACCACGTATGGAAAGGAAATCTACAAAAATCACAATACTTTGATTTTTTTTTAACGTACTATGCATTGTTGTTGCATTGTTTCAACATAATTTACGAGTTTAAAATTTATCGAATCTTATTTGTATATAATTGAACTGATTATTGTGAAACATGGATGAAAAACCTATATATTTCTAACAAATGACTTTCCATTATAAAAATTAAAAAAAATCGATCTTTATAAATTAAAGATATAAAATTTTAATATATATAATTTATAAATCAGTTATATAAAAATACATTAATTGAATTCTCATTCTCAATCAAAGGTGGATGAGTTTTTTCCCCCAATGATTGGAAAAAATCAACGTGACAATGATGAAATGAAAAAAATTTGTCATATCTCTAATGGAATATTTAAATTAAACTTTTACGTTTCATGAAAGAGTGTTTCAATCAAATAAACAGTTTATTTTAAGTATAGCTTAATTACTATTTTCCCCTGATATATAAAAAGATTTGGGAATTATTTTCAAGTTGTATGATTTTTTTGTTTAAAAAAAAAGCTGATTTTATAATTGTGTTACTATTTTAAGTTCAATTACATAATTTTAAAAATCATATATAGATATTATCTTAATCATATTAAGAATTTACATCCTCTAATGTACAAGAAGGAGAATTTAAATATTGAACTTCTATTAATTTATTAGTTAAATATTTAATCTTTTTACTTGTTTTTGTTAGCTAATTGATTGTATTATTTATTGTTAAATTAAGTTAAAACTCAAAATTTAAAATTATAAGTAATTCAAGTAACCTAATCATCAATTGCATAATCTTAAAGTATTTATATGTATAACCCAACTGAAATGGCGCGCGTTTGTTTATTGCTTCAAAATTTTAAATTCAAATCTCATAAATTAATTAACATATTTTTATTATTGTAAAAATTTATAAATTTACAAATTAATTACCTCTAACGCACACAATAATTATCTTATTAGTTCATATATATATATATATATATATATATATATATATTTTATTTTGTGTGTGTGTGTGTTATGTTTGGATGGATATGCCCCCTTCAATGGAACTTCTCTTACCTCTGCAAAAATTAGTTAATAAACTTACCGTTATTCTTTAAAAAAAAAAAAAAAAACTCACTCAACGGCCTATAAATTATAAGCATTGCTGGATTTGAAAATAAAAAAAGGCTCTCAATTGTTTTTTGTGATTGGATGGATTACTGCTACAAATCAGCAATATGGCCATTTTGGAGCCGCGAACTTTCAGTTCCCGCACAAAAAAAATCTAAATTTAATATTAAAAAAACAACGTAGTAGTTCACGTCTTTGTTTTATGTACCAAAATGCCCATTGAGTTTTTTTTATTATTATTATAAATTCTAATGTGACTCTACATTCTCATTTAATTATTTAGGGGGCACACAATCTTCGATATTTTAGAACTAAGCATTTTTTTTACTCTCTTGTCCTTTTCCTATATTTTTGTTAAAATAAAGACATGAAGTTTTTTATATTTCGAGTCAAACATAAATATTTAAAGTTTTCATAATCTAAGCCTAAGAGATATTTTTTCTTTCTCTTATACCTTTTTCTTATAAATTGGTTCAATTCAATAGTATAAGTGAAAGATTCTAAAATATTATATGGTGTCTTTGAGAACTTTTTTCTAAGTACTGGTATTTATTCATTCTTATATAATATTCGTATTTCATGTCATTATCGATTACGTGTTTAAATTAAAAGATATACACTGGTGTAAAAAGGAAACAATGAGAATTTATAATTTAAGTCTTTTATTTTTCCAACGATAGAGATTTTGATAGTTACATTTATAAAAAAACTTCAATGTTAACAACTTTATTGAAAAACCAACATTGAGGGCCGGTTCACTCTTTAACTTAACCGAAAGGTTGATCAGATCGGTGGTTCGGTCAAAATATGTCTATATATATGCTTAATCAGAATAGAACTTTACCCTAATTTCATTTGTGCTTGCTTAATCGTCTGTCTGTGTCGCCGCTCTCTGTCTTCTTTGCATTATCGCGAAGGTCAACTTTTATTCTATGTGTTCTCAATTCAACTTGAATGAAGTTAAATTCTCAATGCAACTCCACAAAGAAAGATTTTGAGTGGATTTATTTTAGATTTTTAGTTTTAAGAGTTCTTGCTTTGGTTTTTAACGGTTATTTCTTGTGTTGTAGGTTGAATTTCAGCAATCATCGGCATTCATCTTGATAGACAAGCTTGCTGTTTAGGATCGGTAAAGATTTGAGGTATTTTAGTTGTAATTTATTAGATTTAAACTCTTTTTTACTCCTTTAAAAAAAAAAATTGGTTTTTTTAGTTTCATTTCCATTCTTTCACTTGCATCTACTCAATTTTGCCCTTTGGGGCTATTTTTCAAGCATGCATGACATGTTTTTATTCCTCTTGTGGAGATATGGTTGCCTTTTCAAATGATATTATTTTATGTGTTTGATTTTTAAAAATCTAGTATGATTTGACATAGATCTAAGGTATTTCAACTGTAATTTGATAGATTTAAACTTTTTTTTTTACCATTTAAAAAAAAATTGATTTTTTTGGTTCCATTTCCATTCTTTCACTTGGATCTACTCAAATTTGCCATTTGGGGCTATTTTTTAAAGCATGCATGACATTTTTTCTTCCTCTTGTGGAGATATGGTTGCCTTTTCAAATGAAATTATTTTATGTGTTTAGTTTTTGAAAATCTAGTATGATTTGACATAGATCTCAAGCCCCACGGTATTTTTTTAGGCAAATAAATACTTTTGTTAAATTATCAAATCTTTTGTTTTTATTTAAATTTAGATCCATGTTTGGATCCAAAAGATCTAAGAAAAAATAAATACTTTTTATGTTAAAAACGATATTTGAGAGGCGAAATCTAATAAATTTAAAAAGTATTTTATTTTACACAAATATTTGTCGTATCACGTATGTATACAAAATAATTATTTTTTTTATTATATATTTCTCACGTTCCACATTTTTACATATTAAACTTCGTTACATTTACAAATACACTTATGTTATATAATTTTTTAAAAATTATTATTATATATAACTATCCCTTTAAATTTTGATTTTTTGAACTTATCTTATAAATAGGCACCTCAATGTATTTTAACGCTTTTTTTTTTCCCAAAAAGCATTTAGGTAATAATAGTAAGGGATGTACAATGATTTAATCCTTGAACTTCTTTTCATTTTTGGGTTTTGTTCTTAAACATTGTTTTCTAATGTTTTGGTCCTTGAACTTTTTTATAAATAGTTAAAATAGTTCTTAAAGTATTTTATTAATTTTTAATTCTAATTTTTTCTTAAACTGTCAAATTGGTCCTTAAAGTAGTTTAATTTATATTTTTTTGAGTTATGAAATTGGTCCATAACGCCAATTCCAAATTTGGAATTTAAGGATTTAGAAAAATAACTTTATTAATTGTTAATATCTAAAATCTAAATTGAAGAAGAAGAAATTATTTGAAATTGAAGTTTTTTGTAGATTTTCAAGCAATTAGTAATTAAAATAATTTAACTATTTGGAAAAGATTTTTGAATTAAGTACCAACTTAATAGCTTAAAAAATTTAATAACTAAAAAATTAACTAGATATTTTATTTTAAATATTAATTTGGTAGTTTGTAAAGTGTATGGATTAAAAAAGTGTAAAAAATAATTTAACAAAAAAAATCACATAATTGTCACGGGCAAGATCTTAAATGTTAATTATGTGCAAGTTATTATCAAAATATGAATTCGAGTCCATTTAGGTTTTGGAATTGTAGTGCAAAACTATTAAACCTTTGGCTCTCAAAGATAAGGGGTCAATTATCAAATACCAAAATCCTTTAGGTAAAATTACTACTAGATTACCCCAGGGTACTTTCGGCATACAATTAAAACTCAGCGTTGTTTCTGGGAGCCTCTTCTCTTTTTCTCTCTTCTGTGAACGCCGGAAATCCTATTGCGCGCATCATCATCGTTTCGATTCATGAGGAAACCCTAAATCTTCATCTTTCTTGGTTTCTCTTACATGCACCAGATATAGAACAAACCCGTATATGTATAGTATTTAGGATATTTATTATGTAAAATATACGCGTATACGCTCATATATTCTTCTTCTTGGTTTGTTGAATTCTGGAATTTGAATCTAAATCTTCAGGGTTAAAGAAAGAATTCCTAGGCTTGTGTTTCAATTTCTGAAATCCCGGAACCTTGGTTTTTGGTGGGTTTTATGGTTTCTATCTATTATGCTTGTAGATTTTGATCTGCTGATTCGTTGATTGGTCGGAAGATTGCAGCTTGTATTTGCAATGGCGAACGGTGCTGCGAATGAGAATGGGAATGGGAGTGACAGTGTGGAGACTCTGGTTTCCTCCATAAGGCCTGGGATGAAGAGGGAGTTTTCATTGATGCTGAAATCACAAGGGGGTTTTTGGATAGAGATGGGTCAAAGGAGAACAAGGTCTCAGAATAGTTGTTCGAACAACAAGGGGGCTGCCAAGAATGTTGGAGATTATAACGGTAATCGTGGTAATAAGAGTTTAAAGGGGTCGAGTGCAAAGAAGATGAAGAAAGAGGTGGAACGTGAGGTTGTTTGTGGGGAAGATGTTAGCGGAGAGGAAGTGGCTGGTGTTGAGGGGTTGAAGAATTGTGGAGCTGGGAACGATGGTGAGAAGGCGGGTTTGGTTTGTGAGGAAGAAGAGCCAAAGAGCGATGTGGTGGATGGCAACAGTGATGATGAGATGAAAGGGAATTTCGTTGAGGGGGGTATAGCAGAGGGAGAGAAAATGGCAGTGATGGAGTTGGAGAACCTAGGGAGTGAAATGGAAATTAAGAGCAATATGGTGAAGAATGCAAGTGAAATGGAGATTGATGTGGGCAAAGTTGTTGGTGCCGATTATACAAAAGATGCTATGATTATTGAGGAACCAAGGCATGGAGTTGTGGACTGGATGAATGGGGACTTGCAGATTGCAAAAGAGATAAGCATTGAGGTTGAATCAGGTTTTGAATTTGACAATGATGTGGATATTTCTGACCTTGGTAACAGAGCAGGGGTTACAGTTGCTGCATTGGATGTGCGTGGGAATTCTGAGAAGCCATTAAGGCGATTTACTCGGTCAATCTTGAAGCCAAGGGTGGAAGCTCCGGAGCATATGCTCCCGCCTATTTTATCAAAGATGGAAATGAAGATGTCCAAGAAGGTTGAGCTGAAGAAGACTCCTACTAAACTGAAGGAGCTTCTCGAGACGGGTCTGCTTGAGGGATTAAGTGTGCAATATATCCGTGGCGTAAGGGTAATTCTTGTGACAATCTTTTGAATTTACTTGTACAATTTGTATTTTGTTCTTATTTGATTGTTTTTCCCTGCTGAATGTTTTAGGCCAGGGACAAAGGGGAAACAGGTCTTTGTGGAGTAATTCGGGGCACTGGAATATTGTGTTTCTGTGTGAATTGCAAGGGGATAGAGGTTACACTTTTGGCTTATCGCTGCTGTTGATGTTATTGAAATCAGTACTTGTCGATTTATTTGTTGTTTCTCTATGCAGGTTGTGAAACCAATTCATTTTGAGTTACATGCTGGAAGTGGGAATAAGCGTCCACCAGAGTATATTCACCTGGAGAATGGAAAAACACTTCGTGATGTTTTGAACGCATGTAAAAATGTCCCTTTTGACTCGTTGGAACTAGCAATTCTACACGCTGTTGGTTGCATCGATGCAAAAGGTTCAAAGCTTCCCATGGACAGCAAAGGTAGCTCAGCTTCAATGGGTTCTGTCGTGGATGGAAACGGTGTGAAGCTTCCTGTGGACAGCAAAGGTAGCTCAGCTTCAGTAGAATCTGTCATGGCTGTAGAAGGTGCTAAGCTTCCTGTGGACAGCAAAGGGACCTCAGCTTTCGTAGAATCTGTCATGGATGCAGAAGGTGAAAAGCTTCCTGTGGACAGCAAAGGTAGCTCAGTTTCAGTAGAATCTGTCATGGATGCAAAAGGTGCAGAGCTTCCTGTGGACAGCAAAGGTAGCTCAGCTTCAGTAGAATCTGTGCAGTGTCTGAACTGCAAAGGTGCTCCTGAATAGCCCTTACTTTGCATACATAAATATTTCATACATTAGTTCTGGGAATTTGATTGTTTTTCATTGTACAAATGCTAGGGTGTATGCCTAATGACTTTCATGAAAGATATCCTCTTTGTGATACATGCATGGCTATTGCAGGGAATGAATTCTCCACAAATCAGTTTGATGATACGAGCCCCAGGTAAACTTACACAGGATCGATTTCAGTTATCTTACTCTAATTAATATAATTGGATAACCCTTTTCTTTGTGATATCAGGTCCTCATTGAAGTGCACGCCATCAAGTCATTCTAGAAGCAAGGTTCGAGGAAAGCTGACAAGAAAGTGAGTATTCTTTCTTTTGTCAATTTAGTTCTCATTTCCTTCTAGTTGATGAGTATGTAAATTTTTATCTTCTACAACCTCATTGTAAAACAATTGCAAGAGCTGTTCCTTCATGTACTGAATGATTTTTCTTCAATCCTTCTCTTTCTCTGTAGGGATTTAAGCTTACACAAAACAATATTTCAGTCAGAGTTGTTTCCAGATGGAACTGAGTTGGGCTACTATGCTGGGGCACAGGTTTGTGCAGCTTTTGCTCTTAGTGATATATTCTACCTGAGGGGACAAAAACCTGTCTTTTTGTCTTTGCACAATCATGCACATCCTTTTTATGTGCTATAATGATGGAGACAAGCAGTACCCTTTTTTTCTTTCTGAGATTGTTGCTTCTAATAAATTACTTCTCTCTGGGCAGAGCATGCTTTCGGGTCACAAGTCAGGAAATGGAATCTACTGTAACTGTTGTCATGAAGTGGTATGTTGGTTTGTCTTGAATTGTTGTACGCTTCTCCCACTCACTTTTTAAATGTTTCCTAGGAGTTCATATTATTACTGTATTAACAGGTCAGTCCGTCAACATTTGAGGCTCATGCTGGTTTTGCTTCTCGCCGCAAGCCGTAAGCATTTTGAGAATATTAATATTCTTTTTCCCCCCTTGAATATAAAATATTTTGGTGTATGACATTCTCTTCTTCTCAACATATTGGTGCCATCAGATTGGCTGGTCCCAGCATTAGGGCCCCCTTGTCTTTAAATTTGAAATTCAAAAGAGAAATCAAGTTCGTTTTTATTTTTATCTTTTAAGTATTTTGCTATGCATAACTCGAGTTTAATGTGGTTGTGGCAGTTATCTGCATATATTCATGTCCAATGGGCTGTCCCTTCATGGATTGTCACTACAGATAAAAATGCTTGAGGAATCATCCACGGATGAAAATGATGATCTCTGCTCAATATGTAAAACCATGGGGGAGCTTTTGTGCTGTGATGCTTGCCCGCGAGCTTTCCACAAAGGTGAATATGCTGATATTTGTCCTGCTTTAATAGTATGGTTATGATTTATTCTTCCTTGTATTGTTTTACCATGTATTTGGGATGGCTGGGTGTTTCTCCTCAACCTTCTTCCACAGCAACTGGCCAGTATTGGCATGAGGTTTGATGTTATATGGGATCCTTAGTATAGGCTTTCAGTATTTTTTCTGTTGCTTGGCACTGCCTCTTTCTTCTTCTGTCCACCCACTTCTTTTGAGGTGGGGGACAAACATTACTGGACTTTTTATGCAATCATTAGGTTGTCAACATAAACCCTTTTTAGATATGGTGTATACTTTAGTATGCCTTTTCATGTGTTCTGCACATCATGCAACTTTCTCTCACGTCACATATCCCTTTTTCCTGTTGTTGTGTATGTTTGGACTCTATTTTGCTGTTTTGGCTTAAATGTTTGAAGAAGCAAATTTTAATCTCCCTTTTTCACTGAATAAGTTGCTAATTTGCGTCCTTGGTTTTAATTGCAGAGTGTGTCAATCTGCAAAGTCCCCCCCAGGGTAAATGGTATTGTAGATACTGTGCGAGTATGATCGAAAGGGAAAAACATGCGGACCGTAATGTTAATGCAGTTGCTGCTGGAAGGATTGCTGGAGTTGATCCATTTGAAGAAGTAAAGAAGCGATGCATTCGCATTCTTGACACTATAGAACATGAGGATGGTGGATGTGTCCTTTGCAGGTGCGCCTTTGTTTGAATTTTTTTACTAATAACAGCTGTAGTAGAACATTTTCTTGTTCTTAGGATTAGCCATTGGTTAGTTAAGGTCATTTGGCAGGTTTCTTGAGTATATTTGTGTTCCAAACTTCATTTTTCCATCTATTCAAATGTCTAAATTATGATACCATTTTGGATGCCTAGCAGAGTGTAGTCCATTTATCAAATATTTACCCAACAGTATACAATTTTTAAAAGCTATCTCCTGAAGTGTAGGAAAAGCTTGTCTCAAATTTAACCCTTTTTGTGTGTGTGTGTGTTTTTTAATAAAATAAATTATTTTTATATTTTTAATATTTAAAATTAATTGATTGCCTTTGACCGGCAACAAATGAATGTTAATTTTACTGGAGACTAGTTATTGGTATATGCCTGATATTTCATCCCAGCACACCTGCCTTGGGTGACTACTTTAATGTCTTCTTTGCATTTTCTTTTCTCTACTTCTGCCGACAAATGATATTCTTCAATTATCATGTCTGTAGGGGACACGAGTTCACTGAGTCAGGGTTTGGCCCGCTTACAGTCATGATTTGCGATCAGGTACTTACCACGTTATTATATTTTGTATACTGTAGTGAGCATCCAGTGTGCCTTTTGTATGACTGATGGTCTGCATTTTGTTTGTAGTGTGAAAATGAATATCATGTTCGGTGCCTTAGAGAGCATGAGATGGACGACTTAAAGGTTGATGGAACACATTTTTCACAAGTTTCTATACTTTTTACCAGTATTATTGTCTACATGCAAGGTGAAAATTGAATCATGTTTATTTGGTGCCTGGTACAGGAATTACCACACGGGAAATGGTTCTGTCGTAGTGAATGCAGAAGCATTCATTCTGCTCTGCAGAAGCTTATTGCTGATGGAGAGAGGAGACTTCCTGGCTCAGTCTTGGATATTATCAGGAAGAAACATGAAGAAACAGATGCAGAAGATAATTTTGATCTAAATATTACATGGAAACTTTTACATGGTAAAACGGCTTCTGAAGAAGATAGAAAGTGGTTGTCCGATGCTGTTTCTGTTTTCCATGTGAGTATTTAGTTGGCTGTTACCATCACAGATTACATGCTGTATAAAAGATGGAATTTTATGTTTTAATCATGATTTTGCATCAACTTTAAAATATTTTAACTTTTTGAATGCCCTTTTCATTAAGTTCCTAGATGGAGATTTATCATGTTCAATGGGTTATAGACTGTTGGTATAGAAAATTATCCATCAGTTAGTATGACATTGGAATGTTTTCAAATTAAATCTTCCAGTTCATTGATGGACCTTCGTGCGGGGGGAGCAGTCTTACCATTTTAATGCTATTTCTTGTTTTTGGTTCAGCAAATGAAAAAAAATGAGAACTTTAAAAAACTTATTATGTAGCTTCTTGGTGTTTTTCTTGCTTGTTTCCAAGGAAAAGTAACTAGAACTTTTGTGCAGTATCATTTTATCCCTGGATAATTTTGTTAAAAATGTCTGGTATCATTTTATGGTATGTTTTTGGAAGGGTTTCTCCTTTGATATTAAAGGAGGTAGCACCTACAGATTGCAGGTGCAGCTATCAGTTGTGACCCAAAACTTTTCTCAACTAATTTTACGGATTTGTATTCTTATCTTTATCCTTGGTACAAATTCTTTCCAAAAAGTTGTTCTGATCATTATTGCATTGAGAATATGCTTTTCGTTATTTGTGTAACCTCCTAAATATCAACAAAGAGGATGGTTACATGTATAAGAAAAGTATGGAGGAAAATCTTTGAATTTTAGTTTGCTTGAAGAAGAAACAGAAAATACAGGTTGCAGACGAGTTTCTTATGAGAAAATTGGTTTTGCTAGAGATAAAACGAGTATATACAGAGTGGAGAAGGATATAAGCATTTTGTTTGTGATGGTTCTTAATTGTTTTAAGCTTAATTTTTATAGTTTTCAAAGTAATGTTTGGGTTTAATATTGTATTTTGCTGCAGGACCGGTTTGATCCCATTTCTGTGAACAATACAAAAGACGATCTTATTCCTTTTATGATAGATGGGTGAGCAAAAATTTCACTTTTGTCTGTAGTGTTGATTTACTTAGCTTATCTTTGTCTTTTCATGGAGCTAACTTCAAGTTTCTTTTTGTTATGACTTGTGTTTAGGGGAAGCAACAAAGACCAGGACTTTGGGGGAATTTATTGTGTCATATTAGTAGTGAAGTGAGTATTGCCCCTGCGGCCCTGCACAGTACTGATGGTCCTGTATACTTCAAGTTTTTACGCCTCTTAATATATCTTCACTTGTGCAGCTCTGCAGTGGCCTGTGCTGGAATATTCCGTGTTTTTGGACAGGAAGTGGCAGAAATTCCTCTAGTGGCAACGAGTAAGGATTATCAAGGCAAGGTGGGCACTCATGAACCTAATATCTCATGCAGGAGCTTTCAGTTGTATTTTGGCATTTCCAGTATTTTTCTTATTTTGACCTAAATAAATTTTCAATATGAGATGCAGCAATTTGATATAAAGAAAATTGTTTTCCTCAGGGATATTTTCAGTCACTGTTTTATTGTATTGAAGACTTTCTGGCATCTCTGAATGTCCGAAACCTGGTGCTTCCGGCTGCCCCTGAAGCCAAAACCATATGGATGAATAAATTTGGCTTCGAAAAGATTACTGAGCATCAAGTATGTCTTTTTCTCTTATCCTCTTTCTTTTGCTTTGCCAAAGGAACTATCAGATTCATCATAATGTACCTAATCTTCTGCTTTGCAGCTAAAGGAATACAAAAAGGATTATCCAATTATGGTGTTTCAAGGAACAACTATTCTGCACAAACCAGTCCAGAAGCTTGTGTTGTCAACTGAGTTAAAGGATGCATGACTTTGCTGTTGGTGAAGTAGTCCAGTCATGAAGGCTCCCTCATGTTTTTGCTGCGCCCTAGGGTTGCTATGTATATATAAACTTCAGGCATAATTTTGGTGATGTACAGGATGGAGCGGTGGCAATGCAGCTCCAATATAGAAGCTCTAGCTTGATTTTGTGGTAGAAAAGAATGTGGAAACTTAGGGATGATATATATTGACACCAATAGGCAAATACATGCAACAGTTGATGATCAGTAGATTTGGACAAGTTAAATTTTATAGGTTTCAGACAGTTTTTTATTTGAATGTGTTATGATACTCTCAGTTCTTTTGTCTATATTCTATCATGAAGTAAAATATATACATATTATTTGGGAGCTACTTTCAGCAGTGTCGTTTAATGTACACTGGGAATGGTATTTTTCTCAAGGGGAAAAAAAAAACTGTTTTAGTGTTTGTTTTGAAGAAAAAAGGACCTAATGTAAATAAATTTATTTGTAAAACATAGACAATTTTAGTACTAATTCACTTTAAAGAGATTATAATGTTAATTATTAAATTTATAATATTATTATAAAATTAAAAATTATATTTGCATTTAGAGAGAAAAAAAAAAAGAACTTTTTTATGATCTCCAACTCAATGCATAGTAGACCAGGCCTTTCGTTTGGTAAAAGGTTGAATTTAAAAAAAAAAAATCAAACATAGTAACATAATAAATTATTTTTGCTATTAAACTACAGAAAAAGAAAAAGAAATTCAAACATAAGAGCATAATTAATTAATAAAAACTATTGTTGTTATCTTCTCATAAAACTTTTTTAATAAAAATATTTTACAATGAATTTCGATTTTATGAATTACAAATTTTATAATATTGTTACTTTTTTATAATATATAATAGTTGATATAATTGTCTTAAATTTATAAATAAAAATATATTTAGATTGAGACTATATTCAATTTTTTTTTTTAAAAAAACACAAGTGTATTGTTGAATTTTATAAAAAATTTATTGACTTAAAGATCAATATTGTGAAATACTTAGAATGTACTAAAATTATTAATATTTCATAAATAAAATTTATTTACATTATATTAATTTTTTCTGTAAAAAAAATGTTTAAACCACTTTTATAAAAAAAATTCCAATCCAAGTTCAAACTAACTCTCAACAAGAAATTCCAAAGCAAAGAAAGCAACTATTATTTTTTAAAAAAAAAATATTCAAAGCAGTAAGGTAAAATAAAAATTATTTCAAATTTGGAGCCTATAATGCTGACATAAACACCAAGCACACAGAGGGTGTAGAGCGGGAAATCATTTAAAATTTGAAATTCAAATCAAACCCCTTTCTTCTCCCTTTCAAAGATAATGGATTCATATAAAATTATAAATAAGTAGTTCAAATTACACAAATACGATTAACTCTCTTCGAGTATATTTCCCTTTCTACCCCTTCCACACCCGACCCGTGCCGGCCAGGGACTCCCCAAAAAGCACCTGATTATACCCATTTATACTCTTTTTTTCCCACTTACTCACTCACTATTTCCTCTCTCCCCCTCTGCGCCTCTTGAGAAAGGTATATTTCCTTCTCATTTCTGCAGGAACTGATAATTTCTTCGAAAATTGGAGGAATCTAGGGTTTTTAATTCTTTGTTTTTTGTGGCTTTGGGTGTTTTCTGATTCTGAATTTGTGTTACAGTTTAGTGTAAGGAGGCAACACTGCCGTTATCGGTTTCTAGCAATCGGAAAGTGAAAAATGGGCCAGATCCAATACTCCGAGAAGTACTTTGATGATACATTCGAGTACAGGTAACATTGATTTTGATTATGTGTGCAGTTTCTCCGCTTTTTCTTAAATGATTTTTTGAAATTTATTGATTGTGATTGCAAAATTTCAGGCATGTCGTTCTTCCTCCTGAAGTCGCGAAGCTGCTTCCCAAAAATCGGCTTCTCACCGAGGTTTTTTTCTTGGCCAAAGATTTTTAGTTTTGAATCTGTTTTGCGTTTTTCTTTTTCTTGTGTTGACTGGATTTATGAAGTAGCATAGTTAGGTATTTTGTGCATTTTCCTTCCTTTAAGTTAATTCAATGATTTGAGTCCTTTAATCTTTCCGATTGAATTAGAAAAAGAATCCATCTCAGAAATGAAGTTATAATTTACATTAGGAGTATATTTCCCGCGATTGTCATGTGCTGCTAGTATTAGAACTGCCACTAAAAGTTTTTAGTTGTGTCTTTAGGTTATCAGATAATTGAAAATCAAACATATGTTTTCCAATATTGTATACGATGTTCATGTTTTAGAGTCCACATATGCATAGATTATGTCTTAGTCTTATGTTTTCCATTTTTCCCTTTGGTTGTTTGGTATTGCATTGTTATTCTATGTCTGAATCTATCATGTTTGTCTCAAATTAAAACTTTCCCTGAATGCTGTTTGATATTGGTTATTGCCACAGATCTTTTATTGTTTGTTTTTTTGGGTGCTAGAATGAATGGCGTGCAATTGGGGTTCAGCAAAGCCGTGGATGGGTTCACTATGCCATCCACCGACCAGAGCCACATATCATGCTCTTCAGGAGGCCGCTCAACTATCAGCAGCAACAGGAGAACCAGGCTCAGCAGAATATTCTGGCAAAGTGAAGAATTGCTGATCTGCTAATGTCTTCTCGCATCCCTGAATCTCTTTAGAAATACATATACATTTTTAGTGCAATTATGGCTTGTGTTTGTAGAAAATGTCTGGCCATATTTAGTTTGGTAGTGCATTGTTCTCTCAACTCTAGGGTATCTGGAGTTTGAAACTTCTGTTTCAAAGTCCCTTTTACTGCTGGTGTTGTGCTAGTTTGGTGTGCTATTCTGGATGTGTTTTTGATGTTTTACTAGTTCATTTCACTTCTCGTGGTGGATTTTAACTGATTATCTAGCGTTAATTCTTAGCTTCACTTTACATCTTGGAATTCATAGTTGAGATGCTTCCATGTGGTTTATTGAGTGCAGTTGCTGTTTGAAGTTAAACTTACATCTACAGAAATGAAAACGATAGAAGTTAAAACTTATATTTAGTGAAGCTAAAATGGCATCTGATCAAGTGATTGTCATTTCCTTGTCAGGCTTGTTCTAATTCTCTGGGTTAGTAGATACGTATTAGGGATGTGATTGATGAATTTTTATGGTGTCTTTAAATAAAGTTAGCAAGAAATTGTGGTTGGATACTTTTTCTATGCTGTGACTGGAATTCGAGCTTAATTCATGTATGTTTCAAAGTGCATGATACCCTCATCAACAATGGTTATTTTGGGTTAACCGTTGAAATAGAGGCATGAACGTTGTTGACATTGTTTGCCACTTGTTGCTTATTGGAGTTGTGGTGTTTTTCAGGTGTTTATGCAATAATTTAGAAGGGTGGGTGGCTATTATCTATCGACTTGGTCCAACTTTTCATGAGATATGTCTATAATTTTTTTAAAAAATATAATTTAAGTATTCAGGCTTCACTCTTATTTGTGTTAGGGCGATAAGTTTTCACTCTAGACTTGTGATTATGTTAAATTTAAATTTGATCATACTCAAACAGAAGCAAGCGCCACCCTGTGGGTGTGTCTATAAAATTCTTACTCTTAAAGGCAAAAATGGAAAGAGAGACAGAGAGCTTTATCAATCGGAATAGTAGCGAAATCATCCGCCCTTACGAAGTTATTCTACTCTCGCCTTCAAACTAGGTGCAACCGTGCAATCTGATGTGCGATCATCGTTAGGTTGGCTGGGGAAGTGGGGTGATTGCTTCGCGGTGCTTGTGCCCCAGCCAAGCCCAGATGGAGATAGCCTGTTTGCAATGCCAATGGCAATTAAATGTTTATGCTTTTGAAGACTAGTATTTATTAACGGACTTGAATCAAACAGGCAGGACTATTCGATTAAAAGGATTAAGGAAGTTATCTTTGGAAGTCTAGCTATTAGAAGATTTTTTATAATAAAAAATTTCATGCTTTAAGCAAAATATGCATATTGTAATTGCTAAATAAAGGAAAATGTACACGACAAAAAAATAGGGGAAAATTCCAGTTATGTAACGATCTGGATGGAATATCACATGTGCCTATCAGGTGCTTTGTGAATCTAGCTTAAAAGTCCTTATTCCATAAAAAACATGCAACAAACACTCCTATTCTTTTGTTTCCTACTTCCAAATAGACACATCTATTTTGGATGTCAACAGCAAATTCGCAATTGAGAGAGAGAGAGAGAGAGAGTTTTCATCCCAGAACAAGGATGAATCCCAATTTCTCCCTTCCAATCCAATTCTCCAGTATTTTCATCCCAATCGAATATGCAATTTGCTGTCCTCCAATGCTTATCACTGCAAATTAAAAAACAAAGTGCTTATAATTAAATATGGAAACTCTGTGCAGCCATAAACATTTCTTTTTAGGACCTTATTGCATTGAGAGAAAGGAAAGGGGAGGAGAGAACAGTATAATAGAAAAGAAAGGAAAAGAGGTAAGATGAGATCAATAATTATTTATAATATTTAGTTAGACATGGAAGGAAAGAAAGGAAATGTTAAACATAATATTTGGAGAAGAGGAGGAAAGGAAAGAAAAGAAATTATATAATTTAAAATTATATTTTTTTCTAATAATTCAAAGTTACAGTATTAGACTTTTTATTTATGAAGGATATTTTAAACCATTTAATAAAAATGAGGATTTCTTTCCTTCCGTTTATGGCTATTTTTTGATAAAAAGAACATTGAAATTCTTATAATAAAGTTAATCTATTTATTCCTCTCTAGTTCTACGCTTCCACATCTCTCATCTTCATTCATTTCCTTCATCCAAACAGGCTTCAAAAGAAAACAATTTTTATCTCAATCTGTTGGGTCTTCCAGAAATGGGAGGCTGAGCCCGTCAAGGTATCTTGGAAGTGGTGGTGCAGCACCAAACTCACATAGGTAGTGTAATGGTAGATGCCTACGTCAACTGCAAACCATTATTTTGAAAAAAAAAAAAAATTAGCTAGCTAAATTAACTAGAAAAACCACCTCCATGATCTTCATAAGCTATAATAATAATTATTTTTAATGAAAATACATTAACGAGAGAATCAAGATTTGAACAATACCTTTGAAGTTAAGAGTTAAACATTCAAATAATTAATAAGTAAAACTGTTTTAAAATCTTAAAAAAAAGTAACTTTGGATCCTAGTGAAATGGGCTGATTAAGCCGGCCACAGTTGGTAGAGGCCCAAAGGTTGGGCTAGCTCGCAAGGCAAAGTAGGGCTGGTGTGGACAGCTGCTTAGGCTTATCCGTTAAGATCCTTCCGTTACGGGCCGGGTTGCTCTGTGTACAAAGGAGAAAGGGAACAAACGCCCAAAAAAAGACACCATTTTTCTTTCCGGCAGCAAAAATCATTCGACTTGTACCTGTTGGAAATTCGACACTCGCTAATTCTCTGGTACGCATGATTGCTTTCTACTCGAATTTTGCATGATTTTATGGTTATTTTTCAGCAAGCATGGCCTTAATTCTTCTCATTTCCTGCATTCTCTGAGCATCTACTTCTACTTTTTGAAATGATAAAGGGCTGAAAAGGATCAGGCTTTTCCTTTTGGTGGTAATTGTGGTTTTCTCAATCTCTGTTCCTAATTTAAGACTTGAGAAAATGTTGTTATGGCTCTACGTATTGTTTCAAAGATGCGATAGCTTATTTTTGTTTTGTATTTTTTTTTTAAAGGATCAAAGATGGCTTGCTTATTGGGTTATAATTGTTGGTAATTAGTTCTTTGGGATTTCAGTTTTATGGGGGCATAAAATTTCAATTTGTCTGACACAAGTTTGGTCTTTTTCTAATGGTTAGTGTTAGTAGTTTCTTTGTGTCTTTTCTGCACTTGTATTGTTCTCATGGTTTTGAGTGAGTGACGTATTTGGGTTTCTAGGACTGGATCTTCGTACTTACTTGATTTGGGATATAAATTACACTGGCTACGAACGTGGGGTTCCTAATTGTGAAATCCCTTGAAAGGAAGATGGCTTGACATTGGGGTTGAATGTTTTTGTGCTCCAATAAGAAGGTTCACATCAAACTATACAATTTCTAGGATCCTGTTTCAGTTTTTGTTTCGGCATCTCTTTTTTTTTTTTTCAAAATGGATCTTAATTACATATCCCAAGTGGGGATAGACAAATAGCTTAGACAGAACCTAAAGTTTTTTCGCCCATACTTATTTTTGTTGCTAACATTCTTACTATATGTGGAATTTGTGTCTTATGGATGCATCTGACGTTGGGTTGCTTAGTAAGCTTTTTGCTGTCTTCTTGAATTGTCTTATTCTTATGTGTTGGGAAAAATAGCACAGATTTCCCTGATGCAGCGAAATGGTGGACTAATAGGACAGGTGAATGCACAAATCACAAGCAAAGCAAATAAAATAATAATGAAAATGGCACCAGAAAATTAACGTGGTTCACCCTGAATTTGGGTTACATCCACGGGACAAACTCCGAATATTCTTCTACTAATAAAATAATTAGCAGGTTACAAGAGGGACTTCTCTAGAAAAATACTAGAGGCATAACCCTGAGATTAACCCAAAATAGTGATACCCAAGTGTTTCCCAAACACCCCAATTAACCTCACTATTTTGTCACTCCAATTCTTTTTCCCTCTCCCTCACAAACGTAGCAAATGTTCTATGTTTGTGTTTTCTGTGTGTGTTGTGTTTTCTTTGCTCTTCTCATGCCTATTTATAGGCATGCAAGAAGCATGAAAACAAAACATCTACCAGAGGCAATATGGAGCAAGTGCAACCACTCTTCCACTGTCTCCTCCTCACCTATTCCTCCATTGAAAGATGAGGGACCACTACAATCTCCCCCTCCCGATTATATGGAGGGCTCCACCAGTCCTGCTGCTTGTCGACAATATTCTAACTTTTCCATCGGAAGAGTCTTGGTCATCATGTCTGATCCATTCTCATCTGTGTGGATCTTTTCCAACTGTAGTAGCTTCTTCTCCAATACATCCCGGATCCAGTGATATCTCACATCAATATGTTTCGATCTAGAATGAAAGGAGGCATTCTTCCCAAGGTGAATTGCACTCTGACTATCACAAAACAGCTCATACTTTTGCTGGTGAAAACCAAGTTCACTTAAGAACTTTTTCATCCACAACAACTCCTTACATGCTTCCGTTGTTGCAATAAACTTTGCTTCAGTTGTTGAGAGAGCAACACACTTTTGTAATCTTGACTGCCATGACACAGCTCCCCCTGCAAATGTAATCAGATATCCGGACGTAGACTTTCTCGAGCCAACATCACCGGCCATATCAGCATCTGTGTAGCCTACTAATGCAGGGTTTTCATCTCCAAAACATAAACACATTTTCGAGGTACTACGGAGATACCGGAGAATCCACTTAATGGCATTCCAGTGTTCCTTTCCAGGATTTGACAGGAACCTACTCACCACTCCCACTGAGTGAGCAATATCTGGCCGTGTACACACCATGGCATACATTAAACTCCCAACTGCTGAAGCATATGGGACTTTATCCATCTCATCCTTCTCATCCTCTATAGAAGGGCAATGTGTTTTACTCAGTCTAAAGTGAGTAGCAAGAGGACAACTAACCGCTTTAGCTTTATCCATGTTGAACCTTTGAAGTACCTTCTCAATGTACTTCTCCTGTGACAACCATAATTTCTTGGCGCCCCTGTCTCCGGTTATTGTCATGCCAAGAATTTGTCTTGCTGGCCCCAAGTTTTTCATAGCAAAAAACTTGCTTAATTGCTGCTTCAAGCTGTTAATTCTGGAACTATTCTGGCCCACGATCAACATGTCATCCACATAGAGTAAAAGAACAATAAAATCATCATCAGAGAATTTTTGTACGAACACACAGTGGTCTGAAGTCGTCTTCTTGTAGCCGTGCTCCCTCATTATAGACTCAAACTTCTTATACCACTGTCTTGGTGCTTGCTTCAAACCATATAAGCTTTTCTTAAGCTTACAGACATAGTCCTCTTTCCCTTTTACTTTGAAACCCTCTGGCTGCTCCATGTATATCTCTTCCTCCAAGTCACCGTGAAGGAAGGCAGTTTTCACATCCATCTGTTCGATCTCCAAGTCGAGGCTTGCTGCTAACCCTAGCACTGTTCTGATGGATGTCATCTTCACCACTGGTGAGAAAATTTCTCCAAAGTCAATCCCTTTCCTTTGGTGAAATCCCTTTACGACTAATCTGGCTTTGAACCGTGGCTGGAGATTGTGTTCTTCATGCTTGATCCTGAACACCCACTTGTTCTTCAAAGCCCTCTTGCCTTTTGGTAACAACACCAACTCAAAAGTTTTGTTCTCATGCAAAGAACTCATCTCTTCTTGCATGGCGTTACTCCATTGCTTACTGTGTTCATCCTCCATTGCTTCTTTGAAGCTTTCTGGTTCTCCCCCGTCAATTAGTAACATATACTGTTTTTCCGGATATCTGGTAGAACGTCGTTTGATTCTATTAGATCTCCTCAGAATTGGAGAACCTATTGGAGCTGGTGATTGTAGTGGTCCCTCATCTTTCAATGGAGGAATAGGTGAGGAGGAGACAGTGGAAGAGTGGTTGCACTTGCTCCATATTGCCTCTGGTAGATGTTTTGTTTTCATGCTTCTTGTATGCCTATAAATAGGCATGAGAAGAGCAAAGAAAACACAACACACACAGAAAACACAAACATAGAACATTTGCTACGTTTGTGAGGGAGAGGGAAAAAGAATTGGAGTGACAAAATAGTGAGGTTAATTGGGGTGTTTGGGAAACACTTGGGTATCACTATTTTGGGTTAATCTCAGGGTTATGCCTCTAGTATTTTTCTAGAGAAGTCCCTCTTGTAACCTGCTAATTATTTTATTAGTAGAAGAATATTCGGAGTTTGTGCCGTGGATGTAGCCCAAATTCAGGGTGAACCACGTTAATTTTCCGGTGCCATTTTCATTATTATTTTATTTGCTTTGCTTGTGATTTGTGCATTCACCTATCCTATTAGTCCACCATTTCGCTGCATTAGGGAAATCTGTGCTATTTTTCCCAACAACTGGTATCAGAGCTTTATTGGAGTAATAATAGTTACTGATCGTATGCTCTGTGGTTGCCACGAAAGTGGACCCTCCACATCAGAAAATAAGTTAAATTATTATTGACTCTTTTAAAGTTTAGCCGGGGACCATGGAGGTGAAGACAAGCAAAATGATTAATTTAAATGACATGAATTACCACATATGGAGAAATAAGATGAAGGATCTCCTATTTGTGACGAAGATGCATCTACCGGTGTTTAGTACAACTAAACCCGAGAATAAGACAGACGAGGAATGGGAATTCGAGCATGAGCAAGTCTGTGGTTTCATCCGGCAGTTTGTCAAAGACAATGTGTACAATCACATTTGTAACGAGACTCATGCACGGACATTGTGGAACAAGCTAGAGGAGCTGTACGCTTCTAAGACCGGCAACAACAAATTATTTTATTTGATTCGGGTAATTTAAATGTTCTGGGTAGATTGCTGGAAGAGAATTATTACTTTCTGTATGAGTGATGTTTTATTAATTGTATATGCAATTATTCATTTTGTCTATCAATTGAGGTTCTTGTCTGGGGCTGCAGTCCTTTACTTGGCTGTAATTGTCATTTATTCCCATCTGTTTATGGGTTATTTACTCGTGTGTTCTTAAGCAATTTACCAGGTACAAGTTTTGCTAATCTATAGATGTTATGTTGCCCCCTTATAATGGATGGCAGGTTATATAATTAAAGGCAATCCATGCATCCTGTGTCGTCTGACTGGTTTTCTCTAATGCATAAGTTTACTACTTTGTATGAAATATATTGGCAAGTCATGTGCAACCATTTACTGATCCCTGTGAGTATTGTACTAGATGCTGAGGTACAGATGATGACATCTGTTCCAAGTTGCCTAGTTTAACTTGGAGGTTCCATGTTGTTTCTTCATCTCCCTGAACTCCTTATTTAGCCCTGGATCAACTTTGCTCCTTTGAGCGAAGAAGTTGCGCCAGACATTCTGCTACTAATTAGCAAACTGGCTAAAAGACCTTCATGTGAGTACAGAGCACTGGTTCAAAAAAAAAAAAAAAAGAAAGAAAGGGATTTGAGTGGGAAATTGGGAGGGCGAACAAGAACGAATGACACAAAAATTTTTGTTTCAACTCCAATATTGTTCTGCTTATCTGCTATCTACAGTTGCCCCTAGTTTGGCTTTGGTATTCTATATCGGTAGCTTTAGTTTTTAGCTAAAATATATGCTGCTTATGCTACTCTAAATGAAGGTAGGACTGTCCTTTCTACATCACTGCATTTGACTTTGAAGAGTTTTGACACTTGTTGAATATGCATGCATTTGACATCCAATTTGCAAATGCATTGTACCATCAATGCCTGTTATCCAGACTTAACACCTTTCAAATTTGCACTCAGAGCAGCATTGCTCTCTTTTATTGTTTTGCAGATTCTTTGATATCCTGCTTTCACCATCTTCATGTCCCGTAAACAAAATGTCATTGTTGCTTCAGGCTTAATAGCCTTTGTCACTGCAGGATTAGCATTTCCCTTTTACATGGGGTAAGTAAATATTATTGGCTAAAGTTGGCAGTATAAACATTAATCATTAAGGGGTCCTTGATAAGTGATAGATTGTTATACCATTTCTTTGCTGGATAATGGATATCCTTTAATGGTGGTTGAAATCCAGATCAAGATCATCAAAGGCGAAACCAGTGATTGATTCATCAAAGGCTCTACCACCTCAAGCAACTTTTCGAGGACCGTATATCAACACCGGTTCACGGGACATTGGACCTGATCAGCAAATTTATGCAAAGAAGCAATAGTGTTTTCTTAGGTTTTATTATTGCAAGTAGATGGTAAATTTGCTTAATTCAAACATTTGTGGGATGCTTTGAAGAGTTCGTTTAACTAAAATTTTGCTTCATCACACTGGTGAGCTATATGGTTTTCCATGTTAATAACAGAAGGTGTATTGCTGTCATTTCCCCTTGCCCCCCCACCAAGAAACACCCCCCCCCCTTTTTTTGTCTTATGGATATTATTTAGTTCCTTTGAAAAGTTGGGATGAAAATGAATGACCGATTTTCACTTCTGCCGGTACAAAATGGTGAAGAAAATTGGAGGCACTGTTTATTAATTCTTGAATTTTCCTCTCAATGTTTTCTTCAGTTAGAAGTCTCCCAATTTTTTTTTCCTTCTTAGAAAAACTTAACCTTGCTGCTTTGTAGGAAGAGATCGACATTTTTGTACTATTTGGTTGAAGTCAGAATCAGATATGAACTGCGTGATTGTATCACACTGCATGCGCAGCCAAGAACCAAATGCGATGGCATTTTATAACTTGCTGAATCCACCTACCTTTCAGTGTCCAGACTGACCATCTTTCCCGGAAAATTGTGCATTTGACTGGAAATGGATCATGCATACAAGTCCAGATTGCAATATGGGAGTAACAGTTAACAAATTCCAAATATTAATTAAAATAATTTAACTAACCGATTCCAATTAACAATTAATCTCAACTCATTCTAAATCAAAATAATTTTAATTTTAAAAATTATTATTTTATATATTTTTATTTTTAAAAAACGATCATATACTTCACGTATCATATTCTTTCTTTAATCTCACTTTAATTTTACTCTACTCTATATATTTAATAATTTTTTATTACATTTAAATAAATTCATTTTAATCTAATAGTTATCTACTTATATTTTAATACACTTTCAAATATAATTTAGTATACAAACAATTAAAAAAAAAAAAAAGGAAAAAACATCATAGCATTGCATAATGCCCATAATAAAAATGAGGTTATGAACCTGTACTTGGTCCATAAAATAGGAATGTCCTAACCTTATTTGTGTAGAAGATCCCTTCTGCTAATTACAGTTAAAACGGTTAAAGTCCCCGTCAATTTCTGGTTCATCCATTTTAGTCTTGTACGCAAAGCCTTCTTCCTCTACTTGGTAGTACCAAAACTCACACCCACCTCCCCTTCCTCCCAAAATTCACACCCTACTGCTAGAACCTTTGAGAACTGAACAAATATCAAACCAGAACAAAAATGGTACCTACAGTACTACTCCAAGTACCATCTCCAGCTCTTCCTTGCACCACCACCACTACCGTTAGTCCTTTTCAGACTTCTCTATGTCCTCCCTCCATCAAGCCTATTGATTCTTCAGAAAAGGAAAAATTTGCCCCCTTTGCGTGTAGCTGCTCCACCGACACCTTCAACCACCTCCCCCAAAGGAGAAGATCAGATTCAAGAAAAGGATTTGTCACTGAATTCAAATGAAAGTGAGCAAGAAGCCCACGATATTGAAGAGGATTCATCGTCGAAGTTTTCATGGAGGGATCACTGGTACCCGGTTTCTCTTGTAGAGGACCTTGACCCAAGTTTGCCTACTCCATTTCAACTCCTCAATCGTGACCTTGTCCTCTGGTTCGATCAGTCTAGTTCCCAGTGGGTTGCTTTTGACGACAAATGCCCTCATCGCCTGGCCCCTTTGTCTGTGAGTACTAATTCATTCAACTAACTGATTTTTTTTTCACAATTCGGTTCTGAATTGGTCCTAAACAAGGCAAACAGCCTCTGTGCAGTTTTCATGCAAAGTTAAAAGAGGCTTCTCAAGATTTGATGTTTTAAAATCTCAATTGTTGGGGAAAGTTTGAATTTTGATGGAGTTTGATTGTTGGATTTTTTTTTTTTTTAATTTCGTTGTAGGAAGGGAGACTAGATGAAAATGGTCACTTGCAGTGCTCATATCACGGATGGTCCTTTGACGGATGTGGATCTTGTTCTAGGATCCCTCAAGCGTCATCAGAGGGACCTGAGGCTCGGGCAGTGAAGTCTCCAAGAGCTTGTGCTACTAGATTTCCTACTATGGTTTCTCAAGGGCTTCTCTTTGTTTGGCCGGATGAGAATGGCTGGGAAAGAGCTCGAGCCACCAAGCCTCCAATGTAAGCCCTTTATTTATAGTATATACAGAGTATGACATTTGTATATTTAAATACTGTTAGGCACCCACCCACATGAATTAATATACGTTGTTACATGGTGTAGGATATTGTTTATTGTATTTCAATGAGTGTGAATGATTTCGTGTGCTTAATTATTTGCTACTATATTATTTAATATTTGGTGATGGTTGAATTAGGTTGCCTGATGATTTTGAAAAGCCGGAGTTTGCAACAGTGACAATACAGCGGGATTTGTTCTATGGTTATGATACTCTAATGGAAAATGTTTCTGATCCTTCCCACATTGATTTTGCACACCACAAGGTAGAATTTTCATCAGTCTGAGTTAGTTGATTTTCAGTTCATATCATTATTTTTTTTTTAATTTTTCAAGAATAACTGCAAGAGATATTCTATTTAGGTTTTAAAATACTACTGTAGATATCCAATATTTCAAAATTATGATATTATCAAGTTGACCGAAGTAATTTATTGTTTTCGAGGCTTAATGTCCCTGTCAAATAGCAGAAGGTGAGACCTTATGTGTGGAATATTTTTTATTCAAATATAGGGGATGGCAGATACAATATAAAAATCAATATCAGGGTCTGGTCTTTAGATCCATTGGTTGACTCAGTTTTGTACCAATTTCTGAAGGATTCTCATGTTTCATTGCATAACTAGATTCTGTAGAACTAACATTCGTGTTTATAATACATTTCCACCAAATTTGTGTACCTTGAATGGAAGGATTGAACCACAAAATATGACTGCCATATTTCCCGCACTATGTGTAAGATTAATCAATGAGCCTAGCTTACTATCTGTCAGATCTTTTTTTTTGAAGGCAAAGTCTGCCAGGAGAATAGTAAATTAACAGAAACTCGGATGCGCTGTATGTTTGCCTTCTTTCCCAATTTTATCTGATAGCTTTTCTTCCCTTTTTTTTTTTTTTTGATAGTTACTTTCATCTGATAGCCTATTTGCATTAAGTCATCTTCAGAAAATAAGTGCAGAAATCTGGTTCTCGCACAAATCAATGTCTGTATTTTTCCTTGAAATATCTGCAGCATACATGTTAGACGCTTGACTATATACTTCTCAGCTATGCAAATGAGCTTTAAGCATTCATCCTGAACATCTTTAGATAATATTTTTCTTTCATGAAACATGGTCTGATTAAAGAGTTCATTAATGGAGATTATTAACTCTATCTTGGCTGCTTCATTTTCGTGACAAGTGATCACCAATAAACGTAGCCTTCGTAATATGCATGAAAGAACATGCAATTCCAAGTGCATAAGCTTGTCGTGTATTTACTGACTTTCATGACCCAATTATAATGTATTTCTTTTTATCTGCCATGAAGGCAGTTAGAGTGCAATGGACAATCATTTCTGATGCCATAATGTTTCAGGTTACTGGACGTCGAGATCGAGCAAAACCATTGCCTTTTAAGATGGAGGAATCTGGACATTGGGGTTTTGCTGGAGCAAATGAAGATAATCCAAAAATTAGTGCTAAATTTGTTGCACCTTGCTACTATATGAATAAGTGAGTTCCTAACCCTCATCTAAGTAATTGAGCTTTTCTTCACGTAATTGCTTGTTTTCAGCACCCAGAACGTTCTATAGTTTGTCAGTAGAGTTGCATATTTCCTGAATTGTTATCTGCAGGAGAAATTCTTGTCATCTATGTGATCATGTGACCTTTGATTTTTAAAAGTAGGTATGAGGCTTAGCTAGTTAAGGTTTCCAAATAACGGAGTGATTTATCTATGACTCTGCACTGCATAATTCCATTAAGCTTTGGGTAGACAGTAGTTGTTCTTTCAGGCAGTCCTCTTTTAACAGTACTTTATTTTTTTCCCCTTTTAATCAATAAGTAAAAGTTTATCTTGCTCTGCTTTTTCTTCTTTGTTTGCTACTTCTGTCAAAGCTGCTTCTTTGTGGGTCTGAGTTATCAGAAGTATAGTTCTTGTGGTTAGTAGTAACTAAACTAGTAGTTTTCCTATACATAAGGTGAGGTGTTTCTATTTTATTTGTTAATGTCTGGCACTTGCATCATTCTTAGTGTAATATCATGAAAATTGCATATTCAGCCACCATCTATCTGCTTTATCTTCTAATTATCTTGTTCTTCTGATATTCAGAATTGAGATTGACACCAAACTTCCAATTGTGGGCGATCAAAAATGGGTAATATGGATTTGTTCCTTCAATGTTCCAATGGCACCTGGGAAGACTCGTTCTATTGTTTGTAGTGCTCGAAACTTCTTCCAGTCCACAGTACCAGGGCCTGCATGGTGGCAGGTAACAACACTTACCCTGCTTTTTGAGAATAATTATGGGATTCTTTCTGAGGCATAGGCTCCAAATTCACACGAGGTGGATTCTTTGAGTTCTTTCTATTTTGTTTGCCTCTTGTATACATGAATATTCTTTACTTTTTTGAGTGACATGAACATTGCTTCTCCACAAAAGCCCATACAAATTTTGGATCAGCAGCTATTATTTTGTTTGTACAGAACTTGTGCTTAGCCTGCCTTCTTGAAAAGGGCCAAACCTTTGGAAGTTGCGCATAGTAATTAAATGGTAGGAAATTGCAGTTGATTCAGCATTAGAAAAAAAATCATTTATCTAAAAAGAAACATGGCAGAAAAAGAGAGTATTTTCTCAGGTAAAACATCAGTATAACAGTATGATCTGATAAAAAAGAGGGGCACTGAAGATTTTCTAGAAGTGATTAGATGTTGTATTGTATGAAAATCTAGAAAAATGGAGAATAAAGAAGAAGAGAATATTTCCGAAGGATCCCTAGATTTCCTTTGAATTGGTTCAGCTCTTGCGTTAAGCATCAAGTATAAAAGCCCTGCAGATTCTTGATACCAAATTCTGTTTAATATTAGAATCAAAGAGGAATTATGGAATAGTTTGTCTGAATGATAAACTTAAAATTTAGGGAATCTGTACTTACCTAAACAATAATGTTATTTCCTAACACTTGAGGCATTTAGATGTAATACAAAATTAATTTTGACAGTCTTTTGAAACTAATACAAGTCAGTGATCTTGAAGAATTATTGAACGTTAAACGCTAGTTCATCTGTTAATCATCATAACTAGTAATTAACTTAATATATACTCTTTGCTCTTCCGGTTCATTCATTTGGATGGGAAATATTGCCTATGTTTGTTAGGTGATCTTGATCGAATGATATTATTAACAGTCTAATAAGTGTGTGGAGGTAGATGAGAATTTCCATGGGACGACTTGGATTTAGAAAGGGGAAGTAGAGTGATGAATATGAAATAGTTGCCATTGTTCACAAGGGTGGTGTGTGTGAGGGGAGGGGGGTTGGTGTATCAGTTGTCACTGTGTTGCGCAGAACCTATATAGCTTGTGCGCAACCTGGAATTTTGTGGTCCAAAGGTCATTGAAATGTCAGCCTGTTTGTGTGAAGTTTGTTGAGGAAAATATGCTTAAAAAGTGTAATGGATCTGACAAGACCCATTTTGTATGGAGTTCTGGAGTATCAAGTACATTGGGGAACAAGAGGAATCCTATTAAAGAAAATTCCCAGGAAGAAATTTTTGTTGGAAGAATGGAAATTGAAAATTTTTGACATTCAATTTGGGATGGAGCGGGGGGAGAAACTGTTAAATTTTCCAGTAGACATTTATGGTAAAAAGCTGGATATTAGTCATTACTCCAGAAGTCAAGAGTATCCATTGTTGAAGGAACAGTTTGGTAGCTATAAAGTATTCCACAACTAAAAGGTTGGGATTGAATCTTTTCCTACGAAAGTACAGAGAGTAGGTCCATGCTTTGTCTCTAGACTGCATGCTAAGTTTGGATTAATTGATTCTAATCTGGTAAGGGATTAAGAGAAATTAGATTTATTTGTTAAATATAAAATTTATCAAATTTTAAGCAAGGTTGTTTGGATGAAAAAAGAAATATTAAAGGATTTTTTTTTTCCTTTTGAAAGTTAATTAGGAATTCTAATCTATGTATGTTGCTGTCATCATTGGGACTCCTATAGACTATCTCTCATGCTCCTTTACCTGCTGCATAGACCCATTACAATAGGTTATGGGTATTAGAGACAAATGTCGTGAATTGTTGTCACCATTAGGGCTTCTGGAGAGACTCTCTCTCCTTCCAACCATACACTCATGCAAATGCACACTGCCTAGAATATGTACTAACATAATATGTCTCAAATGCTATTTGGACTTAAAATGAACTGAAACACACAAGTAAGGATTATTTTAGTGAGAATTAAATCTATTTAGCAGAGTTGTAGTTTCGCACAATCCAGGTTATTGGGATTCTGAGTTTATGAAATTAGATTTTCTTAACAAATTTCTTGTACTAAAGTATCAAGAAAAATAATTAGATGGACAAGGATTGCCATTTCTAAGAGATTACACCTAGCTGGTGCATTAAGATTATTGTGTTGTTTTAGGATCTTTTTAGTTATCCTATTGAAACTGTGTTCTCTATATAGAAAGCTATGTTGCAGAGATACTACCCCACGTCTGCTCCTTTCTGACATTACACAGTAATAAAAAGGTGGTAAACTGTGTTCTCTATATAGAAAGCTATGTTGCAGAGATACTACCCCACGTCTGCTCCTTTCTGACATTACACTACACAGTAATAAAAAGGTGGTAACCTGCTGGTACTTAATAATACATGATACTGAACTCTCACAAATTCCAGTAGAAAATGGTTATCGGTATAAAATAATGGAATTATTACTATTCTGTGATATTGATGTCAGGTGTTGAAAAACATTTGTCTGGTTGGATTTGAGGCTTTCTTCAGTGAAACAAGTCACTCTAATCCACGGATAGTTTACAAATTCCAAGCACTGATATCAATTTGAATGTTTCAGTGTAAACCAAGTATGAGCTTGGTAACTATGTCAAATTCAAAGAACCAGTCTAACAGCTGGGAATTGTTTTTGAGATTTTTCAGTCACTGAAGGCAGATAAGAAAATTGTAGAAACGCTACAATAAGAATGACAGTTACGATGTGAAAAATCTAAGCATGGCAGAGGCACTTTGTTGAGAAAAACTTGCAATTGCTTTTCTCTTCAATCACCAAAATTCCACTGCTCATTACAGTTGTGAGCTCTATGGCAAGGGGATCCCTTACCTCGGGTTTGCCAAAGTAGGGTAAAAGAGGAGATATCTCTATTTTCCTCTTCATTTTCTTCTTTTGTTACTTTGTTAGTTTCTCTCCTGGAAAAAATATAGATAACATGGGGTACGATTAAAAAAAAATTGTCAAGCTCATTTTCAACTTCATTTCTGATTATTAGTGCGCTTCCCATCTGAAGCATTCAAAATGAGACTTAATTTAGCAAACTTTTCAGGGATTGTTAAGTAAAGCCTTAATATAGTAGTGCTGAGTAGCATCCATGCTTGGTACTCTAAGCCATTACATCTTTTGGCCTTTGAGGCACGATTGCAAAAAGGGGAACTAGGAGAGGCTAGTGTTTGATATGAGGCCGTCACAGGACAGGTGTGTGACATTTCTGACGACTTTGTGGCAGAAATTTGTCCTGTCTGAAGATTTGAAAATTAATAAATAAATGGTCAAACAGGGAATTTGTTCTCTAGTGTATTTCTTGCAAGTAATTTCTTGATTCTGTCTTGTTTCTAACCAAAGATATCTTTGAAATGAAATTGTTTGGTTATGTCTGGAAGGTGTTTTGCTGGAAAAAGAACTAGACACTTCTCAATAAGTTTTGAGTGGTCTTTTTTACTTAATTCTTTTTCAGATAAAGAAGTATATTTTCAGATATTTATGAAAAGTTACAACTGCACTTTTCATTTGCATATATCTTGATGATAGGTTTTTTTTAATCCTTTCCTTAGATTAATGAGCTTGCTTTATATCTTGCAATGGAAACAGGTTTTTCCTAGATGGCAAGAGCATTGGACATCAAATAAAGTGTATGATGGTGATATGATCGTGCTTCAAGGTCAAGAAAAGATATTTCTTTCAAAGTCGAGGGAGGGTTCTGCTGATGTTAACAAGGAATACACAAAGATCACATTTACACCTACACAAGCTGATCGTTTTGTCTTGGCATTTCGAAATTGGCTGAGGCGACATGGAAAAAGCCAACCGGAGTGGTTTGGGATCAGTGATCAGCAACCATTACCATCTATTATCCTCTCCAAACGCCAGGTACTGAAATTAATCTGCTTTTGTGCATCATTACTATATTTTTCCTGTGTCTTGAGCTAATGGCTAACATTTGATGGTGCCACATAGGTTATTAAGTGGATTCACATTTGACCAATCAGCAAGATTTAAGTCAAGTTCATATGGTCAAATGGTTAATAACATGCTTAATAAATACATAGGTAGTCAAATTCTTCATCCCCTTCCCCCCTTCCCTCTTTTTCCTTTTTGAAAAAGGAAAGGCAAAATGGGAGTTCACCCTTCTTTTGGACTCTGGGTTGGCAGTGGCACTTGGAAGTACAACATCATACCAAGACACTTGATGCTTCTATATAAGACAGGGATGCTGTTGTAAAATGGAAAAGGAATCATTCAATTCCTTGTCATATTCATTTTCCTTTTTTAAACAGTGGACAAAACATGCCATGAAGTCTCACTTCTTCGTTTTCTGAAATCTACACATTGTATATAGTTCAGAGCTAATTTCACTTCTGTGCGGTTCTGCCATTTCTGAAATACAGATGTTGGATAGATACGAGCAGCATACGCTGAAATGTTCATCTTGTAGGAAAGCTTACTCCACATTCCAAACATTACAGAAGTTTTTAATCGGTCTTGCTGTTATCTGCTGTTCAACAGCTGGAATCCCTCCTGATATGAAATTGCGTGTTATATTGGGTGGATTTGCAGTTTTTAGTGCAGGATTCGCATATGTGCTGCATGAACTCGAGAAGAATTTTGTGTTTGTTGATTATGTACATGCTGAAATTGATTGATGCTGCTGATTGCACCATCTATCAGCATACAGATAGAAACTTTTGTATAGAGAATTGAGGAGTACTTTTAGTCTACAGGAGCTTAATTTTAAGTGAACTTTGCAGAATTCAGAGCATAAATTGGAAATTGTAATGGATTCTGCGGGCATTGGCAGACATGTATATAGTTAAAATGTGCATATTTGTAGTACAAAAACAAGCATATGAGTTTTGAATATTGTTTCCATATTCTAGATGATTATACTTGAGATTTCATTGTACTTTCTTCTCCCAAAAGGATTGACCTCTTAACTTTTGTTTGAATTTAAATATCTGAGGGCTATTTTGTCAATTTATTCTTTTATGCTTATGTTGACTGGTCAATCTCTCTCTCTTTTTTCTTCACATTTTTTTAACCCCTCCTCACTTAAAACTCCCAAATGGGAAAGATTGATTTCCTTCTTCCTTTCTCTTCACTTCTTCCTATTTCATTTCAATTGGAATTTGGTTATTCACTATGTACGAGGATCCCCGCTAAGCATCCATGGCTGAATGGTTAAAGCGCCCAACTCATAATTGGCGAATTCGTAGGTTCAATTCCTACTGGATGCACGCCAATGGGACCCTCCAATAAGTCTATTGGAATTGGCTCTGTATCAATGGAATCTCATCATCCATACATAACGAATTGGTGTGGTATATTCATATCATAATATATGAACAGTAAGAACTAGCATTCTTATTGAGACTAGAACTCATAGGGAAGAAAATCGAAAGTCCTTCCATCCAAGCCAGTTAATGGAAACAGTGAGAAAGAAGACCAATTCCAATAAATAAAATTTTTAGTGAGTAAAATGTCTAGATTTAAAAATATATTTACATTCGCATAAAATATAGAACTAAATGCTTAGATTAATAGTTCATCATTCTCATAAATGAATAGATGAAGGAGTTAACAATTAAAAATTAAGAGAGTGAATTAATCGTAGGAGAAAAATTAGAGCATAGAGAGATGAAGTAATTATGTAAATTTCTTAATTTGTAATTAATTAAAAGATTAATATTTGATTCATTTTTTTACCAAAAGGATAGCAATGTCATTTGAATAAAAAATACTCTGGCGAGAGGAGAATTGCTCTGGCATTATCACCAACTTTCTTTATTTTTTGCTATAAGTAACAGAAACACAATATGCACCTAAATTTCTCATCTTTTCTCTTTTGTTTTTTTTCCCCCAACTTCTTTCCTTTGGTTTCCTTACGTCTGATTTCTGTCACTTCAAATATAAAAATATTATCCAAATATCACAATTTTATTCAAGCTTCTTAATAATGCTCTTAATAGTCGGGAAATATATAATCAAAATTTTTCATTTTTTGTTCTCTTCTTTCCTTTTCTATATGGGAAATTTTGTCCCCCGCTCCATTTAGCCTTACAATAAATAAATATATAAATAAATAAATAAATAAATAAAATTTACTAATATAATTTAGAATAAACAGTAGACGTTACATGTGGTAAAGCTCTTTAGAGTTGTTTTACACTAAAACTAAGGGCTCTAAAATGCGTGGAATCCACTCTCTCTATATACATATAGCATTTCTTTACACTATATTTATTTTCACATGACTTGAGACTCAACTACCAAATGAAAATACTAATAGAGTACCCTTTGAGTAACTTACAGAAACTTTGAGATCTTCAAGAGCAGCAAGTGGATTCCTTTGACATATAATAACATTTGATCTTCTCCAAGGTATCAAAACAAGACATAAAATCTTTTATAGAAATTGATAACGTACTAAAAAATTGATAAAAATATATTTAAATTTGTATCAAATGTATAAATTATTCTTCTAAAGTCAAATATAGATAATCAAAGCATGATTTAAATCCTCAACTATAAATCATGATAGTTTTGTTTTTGGATTCATAACCCTTCATATAATACCAACAGAAGAGCTTCCAAGCTCGACAAAAAAAAAAAAAAAAGAAAGAAAGAATTTCTATATAATTTATTTATTTTAATTGTTATCATTATTTGAATAATGTTAAAATATACATGTATACACATTGCAATACATATAATATTGTATATGGAAAAGTGTCAAATTCTATCCAAAGAGTAAATCATTTATACCAAAGGATAATAAAAAAGTTCCAAAAAGACAAAAGAAAAATTCCTAGTAGCTTCTTGATCTTCTTCATACATGAGACAAACAAATTCTGGAGTGATCTGAAAATTGTATAATGTAGTCATGACAAGAAGACATGCCAGAAATAATTGTCTGCATTTGAAGTTCTTAGCTGCAGCAGCCAATGTTAAATGACTCTCAACATGTGTCGCACTTGTGGTCACAGAAAAAAATGACATATACTTGAAGAGTACAATGACTATAAATTCCAAAATCGCAACTGCAATTTTTAGCTTTCTGACAAAACCTCTTTGACGATCGATGAATGTTCGAGAATCAATATATATGTAATCCTTTATTCGTCTGAATTTGAATTTCTCATTTATTCAAATTCAGATGGAGGGATTACTTTTTATTACAAAATTATATGACAACAAAGTTCTTAGTTTCCTAAGATTTAAGCTTGATGACATGAGTACCCTTGAAAGAGATCGAGTTTCTTGCAACTTGAAACAAAATTACAAGTAGTGGATTCATCTAAATATTATGCTAAAATTTACAAGAAAAGAAATTAAGGTTAATTGTTGAGTACAGCAAAAAGAAAAGAAATTAAGGTTAATTGTTGAGTACAGCAAAGTGTATATTACCTATCTTCTAATTGCATTTGTATAGCATTCTGATGATCAGCCTTTCCCATCTTTGCCAAGGAACTGATGGCCGGAGAATGGCCAACGAACAAGGCAACATGCCCCATGAGCTTATCTTTCCTAGAAAATGTGGTGCCACAGGAGCACTGCCATTTGAGATCACCGCAGTGCTTTTCATGAGTTCGCAGATCAGACAGCACTGAGAATTGCTTTCTATTGCAGCGTTTGCAGACATACATCTTAGGGCAATGGCTTCTCTTGTAGTGATTCTTCACACAAATCATGGATTTCAGTGGTTGAAACTTGGCATGCTTCTTATTCCACCTGCAACCTTCTTGTGGGCACGAATATTTTCGAGGCAATTTTGGTAACCCTTCTTGATCTTTTCCATTTGCACCCCCATTATTCTTTAGAGGATTACTCAAAGCAGCACTAGACTTGTATTCATCACCGTGAGCCCTCATGTGCATTCTCAAATTGGCGTCCCGCTTGAACCCTTTACCACAAACTTGACAATAGTGTGTGTATTTTGCCAATAAGTCAGCAGCATCCAACTCTACAATATCATAATTATTTGGTGAAGAGATTTGTTCTAGCCCTTCATGAGGGTCAACTTTCTGAGGCAATATTTGAACCCTTCTACCAACGGTCGTACTATTGTGGTTACTAACAGTAACAGTGCTATTCCTTGTATTATCATTTGTGTTACAAGTATTATTATAACTATGATCAGCATACCAGTTATCAATTGTCTCGTTTGAGTAGAACCCTTGCCCTCTTTCTTCTCCATAATGCGTGGCACGATTTTGTTGAGGCAGGGAACCTGCATCTGGCAGCTTAACACGAGCGGGGTGCAATTGGTCAGTCGCGCTATTGTTTCCGGATGTTGATCCAACTCCAAGAGCCAATTGTTGGCATGTGAACATCATGGATGAAGCAGTAACGATCATTTCTTGAATCAAAGTCCCCATGCTAGCTATGGCCATGCTCGCTGACTCCGAAGGTTGATTATGATCAGAGGAAATGAACATGCTAGCAAGTGATTGTACCTGATGAACCTTGTCTTTGAGAACTGAGAGATTATACAAGAAAGAAGTCGACTGCGTTTCCCTGGCTGCAGAACTAGCTTCAATGGAAGAAGAAACCACATCTTCATGATGAGCGAGGCCATAGATTGGCAACCCTTGTGGTCCACTAGGGAAACAAGAATTGGACCCTGGGATCATCTTGACGGAAGAATGATCGGTATGTTTCTCTCCCCGTGAAAATGCCTTCCTCTTCGTCTTTGTCTGGACTAGACTAGATTGATTCAAATCTTTGAATGCGTAGTTGTATACCATGACTATTATATAGAAAACATAATAAATCCAGAGAAAAAAATATGTAATCTAATCAGCCAATTGGAGATGTAGAGAGAAATCGAAGTCAACTTTAAGCTTGAACTCATCACCACTTAAAACCTCCCTCAAAACCCACCTTTCTCAGGTTTAGACAAACATTTTCATAGACAGAGTCTTGAGGAGCTGATTAGAGTGTAAATTGATAATGGGTAATTATTTAGTATATATATTAATCGGTTCTCTGTCTTTGGTTTATATTAGAGTTTTTGATTACTTATATTTTGTAAATTGATGAATTAATAGATGAAATTGATTGAATAATATAGTATAACTTTTATTTATATATATAAATTTATACAAATATAAATTGCCTATTTTGTCATAATACTAATAAAACTATTCTCGAAAATTAATATTCAACCCTTTAATAAAATCATCACCAAACCCTCCCTTTCTCTATCTGTAATCTGGCGTCAAGCCTCACGCACTTGGAGTTTTGGGTTGAATTTTTCAAAACAGGTCATCGATCACAAATAAAAGAGTCTGTCTTTGATGATATTGTTGCCATATATCTTGTGTGCCTTGAAAACCTAGCAGGAAAATTTTGGCGCAACAAATGACGGCTCACGATAACTGCGCGACGGCGCCGTTTTTCCTTTCAAAGATTCACCATGAATCAACAAGCTCATAATTAAGATTCACATACTCGTGATTGTTTTCTTGTTTATATTTCTTTCTTTTGTCTAAATACGATATTATTTATTTGAAAGAAAAATAGTTAGAGCCATATTACAACCCAAAAACTTCTCAAATTCCTATTCTAATATATAAGAAAAAAAAAAGAATTTGGAAAAGTAAATATTTAAAAAATAGGAATAGAAATAGTTAGATAAGTTAAAAAAAAAAAAAACTAAATCCCGTGACTCCTAATTGAGTAAAAAATATTTCCCCATAATCGCTAATTGGATACAAATATAACGAATATATACAACATTACAGTAATCTTATTCTATCTTAAAAATACAAACTCGATTTTACCTCATTTTTTAACAGGTAGTAATTTTAAATTATCTAAGAATAATTTTTATTTTTTAAAAAAAGTATGTGGGGTCCAAGGACTAAATTTGTAATGAATTGGGAGTTACAAATATTGATAATATTTTACAAATAAGATTTATTTGCATTATACCTATTTATTCTTAAAAACAAACCCTAAACATTTTTTTTTTTTTGTAAAATCAAACAAAACAGCTTTTCTTTTCCATTGGAAAAAAAAATATTTCAATGTTTTATTGAGTGAAAAATGTCTAAATAAAACCCGTATCGTTGCCTTGTACTATTTATGCCCAATTGGCTATCCTTGATTAAAATTAGAGAATGCCTTTTGTCTCCTAAAAATATGATAAATAGATAAATTTCTTGATTTTTATAAAAAAGAAATTTTCGTTCACCAATTATATATGCACTTTCAGAATATTAATGACATTAGATACCTAACTTAATTAAATGGTGATTTAGATACTATTTCTAGAATTCCATGACAAATATATCATTTTTGGCAACTAAGGAAAGGTGGGAGTTAGCAGCGGCTCTAAAACTTTTGAAATCATATTCTTACAAGGAAAAAAAAATCAAAATTTAATAAAATAGTCATTCCGTTTCAAAATATTTATTCATTAAATCTTTTGCACATAGATTAAGGGTGTTGAAAATAATATAATCATTTAAATAAAGTTCTTATTCTACCCATATTAAAAACATGATGATTATTAGTTGGTGAAAATTTTCAAGAAATAAGAAGAAAGAAGAGTTTTGAAAAGTTGTACAGTTGACTTACAATAAATGAGGTAAAATGAGAAGAAACTAAGCATTAGTTTTAGAAATATGTATATGAACAAGTATTTTAAAATAAAATTAAAAAGTTTCATGAATAAATATTTTAAATCGGATGGATGGAATATAATGTTTTGCCTTAAATTTTTTTTTTTTTAATTTCATATACAATGTCAAAGCCACGTGTATTCGAGCAGGTACAGAACTCTGCTCAAATAGAAAATTTTCTATAAGAGGTAAACTATTGTTTAAATGGTGCATGCACCTATTGTCTACGCTCGGAAGGTGTGGCACGACTGTATTAATAAAATATTTCTCTAATAATATGAAGCTTATTTTTAAAATTTAAATAATCAAACACTTTCTTAAAAATAATAATATGAATACATTATAACTAAATTTTCCTAAAAAAAGTTTAACCAAAATTCAAATACATCATATTTAACTTATTACATGAAAAAATAAAAATTTAATCTTACACCTGACTAATCCAATGCTTAAATACCGTAAAACAAACTCAAACAAATACCTTCCCCGAATAAATATTATCACACATTTACATAAGATACACTCATAAATACAATGCTAATATTCACATATGTAAAGAAAAAATAATCATAAATTAATATATAATTTTATAATATTCTTATAACATGATACGAAACATATAATTTTTTTTATTTTTCATAAATAACTCAATAAATTTCAGAACTATATCAACTCGTGTGAATTTTAAATATTTAAAATATACTAGATCTTTTTTTTTTTTTCTCAAACTCAAGCCAATTAGTACAATAAGATTAAATATATAATACTACGTAATATAAAAAAAAATAAGAAACAGAATATGATATTTATAAACATACTGGGGGTCATGAGGTATATAATGTTATATTCATTCTTTACAATGATCATGCAGTGGCGGTAACCGAATTCACAAAATTCGGTTTTCAGAGATTTTTTTTTTTTTTTTAATTCCAATCAGCCCATGGATTTTGAAAAGCTTTTTTTTTTTTTTTAAGGAAAGACAAAGCGTTAGGATGCCTCGAAATCGTGCTTTGGCCACAACACCCGATCCTCTGACACCGAAAAGCAAACCTTGAAAACTTTTTTTTTTTTTTTGAAAAACCTAAAATACATTTTTTTTAAAAAGAAAATCTTTAAAATTCAAAGATAAAAAACGAACAAACCCGGCTTCTTTATACAAAAAGAAACAGATCATATAAATTCAAATAACACATCAAATAGTCATGTATGTAAAATATATGAAAATATTTGTTCATATAAATTCATATCACCATTACCTCATTCTAATTGAATAATTTACATATTTAGTTAAAAAAATCTAAAAAGATTTAATCCGATCTTAGTGGTCCAAAAAGATAGAAATTTCGTCTTGCATAAATTTTAAAAAGACGAGTTCAATCTTAATATTATTTCAAAAAAATTTAACCCACCTTAGAGACATCACATTCAAAGAATATAAACAGATTTCATCATGTGCAAAATTCATCGAATACATTCACAAAAAACTATATATGTATAATGTACAAAACAAACACCCAATTTCACACCATGTATTAATTAATCATTAAAATATATACTTTGAGAAAATACCATGTTTTATTTAGATATTTTTAATCAAAAATAATAATATTATTATATGATTAGTATAAGAAAATAGAAGAGATTCAATATTCCTACTTACCTTTTAATATAAACGTTGAAAGATTGTAACAACTTACAAGGTTCTTTCCTTTAAATCCTAATTGAGCTCTTTCTCTGCCTTTCTATGTCTGTTGATGCCTATAGGAAAATAACGATATTTTCCACAGACTTCCGTACTTTAATAAATCATATGGTTTTCTCAACTCATAAAAATTTTCACTCAAACCCCTACTTACCTAACATATTAACAAAAAAGGATTCTAATTCTTTATTTGTTAAGATTCTACTCCCAAAATCTTAATAAAATATAAAATACCTCCACAAATACAATATTTCTAAAAAGGACGGATTTTTATATTTTACTCTTCTTACAAAAAGTTTTGTCTTCATAACTTGACATCTAACATACTAGAAGTCATTTCCTCACCACACAATAAAAAACACACATACATAACTTAAACTCTAAAAGCGTAATGCGTCTCAACTTTTTGGGTTTCCTCATTTGTTGCTTTTTGAGATAGAGCAATGACATGTGCATTGATCTTCTTTTGTGTGTCGACTCATTTATTGGATTTGGTTGAATTTGTTGCTTACTTTCTAGACAATTGCGCACTTTGTGACTGTACTTCCTGCAACAACTGAAGCATACACCCATTTTTCATCGACATTCCTTATCATGATAACGCTTGCAACTCTCACATAATTTACATTGCATTCCTGAAGTGGTATTGGTGTTGAAACTCATTGGTGCTCGTTTCTTCCCCCGTTACCCTTCTTCTTGAGGACCCACAACTTGAGTTTGCGAATATTGATCCATGTTCTGTCGTTTAACTTCTTGCTCTACATCTCCTCTTCTAATCTCCATTTCGATGTTAAGGCTCCTTTGGTAAGCATCCTCATAGTTGGTAGATTGCACTGTAAACATCCTAACTCGAATTTGTGCTTGTAACCCATTCACAAATAGTAATGTCTTTAATTTAGAATCTACCATTACTGAAGACACGTATTGTCCTAAGGCATTAAATCGACTTGCATACTCAACCCCCGTCATGCCATCCTTTTGCACTGCTGAGTTCTTATTATGTCCGTATTTATTAGTCATTTCATACCAAGTTATGCTAAATATATGATCAAATGACTATTCATTTCCCCTATTTTTATATTGTTTTGTGTAGAATGCATAAAGAACAGATGACTGAAGAAATAGGGTGAAAACAGAGCAAGAAGCATCAAAAGGGTGCATGGTACAAGAGTAAACAGGTGCTAGTTTAGAATAGAGAGTTCAGAGAAACATTCTAGAAATAACAAGCGTCGTTTGGAGGACATATAGGCGTCAGTTGCACTATTTAACAGGCAGAGTTTGGACAACTAAACAGGCACCAACTATTTCCAGAGAGTTGAGGAGTTGGAATAAGACTGTCAACAGACACTGGATTGGAGGATGGACAGACACCGATTTAGAGGAGATTCAAGATCTTCAAGAAAAAGCACACAACAAGCACCGGTTTAATTCAAGACAAGATAGTACACAGTGGATTTCAAAGGTTTTCCAAGACCAATATAAATATATCATTATGCTGTCTTGTCAAGGGACGAACCAACAAGGGGAAGAGCCATTCTCAAGTCCTAGAACACTAAGGAGGAACTCAAGAAAGGATTCAAATCTTCTTTAGATGAGAGAATAGCATCTTTAAGAGGAAATTGCAAGAGGAAGAGATCAACTTGTTGTTAGTATTGTGCTCTAGAGGCAATCACTTGTGTCATGTATATTGCATATTAAATTAATAAGAGGCAGTCTTTATCTTTCAGTTTGATTGTTATATCTAAGCATGTGTACAAACCGTTAGATAAAGTCCCTAGTACAACACAGTGTTAATGAAATCATGATGTGAGATTCCTACTATACTATGCAGTGTTTGTACTTAAATAATCCCCAATCATAGTATTAATAAGATGGGACATTATTAATACTCCAAGACTGGCATATGTTATATCACTTGATTGGATCAAGCGGTGGTTCTCATATCCGTGAGTATTGTGATACTCAGGATTAACGTGTGGATGCTTGTTTTGGAACAAGTTCATTTGATGACCTAGCTACGAGATAATCACTTGGATAACTATTTAGTGCCAATGATAGAATCTCATTATAGCAAGTGTGCAAGTATCCTTAGAATTGAGATCTCCAAGGTACTTTGTTTAACGAGCGTTGTACTTTGATTCTAATCTTTGGAGTCTTATCTAGGACTGACTATGGGATGGATATTGGGTACAACGTAAAGTAAACGAAAGTAGTTGAGAAAGTCAATAAAGGATTCACCACTCCTAATAGTAGGAGAGTATATCTCAAGGCCACTTGTAGAAATCATTACTCATGAAATCCTTGACCAAGGCGACTATGTAATGGAAATGGTTCCAATTGATACACATATCGAGTAATGGATTTCTTGAACAAGTACTAAAATATTCGGGCCAGAATTAATAATATTCTGGAGGGAGTTGACACTAATTCCATGCTTTAGACTGAATGAGATATTGTATGGTGAAAGAAGTTTATTGTACTGATAATTTGCTATTGAAAGGTTCATGTCAAGCCACTTGACTTTCTGGACTTTTGGGTTGTCAAGAGTCATTGCTAGATGTCGTTCTTGATATGCTAAATATGGATTTATTAATTAAAAAATTAATAAATTTAATCATTTATTTTATTAAGGATTATTATAATATTGTTAGAATTAATTCATATTATACTACCAATAAGACCAGGAACCCTGATGGGTCACACACAATAAATGTTTGAATACTCAAATATATTATTTGATAATATTGTGGGGTTAATTAAGAGAAGAAAATATATTTATAGGTGAATTATAAGTTTGTTATAATTCATGGGACTTAATTGTAATTAAATAAACTTCAAAGACTAATTTGTTGACAATTGGACATTGAAGGACTAAGTTACAATTTACGGTAATTATAAATCTATAAATATAAGGAAACGGTTTCCTTAGGGCAAGAGACACAGACTATTCACGCAATAACAGAGAAATCGTTTCTCTGCCTTTCCCGTGATCCATGGCTTGGATTTCTTGGTATTTTCTGTTGCGTTTAATCTGTTTAATTAATTTAGAAATCCTACACTTGTCTATGAATTTATTTTCTTTTCTCTTTTATTTCCTTGTTGATTTTAATTACTCTTTTGTGGATTGTTGATGTATTTTAAAGGGTTTAACCCTTATCTTGTCTTGTTACATTTTGACATCTATTTGAGTTATTTACAAAATATTTTTTATATTTCAATTACTTGTTGTGTATTTTGTATTTCTATTGGTTGAGTTTTCTTATCCTAATGATTTCGAGAGATGGAGTTAGTATTGTTGGTGTTATGCCCTAAAGGCAATCACATGTATTTTGTGTATTACATATTTATTTAATAATATAAGGTATTTTTTATCTTTCAATTTATTTTATTTATAATTTCGTATGAATATAACTGTTAGATAAAGTCTTAAGTGCAATACCGTGTTAAAAAAATTATGATAAAGATTATGATGTGAGGTTCCTACTACACTGAATAATGTTTGTACTTAACTTTTCCCTAATAATAATATTAATGAGATAGGATATTATTAATGCGTTAAGACTAGCACGTGTTATACTTCTTAATTTGATCATACGGTAGTTCTCACATCCGTAAGTATTATAATACTCAAAGCTAACACGTGGATACTTGTTATTAGAACAAGTATATTGGACGATTTAGTTATGAGATAATCACATAGATAACTATTTAGCGTCAGTGATAGAATCTCATCATAGTAAATGTGCAAGTATCCTTAAATTTGAGATCTTCAATGTACTATATTTGCTAAGTGTTGTACTTTGATTCCAATTTCTGGAGTCCCTACAAGACCGCCTATGGGACAGATATTGGGTACAATGTGAAATAAATGAAAATAGCTGAGAAGATCAATAAAAGATTCATCACTCCTAATTGTATGAGCAAATATCTCACGACCACTTATAAGAATCATTACTTAAGAAGTCATTGGCCAAGGCGACTGTATATTGGAAATAGTTCTAATTGATACACATGATGAGTAATGAATTTTAGGAACAAGTACTAAAATATTCTGGCCAAAATTAATTAATATTTTGAAAGGAATTGGCACTAATTTCATACTCTAAACCAAATGAAATATTATATGGTAAAAGGAGTTTATTACGCTGATGTTTGCTATTGAAAGATTAATGTCAAGCTACTTGACTTTCTGAATTTTTGGATAGTTATGATGTACACCTAGATACCGCTCATGACCTGTTAAATATGAATTTATTAACTAAAGAATTAATAAATAAATTTTAATTAGAATTAATAAGTTAATTATAGTTATTAAGGATTATTAATCCTAAAAGATATTTTGGATTAATTCATATTTAGCTACTAATAGACTAGAAAACCTAATAGGTCACACACAATGGAGGATTAAGAACTCAAGATATTATTTGGTAACATTATAGGGTTAATTGTGAAAAGAAACAGTTCTTGTGGTCAAATTATAATTAGTTATAATTTATGAGTCAAATTATAATTATGAGAACTTATGGGTTCTAATTATAATTAAATGAATTCCTATTACTTTAGGAATCTGAGAACCACGTGAGATGAATATAGATAGATATACATGCTATAGGTTGGGTGTGAGTATATTTGAAGTTTCTTTGGAAACTGATTGCACACAACACACAAAACACAAAACAGCTTTTTTGTGATTTTCTTCTTCTCCAAAACCCTAGCCGCTGCACACATCTTGCTAGCACCAGATTGAGGCAGCTCTCGAGATTCTTTCCTCGTGTGGATACTATTGAAGGTAAGCTTGTTTTTTGTTTGTTGTGGTTGTGATCAAACAAACGACAAAAAGCTTTGTTAGATTATGCCATCAGCGAGAAGGAAAAGTTTTTATTGTAGTGATGACACCGAATGTATATTCCCTACATTTTCATTGATTCGTAATTTCGCATATAAGTGATTCTGGGATAGTTTTTTGGTTTTATTTCTGCCGTGTAATATTGATTGCATGACTGAGTTAACCAACATGGATTTAGAGACTCGATTGGTAGATTTACTTTATAAGTTTCTTTTGAATCGCCTCGAGAGAGGGGTTTGAGGATGAAAACTAGGTGATTGAAGGGTTGTGAGGTCATTAGAGATAGGGGCTTCATTTCTCTCAAATTAGATGGATAATAGATCTTAATACCCCTTAGGATTGATTAGTGAGGTAGAGATACTCACCAAATTGATATAAAGGTAAGGGGATCATAACTCCGAGAGAATGTGAGTTTTGTATGAGATTATCATTGTACCAAATTTAAGTTGTTAAATAGCTAATTTAGACAGTTAAAGTTTGACTTGATTTTAGGAATTCTATTTACTTGCATTACTTATATCTTCTTTACTTTTATTGGGTTTGGTGACCTTGGGTGAATTCTATTTTGATAGGGTTAGCTAATTCCTTAATGGTTAGTCCATTTTTCCTAGATGAAGGGTTGACCAAACAATGAAGTAATAGTATAGTAGAAGTACTTGCAACCTTACCCAAGAAAAACAATACTTACCATTAGAACTTTATGCTACATGATGGGTATACTTGCCCAAATGTGTATTGTGTATGAGTGATTTTGGTATTTTAGAATTAAACTTGATTAATTTGTATGAATTGTTAAGACTATTTTCTATACACAAGGATATGCATACAAAGTGCGCATAATGTACTAAGTCAAAAAATTGATTTTGCCTTTCCAATCACAAAGTAAGTAATGATTTAAGAAAGCCTTCCTAAATATATCCCACCTAATCGGTTGTCCATCATTTAAGTAGACATCTTGTGCTCCTTTCCAGCACTTCTGTACATTTCCTACGAGAAAAGGAAGAATGACCTTTAACTTTACTTCATTCGATACCTCTAGAATCTTAAAGTTTTGCTCTATTTCCCTCTAACCATTTTTTGGCCTTCTCAAAATCTATACCTCCATCAAATATTGGCATGTTGGCTTTCTTTAAATGCTCGCAATGAGTTTTTGTTTCAGTTGAATTCCTCTGGAGCCGCTCTTCTTGGGCTTATAATATGCATTGTTACTCTTGCTGAATTTGTTGTTATCCTTACATTACTTGAGCAATCGCTATTAATGCCGTAGCGATGTTCAGATTCACTGCAAAAAGAGCCATCCCTTGTGTTGTGATGGAGGTGCATTCGACGGTTCGCCTTTGTTTCGTCCTCTTGCTAGTGCCCTTCGTCTCCATGCAGCTAAAGGTGTTAGTATTATGTCATAGAGGCAATCATTTGTAAATTGTATATAACACATTTGTTTTATAATATAAGGCGTTATTTATCTTTCAGTTTGTCTTCTTTACTTTCATATAAAATGACTATTAGATAAGGTCCCTAGTACAATACTGTGTTAAGAAAATTATGATATAAATTATAATGTGAGATTCCTATTACACTGTATTGTGTTAGTATTTAAATAATCTCTAGTCATCGTATTAATAAGATAAGACATCATTAATGCATTAAAACTAACACGTGTTAAACTTTTTGATCTGATCAAGTGGTAGTTTTTATATCTGTGAGTATTGAGATACTTAAACTTAACACGTGTATGCTTGTTAATAGAACAAATACATTGGATGAACTGACAATGAGATAATCACATGGATGATTATGAGATAATCACATGGTTAACTATGTAGTACAGTGATAGAATCTCGTTATCGCAAATGTGCAAGCATTTTTAGACTTGAGATTTTTAAGGTATTTTGTTTGCTGAGTATTGTACTTTGATTCCAATCTTTGGAGTCAGGAAGAGGGTCGCCTATGGAATAGATATTGGGTACAATATAAGGTAAACGAAAGTAGTTGAGAGAGTTAATAAATGATTCACCACTCCTAATAGTAGGAGCGAATATTTCATGGCCACTTGTTGAAATTACTACTTGTGAAATCCTTGGTCAAGGTAATTGTGTATTGGAAAAGTTCCAATTGATACACATGTAGACTAGTGGATTCCTAATACAAGTACTATTATATTCGGGTTAGAATTAATTTATATTTTAGAGGGAGTTAGAACTAATTCTATATTCCAAACCGAATGAGATATTGTTGGTGAAATAAATTTATTGCATTATAATTTGGTATTGAAGGGTTCATGTCAAGTCACTTGATTTCCTAGACTCTTGGGTAGTCATGATGTGTTACTAGATACCGCTCATGAACTGCTGAATATGAGTTTATTAATTGATAAATTAATAAATCAATTCTGTTTAAAATTAATAGGTTAATTCTAAATTATTAAGGATGATTAATCTCAAAGGCGTTTAGATTATTTCATATTCGTTACTAATAGACCGGAAAACTTAATAGGTCACACACAATAGATGATTAAGTACTCAAGCCAAGGTGTTATTTGATAACATTGTGGGGTTAATTGTGAGAAGAAGAAGTTATTGCGGTCAAATTATAATAGTTAAGACTTATAATTTTCAATTGCAATTAGTGAATTCTAATTTGATTAGAATTCATAGAAACGTGTTTCCCTATGTTTTTCCAAAGATTAATACGAAATGTTCTCTCAACTTTAATTAAGGAATTAAACACATAACACACGAAAAAAAAAAAAAAACCTTCCTCTTTCTCTCGTTTTCTTTTCTACACAGAGAAAAAAAAACCCTAGTCGCAAAAGACTCTTCTAGTAGAGAGTTTTTTTTTTTTTTTTTCCTTGTATCCCTCATGTGGATACTATTAGAGGCAATCCTCAGTTGGACTTCAGTGGCTGCCGTGAGCAACTGATCACAGAACAGAAGAACTATGTGTTGTGTGCAAGTTGCAATCATGATCGCAATAGAAGGGGAACCGAAGAAAATTTTGAATTAAGGCTACAATAGGTAAATCCCGTAACTTGTTTTCTTACCCATTTTAATCGACAAACATGTGATCTTTGAGAGGGATTTTGATTTTATTTTCCACTACATATATGCTCTTGCACGGCCGAATCCCTACAAAAGGTACATTCAAATCATTTGTCCCGTGAGAATCTTTATCAGATGTCTCGTCATGTCTTCTCGTGGCTTCTTCCCACTATTGTTCACCTACATAGTAAAATTATTCATTTTAACTCATATACAAATCACACATCCTATAAATTTTCTAACTTCATATTTAACTATTCCCACATCCCCATTAAGATTATAATCTATTGCTTTGATACCATTAAATGTCACGCTCGGTGTCCGCAGGGCATGGTACGGCCGTATCACTAGAGTATTTCTCTAATAATACCACGCATGCCTTCTAAACTTAAATAATCAAACGCTTTCTCAAAAATAATAATTCGAATATATCACAACTAAATCTCTCCGAGAAAAGTTTGACCAAAATTCAAATACATACTATTTAATGTTGGAATATATGCACTTTAGACTAATTTTATCTTATATAATTATCGAATTTATTCTCAAAATTTGTTTGTGAATTTACATTTTATTTGTGCACGATTTTCATTTGGAAATGACCCATTGTGTTTAAGTAAGTGATCCGTGTGAATGGTGATATTTCATAGTAAGGTATGGATCACGAGTTACTTAACATATAAATATTTGTTCTTAACCGATTGATGAGAATGGGATGTTTAGGTTATTGTGTTATGAATTACAAATGGAAAATGGCTTACCTTTAGCCAGTGAATAGTTCACTCACTTCATAGCATGAACGTATTTTGAATACGTAGAACATGACATGTAGTAGTAATTTCTAAAAGTACTATTTAGAAGAAACCCAAACTATTATTACTACAATATGGACTAATACTCTATCGCTTAAGTATGAGTTGGTGGTTTGATGAAATTGGAAACATGTACTTTGATATACTGTAGTTGAGGTTTTTTCGTAGAGCTGATATACTTGTATATTGAGTGTATGCGATTAGTTAGTTAAGACAAATATGTACAAGATAGCTTCTGCGCTATATCGCCTATTATGACTATTCAAATGATCTAAATATCTAAGGCCCTATGGAACATGACTTAGATATTTACTTTAGGGTAGTTTCCTTAAAAAATGAAAACATATCAAGAGTCGTAAATTATTGGACTAGAGGTCTAAGGATGGTAGATGTCTACTAGAGAGGTGTTAGTACACTCCTCTTCTCTAAATGCACGGTGATGCTTAGAGGGATATTTTAGTTATTACATCTGTAGGTCGAAAACTTTGCCAACGCAGCATTATCATTGGGATCAATATTTTTTTATGGTGATATTATAAAATATTTAAAATACAAAATATAGCTATTTATATAGTAGGGATATTTTGATCATTTTAGTAGTCAATGCCATATGTCTTTTGGTCCCCAAAATAACTCTTAAGTCTTGATAAATTTGGATTAATGAATTGGACTTGATAATTATGGATTTTATTTTATTTTATTTAAGTAATCTAATTTATTATTAGATTAGAATAAAATAAAAAGTTTGAGAGAGAGTATACATTTTATATAATTTAATTGGTTAATTAATTATTTAGGGCCTAAGACCCAAATTAAATAATTAAAAAATTAATCTAGATAAAAGGCCTGATATTTTATAGTGGTCTATTTGGGATTGTTAATTATTTATTAGGCTGTTTAATAAAATCCAAAAAATAAATAATTGATTTATTATTTATAAATGTTCAAATATAAGAGTAAATAATTTTATCTGACCCAATAAATAAGACTAAGGGTAAAATAAAATAATATTTAATTAATTAATTAATTAAATTTAAAAAAATAATAACAACACGGGATGAATCCCGTATTGTTTTGCGTGAGAAATAACAAAAAGTATGGGACTTTTTGTTTAACTCTCTTGATCTCTCACTCTCGGTGAATTGATAAAAACACAGAGAAATGCAATCAAGATGAGTAAGTATAGTGAGCTAAGTTTGTGAGCTTTCACATAGGCAAAACAAGAAGGATTTATTGGGAAAACTATAGCAACCCTAATTCTTTAAACTTTTATCGGCAGAGGAAAGGGTACCATTTCGGAAGCTCAAAAGCTTCGCGTGAATGAGACGAAGTCGACGTTTATAAGGACGTGATCCAATAACTTCAAGTATTCTTGTACAAACATCTTCTTCAGTGCCAATAAGGTCATTCAAACATAGAGGTAAAATTTTTCATTCTGTAAGCATGCTTTCAGTTTGATAATTTTTGCCATTTTTGTCCTTCATTTAACTTATTACATGAAAGAATAAGAATTTAATCTTACACCTGTCTCATCTAGTACTTAAATAGTATAAAAGAAACTTAAACAAATAAAAAATAAAAAGCCTCTAAACAAATCTTGAATTTTAACTTCGTTCTACATTCCAATTATATTCCTAGTAGAAAGAGCTTTTGTACCAGCCATCATTATTAGAATTTAAAAGAAGAAAATTGAAGGGTGAGCCAGTTACATGCTCAATAAATAGTAATGGATCACTTTTCCTCAAATAAAGCTTATCACACATTTACATAAGATATACTCATAAATACAATACTAATATTCACATCTACAAAGAAACAATAACTATTAACTAATATAACATTCTTATAATTGATGCTCTGATCGACGATCAGACGCCACGCATGCAAGAAAATAAAACCCAGAAAACTAACGAAAACTAGAGAGCTCAGCGGAGAGCTTTTAAAAAAAATATACCTTTGCGTTTTAACGCTATTTTCGGTGCCGGAGTGGACGATGAAACTACTGGGGCTTCATCGTCTCGACTGGAAGATGTCTCTGGATCAAAACTAGCAATGCGTCCACTCCTTCAGGGCATGAACACGAAGCTCTTTACTTCTCAGAATATTCCACCGCCCAATTTAAGTTGGTGAAGCAACTTAAGCGAAGAATGACACTTTTTGATCATTTACTATTGATTAACAAAATCAAGAAGAACAAAAGGAAGAAAGAAAAAACGAACGAGAGAGAGAGAGAGAGAGCTTGGAAGAGAAAAAAGCTTTGTTATTTTTCGTGTGTTTGTATATCTCTTTCAACAGAGACCCATGGCTTCTTCACTATATTAGATTACCAAAATATCAGGTTTTTGATATTTCAAAACTCTCGGAGGCTATCAACAGAAGAGGTATGACTAAACTTTAACACTTCTGTTTCGTGAATCAAAATAACATTTTAATCCAGGCTATTGAGTCAAAATTAATTTATTATTTTTTGGACCCAATGAACCCAAAATAATAACTATTAATTATTTATTCCATAGTCTTATTAAAATAACCCTATATATAATTAATGAGCCCAATTGAACTAAAATAATTATTTAAGCCTTTTATTAACTAGTTTAAATCTAGGTTAATTTTTTTAATTATTCAATTTGGGCTTAGACCTGAATAATTAATTAATCAATTAAATTAGATAATAAAATTAATTTCTCTCGTTTCTTTATTTTATTCTAGTCTAAAAATAAATTATACTTTCTAAATAAAATAAAATTTCTTTTTATTGTGACTATTTCCTCGACCTAAAATTAATTAAGACTTATGGGCTATTCCGAAGACCAAAAAGACACATCACTTTAGCTACTAAAATATCATTACTATATAAATAGCTGTATTTTGCATTTTAAATATTTCTTAATATCACTATAAAGAAATATCAACCCCAAGGATAATGTTGCGTTAGTTATGTCTTCGACCTACAAGTGAAATGACTAAGATACCTCTCTACACACCGTTGTGTATTTAGAGATGAAAGAGTGTACTAACACCTCTCTAAAAGACATCTACCATCCTTAGACTTCTAATCCAATGATCCACGATTTCTTAAAATATTTCTGCTTTCCAAGGGAACTACCCTAAAGCCAATATCCAAATTATGTTCACTAGGGCCCTGAATTATTAGATCATTTGAACAATTACGAGGGGCGATATAATGTAGACATTATCTTGTACAAGTCTGTCTTGACTAACTAGTTACATATATCCAACATACATGTATATTGGTCCTTCTAGAGAACCTCAACTATAGTATATCAAAGCACACACTTACAGCTTCGTCAGACCACCAACTCATACTCAACCTGTAGGGTACAAGTTTACGCTGTAGCATAGTAGTTTAGGTTTCTATCACATAGTACTTTTAGAAACCACTACTATAGATTCTGTTTTATGTATTCAAAATACACTTGTGTTATGGAATGAGAAGACTACATATTGGCTAAAGGTAAGCCATTCCCTATTTAAAATTCATAATACAATAACCTTGTCATAATGAGATTCTCATTCTCATCATTCGGTTAAGAACAATAGTTTATGTGTTAAGTATTTTATGGTCCATACCTTACTGTGAAAGATCTCCATTCACAAAAATCATTTACTTAAATATAATGAGTCATTTCCAATGAAAATTGTGCACAAATATGAAGAATATTTCACAAATAATTTCTGAGAAAAATACTTTTATTAATACAAGTTAAAATTACATTAGAAATCTAATCTAAGAGGGCATACACCCCAACAATAACATGAAACGAAACATATAATTTTTTTATTTTCATAAATAACTCAATAAATTTCAGAACTATACTAACTCGTATGAATTTTAAATATTTAAAATATACTAGATTTTTTTTCAAACTCAAACTAATTAGTAAAATAAAAATAAATATATAATACTACGTAATATTAAAAAAAGAAACAAAATATGATATTTGTGGGTAACTTTTGTGTAGATCGAACTCATGTGAATTGCACATTGAAAGAGTTATAACGTACAATTTACATTGCACATAATACAATTCATTAAATCACTCGATCCACGTGAACCAGATTCATACTAGAATTTTTATATATTTATAAACATACTGAGGGGTCATGAAGATATATAATATTATATACATTCTTTATAATGATCATGCTGTGTGGGCAGTCGAATTCACAAAATTTAGTTTTCAAATTTTTTTTTTAATTCCAATCAACCCATGGATTTCAAAGATGAAAATTCTAACATAGACCCGATCCACGTGGACTAATGTATTGAATAGTTATACTTTATACAATAAAAGTTGTACATTACAACTTCTCAATGCATGTAGTCAACTTCTAACAAATCTAATATGAAGATAAATTTACAAATTTATATATTTGAATTTATAATAATAATAATAATAATAATAATAATAATAATAATAATAATAATAATAATATAAAATAGATGGAATTATGAGATTTCATGTGTGTTTTAGTATTTGAACATGATATTATGTTAGAGTTATATTTAAAATAGTATTAAAAGGATAGATTCTTATTGGTATTCTTAGTATATTATGTAATTGAAATTTTAGGGTTTAAATATGAAAATTTTAGGACTTGTATTAGAAATGATATAATTGAATCCACAATTTACATAGTTTTTAAATTTCTTTTGTATAGGAAATAAATAAATTTCTCAAAAGAAAAATAATTTCCCATGCACAATTGTTTTTTTTTTTTCCTTTCTCTCTTTTAGTCAAATGGTGATAGACAAAATTATTCAAAACAAAATGTAATAAAAATAATAAATCATAGGATTAATTTTTAGCAAATCTTAATTTATGCCATAAAATTTTAAAGTTATCGCATAAATGATATAGATAACATAAAGTGTACTTGTAAAAAGAATCTTGTTAATCTAGTTATTCTGATGTTGTGCTTGGAGTTCTAGCTCCATCAGTTTTATATATATATATATATATATATATATATATATATATATATATATATATATATATAATTTATATATAAACATACCCCTCAGTATGTTTATAATTTATTCCAAAATTATAGGATTTTCGAGGGTACAAAGACATGTTTTTACAAAAATTAATGCTTCAATCTGACTGTCATCATGCATTTTGGAAAGAAAGATTTATTTCTGGTTTACCTCCTTTATTGAGTGATAAAGTAAGACAAAAACTTAAATTAGATTGGGGTAATGCGATTCCTTATGAAACCTTATCTTATGGTCAATTAATTAATTATGTAAATCAAGTAAGAGTAGATATTTTTACTGATTTAAAACTTAATGCCCAAATGGAATCTTATCATAAAAATTCTAAGAAGGAATTAGGAAATTTTTGTGAGATTTTTGGTTATACTCCCCTAAAATCATCTTCTAAAAAATTAAAAAAGAAATTTAAATAAAAAAGAAAAACCTCTATCAAAAATCCAAAAGATAAATTTTATAAAAGATTTAAAAGAGTGAAATGATCAAAAGCAGAGAAAGATAATGATCGAATCAAATGTTATTTTTACTGAAAAAGAGGATATAAAGCTGATGAATGCAAACAAAAATAGAAAAAGAAAAGAAAGTTATTAATTCTTTTTAAGTAACGACATTTTAAATCAGATATAAGCTATTCTTGACGAATCCAAATCCCCTCTCTCTCTCTCTATATATAGATGGTGTTTCCCTCACCCCTCCTCCCCAAAAAAAAAAAAAAATCAATCTTATATTTCTTTTTTAAAAAATAATTTTTTTAGAAATGTTCTTCTTAATTTTATTTATCGCTCTCTAAAAAAAATTATGACATTATTTTATATTGTATTGTTTCATGTAATTTTTGCTTTCTTAACTCCAAATTTTTTTATTCCATTATATAAATAGTACCCCTTAGGATTGCTTTGATAGACATTGGTCTTTACTATTAATAAAAAGTGCAGAACTACAATGAGGGGGGCTTGGGATAAGATTTACCAATCTAAAATTATTTATGATTCTACTCTGTATTCAGGTAACATATACTGCTATACAATCTCTTCTCATTCCTGGCCAAAAGACAGAAGGCTGGTCGTACCAAAAGACTGCCCGCTTGCCTCTGGGAAAGGCTGATCTCTGCTGCAATGTCGAAGTTACCCTTAATCTCAGCCAACTGCTAAGTGAAACAAGGCTTCAACTGAGGCCGGAATAAGTACAAAACGTGCCGAAGCTTGTGCATGCAAGTGTACGTAGTTGAATTGTCAACCCTAAACTTGGAACACTTGACAGTTAAATTAGCCAATGTTGGTCCTTTTGTCATTTAGTTTGATTATGGGATTTTTGACTTTCCACTTTTAGGCATGTGCTCAACAGACATTGCCCCTTAGTTATTTGTGGAATGATGATATTTTACGTTAGAATCAATCAAAATTTTATGTATTTATCTAGTATGCATACATATGTAGTTTGGTTGAAGAACATAATTATTTGAATGGTATTGGTTATATATGATTGTCTTCAATCAATTGATATAAACAAAAGGCAATAAATCATATTCAATTATAGATCTTAATTATTATTAGAAATCTAGGTGTTATGTTTTGAGACAACAATATGAACAACAAAGTGTTTTAAGGATAAATTGTTATTAGGAACGGACGTAAGATTAAATATTTGAAGGTTTGAAATTTAAGTATCATATAATTTAAAAATAAATAAATATTAGATCAAATTTTAGTTTAAGTATCATATCATTCATGCAGAGCTGTAGAGCCGAAGCAAGAAGAAAGGGTAGAAAATTTGTTTGTTATGTGGCTGATGAGAGTCGAGAGGAACAAAAAGATTTCAACTAAGTACTTTAGTGAGATCAATAAATATTAAAAGTTTAAAATTTAATAAATATAAAATAAATAATGATTAATGAATCTGTAAGGAGTTTAATAGTATAATATATATATATATATATATATATATTATAATTTATAGTTAAATATATTATAATTAGTTAAGATTTAAAAAAAATAAAAGGAGACCTTAGCCCCTTGCCTTAGGCGTGTGTCCGCCACTGATTGCCATTGATACTAATGTGTAACCCCTCGAATAAAAGGTTAAAATTTTAAGAATATATATATTATACTTGAGAGTGTAGATAAGCATTGAGAGAAGAAGATATATTTTTCAAAGAGAAAGAAGAATATATGGTAAGAAATATTGGTTATTTATGTTAGAAAGAAAAGAAGGTATATACTATAAAACAATGTAGTTAAAAGAAAATTTAATTTTTCGAAGAAAAGAATAGAGAAAGATAAATAAATAAAGCAATTGGAATGAATGCAGAGTAGAACACAGAGATTAAGAAAAACAATCTTTACCCCAACATAAAAATATGAATTTCTAAAGGAAATATATCAAATGAAAAACATAAAAAAGAGGCCAAAAAAGTAGAAATAAATAAATAAAAGGAGAAAAACCCTCGAGACTTGGTTCCATCGTTGGAAGCACCATAGCTCACCTTCAAGCTGGCTAGCTAGCCAGCTAATAACTCAAATTCCATTAATGATTCAACATACTAAAAAATATGCTTGTTGAATTCTTCTTTGGAGAACCCTAACTATGTTGGCCTTAGACTCATAGCAGAGGAAACTTCCTAGCTACAGTGTGTGTATATATATATAAAATACGTAAAACACTCCACAATGATGCCTTCGAATGCAAGTATCTAATTGGTTGAATTCCACTGGCTGCTCTCATCCTTGGTGGCTTAATCAATCCATTTATTTATATAGTCGACTTGTAGTTTAGTATTAAATTAACACCGTCAAACCTTTGTTTTTGCAATTATCATTTTCAAGTGTCCAATTATTCAAATATTATTAATCTTCTTTCGAAGACAAAATTTTAATAATAAAGAAAATAAAATGTCATAGTACGTGAGCCTACTTAATATGTTTGGATCGAATGATTTGAAATGAAAGAAAAGGAAAAGAAATAATTTTAGATATTTAGATTGATTGATTTTATATATGAAAAGGAAAGGAAAAGGGGAAGAATGAATATATTATATTAAGTTAAAAATGTCTAACTTGATTTCCATTCAAAATGGATGGAAACGGAGGGAAATGGAATCAAAACATAGACACAAATATATATAAATATCTTATATCTTCATTCTATTCTATTAATTATTCAAAAGCAAAAAATATTCAATCTTCTCATTTCCTTTTCTTTTCCTCTATTACTCTCCTCTCGTCTCCTAACATTAATTAGACATAGCACAAGCCTAATTTTCCTTGCCAAGCTGCAATTTTTCTTTTTCTAATCAAAATAGGTTTTGTAAAGGTCTTGAATTTAATAGTCGAATTAATTTTGTGGTTTTATTCCCAAAATACAGAACGTCATGCATCAAAGAATGTTGAGGCGCCACAATAAAATACATATATATATATAGAGAGAGAGGGGTTAAATCTATGCCCCTTCAACTTAAATTCACACATTTATCAATTCATGTTTATTAATTAGACAAAAGTACTCTTTCTCTCTTCCAATTTTAAAATTTTATTTTATTTTTTTTATTTTTAACTTTTAAATAAAATATCGTCCTGAGTAAACATCAAATGATCCAAAAATTTACTACTAAATACTATACGGTACATGAAATTATATATAAATTAAATTGCTAACAAATAATAACTTGTACAATAATTAAAATTCATAAATTTATCATATATTAAGAGTTTTATTTCTTCCCATCTCTCCTCCATATCTTGTGAAATCTATATATCATAATCTAGTTTTTAATTTGATTAAAAAATTATTGTGTTATTTGTTTTTAAATAAATAAATATATATACACTAAAAAAGAACGCTCTTTATTTGTATAAAAAACTGTTAAATTTTTTTTTTAAAAAAAAAGCAAAGTGGTTTCTCTTTTTAGCGTTTATTTTTGAAAAGTGAGAGAGAGATGAAAAATATTTAGTAAAAAACTTTGTTTGATTTATATTAAATTATTTATATCATTAAATATTGATTTGTTGGTTTTTTTTGTTATTATTGATTTATTGAATTTTTACTATTTTATTTTGATATTCTTTTATATTGGTTATATTATTTATTTTTACTTTTTAAATTTTTTAACAATTTTTATTTGTGATCAAATTCTTTATTTATACTGTATTTTTTTTATTTTATGGCAAAAAATTCCAAATAGAAAATATGAACGTTGTTATAAAAAAAATTATTCTTAGATAATTATTAGAGTTTAGATTGTATTTAAAGAGTGAAACTAGTGTCATTCATAGTTGCCCTAAAAAAAAAATCTAATTGGTTGATAATATCATGTCATTGATATCACTAATAAAAGGAAGGCCGGCGAAATTGCCAGAGCCATTTTCCTCCTGCCAAAGGATATTTTACCAAAATAACAGTAATATTTTTGTATTAAAAAAAAGAAATATTTCATCTATAATTTTCTATTACTTTTATTAATAAAATAGGCCCTGTACACAAAACTCAATACCCAATGCAGTTTTTCTCTCCCTCATTATTATTTTCATATCTTTCTCTTACTCTGCCATCGACGGCTCTGGATTTGCCACCATCGGCATCATCCATCTCCCTCACCTCGTTCTCTCCTTTCCTCCTCTTTTTGTTGTATGAGTTTCTCTTCCTTTCAGTACATCTTCAACATAAGCTAGTATATATATGAAAAAATACTTCATAAAATTTTGTTTTAAAGTTTTTACTTATTACTCCTTCCGTCCCATAATATAAGTCGTTTAAAATTACTTTTATCGTCCTAAATTATAAGTTATTAGGGACTTTTCACTAAGGATTTGAAACTACTTTTATATTTTTATCCTTATTTATTATTCTATTTCCCTCAATTTCTCCCTCCTCCCTTCCCTTGTTTCCCACATATTTAAATAAAAGTATTTTAGAAAGAAAAAATATAAAGTCGCCTTATCTTTAAGAATTTTTAAGAATGAGTATATATTCTTCAGAAGAATGCATTTTTTATTTGGGTTTTCGTGGATTATTTTTATCCCCATTACTATAATCTTATTTATTGTCTCAGATGTTAACCCACGGCATTAAGCACGTTGAACCGTGAGAAAAAGAGGAAAGACATTTGCAGCAAAGGTAGAGGTGCACAACGAAAAGAGAGAGAGAATGGGAGTAGGGGGAAATGCAGTTCAGCCAATATCGCCAGCCTATAAGGAAATTCTCTTCCTTTTGAACATATTGGAAAACACGTACTTTCTCCGTCTGAAATTACCTGTCTACTTAATTGATTGGGCAGAAATTAAGAAAATAAAACTTTTTAGTTAATTAAATATTTTCTTCTATTTTTATCTTTAAAATTCAATGATAAGTATCTTTCTTTATATTAAAAAGTATATAAATTTCAAAATTTTGATATAATTCTAAATTACTTTTCTCGTATTTAATTCTTGTTAAAAAATTAATTAAAATATTATTAAGTATTTAATTCTCTCTTTAAGTTACTATTGATATTTTTTAAAAATTTAAAAAATTAACATGAATAATATAACTTGTAAAATAAGTATTTTGATTATATTTTAATATATTTAAAAAATAAAATGTTATTAAATATGAATAAATTTAAAATATTAAATTTTAATTTTTTAAAAAATAAAAAATTTAAAATAAAAATTAAATTAAAAAACAAATAATTTAAAATAAAAATTAAATTAAAAATATATTAATAATTTGAAACGGAAGAAGTAGATTCAAATCTTGCTGTGAACTTGAAGGCACAATCAGTGTAAAATCAGCCTTTTGTGTGCAATAGTATACAAGGTGTCATGGAGAGTTCGAGACAAGTTAGGGCATTTATTGGGATTTACATCCTCTAGGAACTAGGGACAATTCTTGGGGTTCAGGATTAGTAGGATGAGGTTGAGATACTTAATTGCTTAAAAAAAAAAGAATTATGGAATGTAGGCATAAATTCGACAAAATTTGATGAGAAAGTTATTAGAATTAGTAATTTAAAAGTCATTACAGAGCCATAATACACTATATTAATAGTCAAGTGACAAAATCGAAACTCAAGAATTCAACCGTGTTCTTAAAATAAAATATTAAAAATAAAAACTACAAAAAACATTTTTTCTTCCTTCCAACCTTGATGTCATCCTGTGTACTGTTAATTGAATTGTGATAACTAACCCAACTACAACATAGGAAACTTCAAACACTAAGAACATGTCTGTAATAATAATTCAACAAAAGTCAATGCTTCATCAACCTAATTAATTATCTTGACTTTGGCTGATATTATGAAGCGACAAAGAAGGAAGGGATAATTTCAATTTTTTTATTAAAAAAATAACTCTAAGATTCCTCCTTCACTATCATATAGGAATTAGAATTCAACTAATTCAAGATTTAGGTGGGGTTTCAAGAATATTGATACACTTTTGAAATGAACACATTACTGGATTTTCCTCAAAGAAAAAAACATGGCTGTATATGGTAATTATAAATTTAAAATGAGACATAATTTCACTTTTTTATAATTTTTTTGTCGTTGACGTTGTAATCTAAAATCGTTTTTTATTGTTTTTAATCAGAGTTGCAATTATTATTATGATAGAAATTAATTTTAGCAATGCATTTTTCATTTCTTGAGCCCAAAACTAGAATTGCAATTATTATTATGCAGAGTCTGGATTCTGAATATACCATTCAGATATTGTTGAGCCCAAAACAAGAATGATGCAGATTTGGGCCCCTAAGGTGACAAGACTTTTGTTTAATAGGCCTTCTATCTCTAAAAAAGAAAGCAGATAAGATCACCCGGTAACAGAAAAGAGTGCACAGCACCGAAATACCGAGGCAGCCAGAGTGGGAGTGTGTAGCAGAGAATAGTAGCAATGTCAGCAGCTAGTCTGTCATGGAGTTCATCCTCATGGCTTCAAAATTACTGCTTAACCAAAAGCATGAACAATGAAGCTACTAAATTGACTGACAAAACTTCAATTTTAACGGTTGTAGCCCAAAAGAAAGCCAACAAAACAAGGAAGGTTAGTTGTGCACCTCTTTCATGAAATGGGATCATCTTTATTTTGCTAAATTTTGGTTCTTTTATGATTTTCATGTGTCAATTTTAAAGGGGGTGTTTTTCATTCAGTATTTGCTAAGTTCTTGTGGACTTGCTCATTCTTGTTCTTCCTGTTGATGAGTTCAGATTATATTGAAGGAGGATGTCCCAGAGTTGGGCAAAAAGGGTCAGCTTATGGATGTTAAAGCTGGGTTTTATAGGAATTATCTGTTCCCAATGGGCAAGGCTCAAATTGTTACACCAGCATTACTCAAGTAATTTACTGTTGCAATATATCCTGAAGCAATTATATTTATGTTTCTATTCTTTTTTGTTAAATTGCTATTTCGCCTCAGTGTGTTTACATTGCTGCTCTTGTGAACTTGATTTTATCACTTTAGCTTGTAGTTAGTAGATTTTGATAGTGGTGTGATGGTTCTTCCGTTGATCAGGGTTAGGGGTTTGCAATTATGTTAAGTTCTATAGGTCATTAATCTCAAGGATGGCTTGAATTTTCCAAATCCATAAGAGGCTCTGCCAGAGCTTGCTCCACTTGGTTTATAAGTCTAGCTTGAGGTCTAGTCAAGTTTCATTTTGGTCAATTTTAGAGCTTTAAAATGTTCCAGCCAAGTCATAAATTTGATATTAAAATTCAAACAAATTAAAAAAAAATTAGAAACTGTTTTGAACTGTTGAATGTGCTTATGAGCATGGTGTATCTAAGATTCATCCAAAGAAAAGAAAGACTTTGGTGTATCTAACTTGAGTGAATAAACTATTTGAGTTGCTACAGTCCTGTCAAGCTGAGTTCAAGCTGCTCAAAGTGGCTTATTAACTCATCACATCCCTTTGAGGAAATATTCACTCAATATACACATGCAAAAACACAGAGAACAATGCATAAATAACAATCTTGAATATGGGTCTCTCATGCTGAGATGAGTCCATTTAACTGTACAAATTGAGTTTGGCATCAACATGACTTGGATTTGCTTACTTAAATGATCATTTCATCAATGTGTTAGTCTGCAAAAAAAAATTGACACATGGACGATTCAGTTGAACCATTTGAATTTAAATAGGATGGTGTGGCTTTATCCGCGATGTTCATGAGCCCATATGTTGTTATGATAATAGGTGAGAGATTGTAACAAAGCATGCTTGGACAATAAGGATTGGGACATGTGTATAGTCATATTTGCGGTTGATGTGGATGAATTCACGCTCTCCCATTTCAATTTGAGTGATAGATATTCAACCACACGACACAGTAGTAAACGTACTATTTTAATCTTTGACAATGTAGTACTACGATAAGTAAGCATTAACCTAGGTGGATCTAGCCTATGAAAAGTGAGGCCACAAAAATGGCCTTGTCACAGCAAGTGAGATTTCAAGTCTGGACAATACTTTTGAGTTATGTGAATGATATCATAATATCATTACTGTATAGTTTGGCAAAGGAGAACTCCAAAGTCAAGTTTATTGATAACCACTAAAGGAAACCTAGTCTTGATGGATATATGAAAAGGCATCTATTAGGAAAGCCTTTGTGCACCCCAAGGAAAGAGCATAACAGTCAAAAGCCTTTTGAGTGTGCTACCTCGGTCAAGTAGGTGTTCCATGTTCTAATTGAAACAAAGCTGTACCCAAATGCAAAAATAAGAAGCAAATTATTTACAATGGAAGAAAAGGAAACATTTCACTGGTGACTCAGCAAATGCTTTACTGTGTTTCTTCCTAGGTCGAGACTTGGGGATCCATGACTATGTTCCAATAACTGTTTTGGTAAAACAAAGAAAACAAAGCAAAGGTTTGAGTAGTTAAAATCTCGGTGGTGTTGAGATCAGAAAATATTCTTTGACCTATAATTTTGTCTCAGTTCATGGATACAGTTTGCCATCTAATGAAAGCCCCAGCAACAAAAGCATCTTATCATTATGGTTTTGGTGAGAAAAAAGGTACAATACCAATATTATAGAGGTTTATTTCATTTCGTATGAAAATGTTGAATGACTGATATCGATGAACAGTCATTGAATGAAGACGGTGATTTTAGTGTACCTTCAAACTTGAAGCTTTTCGCTCTCTAGATAACCAAAATTTTGTGTTGTTCCCTTGTGATTTTTTACACTTGAAACATTTATCGACTTACCTATAATTAGTAAATAGAAACTTGTGCCAGCAGGAAACTTAATTCACTCTACGAGCTTCTGATACATTTAATCAGAAACTGAAATTCTTGTATATTCTCTTGGAGATTGAAGTTCTTAATTGACTGTATGGTGATAACATGATTTGATTCATAGATGTTTCTTAGGGATTCTTATTTGCATTATTTTACTTTCCAAGCTTGATTTTATCACTGTAGTTTGTCAGAACACCATCAACGATGGGTTTTTTGCAGTTTGACGAATAACTCATGTGCACATATATAGACGGACAAACCTGGAAAGATATGTAGAACAATAGGATTTAGGGCCTCCCATGTTAAGGCAGGGCCATTTAACGGTCAATTAAAATTGACATTTTGCATGTTCTAGATTGGCTCATGTCAATGTACACCTTATCAATAATATGTTGAGGGTATAATTTAATGTTGTCAGTATGTACATTAGTATTGTGCAATGTTGTTGAATATTGATCACTGTAGTTCAAATGGGACAGCGTGGCTTTATCCAGCCCACTGACGTGCTTGGCATAGTGTTATTTTATATAATAGCATTAAGGGAAAACATGTTTTTGGTGCCTCACCTATAGTCACATTAACAAGTGAGACCTGTGAGTGGCGTGGGTAAAGTCATTTCATTCCATTTGAAATTTAGCATTGGATATTCATTCATGTCATGGGAAAGTGATGTACATACAAATTTGAGTGTATATGCACTGAACAACAATATGTGTACATTGACGTGGGCAAATTTGGACCCTGCAAATCGTCTAATTGAATAAGGTGATACAATGGTCCTACCTCGAAAAGTGAGACTTAGAATTCAGACAGTGCTTTCTTATTCAATCATTTCAAATTTTTTTATGGATCAATTAGAATATAAAACATGTTAAGTTGCAAGTTGCAACTGCTGAAATCACAAGATAAATTACAAGAAATATATGTTCACAATGTCAATCAAGAAAGTTGTTTTCCAGTTTGAAAAAAATATCAATAAAGTCACTTGGTAAACAGAAGCCTTTTGAAAAAGCTGCCTGGATCAAATAGCATTTTAGTTGAAATAAGTAGTTTTAGACAATTTCAAAAAATCGGAGTAGGAAACAACAATAGAAGGAAATAAAAATGTTCTATCAATTTGCACTCGATAGAGGAAATGTCAGTTTCCTTCTAGGTTGCGATACGGATTCTATAATTTGTCTTGGTAAGAGTTAAGAAAAAGAATAACAGGTTCCCAAACCTCATTGAATACTTAAGAGCTCTTTGTTTCTATGTGGAAGAGGATGCTTTGTTGACCTTAACTTTGAGTCGGTTTGTTAGTACAATTTGCCAGGGAAAGTCCCAATAAATTCATTTGGTTCACTATTGTATCCTGAAAAGAAAGGATCTAAAAAAGCTTTTGAGTTTGTCACTATTTCTATTTCCCTGTACAAATATTAAAAGATGCTGATGCTTGCTAAATGGTAAATGTGTTATCTAGTGAGTACATTACAATAGTCCTAGCTCTTTGAGAATTACTAATAGGCAATGAATGGGTCTATTCTCAAATGCTACAAAGAGCTAATTCCAGCTTTTGAAGAAGCTGTTCTGCAATATTCTTGTCTGCTTAAATTAGGTTAGGAATGACCCCAGAGTTTTGCAGAAGTTTTTTTGCTTAACCAGACTTTTTAATATAAAGCTATTGAATAATATTTTCAAATGGTTTTTGGGGTAGTCATTCTTCTAGTAGCTTCAAACAAAAAAAAAAAAAAAATGTTAACGTGAAACAGAACAGGTCTAGGGTCTAATCTAGAGACGAGTGCTTTGAGTCTCTGTCTCCAAAGTTGAAGCTTCTGTTTTTGGAGAATTAATAGATAGTTTTGTTCTTATCACTCTAAAATTTTATGAAAATAGAATGCTGATAATGTTTGACGGGGAAAAATTATTTAGCATGTAAAATGATAAATGACAATAATAAAGATTGCATTAAAAATAACACAAAGCAAAGGAGAATGTATTTTTGTAAGAAACTAGGAGAGAATAATCTCTTTTCATTATTCCTTAAAGTTTACAATGAGTTATTTATATACAAGCTGTCTAACAAACAAATATGGCAACTGCCCTAATAAATTGATTTCAAAATCTCCTAATCAATATCCTAATTACTGCTCACAAGATCTCCTAATCACTTATTACAAAATCCCCTAATTTAAGAGCCAAACTTCCCTAATGTAGTTTAATTATAGTGTTACAATATTTACTACATTACTTTCCTAAAATACACCTATTAGCCATATTTTCCCACACTCCCTCTCAAGCTCGTGAATAGATATTCTCCATTCCTTCCCAACTTGGATACAATACTTTCAAACACTGAACCACTTAACCATTTGGTTAACACATCAGCAAGCTGATCATTTGTAGACACATAAGGAGTGCAGATCAATCCATTCTCTAATTTCTCCTTGATAAAATTTCTGTCAATTTCGATATGTTTTGTCCGATCATGCTGTACAGGATTGTGAGCTATGCTAATAGCAGACTTATTATTGTAGTAAAGCTTCATCAGACCCTCCAACTTGACCCTTATGTCTTCTACAATGATCTTTAACCAAAGTAACTCACATACTTCTTAAGCCATCGCTCGAAACCCAGGCTCTGTACTCGATCGTGCTATCACATTTTGTTTTCTACTCCTCCATGTCACAAGATTTCCACCAAGGAACGTACAATATCTAGTGGTTGATCTTCTATGAACCAATGACCCAGCATAATTAGGCAATCAGCATCCGTATAAGCTTCAAGCATTAGACCCCCACTTCTCGTAAAAAGAATTCTTCTTTTTGGTGTACCTTTAAGATATTGCAATACTTTGTGTGCTGCTTGAAGATAAACCTCTTTTAGACTGTGCATGAATTGACTAATCACACTCACAACATAAACTATATTCGATCGTATGTGGGACAAGTAAATGAACTTTCCTACCAAACATTGATACATCCCTTTGTCCACTATAGCATCTTCCTTTGCTATTCCAAGCTTTATATTCAGATCCATTAGAGTACTCACCAGTTTGCCTGTTGTTTTCCCTGTCTCCTTAAGTAGATCAATTACATACTTTTGTTGAAAGAGAAAAATACCCTTCTCTGAATGTGCCATTTCAATTCCGAGAAAGTACTTTAGCTTCCCAAGCGTCTTAATCTCGAATTCTTTTGCCAAGCACTCACTCAAAGAACGTCTCTCCTCATCATCACTTCCTGTAACAATTATGTCATCTACATAAACTAAGAGAACCGTGACTCTCCCTGAAGAGGAGTGAGGAGTGCTTGATAAACAGAGTATGATCTCGTTGACTTTACTTGTATGCTAACATCACCATAACCTTGGCAAACCTGGCGAACCATACTCAAGGAGATTGTTTAAGCCCATACAATGCATTCTTTAATCTGCAGACTCTATAATCAGTAACTCCTTTTCCATAACCAGGTGGTATCTCCATCTATATCTCTTCCTGAAGATCTCCATGCAAGAAAGCATTTTTGACATCAAACTACTGTAAATCTTATCCAAAGTTGGCTGTCAAAGATCATAGGAGACTAACAGTATTCAATTTTGCAATTGGGGCAAAAGTCTCTAGATAGTTCACTCCATACGTCTGAGTATAACCCTTGGCAACCAACCTTGCCTTAAATTTTTCCACTGAAACATCAGCTCTATATTCACTGTGTACATCCATTTACACTCCACTAGTTTCTTCCCTGCTGGTAACTCCATAAACTCCCATATTTTGTTCTTTTCCAGGGCCTCCATTTCTACATTCATAGCTTGTTTCTATTTTTCATTAGACAAAGCTTCGGATAGATTGGAAGGAATGGTAATGGTTTCTAAGTTATTAAGGAAGGCTCTGTGTGACGGAGAAAACGCTGAAAGGACAGGAAGTGTGCAAGGGAATATAAAGGTCTTTTAGTGCACTCTCTTACATCTTTCCTCAAAGCAATAGGCAAGTCTATATCACTACTACCCCCATGGATCTCACTCTTTACCTCCGGTTCTGTTTCAATTTGTAATGTGAGTTTAGAAGTCATTACTTGATCAGACTCTTGGACTTGTATAGGGTTGGGGATAGCCATCTTCTTCCTTGCATGCATCTTGCCTTTGTCATAGCTAACATCCTTGAGAACAGACTCAGTGTTAGATTGAGCAAATACAAGTGTAGAGGATTGTGACAGACTCAAATAGCTCGGAGTGAACTGGAGGATGATCACTAGTGGACGAGGAAGTAGGATGATTTGAAGCTGAAAGATCCACCAGTAAGTCAAAACCCAAACTCTCATCTTTTCTCACTAACTTCTCCCCCTGAAGATAAGGGTTTGGAAAGTAAGATTCACGATCATTGAAAGTAACATCCATAGAAATAAAGAATTTTCGAGAGGGTGGATGATAGCACTTATATCCTTTCTGGGTTACGAATTTCCTACAAATACACATTTTATAGCTCTTGGATCTAGTTTCCTTCGGTTGTGACTGTAAACATGTACAAGGGATGTACGTCCAAATACTCTAGGAATAAGATTATTTGTGGTGTGGAGAAGGTGGATAACACGTCCATTGGACTTTGAAACCCTAGGACTCTAGATGGAAATTAGTTTATGAGATTTGTTGCTGTAAGAACAGCCTCCCTCCAAAAAGTTTTAGATACATTATGTTCGAATAACAACGCTCGGGTTTTTTCAAGGAGATCACCATTTTGCCTCTCTGCAACTCCATTGTGATGTGGGGTATTCATATAAGATGGCTCATGTATTATCTCTTCCTTTTGAAAATATGGACTTAGAAATTGATTGAAATAGTCCCGTGCATTGTCAGACCTAACTCTCTTGATAGGCACTCTAAACTGATTTTTAATCATGGAGCAGAAATTTGGTAAAACAATATTGACATCAGATTTTTATTTAAGAAGAAAGACCCAGCAAACTCAAGTACAGTCATCAATAAAGGACACAAACCAGCATGCCTCAGAGATATTAGCAATAGGAGATGGACCCCAAACATAACTATGGATTAAATGAAAATGAATGGGTACACCTTTGAATTTGGCAAGTTCACATTTTTCACAATGAAAAGACTCAACATCTAAATGTTTAAACAAAGATGGAAACAAGAGTTTTATGACTTGAAATGATGGATGTCCAAGTCGGCGATGATGGAGCCAAATTTTCTCTTTATTGGATGACAAAGACTCGGAAACAAATGACACTAGCTATTTACCTTTGGTGATTGTTGGTTGACTTGCTTCAAGGAAGTAGAGTCAACCTCGTTCTCTAGCATGTCCAATCATCTTCCCCGAGTCCTTTTTCTAAAATACACAACTATTATGATGAAAAACCACAATCTATTGTAAGTCATGGGCAAGTTTTTGGATTGATATCAGATTGGTAGCTAGCTTAGGGATATGGAGAACATTCTGTAAGGTTAACAATGGGTTAATTTGGACACTTCCAATTTCTGTCACAATGGCTAAAGAACCATCTGTATTGGCTGTTTTTCTACTGTTTGGGCACGGAGAATAGGTGGTAAAGACATTTGGTGAGTGGGTTATATGGTCGGTAGCTCTTGCATCCATGATCCAAGAGGTGGTAAAAGTTACATCCAAAACATTTAATCTAATGGAAAACGGAAACTCACATGAACATGCCATAGAACAAGTACCTGGAGACTTTTCTACACTACTGATGAGAGCTCTCACTCTTTCCAATTCATCTTGGTTAAGACCAACTATTTTCAATTTTGGTGGCACATCAATTTAGCCAGCACTACATTAGCTTGTCCATTTTTGGATTATCCCCCATTCTGTTCGCATTCTCGGCTGGGTGGCTTCCCATGAAGCTTCCAACATTTTGCTCTTACATCTTAGTGTTTGGAAGTTTGACATGGTGAAAGAAAGATATTTGCAGCAATTAACCCTGATTGAATAAGAAGTGAAGAAGGAAAAATAAAGAGAAAATGACAACAATGAAGCTTGCTCGAAAGAGAAGACTGCAGCAATGAAGGTTGCTTGAACTTGAAGAGGAAGAAGAATCCTAGAAAGCTTAGGGCTCTAATACCAAGTAAAAAACTGGGAGAGAATAATCTCTTTTCATTATTCTTTAAAGTTTACAATGAGTTGTTTATATACAAGTTGTCTAAGAAACAAATATGGCAACTACCCTAATAAATTGATTACAAAATCTCCTAATCAATCCCCTAATTACTACTCACAAGATCTCCTAATTACTGATTACAAAATTCCCTAATTTAAGGGTCAAACTTCCCTAATGTAGTCTAATTCTAGCTTTACAATGTTACTTTCCTAAAATACACCTATTAGCCATATTTTCCCACAATTTTGTTTCTTTTTGTTGATAAAAGGAAACAAATAAACCATCAAGGATGAATTCTGAAATTTGAAGTGTATGTTTTTTATTCGATATGTAGTATTTCCTGCCAAAAGGCACCAAGGATTATGTTAAGTAAAGCTTTCTTTTGGCATTTATTGTGAACAATGTATTTAAAACCATACCAAATGAATGCACTAGGAGGTGTCACCAAGTTAGATTCTAGGTGTTGCCCCATCATTCTTTTCAAGACCCTTGAGGATTCATGACAAATTCCGCTTTATAATAATGTTGACTGTTGTCATTGACCTTGTAGATGGTAAAGAATCTCAATTCACTATGAATTGCATTAGTGCTCTGGATTGTTATTGTGAAACTGAACTTAGAAGATATTACTAAGCTTTGGCTTGTGTTAGGTTGTTCATAAATCGTATTTGAGTGGTTGATAAGGGCATTGCTTGTCCGATTATCAAGTGCTAGATTCATCTGTTGGCTTCTTTGGGATAAACTAGTTTAAATCCTGAAACAACCTGAATTCCTTTCTGCTTCTTTACCAGGGAAATGAAGATTGAAGAGGAAAGAATTGAGGCTGAGAAAAAACGGGTAATAAACCACCTCATTTATTTACAGCCTCTTTTACACTAGAAAAAGATTATGTCATTGGAGTTGTTAACTTTCAGTCCTCTATGGTCAAACTTCATTTACGTGAACTAACAACTACAAAGATCTTTCAAAAGGTTGATTAATCAATTCGTCAAAAGCTTTTCGCTGACAGATTTTGGTTTGAATGGAATTTCTCACTAATTAAAGCTTTTGTTCCACTTCCCTGAGGGACTCTCTCTCCCTTTTTGACTTTCAAGGATGCTTTTGCATTTGAACATAGTTTGTCTAGGATATATAGTGGACTGCATTCACTTTTCTTTTATGGCAATTAAATTGGTGTACAAGTGTGTGTATATGGGGAGAGGAGCTACATTACCTACACCCGGTCACAAATGCCGGATAAGGGTATCTGTCATGTGTTGGTTTGATTCTAGTAGTCTATGCATGAATGTTGAAGGACCTTAGTAACGTATGCATTCAATTTGATATCTGTCAGACGCTTCTAGAAGAAAATTAATTTTTGCTTCTTCTGCTTTTTATGTGGGCTTTCTATGTATTCAGTAATTTTAACTGTACCAATGCCTCATTCTGCATTCAGGTTAAAGAAGAGGCTCAACAGCTTGCTTTACTATTTGAAACTGTTGGGGCTTTCAAGGTGAAGCGCAAGGGTGGAAAAGGCAAACAAATTTTTGGAACGTAAGTTAAAAGAATTTGACACTAAGATTTACATATCTTCTGCATAAAGTTCATAATCTACCTTTCTTTGTGTGCAGTGTTACTGCACAAGATCTTGTTGACATAATCAAGGCACAACTTCAGAGGTAACTGCCCCATCCATGGTGCAAGTATTCATTGCTATTAAAGAGTTCTGTGATATGTTACTGTTGCTTAATTTTGTTATTTTTAAAAATAAAGTACTGGAAAAGAATATATTCTCTTTAAATAATTTTGACATTAAAAGATTGCTCTGCACCAGAATACTATAGTGTATTCTGAAAATGTTGTCAAAATCATTTCAAATGTATTCCTAGTAGATCATAGCATCCTTTTTATGTTGAACACAGCTTTGAATAATTAGAGTGCACCTGCTGAATTTAAGTTCTGTTAGAAAGTGTGCAAACTACGAGTTTTGAATTGCCAGTTTAACAGTCTGATTTTTTTAATATTATCTGCAGGGATGTCGACAAAAGAATTGTCTCTCTACCAGAGATCCGTGAAACAGGAGAATATATAGCAGAACTGAAGCTACATGCTGAGGTGACTGCTCGAGTAAGGTTGAATGTGTTTGCCAACTAAGGACATGCTCTTTCTATTAGAGTTGATATCTGGTGGTAGACTTGCTGTTACCAAACCCATTGCTCAAGGTACATGAAAGTTTGCACTTGGATTAATTTGACCGAATGGGGAAAAAACTGTCACAGATTAGGTTTCAACATTGATAAACTGTTTTCTCTTTAATGTCCTAACTTCAAAGATAGAATTCTCACTCAATTTTCATTCTTCAAATGATATCTTTAGCATGCTCCGCCTGACAACGTTCATTTCGTACAATCATGTATTTTGGTGTCAAATTGGAAATAAAACTTACGTTTGATGAAATTTATATTGCATTATGCTGAAATCATATCCTTTTCTCTTACTTGCAGTGAATTAAAGAAAAAGAATTGTAAATGTTCAAGGATGAACCCAAATCTGTAAGCTTTATTTTATTTTTTCTAACCCTTTTCAGTTGTCATAGTAGAGTTACTGACCCTAGACATTTCATTTCTGTTTTGATATGTGGATCCTTCACTGTTGGTTGTGATCACAACCTAGTTGTTTTTTCTGTTTTCTTGTAACCTAAATCGTATTTTTGCATTTTAATGGTACCCATATGTCTTATTTCTGATATTAGGCCAATTGTGGTTCTGAAATCTTCTTTAGAATGATGATATATACTGTAGTTGTTACGACAATGAATTACTTGAATCAATATGAGTTCATTGGATGTTTTAACCTTGCGATTACCCTGTTTAGAGTAGGAGTTGGGCTTTGTTTCTAGTACTTTTTCAGATTGAGACATAGATGCATGTTGAAGTTTGAATTGCTCAAGGTGTTAAAGCTTCGATTTTTAGCGCTCACTGATTGGTTTTGGTGTTGCTGTCAATTCAAAAATCGAATTAAATTTAATTGAGAGTAGGTTTTGAGGGATTTGTATTGTTGTAGATGTCAATGTCTCATCATAATACAATAATGCTTGTCACCATGAACAATCACAAGTCTTAGAAAGGTTAGCATTTTCATATTATATGCTCCAACTTGTTAAGTCCATAACTATAGCGACTGAGCTGATTTTTGTAAACCACTAGTAACTGAAGTTATGGCTCCTGTAACAAAACTCAGGAGTGTCACTTCTGGAGAATAGATATTTGAAATAAGCTCTCCATTCTAGCATCTAACTTTGTCAATCCTTTTCTGTTGGATTCAGATAAATTTTGACAAAATTGTCCAAAAGTTATCTACTACGTATTGTAACCTCTTACCTGAGTTCAAAAGTCTGCTTGAAAGCTTCAGATGGTTTTGACATTGTTTGCTTGTGCTGGAACTTAAGAATTCTAGCTATTCCATGGATTTTTTTCAATCTTTAGATTAAGAAAAGGATTTAAAAGCTCTTAAAAGAATTTGGTCTTCCATATTGGCCTTTCCATGAAGGCTGGTGTTACCTTTTTCATTGTTCAAGATTTGGTTCTAGGTATTTGCTCAGCATGCCATCCTTTTTAGCTTGTTAGTAGCTTCTTGAGACGCTTGTTTTTGGATAACTGAATCAAGAGCATTCATTTGCTTGGATTTTATTTCATTGAGAGAGAAATCCAACCACAAGTCCCAACCGAGGTTCTTAGTTATACATTAGAATGATGCTCTGCTGATTTGACTTTAATCATGATGATGAGCAACAAGAAGTTCAGCAGTCAACTTCTTATATCAGCAGAGTTTACTTTAAAGTCGATAATTATCTTGATTTTCCATTATCCTTCTTCCACAACTCGTATCTTTTGTTGCTGGGAATTTCCTTTACAGGCTGTAAAGTAGACTACAATCAATGTTTTCCAGACTACCAGGCCTATTCACTCTTGTATTGATTCCTTTCCATCTACTCACCAGAAGTTGTCATTGCAGAGAGAATCCTCTTTCTGAAGCCCTAGAGTTAAGACTGCTAATGCAGATGGTCTAGTGTGATCCATCAATCCAAGTATGTTGAGAGTTGGAATTTTTGTACTTGTTTGAGCAGTGACACATTTTCAATCAACTCGAAAATCTTGTCCAGGATGCTCATTATACAAGTTCTTTATATCAGAAATAGAATTGTAATCTGTCTTTTCTCCCTTCAGATTCGGTAGGATGCAAAGTGAATTGTAGTATTTTAGGGGACCAAAGAGATACCAAATCCTGATTTAGGCAGCCTCCAATACAGTAGGTCGACTATAGAAGGAATTTTTTTTCCCCCCTTTTTAAAAAATTTTTTAACGAAGGAAAAGGTTCCAACCCATAGATGTCAATTTCTATTCCAGCAAAACCAATGGATGGAGAACAGTTTCAGTTGTCAATCACTAAAAATTACCGTATAAGCTCTCATCTGAAAACAAGACTTATTAATTCTAATGCATAATGTTGTTCCTTTTGTGTGTGTTGCATACATACATATATATATATACTGTGACAGCTTAAGCCAAAATTGGGTATCGTTGAATCTATAGATAAGAATTATGCTAGAAGTCAATTGTCCCAAGCAAATTTTTTAGTCCTTTCTTTTCTTTTTTACAAATTTTTCACACTAATCGAAGATTATGCTGTTGTATGGGTAGATTCGAATGAATATTTTGCACCTTCAAGACAAAGAAACATTCTTGAACTTTCAAATTTAAAAAAAAATAAAAATAAGGGGGAAGGCATTGTTGCTTGCTTGTTCATTTCATTTTGAATTTTTCGAGTTTCAACTTTCAATCCAAAGAGGGTTTATCATTTACAATCTAGGGGAGAGAGAGAGAGAGAGAGAGAGAGAGAGAGAGAGAGAGAGAGATTTCAACTTTCAAGACTTCACAAAATGATACTATCTTCTTTTTCCACACCTTGGGAATAAAAGAAAATTTCTAAAGTCAAGAATATCAGCTAATAGTCGGAAATAAGCAAGAAGGTAAGTTTCGAATTTGATATGAGATTTTATCTCGTTTTCTTTACTATTTTCTTTCTCCCTTCTTGTCTTCTTCTCTTTTTTCCGTCGCTTGTAAAAAATAATTTTAAAAAATGATAACAGCTAATATTTACATAAATTTAATTTTCATAAAATAATGTATTTTATGTTATATATTTTTAAAAAATATATAAATTTTTAATGCATATAGTTTATGAAATGAAAACCAAATCTATTAACGAACAGAGAAGAAAAGCAACAAGACCCAAAGTGGTTGCTAAAAATATTTTCATGATCTTTTGCTTCACAAGCCATCGGATATCCAAAATGTCAACTTCTAAAAAATAAAAATAAATAAATAAAATTTAAGATTTTTCACACCCTATAAAAGCTTATTCCCTATGTTTCGGTTGAATTGTGTTGCTTCTAAGACAGAGTTGGGAATCATTATAATAACGTAAATTTATAGTAAAAACAGACAATATTAAAATAGTTTCTCTTTCGCATGAAGTGCACATTAGATTTTTCCTAATTTCAAAAGCTTGCTTGCAAAGAGCGGAAAAAGTTGCACTAATGGAGCCACAGATACTCCACTATATTTAGAAATTCAAAAAGGAAAAAAAATCAAAATTTTTTCTCAATAGAAATTTAGAATTTAATTTGGAAAAACAATTTTTTTAAAAAAATATTTAAAAATATTCTACATGGACAAATCGAGAGTAGAAATATCAATAATTCAAGAGGAGAACATTTTTATGCGGTTAGTGTTACCATATTTTGCTTGTATAATGGCCGGCAAATGGCATTCTCTGAGATTGGATTAGAGACCACACAAAGTAACAGCTCCATACTATTCCTTTTCCCCGTTATGTTCAAGTTCAATGGACAATGACTGCTAAAATAGTCTCAACTGCACTCAACCATAGTGAAGGCCGAAATCTATTGCATCATCTCTACTTGTGGCCACTCCTTCTCCCCCACCCAACCCCACCCTACCCCTAGGAGAAGACATTACCCTACCCTTTTTTTTATATAGGAACGAATTACTAAAATAATAAATTAATATTATTTGTAAACGTAATATGATTCAGTTTAATTAGTTATGCAATAAAATAATATTTCGTTTTAAATATAAAATAATAAAAATATAATCTCAATGATTTTTTTGAGTTTATATATATTATCATAGAGGTAGTATTATCGATTTTTTTTTCTCAAACAGGAGAAAGTGAGTTGTGTGGCTCCAAATTTATTCTTCAACTCTGTGAATTGGGGGATTTTGGTTTCAAATTTGAGAACCAACCAGCTGTCAAGTTGGGAAGAACGCCAACTCAAAGCTACATTAGATGAGTTGTTCACATGATGCTTCCAATGAACACAGTTGCACACTCCTCACCAGCTGATTCTTTATTATTAAAACAGGGTTTGAAATAATAACAAGATCAACACATTTAGTAGGCTAGAAATTAAACTAAACAAGCAAATGGCCTCATTGACTTTTTAAAGCAATTTTCTCCACTAACATAATGCATATTCTTACTCTATGTGGTCCCTTTGACAGCCTCTCTTGTTCACAGTAAAAAATTTTAACCCTTAACAATTACTTTATTTCTTTTTTTATATATAATGATTTATTATTAATATTTTCAAAATTTTGTGTTAGACGTTGTAGAAGATGTAAATCGAAGTATAATTCAGAGTCGAAATTAAATTCGTAATCTTACAAGATATTACTATATCACTATTTCTTTGTGAATAATATATATAAATGCTCACCTATTCTCACCAAAATGTGCACATAACAAACAGTTAGGAGCTAGTTAAGTGAGCCAAACTTCCCAACCCATGTTGTGTGATTGTTGAATTAGTTAGCTAACCCCAATTCATTTATATTCACGCAACATTAAGGGGAAGCCTATCTAACTCAAGCTGTTATATGTTTTCTGTGTTGTGTGTACAACCGATTCAAATTAGAGAAAAGACATGTGGATAGATCAACTTAACCATATGTAACGTGAATTTGCAGTACCTATTTCTGGTACATGTCAATGGCCACTGGATTTTAGTTAGTTTTAGTTAGTCAAGAAACTTTAAAGGCAAGGGATGGTCATCACCCTGTCGAATATTTAGGTGGTATTGGTGGATTGAGAGTTACAATTAATGTGTGTCGTTCAAAACAAGGGGCGAATATGAAAAATAAAATATGGGATAGAAATGAAAATTTATTAATTATTTAAAAACACATGATTATATAAATTTACGTAAAAAAGAAATGAAAAAATATATATTTCTTGAAATTAATACCTCCAAAGATATACATAAAGGGTACACATGGGAACGGCAGTTACCAACCCATCTTTGCTATCCATTTATTCCTTGTCATTTAATGAAACAGACACAGAGGGAGTTTCTCTAAATCTTCAGCTTTATTCTAAACAAAAAACAAAAAGAACCTAATCCACGACTTCAGGTTGTGGTGATGGTTATGCCAAACCCTAGCCCTGCGGCCCCTGCCCCCTCTGCTCACCCCCCCCTCTCCCACACCTCCCAGACCCACATCCCTCTCTGTGGAGTGTCATACATCATCGTTCCACTCAAAAAAGAACACAAAATATAGACGGTTTAAATATTTGCTCAAAGGAAAAACCAAAAGGACGCCTACTCACTTACATTTCGTGAATGAAAGGCAACCATGTTAACTAGCCACTTACTCAAAGTATTCCACAGTTCAACTAGTAGATGATCAAATGTTGAAACAGATATTATAAAAATAGTAAAAGAAAGAATTTAAAGAATCTATATTTATGAATATTGATTTCAATTAATTTATGACAATTGCAATAATTTTAATTGATATTCTAGTATCAAGAACTTTTTTTTTTTTCCTTTTCTTTTTTCTCAGTAATGGCAATCCACCAAAGCTGGGGCTGGGAAGACAAGATGCTGTTGATTGGCTGCAAACTGAAACTTCAAATCCCGGTGGTCATCCTCCGGTGCCGGTAGGTTAAGATCCAACGGGAAAATGCTTCTGGGCTTCTCTGATTCAATGGAACTTGCATCGATGGTGGCCTTGTTTGTGGGATTTCTATGTCTCCTCATGTGACCTCCCAAGGCTTGGCCAGATGAGAACTCTGAACCACAAATGGAACACTCGTGAATCTTGTTCTTGCTATTTCCATGTAAAGCTTTGTTGGACAATTCCATACTCTGAGGTGGATCACTTGGCCTAGTGAATTGACCTCCATCTTCTTCTTCTTCATGATCATCTGAAGTCGTCACGACTGCCTTTTTCTCTTCCACCATAGGCTTAGGCTTCTTATGGCTTGCCCTGTGGCCACCTAGAGCTTGAAATGATGGAAAAGTTCTATTACAAGTCTTGCACTCATAGACATAGAAGCCAGCCTTAGCAGTAGTGGTCGTGACCATTTCATTAAATCTTCTGCTACTAAATTTTTCCATCTTGGCTTCTTCTTCCTCTTGCTTTATGCTGCAACCACCTTGTGCCAAAAGAATCAAGCAATTGGCCATGTCTTCATCTTCCTCAGTACTAGTGGATATCTCACTAGACGTGGTAGAAGATGGAAACAAAGAATGATAAAGATCATCACCCTCACTACAACCACTCTCTCCTCCTCCTCCTCCACCACCACCACCACCGCTGGACGAGCACGACGTGACCACCCTACCTGCCGGAGACAGAGGCCTCTGGCGCTTGGTGCGCTTGCCTTTCATGATCATGGTGTGATCGTTCGACCCCGAAAGCTCCTCCATGGCATCCATGTCCATATGGTGAAGAAAACTACTAATTGAGAGCAACAAAATGAGAGAATTGAGAAAAGAACAGAACTAACTAAGAAAGTGTGGAGTGGAGTGATAAGAGAATAGAGTGACAGTGGGCTTTGCTATAATATATATAGTGAATGGTAAGAAAAGTGTATGGAGTCAAAAGCCGACCTCGTGAGCAGTTAGTGTGTAGATTAGCCTGTAGCCACCAATCCTCCTTGCATTTCCAACTTGCCAAAAATGTTCTTTTTTCTTTACCTTATTAACTACAAATGTCCACTTTCATTTCACTCTATTTGTTCCTTACATGTAACAACTTAGGTTCAATCCCCCTTCTTAAAAATGTTGTGAGCGTTTGTTCTTTTCTTTTCTAGTACTATTCCTAGACTAGAGCACTGGTTTGGTACCTCCCCTACATGTAATTAAGATTCCAATAGAAATAAAGTATTGAAACATGTCAATTTCGTTATAAATAAGTTAGATATATAATCGGTGTACAATAAATTTATAAATATAAAAGAAATTATATAATTCTATATATAATTCATTCTATCACTGTAATTGAATGTTTAACAAAATAATAATAATAAATCGAATTCTTTATTATTTCGATAATACTTTGGTCACGAAAATAACTAAAAATCCATATTGTATAATATCAAAATAGAAGTATAATTAATATTGTATAAAAGCGTTTCATACAATATATCTGTGTATACATTTATAACACACGAACTGCATTAAATGAAATGAAATGAAATAAATTTAATTTATCTTTCCTAATTTAGTAAAAGAGAGATTAAAAGATGAGGCTTACAAAGAAGGAGAGCGTTAAAGCTGTAACTGAAAATGCAAGATTGGGCTAAGCGGTAGATGGAGACTGAGAAAGTTGGTATAATGACGTTTTAAGTCGGTTTCAACACTTTGTTGCTCACATACTTTGGCAGCGAAGGTCAGGAAAGAAGACTAGCCTAAGCATTAAAGTTAAAGAATTGCACGTTAAAAGCATGCTCCAGCTCGTTCACTCCAAAGTCTTCTCTTAAACTTCAAGAAAAGTACTATTTTTACATACACAAAGTAGTATCCAAGAGAGAATGGATTCAAGAATATGATGGAGTAGTGAGGCAAACCAAAGAGATTCGGTTGGCTTTCAAGCAAACCCACCATCACTTTTCAATCTACTATTCTCTTGTATGATTTATTTGGAATAAACTCATCAAGGTAGGGACACTCCACACTTGCTAGTGCAAGTGTAACAAGTGGGGTTCTAGAGAGATCACATCTACTTTGAAATGATCATGATTTAAATAAAATTGATTAATTATTAATTTTTTATAGATTATTTAATAGAAAATACATATTTGTAAAGTGATTGTATTCTCATGAGATTAAAGGTTCGATTTTTAATTTTACATTGCATTTCTTACAATTTAATTTTTCTATCGATTCTAAGATAAAAATAATGAGAATACTTATGATGAGACGTTATTTAATTATAATAATAAATTTCAACAATTTCGTTACAAATTTATTATTCATATTTGATTCATCAACATAATAAGAATCATTTCTTAAATAGTAATTTAAAAGAAAATTCAGGATAATTGAAACCATGGACTCTAGGCCTCTATTTTGGATCAATATGTGTCATTTGATGGGGATGAAAGATGGAAACAAATCGTCCAACTCCAACAAAAGGAGTTTGCTTGAGGGGTTGGGGAAGGGAAGGAGAGATGGGGTGGGGTCAAGCGGAGGGTGGAGGTGAACCGATTCTTATATTCATATGTGGGCACTTTGCAGCATAGAGGTGTCCTTCTTGAACACTCACTTGTGACTGTAGATCAAAGGGATCTTTCATGCTCCCTACCGGCCTTGGTGGTTGCTATCTCGCATCGCTAGCTTGCTTCTTTATTTACTAACGAAATTGCTTAATTTTTGTGACTTGGAATAATCGACATTCTTTTCTTTTTTTTTTTTTCCAGATTCCGCCATTCACACTCAAGCCAGTTGACCCAATTCTCTAGCCATGGGATCTAGTGATTGATGAACACAATCAATCTCGCCAAAATTTCCATTTTAGGACTAATCCCACTTTTATCTTTTCGGTCTAATCTTACTCCACAAAAAACATCTTGTGGGGGACAGAAATGACCAAAATTTATAAAAAATATTTTACTAATATGAAATAACTTAATACATTTTTTTACACTCAAACTAAATATTTTAAGCTAAAATCAGACTAAATAACTCTTATATCATATTGATAAACATGTGCACTTAACTCAACTATAGAAAATGTTTGCTAGAGAAAGATTGTCCAGTATTTATAAATATATGCATATCTTTTTACACTCTGTTTATTTAAAAATATAAATTATAATAAATAAATCTTATATGACGAGTTTATATTTAAAAAAATTAATTTTTAACGAGTAGTATAAAATTTACTCATAGTAATCTATCAAGCCAACTCAATTGGGACAAAAGAGTTATAATTACAAACTCTAAAAAAAATGAGCAATCATTACAGCCGGCTTCTGACAGTAAGAGGATGATATTGCAGTAATAAGGCCAGAAGATGATGGAATCCATGTAAGATCATTTATCCTTTTTAAGTTTAGCTCTTGCATATATTGTTATATTAGACGACAAACTTGATTAGCCAATCCCACAATATATACAAACAAATCATCATCTTTTGCTGATGTTTTTTCCATACACATCTTTACCAAAAGAGAAGAAACTACAAAAATCGTCTACCCCTCAATTCCTGAGCAACAGCAGACTTGACGATTTAGCTTCAATTTCAGTGGCAAACAAATGGAACCCATACCCTCCTCCCATTCTATATATATGGTTTCTTTTAGGAGTTGTCTCTAAGAAATCAAGGTGGGTATTTAGATATTGCCTGGGTTCACTTTGCCATTTCAAATTACTGTTATTTAAATTTTTTTTTTATAATCGATATAAAAATTTTCTAAATAATTCAATTTGTTTTTTTATTAAATGTTTAGCAAAAAGGGGGTCGAACTTAATATTAAAATCAATTTTTTTTCTTTTAATAACTTTACGAGAGTATGACGTTCGATAGAAGGAAGTGACGAAAGAAGATTCATGTGGATGACTACACGTTGTCGGACGTTGATTCATATAATTGACCTCAAATTAATTAAGATTAAAGTTTAGTTTGTTGTTGTAATAATTTCATGAGAGAGTAGAATCTAAGTGGTTAAAGAAATGCAGGTGAACAATACACTTCTCATTGTGTTTAATGGTTTCTTTAGTTTAGTTTTTGTAAGTCAAAGAATCATTATATTCGGATTTAGTATATAAAAAAATTTATAGGCCAACACCAAACCCTACAACAAATTTTGGGACTCAGAATGCCTTTTACTAGGTAAAAAAAAACACACACACACAAAAAATAAAAGAAATAAAATCAGCAAGATATAAGGAAGAATTCTTTTGTTTCCACTTTCCAGGGCTCAAAAATTTCCACGAAATTTTGTTTTCAAAATTTTCATTTTTTTTCTTTTTTATATATGTTGACTGATACATCATGATAGGTCTGCCTCTGCTCCAACAGAACATGTGAAGAAGAAGGTAGAAGCAAATTCTTGCAGAATTTTATGGTACCATGTTGTAAGAAAATTCTATCATCCGACCAAGAAAAAAGAACACCATTTATGCCGTCGGAGATGTAATGTACTTGGGATATTATTATTCAGAAATGGGATACCATATCATGGTATTACAGACAAGTTCTTTTTAGAAGCCAACGTTTTGACAGAATTGAGAACATTCTGATGAACTGTGTTTTGGAACTAAGGTATTCCTATAGGATTTGTGTAAGAAAAATTATTTTGTCTATTTATTTTTATCTATATATTTTTCATACAGCAAGTCAATTAAAAGAAATTATTTCTAATGTTAATTAAAATTTTCCTTCTATTATTTTTAGGAATTCTTCAATCTATTAATGCACAAGCTGATGTGATAATTATAATTTCTTGCAAATACTTTTTCTGACTGGGAATATATTCCTCTCGAAATGCTTAGAAACCATTATTTCAGGTACCGCATGCATTATCAATTTGTATAAGCAAATAGGTAAAATTAAACCCCATTATATTTTTTTAAAATTGAGTTAGTGTAATTAATTGACACTTTTTCTTTTTTTTTTAATCATAATTCAGGACTCAAATTTCACCATCCAACATTTACTAGTTTTTTTCTTCCCTTTTGTCCCAATATAAGTCCCCAAATTTTAAGAAAAAGAAATACTCCACTAGGAAAATGTTTAGATAGATGTGTTTTCATTAACTAATGTATAAAGAATTATATTATATATTTTACGAATTCACAAGATATAATTTTTTAATAAATGTAATTTACGAAAATTTAATTTAATTATATAAAATTTTCTTCTCGCGAAACTTCACGTATAATAAATCGGAGAAAGCATAACCACAAAAATTAAAAAATGAAAGCAAAAAAAGTTTGGTTTCAGAATCTCCAAATATTCCTTTTAGTAGTTTTTTTTTTTAAAGCATATTCTTTGAATTATTTGTAGCAAATGTTATTTATTTACCACCCATATATCTTGCCGGTCGGCTCTTATGTTATTCCAGGACCTGCATCATCATCCACATGAAGTATAAAAGAATAATTCCATCTTGAAGTCAACACTCAACACTCGATGTATGGTAACTATTCATTTGCTATCTCTTTAATTAGATTTTTTTTTTTTTTTTTTGCATTTAAGATGAACTTCTCTCCTTTGAGGCTATTCAAATATTCAATTCAAAGAAAGCTAGTGAAATTGTTTCTTTCCCTAGTTTGATAACCAACTTTTGATGGAATGCAAGCACATCTTGATCACTATGATTCGGCAAAGAGAACCCATCACTCTTTCCATTCTCAACCAATAAATAAATAAATAAATAAAGTGGCAAACTATAAAAATTTGAAGACAAGAAAGGAGCTTTGTTATCTATCCTTTTATCCCTTTCTTGGATTAAGGAGAGAGTTTCGAAAGCGAATCTCTCTTATTCGAGCGTCGAGGTCTCGTGTCCGAATGGAATGTAAATCAGGATATGCACCGACGATAGAAACTTAAGGATGAAGAAATACGAATTCAACTTCAAAGAGAGTCGAACCCACGACCTAACTAACTCATCACAGACATGTCACCTCAACCTTACTAACTGACGGAGACCTTTTATCCTTTTCTCCATCAAGCGTATGAAATACAATATTCAGAGTAATGTAATGCGGTCTTGGTAAGCTTCTCATTTTCAAGGCAAACTATAGCACTCTTATTTCTCTAGCAGTCTTTTCAATTACTTCCTCTTATCCCAACAAATTTGACAGTATTTTATTTAAATCAAGGTTTTATGTATAAGTCAAATTTGTAATACAGTAATAAAACAGTATAATAACATTTGGGTTAGAGAATATTTTATATTAAATCTAATTATATAAAAAATAATATTAATTATTTTATAATAATATAATTTGAAAAATTAAGAAAAGTATCAAATATTTTAGAATGAATTACAATAATAAGTAAGTTAATTTTAGTACTTCTACAACATTCTAAATGTCTACCTCAAAGAAAAAAGCAATATTACTTTCGTAATAAAATAATTAAAAAAAGCCATCTGTATAATTATAAAAAAAATGGAGGTAAAAAAAAATGTCATGCGGCCAAAAAGTCAGAATAGGATCGGTGAGATGAGGGCGGATTCTTGGCGTAACAAATTAATGAAGGGTTGGCTTGTTGTGCCAAGCACGTAAGGGATGCAGTGGGAAAAAAATTATATATATTTTCTAATTAAATATTCAATTATTTTATTTTTGAGTCATCATTTATAATAATGCAAGTCTAATCCAAAAAATAATAATAAAATAAAAAAACCTTGTGTATCAGCCTATGTATATTTTTCTTCGTAGATTAGTCGGGCTTGGAGTGGTTGTCAAAAATTACATTGGCTATGGTGCGAAAATATGGTTAACAACTCAATTTTTTAGAAGTCAATATATATAGAGAGAGAGAGAGAGAGTCTACATTCTACGGGAAAGGGTGAAATTAAAATAGGATTTTTGTGGTTTATGTGGCTGAAGCTTTCTAATACCACTTGTGTTGGTGTCAGTAGGAAATAGTGATGTTAGGACATCGAAGTTAGAAGTCATGTGTAGGAGAACCACTTCAGTGGAAGTTGCAACTAATGCATACAACTGAAAGCAAAAGATAAGGATTCCATCAAGCAAAGCACCCCCTTTTTTTTAAGTATACTGACTTTTATGCCAACACCTAAGCCTTATTAACTTAAAAGATAATTAGCACTCACACCTCACCCCTTCTTCTATAACCATTGCACTCTCATGCTTTTGCCTGCTTGCCTTTGTATCACAATTGTACAAGAGCTTGAAAATGACATAATTTAATATATCAAGTACCATACTATATAGAAATACCTGACTGCTCGATTATTGCTTTAATTAGTGTTCATTAAAATTTATAACCACATTTTGAATATTAGTATTGCAATAATCTTGACACCAATTATTTTGGATAACATGTGACACCTAGATAAGTTAAATCCAAGTCTATCCTTTTTAAGAAAATTATTACTTTCTCCGTCCTAAAAAGGATGTCAATTTAACAAATGACAGAAAGATTCAAAAATTGCCTAAAATTTATATAATTATACTAGAAAAAGACTATTATATATCTAAATAAAAATAAACTTTCATTAATTAAATTAAAAATACACACATATTTAATGAGTTAAATATTTATTAAATAGTTGAGAGAGAGATAAATTAAAAATATACGTAATAAATATATTTCTAATTTGTAAAATTGACAAGTAATTTCGTACAACAAAAATAAAAATTTTTGACACTCTTTTTAGGACAGAGAGAGTATCATTCAAGATTTTGGAGACTAAGTAAATCTTGGTTCTCTCTTTCTACAAGCCTTCGTCCCTTGTTACCATCAAATCGTAAGAGGACCTAATGAGAAGAGTCACTCACGTTCTTTTTCCTCTATCCACAAATAATACTTGGAATGGAACTTTTAGAGGTACGAAGTCATGTTACTGCATTCATAAAAGAGAACATCATGTATGCATATATTTAACGGGACTGATATCCATTAAAACCAACAAATATCTCATTCAAGATGTTGACCATTCATGGGAAAGATAGCTATAGCTTTAGCTAATGAGTAATTGTTTTGACAATAGTGACTCTTGACAGGTTTGCTATTGCTTTTGGAGCTTGATGAAGGCCACACGCTCTAACATTCTCTAGGTACAAGTCTGAATCACAGTTAGACATTCCAGTACTCAAACTCAACCCTGCATCCTTGTGACTCAAGTGCATAGAACTTTAATATTTGAACTGGAACTCAACTAAAAGGAACTAACTATTTTCAATTCAAAGACAATTTGATTAAGCAAAATAGAGTGCTCAAATTGACTCAAACCAACCCAATTAGGTAAACCTATACTTACAACATAAAACTAGGGAACATGCATGAAACTTACAGAATACACTAATGAAAGAGTCAGTACTTGGGTTAATCTCAGATCCCCAAGGAATCCCCAATTAGATCAGTAACAAAGCTTAACCCAAATTGAGGACTTATGTGAAGTTTGAACCTAACTGATTCCTAGCCCCTTTAAAAGTAAACTTGGTTCGTTTTGTTCTAACTTCAAACTAGGGATGACATTTCTAACAAAGAAGAATATCAGCTAAGTGGGTCAAGATAGAACTACCAAAGTGGTCTGATATAAGTAAAGCATTGCATCATGCTATTCTGCTGACTGCTGAATTCCAGAGCTTTTGACGCACAATGCACCCAATAACATGTCTGAATCAGCCCAAACCATGTGCTAGACCAAGCTAAATCTTTCTGCAGTTTAGGCCATCCAAGCCAAAGCCCGCCACCTTTGAGAATAGACAGTTAACAAGATATCCAACGAGCACCTAAACTTTACTAGTTAGATGAAAAATCAGAAAGCCTTCAGCAATATTCCTTCCAAAATTCACCTTAATTTTTCAAAATTTCTCCTAATGATCACTTACAGCATTGAAAGAGTCACTGAAAACTAACCTAAAACAAGACTTCAGAAACCAAGGAATTGGAAATGAAGGTATCCCAACTAAGGTATATTGTTCTCCCCGTTTAGATCGCATAAAGGGCAAGCCAGAATACTCATTCTAATATAACAACAACAACAATAACAACTAAGAAGTTTTCCCAAGAAATTTGGGATCTACTTCATGAACTAATACAAGATTACGTGTGGTCATCCACATGAACATTGAGTAAGGAATGCCCTCACGAAGTCAATAGATTGGTTTATACCATAGATGTGACTGTGTTTTACTCATTCTAATATAAGTAGTGTGAAATAAAAGCACTAATAAAAGGTAAAAACAAGCATTAATAAGCAAGGCCTCTCATGCATTCTTAAAGAGAGAGGGAGGGGGGGCCATTTCAATTGTTAAAAACAAATATGCCAGTATAATATTGAAACTTGGAACTTTAATTTAGTACATTATTCAAGAAGCATGCACACAACCTCACATTTATTTGCAGAAAAAGTTGCCTCTTCAATTACAATACTGCCAGCTGTTCCCCATTTAGAATAAGTCTCGACTCCATTTATCTCTATAAGGAACGTGCAATGACCAATGAAGTTCTCAACAGACTGGTCTCTGGCCTTAGAAACACGAGCAGCTTTAAAGTGGAGTCAAACCAACGACACCTGCATAATAGATTGGAAAACAAAGATTTCAGATATATTTTTAAGTGAAAAAACAAAGGGATGGCTGCCACAAGGCGCCCTAGAGTCAAATATTGAATAATCAGAGCAATTAAGTCGTAAACAAAATTTTGCACTACTTCATTGTTGTACAGCAGGCAAAGTTAAATGGTTGGCCTCACCGAAAAAGCTTTCCTGAAGACCCTAGACAAAAACAAAACATGTCGCGAACTAATGCATTGCTCTTCCATTCACTAAGAGTCTCTTTATATGGGCACATACAAGACATAAAAATGTATCTGTTTGTATCTGAGATATTCCCCCCTTAATCACTGATGAATTGGGTTAGGTCTCTATAGACACAAAAACTCATGTAATCTAGTTAATAAAAAATTTGGAGGAGACTAAGAAGAAAATATATACAATATGAGTCTTCAAAGCTTCATTTTTAGATGTAAAAGAACAAATATTATTAATACAAAAAAGAAGTATAAGAAAGAGGATAAGTAATCCTAAGGCAAGTAAACTAAAACTACAACAATTGCAACCACTCCAATTCCTATGCAAATCTGCCAGTGCAATGTCTCCAAACACACCAAATTCTATTGCCCATAGAGAAGAATAATACATAAATCTGGCCCAAAGTAATTCACTAGATATACAGTAATACCTCTATATGGTTGCAATGATGTGTAAAAATAATTACCAGACATCTACCCCCCTACCCCACCACCCCCAAAAAACAAAAACAAAAACAAAACAAAACCAGCATGTGTATGCACAAGGTTAATTGGACATAGAATCCATTGTGGAGATATCTAGGAATAAGCTTCCTGATTTATGTCTAGATTTACTAGTTTAAACAGAAGTACACAAGTTTAAAATTAAACTTTGAAGCCACAGTGTTCCATTTCTCAGTTCTTTATATAGAAAAGCTGTCAAATGCAATGTATTTTAACTTCTGCAGCAAACTAATAAAATGTGACCATCTACTCTTCTTTTATTTGCCAGAAGGCATATGACACATAGAGAACTAATTTCCATTTATTCCACTTGCAGAAACTTGGGGACGGCAATAAATTGAAGAATATATTGCTCTACTCCACTCTGAAATGCTTATTCAGTATTTGTACCAAAAGGAAGCCATAAAATTGAGGCTGAAATGTGCCCTACAGAAATAGATCTGAAAGTATAAGTTGAAAAAAGAAAAAGGCAAGTCAAATGTTGGGGATCATCCCAACTATTGACAATATTGATGAGTGAATACATGCAAGATATTAATTCAGTGAAAGAAAACAGCCTTGCCTTGTCAACAACACTATAAGTAAGGACTAAAGGGTTTCATTTCACATATTTTCATAGGAACTTCAATTGTATATCTGCAGAAGTTCAATTGTCCACACCCTCCCGTCCCCTTTTTCTTTTTCTTCTTTTTCAGATAACTAACCGTGTATGACCTTCAAGAACACTTCACCTACTTTGGGGATAAGAAGATGGCAACAAAATTGCTGCTAGGCAAGGCCACACTGAAAGCTTTTGCTTTTATGTAGAGAACCTGTTATTTCTCCATAAATGCAAATTTCTTTCAGTTAAACAATGAAGTATAAACTAGAGATCAATCCACAACATGAGATCCATTAGAACCGAATCAAAACATGGCAAGAATGCTTAGCTAAGAGAAAAGTGAAGTCTAATCAATTCCACACAAAAGTTGGAAGTTCGCCCACTTAGCTTCTTGTTTTGAGAATCCACAAAATTTCGACATGGGATAAGTATGCAAATGACATCTCCGTTCATGTCCTTTTCAGTTATGTAGTTTCTTATGTACATGCTACATAGGCAGAAATGACAGAATCGAAAAGAAGCCCATAGGATGACTCAGATGTCCGCCCATCAAATATTGACTTGGCAAGTGAAGTATTAGTAATGGACACCAATAAACAAGATTGCCAATGGCTACAAGAAAAGCCATACTTGTATTCACCCTTACAGACAAATTCCTCAATCAGCTTTTAGCCTTTCAGTGGGCTCATCCTACCTCATCTGCCTAAATAATTGTGCAACATAATGAACTTATAATATATGAACAATGTACATAGTAACCTTCAAATGAACCTTAAAGGATTCAACAGATTTTTTTTTTTTTTTTTTTTTTTGTGGGGTGGGGGGGGGGGGGTAATGAAAGGATCTTACAGTCAAAACTTGAAGCCAGGACACTTCATAGTAAATTTATGTGTTTTCAGGAAGCATGAATTGCAAATCATAAGTGGGTATGAATCTTGCCCAGAGCTAACAATTGGTCTTTCTTTTATGACTGGGTTCTTTAGGAAGAGTTCCTTTGCAGACTAATTCATCATAACTAATTAATGGTGAACACAACCACATAACAATTTACACACTACAAAAAAGACGAGCAGATCAGGTAACGAGCACAGAGACAACCGCATTAACTAAAGACTAGGGAAAACAGACTAGCGTACCACAAGCCAACCTTCCACCAGCATTGCCAGTAGAGAGACTGAGTTCATGACCACCTACAGATAAGTAACCAAAAACAAATTTAATTTAGAATAGAATGTTAAAATGCACGTGAAAGTGAGAGAGGAAAGCTTCAGATCACCAAACCAAATAATTCAGACCTATGTATTACATGACATCAGAGGGGAAAATATCATCGGTACACTTAAAATATGAACAACAAGCTTACCCTTTCCAAGGTCATCCTCAAGTTCATGAACCACTAAAGCTCTTCCAACAACAGAATTTGGACCGCTCAGAGGTATCTGTCCATTGAAGGAATATTAGCAGGCATTCCTCATAAAGGAAGCAAAAAGGAAAAAAATTACACAGAAAGCATCAAAGATGAACAAATAAACGAATGCCACCTGATTGTCCACAATTGTTGCCTCAGCCACACCTGCATCACAATAAGCGACATCAAGAAAACTCCACTCACGTGCAAAATAGACCACTGAATTTGGACTAAAGAGATACCATTGGCATTGGCAACTATGTTTCCCAGGTCACCCGCATGACGGATTTTGTCCTCAGGAGATCCAAGTGTTAGATTATTAGGATTAAAGTGTACTCCTATTTGACAAGAATCCCAGATAAAATTCGTCATTTGTTTAAGTATACAAAACCAAAACATTTCGATCAAAAACCAGCTCAATAGTACATCACAATGAAACCTGTTGACATGCACCCATTTGTTGTATCACCATATTCGTGCTATCAAAAACCCAAAACACCAGATAAACTTCGATAAAAATAAGCAAAATATGGATTTAAAACGAAACGGGGCCAGAATGATACTCACCAAATGGAACCCATGTTTCCCTGGAGTAAGCCCAGTTACCCGAACATTCACAGTTGTTGGACCTTCACATTCAAACATTCCAAACAAAATCAGTACATTGACTTTAAAAATGACAAAAAATGCATGTGCTTTCAAACAAATCGAGGAATAGAGAGAGACCATCATCTTCCTGGGTGAGGGTGACAACTCCTTCAACACTGGAAGTTCCTGTGAGAACGGCGACTGCTTTTTTGGTGGCTGCAAAAACAGTGAGGGGCTTAGGTGCGGAAGCAGCAGTGGCGGCAGAGAGAGTCTGCAATTGGCGGCTGGGTTTAAGAGAAACTCCGTGAAAGGAGGACTGGAGTTTCAAAATTGTGGCGGCGGAATTAGAATTGAGCGGAAAAAGAAGAGAGTGTTGGGTTGGGGAGGCGATGTGGAAGGAGAGAATAGCGTGCGCGGCCATAGCTGCAACTGCTGCTTGCATTTGGGCTCGGCCTTTTGGAGCTGGTGCCCGGGGAAGATGATAAATTGATAATGTGAGCGAGTACGTGTGCGGTGAGACGAGGTTTTTTCTGGATTGTTTTTTTGGCCGAAGCCTCAGTTGCCGACGAGTGTTTGATTGTCCTATCCGTCCCTGTGAGACGTGGGATCCTTCTATTTCAATCTTGGGCAATAATAATGGGGAAAAAAAAGAATTATTGGGACCATATTTGGACGTACAATAAATTCTATTTTTATACTTACAAAAATAAATTTCTATTTCTATAAATTATTATATTAAAATTTTAAAAATTATATAATTATATATGTTTTTGTTATAAAATTAGGGTAGTGTTAGAATAAAATCTTCACACTACACACTAATAAAACTCTAACTATTTTACACAAGAATTTCTCTCTTTCTTTTCTCTCACAATTTTCTCTAATCTTTCTTTCACTAATCTTTCTTTCACAAAATAATGGTGTGTTACAAGCTTAGAGAATAGCTCTATTTATAGAGCTCTAATTAGTGGATTACATCATGGCATACATCATCTTCCACTAATCTTAATTAGTGGTGTCTCCACTAAATGGTGGACATCCATAAAAATCTTCTAATAATTCACATAAATCCATAATTAGTGGAGCCTCCACTAATTAATAAATATTCCAATAATTCATAATACTCCCCTTGGATGTCCATCCATTACATAAAGAATATGCCTCGTTAAAACCTTACTAGATAAAAACCCAGTGGGAAAAAAATCTAGTGAAGGAAAAAGAGTACACTATTCTATATGTCCATTTATTACTCCCCCTGATGAGATGATTCCTTTAAATCTTTAAACCGACGCATACCGATTTTATATCTCAACTTTTCAAATGTTGCAGTCGGTAAAGTCTTCGTGAAAATATCTGCGAGGTTATCACATGACCGAATTTGTAGCACATCAATTTCACATTTCTTCTGGAGTTCATGAGTAAAGAAGAATTTTGGTGAAATATGTTTTGTCCGATCTCCTTTAATATATCCTCCTCGTAATTGAGCTATGCAAGCTGCATTGTCTTCATAAAGAGGAGTTGGAATACCTTTGATTGATGATAATCCACAACTTTCTCGGATATAATGAATCATGGATCTTAGCCATACACATTCTCGACTTGCTTCATGAATGGCTATAATTTCAAAGATGATTTGAAGAAGTAGTCGCTATAGATTGTTTCGTAGAACGCCATGATATAGCAAGATTTCCACATGTAAATAGATAGCCCGTTTGAGAACGTGCTTTATGTGGATCGTATAAATAACCAACGATCTCGCATAACCTATCAATGTTGGACTCGGTTTTATTTGAATAAAATAATCCGAGATCAATTGTACCTTGGAGATATCGAAGGACTTGTTTAATTCCATTCCAATGTCGTCGTGTTGGTGAAGAACTAAATCTTGCTAATAAATTGACAAAGAAAAGCAATATCGAGTCGTGTATTATTAGCAAGATACATCAATGCACCAATTGCACCGAGATATGGTACTTCAGACCAAGGAGTTCTTCATCATTTTCTTGAGGTCTGAAAGGATCTTTATCCACATTTAATGATCGCACGATCATTGGAATACTCAATGGATGTGCTTTGTCCATGTAAAATCTTTTTAGCACTTTTGTCGTATATGTTGATTGATGAATAAATGTTCCACTCTCCAAATGTTCAATTTGTAAACCAAGGCAAAATTTGGTTTTACCAAAATCCTTGATTTCGAATTCTCTTTTTAAATAATCAATTGTTTCTTGGAGCTCTTCAGAGTTCCAATAAGATTAATATCATCAACATATATAGCTAATATCACAAATTTAGAACCAGCATTTCTTAATAAAAACGCATGGACATACCCGGTCATTTTTAAATCCCGCTTTCAATAAATATTCACTAAGACGTGTAAACCACATGCGCCCGTATTGCTTCAGGCCATATAATGATTTCTCGCAACTTGATGGAGTAATTTTCACGAGGATAATGTTTATATGCTTCGTGCATATGAAATCCTTCGGGATTTTCATGTAAACATCATTTTCTAAATTTCCATACAAGTAAGCAAAGTGACAACATCTAATAGGCGCATATCTATCTTTTCATGTACCGCCAAACCGATAAGATATCTGAGTGTAATAGCATCAACAACAGGAGAATAAGTTTCATCATAATCAATACCTGGTCTTTGTGAAAAACCTTGGGCTACTAATCGCGCTTTATATCGAACGATTTCACTCTTTTCATTGCGCTTTCGCACAAATATCCATTTGTAGCCAACAGGTTTTATACCTTTCCGGTGTTCGGACCGCAGTCCGAAGACTTCACGTTTTGCCGTTGCATTTAACTCCGATTGAATCGCATCTTTCCATTGCAGCCAATCTTTTCTATGCCGACATTCATCAATCGATATTGGTTCAGGATCATCATTATCCCGTGTAACATCAAGAGATATATTGTATGCAAATATATTATCAATAACAGCTTTCTATCCGATTCCAACTTCTACCTAAGTGGTATAATTGATAGAAATTTCAGTGTTACTTTCATCAACTTCTCGGTTCTTTGTCATCGCTCTCTCTTGGTCTTTATCATTCTTTTCTTCAATATGATCTTCTCGGATCATTTAATCCTCTTTTCTTTCGAGGATTTTTATCTTTAGAACCAAGAGGTCGGCCACGCTTCCGGCGTGTTTTTGACTCAAGCACTATAGGTATAATATTTTGTTCTCACTGGAACTTCAATTCGAATAGGAGCATTTATAGTTGGAATATGCGATTTTGTAACTCTTCTCCGAGTCAACAAAAGCTGTCTCGGCATTTGATTTGCAATGCTTTGCAAATGAATTATCTTTTGAACTTCAAGTTCACATGCGCTTGTGCGCGGATCAAGATAATTTAATGATGTTGTCCAAGCAAGATCCTTTTTATGCTCGTTTTGGTTCTCCCCTAATTTAGGGAATAATGATTCATCAAAATGACAATCAGCAAATCTTGCCGTGAATACATCTCCCGTCGTGGGTTCAACATACCCGATAATAGAGGGAGAATCATATCCAACGTATATCCCCTTTCTTCTTTGAGGACCCATCTTTGTACGTTGGTTTGGTGCAATTGGAATATATACAAGACACCCAAAAATTCTTAAATGAGCAATATTTGGTTCTCACCCAAAAGCCAATTGCAAAGGAGAGAATTTATGATAACTAGCTGGTCTTATACGTACAAGTGTTGCAAAGATGTAGAATAGCATGTCCCCAGTGCAGATGTTGGGAGATTTGTTTTCATTAATAATGGTCTAGCAATTAATTGTAATCGTTTAATCAAAGATTCAAGAAGACCATTCTGTGTGTGAACATGAGCTACAGGATGTTCAACATTAATCCCAATTGACATGCAATATGCATCAAAAGCATGTGATGAAAATTCACCAAAGATTATCCAAACGGATATTTTTAATGTGATGGTCCGGAAATTGTGCTCGTAATTTAATTATTTGAGCAAGTAATCTCGCAAACGCCAGAGTTGCGAGTAGATAATAAACATACATGTGACCATCGGGATGATGCATCAATTAAGACCATAAAATATTTGAACGGTCCACATGGTGGATCAATAGGTCCACAAATATCTCCGTGAACTGTTTCGAGAAATGTAGGACTTTCAACTCCTACTTTTACCGGTGATGGTTTAACAATTAATTTTCCTAGGGAACATGCAAGACATGCGAATTTTTCTCGATGTTAATATCCTTTTATTTTTTAAAGGATGACCATGTGTATTCTCAATGATTCTTCTCATCATGGTAGATCCCGATGACCCAACCGGTCATGCCAAATGCTAAAAGTAATAGGATCAAGAAACTTCGGTTTACTAGATGATGAATTTCAATTGTACGTATTTTTACAAAATATAGACCAGTAGAAAAAGACGGCAATTTTTCTAATACCGATTTCTTACCCAAATGCATTTGAGTAATAAAAAGATGCTCAATCCCATTTTCCTCATTTGTTTCAACATGATACCCATTTCTCGTGATATCTTTAAAACTCAATAAATTTCTTCCGGATTTTGAAGAAAATAGTGCCTTATCAATAATAATTGTTGTTCCTTTAGGCAACAATATATTAGCTCTTCCTGAGCCCTCAATTACATTTGCACTACATTTTATCGTATAAATATTTATTTCTCCCATTTTGAGATCGTAAAAATATTTCTCATTTTTTAGTATGGTGTGTGTAGTTCCACTATCAATAATGCATACATCATCATTAATAACAGACCTATCCGAACACAAATATATATATGTAAACGTAAATATTATTAGAATAGAATGAAAATGAAAATACAAAAATATCGTGGTGAGGCTTTAGTTCTTTTGGACACTCGCCATCACCAATTAAATGGTCTATCCTACCGTCTCGGGTGTTCAAAAAATCCGATACATCCATATGGGTAATATTGATATTAAGATCTTCGTGATCACTATCGTCATCCTCAGCATTATTTATTGGATGTTGAGAAAAATTTGCTTCCACATTTTTATTTTTCAATGAAGCTTGATACAATTCAACTAAATGTTTAGCCGTACTGACGCTTTCGTGACCAATAACCTTTCATGCCACATCTATAGCATATATCCTCATGTTTTTCTTCAATTTCTTTTTCTTTTCCCTTTTGATCTTTTCTCGCTCCACTTCAGTGGCCAGTATTTCTCACAGTTTGATTATAATTGTGATAAGGGAAATATCGAGCGTGTCTACGACCATAACCACGACCACGGTCACGGCCACGGCCACGACCACGACTATAACGATGGCTTCGCTGGAGCCAACAGCATTCACTTCGGGAGTGCCGTAGAGCCGCTTAGTCCGGCTTCATGATTTCTCAATAATAACTCATTATTTTTCTCTCGCAATGAGGAGGGCAGTAATTAAATCAGTAAATTTTGTATACCCCTTTTATCGATATTGTTGTCGCAGGACAATATTCGAGGCATGAAAGGTGGAGAATGTCTTCTCCAACATATCTTCATCAGCTCACTTTTTCTCCGCATAATTTTAATTGAGATGTAATTTTATACATTGCGGAGCTATATTCATTCACGGTTTTAAAATCTTGCAACCTCAAGTGCAACCATTCATACCGTGCAAGAGGTAGTACGACCATCTTCAGGTGGTCAAATCTTTCTTTTAAATTTACCCATAGGCCATATGAATCTTTTTCGGTAAGATATTCCATTTTCAAATTTTCATCGAGATGACGACGAATAAAAATCAAAGCTTTAGCCTTGTGTTGTGCAGATACACTATTATTTGCTTGAATAGTTTCACTAAGGCCTTCAGCATTTAGATACATTTCTCGCATCGAGAACCCATGACATATAATTTTTTCCGTAAATATCAAGGGCTACAAATTCGAGTTTCGCGATGTTAGCCATAGAGATCAATAAATGCGTACTGTCTTCTCGGCTTTGGTAACGGCAGTAAACTAGTGCTTAGTCTTCTGGCTTTTGTATCGGTAGAGACTCGTGCTGATAACGTGTTATAAAATTAGGGTAGTGTTAGAATAAAATCTTCACACTACACACTAATAAAACTCTAACTATTTTACACAAGAATTTCTCTCTTTCTTTTCTCTCACAATTTTCTCTAATCTTTCTTTCACTAATCTTTCTTTCACAAAATAATGGTGTGTTACAAGCTTAGAGAATAGCTCTATTTATAGAGCTCTAATTAGTGGATTACATCATGGCATACATCATCTTCCATTAATCTTAATTAGTGGTGTCTCCACTAAATGGTGGACATCCATAAAAATCTTCTAATAATTCACATAAATCCATAATTAGTGGAGCCTCCACTAATTAATAAAGATTTCAATAATTCATAATAGTTTTTTTTTTAAAGATATAAATCTTATGCATATTATCCATAAAGACTGAAACTTGTATAATTGTTTTCTTAATCATAATTAGGAAGGGCAACATGGCTGAATTGAGTTGGGAATTAGAAATTCTGACTACGCTACCCCTATCCTTTCCTATCCCTACTTGTTCTTGATATGAAAAATAGCGAGGATTCCCGCCTCAAATTTGTCGGAGACAAATAGTCTCCGACCCCAGCCTAGCAAGGAAGCATGGCCTAGTTAGGCCAGGTAGGGAATTGGAGGCCCAACGAAAATTGAGTTTAAAAATAAAATAAAAATTAAACAAAATACATTCACTATTAAAATTTCAATATAATCATAACAAAATAAATCACAAAAAATATATTATATGTATAATGTATATAAGAATATATCATACATATAATATATATAAATTTATAAATATTTTATATTTACTCAATTTTATATATATATATATACACATATATATATAGAATATACTAGATCTGTAATCTACAATATATATTATATAATCTATTATATATATAAATACTTATGTACTTACTTGCTAAGTATATTATATATATATATATATATATATATATATGTGTGTGTGTGTGTGTGTGTAATTAAACTTTTTATATACATATTGTATACATTTTTTAAATATAATTTATTATATTTACTTTAATATACATATAATCTAATATATATATATATATATATATATATATATATATATAGATATGTGTATATAATAAGGGCGTGGAGGGGTGGGAATTATGCAATCTCCATCTCCAGTTGGTGAGCTGAGGAATAGAGTTCACCCCACTTAAATCGGGAAATTCTTAATCTGGTAGGATCGGGTCGAGTTGAATTTCCAATTTAGATAAGGAAATTGCTATCCTTATTTAGAATGCTAGTATATTTTATTTTTTTTATTTTTTGAATTGAAATATGATCGGTTATATGAAGTTAAGTTCAAATTAAAAAGTCTATTATGTTTTTAAAGTTGTTAGCATTTGATTTGTTTAGATTTTTCCAAAAAACAAAAATGGAAGATTTATAGTGTTTATTTGAATGAAAAGTGTAATCGTTTCTTTTGTTAATGAAGCCAACTTTAAAAGTGACAACCAAAAAAATTCAAATTGAGAAGGAAAAAAAATTTTTTTTTTATTGTATTCGAATTTAAAATGAACAACCTAAAAAATTAGATCAAACATTAATTGGAAATAGCTTGATTAAATTTAACGGAGCTCGAAGTAAACTTGACTCAATTGAAGTTAAATAAGAAATTTATCTTGATTAAAGATGTTTAAAAATTTCATAGTTGAATTTATTTAACTCGATTATTATTATTTATTTATAGGGAGTTAATGATTTAGATATACCCAAACTTGAATCCTTATCAAACTCTAGAACATATGTTTTATTACCTGACCTGATTTGAATCCGTTTACCCACCAAGCTTAAATAATTAAATTTGAATATAAAACTATAATATTCGTACGTATTTATCTTATTATTCAATTAATATAATATATATATTATATTATATATGTTATTAAATAAAATATACATTATATTATACATACTAATTTGATTCCCCGTGCATTGCACGAGTTTGTGTAATATATTAATTCAATGAATTTAATAAATTCAAATAAGTTTTATTTGAATTCAATGAATTAAAATAAATTTTCACATTTCAATTTATGTGAATTTAATGTATTCTAATAATTTTTAATGAATTCAAATAATCTTTATCTCAATTAATCTAAATTCAGAAAATTGTTGATTTTCTATTAAAAAAATTATTTAAATTCAATGTATTTACATGTCAACACAGGATGATATCACTTTTTACAATAGGAATTGCGAAAGTTGGCACATGCCATAATAGTATGCTTCCAAAGCTATATATATATGAGTGATTTTATTTATTGTAATAAATTAATTTTATGAACTTAATTTGTTAGATTCAAAAAAAAAAATTGTGTATTGAATGTGGGAATATTAAAAATAAATAAAAATAAATCTATGTATATTCTTTCACCCTAAATTTTTATAAAACAATCTAATCGAATCAAATTTTGGATAACTAAAATCAAATTTTCAACTTAATTTTTATATTCTTTCACCACATATTTGTTGGTGATTTTTTTTTTTAAATATTTGTTGGAGATCAAACTTTGTGTGCATTATTTCATATGAAATCTTCTGGAGAGCCAATTTACAGCTATCACAATCACCTCTCTCCACTCATAGTGATCAACAATTTCTACTATAGCAGCCATCTGATCAAATAGTTCATTTGGTGAGGTCCTCACAAAGAATGGCTACTAAAGTGACGAAAGGACAGGGTCTTTGGCTGATAGATCATAGTGGACACTGGAGCTCATTTGCAATGTGGTATATCACGTGAGCCAAGATAGGGGACCAATTATTGCCATAGTTTCCATCTCTATGAAGCGCATAGCAGTTATCAGCAAAAGAATTGAGAGTATGAAAATATCCCAGATAACCAAAGAAATATATATTGACATCCAAGGAAAAAAGGACAAACAATAGATGTTGTAATAAGATTACCCTCAACTATCCCCAAAAATCCACTGAAATTGCTATCAAGAGTTGTAATGTTCAGCTTGGTTCCTCAAAGAACAACAGGATTGGAGTTCGCATCTTATACAGCAACATCAATGGCAATATTTGCAACTTTGCCTACAACAGAATTCACAGTCAAAATAGACCAAATGTTCACAACATTAGGCCTCCTAGATAGGCTGGTATTGGCACCTTCTGCAAGAAGCGAATTTCCAAGTACCGTCAACACTAGCATCTAAAATGTCTTCATTGTTAATGATGCCGTCAGTGTCCCTCGCAGCAACCATGGTGCAAGAGGCTAATTGCAACAATAGAGCAGCTGCTTCTCCGTTCAACAACAAAAGAACCTTTATTGTACTAAACCAACACTCTATTGGTAGCAATTCTTTTAACCTGGCCTCCCATCTTTCCTTCTAATTTCTATAATCTCTACTTGTCTAAAAGAGAATATAAGCTTGAAGCTATCGGGGTGATTTGCATAGTGAATTTAGGCATATATTTATAGAGTCTTTCCAAATAAAGTGTTGCTGGAAACTAAGCAACGGAAATTGATGTTAAATCTGAGAGATTGATGTTTGGTTTCTCTAGAATTGAAGCAAGAGCAATAGAGCAGTATTTGTGGTTTTTGACTCCTCAATTCTTTCTTTTTAATAATTTTCCAAGAAGATTAATTCCTTCCAATTCTTTGAACTTCCAAGAACTTTTAGATTCAATGATGCCAAATGTCAATCCACTATTGCCATGTGTCACTTGCATATCATTTCAAACTTGCCATGTGTCACTACCAACATTTTTTGTAGCTACTTATATATATATAGATTTTACTAAGCTTAGCACTAGTAAGTAGTAGTCGACAGCCCACACACCACACCCCACAGAGCCTTCGCCCACAAACACTGCCCAAGTCTTATCTCTATCTCGATTGGATACTTCCTACTGTGGAAGATAGATCTGGGATTTTCTTTCCGGTACTAGAGCTCTTTGCTCTTCAAGTTCTTCCTCCACCTTCTGTGCTAGAGCATGTTCCTTCGAGTCAAGCACGTCTCATTAGCTAAGTTGAGGAAAGTAGTTCTTTTCTCACTCAGCAATATCTTTATGCTTGATATTAGCTCGGCATAACCTGACGTTTTTCCTTTCCTCTTGGAGAATCTTCCTTCAGTTTGTATCTTTACTCCAAGACTAAGTCTCATCTCTCTCTTCCTACTACTTCTTTCTACCCTTAATCAATTCCACTATGTCTCTCCCACAAATATGAGCTTGATCTCCTCCTCGAGCTTAACACACTCACCGTCGCATTGCTATTGCATGATATCAATTCGGCAAAACCTGACTTTTTCCTTTCCACTTGGGGAATCTTCCTTCATTTTGTATCTTTACTCTATATGCATATACTAAATATGAAAATGGGAGTGAATTGTCCATATTATTTTTTAAATATTTTTTTCTTTAAAAACCTTTTCAACTTTCTTAATGAATGGTGTAGATTTTAGAATTTTTCCATTTACACTTTTTAATGGTTGAGATTAGTTTGGTCGATATGGGTAAAATAGTCATTAAACATTATATACTATTATTTTTTAAAAAATAATTATGAAAAAAAAATATTCTATTATAACTATTAGTATTATTAAAATTACAATTATTTATGCTATTATAACTATTAATAACCACATTAATAATTCATGGATAATAATGCCCCCCCCCCCCCCAAAAAAAAAAAACACCCAAAGCAATAATATATCAATGTAATGAAGAGCCTTTACCCCTTTCCCTTCCTTGTTTTTATAATTTTTTTTTTTAAGGCCAAAACAGATCATAGAAGTTAATGTAGAAAAAAAATTATTGAACAATATGTTACAATTCCAGTAATAGCTTTGTTACTTAAAATCAACAATAGAGAAGATTGATATGGAACACGAAAATTGAAAAAATTTTCCAACACAAAAAATTTCAGACAAAAGATGAAAATCGTTACAAATTTTTTTATATTATTAGTTTTGTTTAATATATTGCTTGGAATTTGGCTTGCATTAATATTATTTTAAATTTGATCTTATAATTTTTTTTTTTAATACAATACTAGAGCATCCATATGGAACAGGAGGAACTGAGAGCTATTACGAATGACTAAGAATGTACCAAGAAAATTCGGAAAAAATATGAATAAAAAACACACAAATTAGGAAATCTAACTATTCATAAATCTAAATGTATATTTTAAATGTGAAGAGGTGATTGAATTGTTCATATTATTTTTGGAAGTAATGTTTTTTAAAAAAAAAAAATGTTTTCAACTTCCCTAATAAATGGTGTAGATTTTAAAATTCTTCCACCTACACTTTTCAATTGTTAAGATTAGTTTGGTCATCATGGGTAATATAGTCATTGAACATATATAACATTATTAACAATTATAAAAATTATTTATTATATTATAACTATTAGTATTATTAAAATGCAAAAAAACTCATGAACAACAATGCAAAAAAAACCATTAGTATTATAACTATTATTTATTCCATTGTTAACTATTAATAACTATATTAATAACTCATGAACAACAATGCAAAAAAACCAATCATATTATTATGACCATATTAACATAAATATCAATGTTATGGAGAGACTCGTCAATGAAATTTGCCAAAACGCATAGAGAATTTGGAGAGTTTATAAAATGCAAATTCAGTTACAAAAGTAATTAGAATACCAGTGACTTGCTATTGAGAAAGTGTCAAAAAATGTCAGCGTTTAGAGTAGACAAAATAAAAACAAGTACTACTGCTACAATGGCATTTCATATATCATAATTGAATATATCTCACTGTGTTCTTTTGACCTGACAAATAAGTGAAACTTGCATGCAGGGTGCTAAAAGATAAGCAGAAACAATATTTTCAAGATGAAGTATAATTTTGTAACAATATGCTTTCAAAGATGTGGAAGCAGCTGCCTCCATGATAAGTGAGTATGATTTGTCGTGAAACACATGTCCCAATATGGTTTGTATATACTAATACTAAGTTGTGCCCATCTGATAATAGATTCTTTTCTTTTTTTCTTTTTTTGAGTAAATTATCAGAGGTTTTTTGCATATCGTAATTTGTGTTAGTAAATTATTGGTGTAGCAAAATTATGGATTCCATGTTTAGTGAAAGTTTTCACTGAGAATGTTTATCTTCTAATGTATTTTCCATTTACTCTTTCTTTCCTTTCTTATCTTTCAGTCAACGAAATTGGAGAGCCAAATGATCAAGGAGCAAAATTTATAATCATAACATTAAAAATCCAATATAAAAGAAATTGGTGAAAAAAGAAATATTTGTGCACTGTGAGTTTCTAGAGGAAAAATCAATAACTAACGCTTGAAATTTCAAAATTCAAAATACCACCCCGGTCTTCTCAAATTATTTGTCCATTTCTTGTGGATAAATAATTGTGGTTCTTAAAATGCTTAATTTGCTGTTTAGAATAATTTTTAAACTTAAGTGAATAAATTCATGTGAATTCTGAATAGAGTGCCAATTTTAATAGCTCTTGTCATAAGATTAACAATAAGGATACATAAGGAACTGGGAAAAGAATGCAAGAAGAAGCAAGAAATATAATTGAGTTGCAAAAGGTATAACGAAGTTAATGCTAATAGTATCTTGAACGTTAAGAAAGAATATAAGAGAATTGGCAAATTAGAAAAAATTACCATCACTAGCAACAAGAGCCACTTGAGTCAGGAGAATATTAAACAAATAACAATGACAAGCTTGTTGAAGAACCAAACCAATAACAAGGTCAAGTTAGAGTAAGATGAAAAGGAGAACATTCAGACTTCTGCAAATGAGACATTTGAGTAGGCATAAGGTTATAACTATTACTTCATCTGTTTTAAACTACTTGTTCATGAAACTTTTTTGTTTGTTTTCAAAATATTTGTTCATGTACATATTTCTAGAATTAATGATTTGTTTCTTCCCATGTTACCCCTATTTATTATAAATCAATTACAAAATTTTCCAAAACTCTTTTTTCTTCTTACTTGTTGGGAATTTTCACTAACCAATAGTTATAATATTTTTAATATAGATAGAATATGAACTTTATCTAAATTGTAGTATTATTTTTAACACATTTAATTTGTGTGAAAGGAGTTTCACGAACAAATATTTTGAAACAGAGGGAGTACTCTTTATTTTTTGTGTTCATTATTCAAAATTATTATTGTGTATATGATGAGAAATTATGTAGATAATACGAAATTTATATTTTTACTCAATTGTGTAATTCTATTAATATAAAAATTTTAATTAATACAACGGACACAATTTCCACACATAGTGCAAAGTTACCAACTAGTCTAAGACTAAGCCTCATCTCCCTCTTGCTTTGATTCTGCTACTTCTTTCTACCCTTAATCAGTTCCGCTACTTCTCTCACATAGATCTAAGCTTGATTTCCTCCTCGAGCTTAACACATTCATAGATCCGCTTATGTTGTTTGGTAAAGTTTTATCCTTTGGATCATCGTTGCACTGCTGCATTTAGATACAGATGGAAGGAAAAAATTGTGTGAATAGAGCAAAGTTTGTCAGATAGTGCCCTCTTTAAAGAGGGAAAGGTATATTTTTTTCCGATACCAGTATACTTGAGTATAAGTCTCTTTATATTATACCCGGTGAGTATTCAGATCAGATCAGTACATGATATTGCTAATCAGGTTCGAGTCCTGAATAAGGCGATCCGATCCATTTACAAACCTACTTATTTATGTTTAAAACAATATTTAGAAGCAAATACCACAAATTGATTCTTAAAATTAAAGTTGACTAAAACTTTGGCATGATTCGTTTGTAAAATGACTTAATTCAAGTCGAGTAAAAAATTGAAACTTAGTTTTCTTAGTTGCATCTAGATGGTTTAATTTAGTTATATATATGCACTATAGGCCTTTAATTTTGCACAGCCATCCTCAATACAATAATTTTTACTAAAGTACACTTCTTAACAATAATATATTAATTGTCTTGGGACGTTGACAACAGGAATCATCCTGACTATCTTTTTTTTTTTTTTTTTTTGCAATTGATCTAGGTGTTGACGACAGGAATCATCCTGGCCATCCACTTTTTTTTTTTTTTTAATTGATGGCCTAGATCCCTTTTTTTCTCCTTTTTTTTTTTTTTTGGCAATTGATAACCTAGATTTGACCCCTGGGGTGTTGACAACAGGAATCATCCTGGTCGTCTACCTTTTTTTTTTGGCAATTGATGACCACTTTTTTTTTTTTTTTGTGCAATTGATGGCCTATATTTGACCCCATTTTTTTTGTTTTTTTGTTTTAAAATTGATGGGTGTTTTTTTTTTAAATTTATGATTTAAAAAAAATTGATTCCAACCTTTTTTTTTTTTCAATTGATGGGTTTTTTTAGAGGAAAAAAGTTTCCTCACCAAAAGCTCTACCCATATATATATATATATATATATATATATATATATATATATATATTAATTGATTGGCTACATTGAATGGATGATTCTAAATTGGGACCACCCAATTGTTTTGTTTTTTTGTTTTAAAATTGATGATTTTTTTAAATTAATTCCACCTTTTTTTTAAATTGATGACTTTTTTTTTTTCAATTGATGGCCTAGATTTGACCCCTTTTTTTAATTTTAAATTTGATGGGTGTTTTTTTTAAAAATTGATTCCACCCTTTTTTTTTTCAATTGATGGATTTTTTTTAGAGTAAAAAATTTTGCTCGCCAAAGGCTTTACCCACATGTATATTTTTTTAATTGATGGCTTATGTGATTCTAAATTGGGACCACCCAATTTTTTTTTTTTAAATTGATGGGTGTTTTTTTTTAATTGATGGTTTTTTTAAAAAAAACTGATTCCACCTTTTTTTAAAATAAAAAATTGCTGGGTTTTTTAATTTAATTTTATTTTTTGCAATTGATGGCCTAGATTTGATTCCAAATTTTTTGGTTTTTTTTCTTTAAAATTGATGGGTATTTTTTTTAATTGATGGTTTTAAAAAAAAAAATTGATTCCACCCCTTTTTTTTTTTCAAATGATGGGTTTTTTTAGAGAAAAAAATTTTCCTCGCCAAAAGCTCTACCCTTTTTTTTTTGTTAATTGATGCCCCACATTGAATGAATGATTCTAATTTAGGACCACCCAATCTTTTTCTTTTTTCAATTGATGGGTGTTTTTTTAATTAATGATTTTTTTAAAATAATTAACTTATATAACTAATTTACATTCATGAATCTCAATAAATAACAATAACAATAATGAGACTCTAATCATATTTTCGCACGTAGCGTGTGGCCGTACCTAATCTTGTACAATTCAATTAAATACATTCGTGAATCTCAATTAGTCATTTACCAGTAGGGGTATTCAGAAAAATACCAAACAAAATTAGATCAAATCAAACTAAAATTATTGTGTTTGATTTTGTTTTATTTGATTTCAGTTTAAAAAGTTTTCAAATGTAAAATTGGTTTGACTTGAAAATTTTATTCAAATTGAATTAAACTGAACCGAACCAATAATTTTTTATAATGTATAAACAAATTAATAATTAATAATATTTTTTTTCTTTAAAAATTGACGGACATATTTACAATTTGTAAATTTTTTATATCCTTAACTCTTCTTGCCGGAGTGCTAAATTTTTTTCTCAATGTTTTCATTCAGGCCAATCTCTCATATATTTTAGTTTCTTTACTTCTTCACCCACCCTCTTCTTTTACTTCTCTACTTTTTCACGTCAATATCCTATTTAGTGGAATCTCTATTTCATAATTTGATTGATATTTTGTTAGTTTTATGATTAATCATTCTTATATATATTTTCTTTCATTTGCATTATTATTAAAATACTTTTTATTTAATATAATGTAAAATTATGATTTGTATAAATAATTTTTGTAATAGTGAATCATTAAAACCAAGCCAAACCGCCAATTATGATCGAATCTAATGATTTGAGGTTTCAAATTATTTGATTTGATTTAAAAATTTTCAAATCATAATTATTAATTTAATTTTTAAAAACATTCAAAGTAAATCAAACCAAGCCGTAAGCACCTCTAATTCCTATTTCTTCCACCTCGTTGATGAACCCTTTTCATGCTGCTTAAGATGGCACTAAAAGTGATTATTGAATTACAAGTAATACTAGTTTGATATCCCATACATTGTACGGGTTATTAATTTCTTAAGATTCAGTGTATTAATATATATATATATATATATATATATATATCTTATTAATTAATTTAATTAGTTAAAATTTTAAATGAATTTAGATAACATTCAAAGAATCACGTATTTCATAACAATAACTTAATAAATATCCAACAGTTATCAAAACAGAAAATAATGACGTATTATCTGCTGTGAAAATATAGAGTTATATGATGCAATGTATTTTGAGCAAAACATTTACATTAAGATGGATAACAACTATGCTACGTGTCAGCTCAACAACATGTAAATGCTGCACGTGTTATTGCAAGATGATTCTGCTTCGACTTATATATATATATATATATATGGTTTTTATCTAAATTATTTATTGTTCTTATTTTTATTATTAGAAGTCAACATATTATATTATGGAATTTTGTTATTGTTATTATTACAAAGAAGCTTCTTTCTTTAACACCCCCTCCCCCCCCAAAAAAAAAAAATCTAGTTAATAGTGATAATGTCACCTCATTTGTGACAACATCACATAAGTAGCTTTGCTTTTACAGCTAGTAATCACGAAAAAAATGGAAGCATCATAATTTTATTACCATGAAAACAGCATTTTTGTCTAATAAAACTTATGTTAGATGCCAACTTACAACCAACAAGTCAATTCTTTTTTTGAAACCTTTATCTTTTTTTTGTTTTGTCCTTTTTTTTTTCTATTTTTGTGCTTTGACTTGTTGTGACATACTTTAAAATTATTTAATTTTTCTTTTTTATAGTTTGCCAAAAGGCTTAATTCACTTAAATACAATGGTATAACTCGATAATGAAGCAGACAAGGCTAAACAAGAATTACTTGTATTTTGGTTAAACATATTATTAGCTACCTTGCAAAAGCTCATTAAAATCTTAGGAGGTTTTTGGGTATCTAAGTACATTTGTAATGGTCGTATTCAAGTCATTTTTCTTAATTAATAAGAACTTGTGAAAGAATGAATTGTAATAATATAAAATACTCAACCTTTAATTTTAAACGTCTTGTAAAGCATTTTAAAAGGGTCTTTTTTTAAATTATTTTTTTAATATTTGACCTAATAAGTTGTGACTAGTAAATGTATACACAATTATAAATTACAATAAATTAACTCATGCTGAAAACTACTATTGTTGGCTCAAGTTAAGGTTTTAATTATCTAAATATTTCCAACAATATTATTGTATGGTAAAGTGTCTAATAATTAGCAGTAATACTATGAAGAATTAGAGAAAAGTAAGAAGAAATTTTTATAGAAAACTAGGGGTTGAAGTGATTTTTGCAAGAAGAAAGGAGAGAAAAAGGTAACTAATGCAGAATCTATTTTAAAAAGTAATGATAAAGAGTTGCTTGCTGTGATATGACTAGGTTGAACTATAATTATTATTGACGCGGTGAGTTAAACATCATACTTTACTTAAATTTTAATTTGTAAACCATTGTGTGTTTTTTTTCATTTTTTAACTTAAAAATTTAAACATTACATTAAAAAACCAAAAAAAATTGAACATGTGTATTATTTAATTATAAATTAAATAGTTAAATATCAGTCAGGAATACATTTAATCTAATTATTTAGGTTAAGATATATATACTCTTTAACATTTACGAGGGAATAATTGAATGCTATGTTATAACTACGCCTACGAGTTATTGTTTGTTGTAATATGTTTGTTCTTTTTGAATATTCAAAAATAAAATAGAATAAAATAAAAATTCAACACTTTTACTTATTTTAGGAGGATGAGATGTATCAAACCCAAAAATGCTTCTACACTTAAAATATTTCTTCCTTTTCTTGAAAATGACTTTACAAATCCTTTTCTGCTAAATAAAAAAGATTAGGACGGATTTAATAAGAAGTTCAATGAAAGCTTGATGTCTTGATAGATTTTATTCCCTCTATTTCAAAATATTTATTTATAAATTTTATTTATTTATTTCAAAATAAATATTCATGTACATATTTTTACATTTAATGATTAGTTTATTTATATTTTTTTCCATATTTATTCTAAATTAACTACACAATCTTCTAAAACTCTTTTTTCTTCTTACTTCCTGAGAATTTTTACCAACCAATAGTTGTATTATTTTTAATATGAGTAAGATATGAACTTTATTTAAATTGTTGTATTATTTTCAACATCCTTAATATGTGTGTAAAGGGTTTCATGAATAAGTATTTTAAAACGGAATGAGCATTATGTTATCAATAACGTTCGAATTACGGAATTTAGAGTAACGGAATACATGCTAGTGGTCAAAATATTTTTTAGTATTGCACTAATTATGAGTGAATTAAAAACACTTTTTATTAAATGTATAAAAATTTGATTCATATAATTCGTCTGATGTGTCCAAAAAACATAAATTTTGTGGTATTAGCCACTTTACTAGTTGATACCTTCACACTATACTCAGAGATCTTGCCATACGATTAAATAAAATTTATAAATAAATTATTAGTTTGAGAATTTCAAACAAAGATTAATGTTAACAAAATAATTTAAAGTATATATTTTTTTAATTGTAAGTATTATAGGAATTTTACTTCTACTCTTGATAGAGCATATATATTTAAATATAAAAAAAAATCAACAACTGACCCTATACTTTTATGAGTTTTTCTATATTTGTTGTTGCTAACCTAGAGAAATAAAAAAGGTATAATATTCTTCTATTTAATAATCAATCTAAAAAATAATAAAAATAATAAATTAATTATCTTCTAAATGTGTCTATTTATGTATTTGCATTGGGTGGAGAAAATAGATTATACAAAATTCAAACGTGTGAGACAAATTCTTCTTGAGTTATATTATCTTGATTCATGATAAATCAATATATTATTTTTGCTTTGTATGAGTTGCTGGTTTTTTTATCGAATATCTCCTGCAGCAATAAGTGTTGAACAAATATATATATATATATATATATATATATATATGAGAGAGATTAATATAATGTTGTACTGAAAAGTGATAGATAAAATAATTATCGAAGTTACTTGTAAAATTGGATAAAATTACGTACTTACAGTTAATATAAGAACTTCAATTATAACTTTAAGGTATGTTTAGGAGTATTAATTTAAAATATATCTAAAATATCTGTTTAGCATCTGTTTAAAAGATTTGTAGTACTATCTAGGATAACAATTTAATATCTTCTTCCAACTTGCATTCTTACCATATTTTCATTGTTGTTTGTGACAAAAATATCATTCCATTCACAAACAATAAACTGTGGCCATACAAGAAGAATAAAATTAATAAGGCTCTAGTTCTTCTTTGGTGGCAATTGACTCATTGGAATGAAAGTTAGAAAAAAGAACTTTCAAATGTACCGATGTCTCTCCTCCACTATATTTGTCACTAAATGAAACATAAATTTAAACTTTACTATAAAACCTAATACTCTCAATATAAAATCAAAATTTTCAGGACTTGTGGAGCTTCTTCCATGCCTTCGTTTTTTTCTCAAGATTTGTTTACCTGTAATCACAGATAAAGTAGTATTATAAGACACAAATAATTAGTTTTAGTTCTTTTCTTTCTTTCATGCATTCACCAAAATTGAAGGATAATGAAAAGAAAAACATATGTAGTAAATGATTATTGTCACTTGGTACCTAAACTCCCTCAAAAAATAAATACATAAGCAAATAAAATCTACATAAATGTATCCCCACAAAAAGAGTGAAAAAAGCCAAAAAGGAAATAAAAGATTACTTTAGGATGCATCCCGATCATCAATCTTATTGTATCCAAAATGAAAAGAACAAAGAGTTATCACAAGTATGGAAGAGGTTCCTCAAAATTATATTAGAAAAAAAATAAAAAGAGTCGATGATCCAAAATAAGAAGAGAATAAGATGAATATTAATAGACAAATTAAATATTTATGTATGATATATTGATGCTCTGTATGTTAATCCTCGACTATTACAACTACATTCATAATTTGCCCATTGTAATAGTAACAGTAAGGTTATACTTCTTCTATATTACCCTGCAAAGATGAGTCAAGTGACTATGAATATCAGGAAAGAGATATTTGAGAGTTTCAATCAATTGAGAAAACCTGATATCCCTCTCATTTTCATATCTGTTGGCCTTTAGTTCATGGAGTTGGTTTCTAAGTTATCAATTTTTGTCTTCGACATATCATACTTGCATGCATAGATAAAAAATGCATCTTATCATCCATAATGAAAACTCAAAATTATAATTTCAGTTAAATAAAGAATATATGCAAGAAAATAGGAAGCAAATGCATCTGGATGTCCTGCCATGAATAAATCAAAGAACGAATATTTGTTCAAAGAGTAATAATGTGGAATAAATTAAAGAATGAAACTTATATGCTTATATTATTATGAAATAATAATGTGTCTCGTCATTTTTCTTATTAACTTCTAAATTATTTTTTTCATTTATTTTATAATAATAGTTGTAATAATATTCATATATATATTTTTTTATGCAATACTATTAAATGTTTAATTTATCCATGATGACAAAATCAATCTCGACCATAAAAAGAATTAGATGGAAGCATTGGAGAGATTAACACCATCCATAGAAGAATACAAAAAGGTTTTAATAGATCTATACTATTAATTGGAGAAGATGAAAAAGTTAAGAAAAAAATTTGCTTTGAAAATTTAATTGGATAATTTAATCCCCTCTTCACTTTTAGTTTTTTTAAAAAAAAGTAATAACATGTAATAAATTAATGAATGAAACTTGTAGGTCTATATTCTTATGAAGTAATAATGTGTCATTTTGTTTTTCTTATCTGACTCTTTAATTACCTTTCATAAATTATCTTTCTCATTTATGTCTTAATAATAGTTATAATAATATTCATACATTTTTTTATACAATACTGTTAAATATATAATTTATCCATACCAACCAAATCAATTTCAACCATAAAAAGAGTTGGATGGAAGTATTAATGAGATTAACACCATTCATAATAGAATACAAAAAAGTTTTAATTGATCTATACCATTTATTAGAGAAGATGAAAAAAATTTTATAAAAAAATTGCTTTGACAATTTACTTGGATAATTTAATCCCCTCTCCATATTTATTTTTTTAAAAAAACAATAATAATGTGTAATAAATTAAAGAATGAAACTTATAGGCCTATATTATTATGAAATAATAATATGTCTTTTTTGTTTTTCTTATCTAACTCTTTAATTACTCATAAATTGTCTTTCTCGTTTATGCCATAATAATAGTTATAATAATATTCATACATTTTTTATACAATACTGTTAAATATCTAATTTATCCATGACGACCAAATCAGTTTTAACCATAAAAAGAGTTAGATGGAAGTATTGATGAGATTAGCACCATTCATAATAGAATACAAAAATACTTTAATAGATCTATACCATTAATTGGAGAAGATGAAAAAGTAAAAAATAAAAATAAAAATTGCTTTGAAAATTTACTTAGATAGTTTAATCCCCTCTTCACTTAACCATAAAAAAATGAAAATAAAAAATAATAAAATAATAAAATAAACAAAACCATAACAGGTAGAAAAGAAACTTAGATAAAGAATGACAAACCAAATTGAACTCAACGAAATACTTAAAAAAAATCAAAACGATATTGCAAAAATAAATATGAAGAAACTCAAAACTTCAAAAGAAATAATAATAACCATCTAGCTGAAGGAATTGACAGAAACAGAGAGCATGCTTCGGTGGAACAAAAATGGAGGAAATAAATAGAAACAGAGCATGGCAGCAGCATGGAGGGATTAAAATCATACATCTTGGAGCCTTAAACCTTGAAGATTGAAGAAGAATGGTTTGAAACTCAAAAAACAGCTTCTTTCTCCTCCGTGAGATGAAGCTTTCGGTTCCGGTTGTCAACTTCTCCTTTTCCGGTGAATGCTTGTCTTTTCAATTCTCAAAATATTACCTTACCTAATCAAACGTTAGTGAGCATAGAAAATTGGGATGAGAAAAGCCTCTCAATTTTTTTTCTCTTCAACTCTCGGTTGGCTTTTGAAACTTTGGCTTCATATATGAACCAAACCCAAAAGCTAGAAAATCAAGAGTCATAGGGAGAGAATTTTTATTTTTATTTCATTTTATTTTTCCTCACAGAAAGTCAAGAGTCATGAAACAAAAAATAATTATTTTGATAAAAATAATATTCCCGGGATTTAATATTTCAAACACCCGAATATTATTAACAAAATAAATTTTGACTTTACCCTAAACTCTTCTGAACTGTGTTCGAAAAAATCCTATAGTTCAGGCTATTGGGCCAAAATAATATTTATTATTTTTCTTAGACCCGAAAAACTCAAAAATAATAAACATTAATTATTTTTCTTGTAATTAAACAAATAACCCAATAAATAATTAATAAACCCAAATGAACCAAAAAATAATTAAACTTTAATTATTTATTTTTTAGAATTTAATTAAATAAATAACCCAATAAATAATTAAGTATTAATTATTTTTCTCTAGTTTAAGTCCCGATTAATTTTTTTATTATTCAAATTGGACCTAGGCCCTAAATAATTAATTAACCAATTAAACCAGATAATAAATTTCTCTCCATTTATTTTATTCTAGTCTAATAATAAATTAGACTTCCTGAATAAAATAAAAACCTCTCAATTGAGATCAAATTCTCAACCCAAAAATTAATTAGGACTTATGGGCTATTCCGATGACCAAAAAGACATATAACATTGGCTACTAAAATGACCAAAATACCCCTACTATATAAATAGATGTATTTTACATTTTAAATATTTCCTAATATCACCATAAGGAAATATTGACCCCAAGGACAATGCTACATTAGCAAAGTCTTCGACCTACAGGTAAAATGACCAAAATACTCCTCTACACATCGTCGTACATTTAGAGAGGAAGAAGTGTACTAACACCCCTCTAAATAACATCTATTATCCTTAGGCTTCTAGTCTAATGATCCACGACTTCCTAAAGTGTTTTCGCTTTCCAAGGGAGCTACCCTAAAGCACACATCCAAGTCATGTTTCTCATGGCCCTGGATATTCAGGTCATTCAGACAACCACAAAGGGCGATATAGTGTAGAAACTATCTTGTACAAGTCTGTCTTAACTAATTAGTCACACATACCCAATATGCAAGTATATTGGCCATATGATAGGGCCTCAACTATAGCATATCAAAGTACATGCTTCCAGTTTCGTCAGACCATCAATTTATACTCAAGTCGTAGAGTACTAATCAACGCCGTAGTGGTAGTAGTCTAGGTTTCTACCATTACTTTAAGAAACTATTACTACAGAGGCTGTTCTACGTATTCGAAATACGCTTATGTCATGAAGTGAGTGGACTACTCACTGGCTAAAGGTAAGCCATTCCCCATTTGGAATTCATAATATAATAACCTAAATATGATGAGATTCCCATTCTCATCAATCGGTTAAGAACAAATATTTATGTGTTAAGTAACCCGTGATCCATACCTTATTGTGAAAGACCTCCATTCATATGGACCACTTACTTAAACATAATGAGTCTTTTCCAAACGAAAATTGTGCACAAATAAAGAAAATAAATTCACAAACGATTTCTGAAAATAAATTATTTTATTAAAATATTCGATATTTTCATCAGAAACCTAGTCTAAAAGGACATAAATTCCAACACTAGCATCAACTGATAGAATAGACGAGTTAACTAATCAATCACAAGAAGATGTATCTATAATTAAACAATAAAATTAAAGAGTCATAACAAATGAAAAATAATAGAAACATTTGCTACCACGGTTGTAGGTTGATAAACACTTGTAATACATTTCCTATGATTATTGTCCACGATTTTTTCTTTTTCTATTCTCTTTTTTCTAGTGTTATTCTAATTATGTTTGTTTTAATTATATTTTTGTTATAAAATTATATTAAATTTGAACATTTGTCTTATTTGGGTATTGTTGACCTGTGAAATTATTGATAATATTTTACTTTTTTAATGTTATAAATATGTCTGTGCTATTTTGACGTATCTATTCTTTTTTTAGTTTTGTTGTCATTTTACTTCCTTACCTGTTCTTGTTTTGTGGACAATTCGTTTGGCTTTTAAGGTCATGATGGTAACTTTGCTTTTGAGTAATTTCCATAATTAATTTTCATCATCATAATATGTGTGTGTTCTATAATCTTTGTTGAATTAATTTTTATTATCTTTTTGATTTGTGTGTCTATTTTTTTTGTTCGTGTTATGTGGTGTTTTGTTTTTTCTTTTTTTATTTTATATATGTTAAAATGTTGATATTTTTTTGTCAGTTACTCAAAAGTAATTCATTGGTATTCTAATTACATGTGTAGCATAATTTTCATGTTATAGGCTGTCCAATGCTCTATACATTTTGACAAATTTCATTAATATGAATGGTTTTTTTGGCATTATTGTCCACGAGTTATTAATATGGTTATTAATAATTAATAATAGAATAAATAAGTGCATATTTATTAATAGTTATAAATAATTTTTATAATTTTTTGTTAAAAATAATATTATACATGTTCAATGATTATTTTATCTATCAAACTAATCTCAACTATTGAAAAATTTAGTTGGAAGAATTTTAAAATCTACACCATTCATTAGAGAAGTTGAAAAGATTTTTTTTAAAAAAAAAATATTAAAAAAAAAGGATATGAACAATTCTTAAAAATTCTTGACATTTAGAATATTGTTATAAAATTAGGGTAATGTTAGAATAAAATCTACACACTACACACTAAGAAAATTCTAACTATTCTTTGCACAAGAATTTTTCTCTTTCTTTTCTCTTACAATTTTCTCTAATCTTTCTTTCACTAATCTTTCTTTCATAAAATAATGGTGTATTACAAGCTTAGAGAATAGCTCTATTTATAGAGCTCTAATTAGTGGATTACATCATGGCATACATCATCTTCCACTAATCTTAATTAGTGGTGTCTCCACTAAATGGTGGATATCCATAAAAATCTTCTCCAATTATTCACATAAATCCATAATTAATGGAGCCTCCACTAATTAATGGAGATTCCAATAATTCATAACACTCCCCCTTGGATGTCCATCAATTACATAAAGAATATGCCTCGTTAAAACCTTACTAGATAAAAACCCAATGGGAAAAAAAATCTAGTGAAGGAAAAAGAGTACACTATTCTATATGCCTGTTTATTACTCCCCCTGATGAGATGATTCCTTTAAATCTTTAAACCGACGCATACCGATTTTATATCTTAACTTCTCAAATGTTGCAGTCGGTAAAGTCTTCGTGAAAATATCTGCGAGGTTATCACATGACCGAATTTGTAGCACATCAATTTCACATTTCTTCTGGAGTTCATGAGTAAAGAAGAATTTTGGTGAAATATGTTTTGTCCGATCTCCTTTAATATATCATCCTCGTAATTGAGTTATGCAAGCTGCATTGTCTTCATAAAAAGGAGTTGGAATACCTTTGATTGATGATAATCCACAACTTTCTCGGATATAATGAATCATGGACCTTAGCCATACACATTCTCGACTTGCTTCATGAATGGCTATAATTTCAGCATGATTTGAAGAAGTAGCTGCTATAGATTGTTTCGTAGAACGCCATGATATAGCAGTATTTCCACATGTAAATAGATAGCTCGTTTGAGAACGCGCTTTATGTGGATCAGATAAATAACCAGCATCTGCATAACCTATCAATGTTGGACTGGTTTTATTTGAATAAAATAATCCGAGATCAATTGTACCTTGGAGATATCGAATGACTTGTTTAATTCCATTCCAATGTCGTCGTGTTGGTGAAGAACTAAATCTTGCTAATAAATTGACAGCAAAAGCAATATCATGTCGTGTATTATTAGCAAGATATATCAATGCACCAATTGCACTGAGATATAGTACTTCAGGACCAAGAAGTTCTTCAATATCTTCTTGAGGTCGAAAAGGACCGGACAATCATTGGAATACTCAATGGATGTGCTTTGTCCATGTCAAATCTTTTTAGAACTTTTGTTGTATATGTTGAATAAATGTTCTACTTGCCAAATGTTCAATTTGTAAACCAAGGCAAAGTATACTTTTACGACTATCATTGATGTCGAATAATCAATTGTTTCTTGGAGCTCTTCAAGAGTTCCAATAAGATTAAAATCATCAACATATATAGCTAATATCACAAATTTAGAATCAGATTTCTTAATAAAAACACATGGACATATCTGGTCATTTTTAAATCCCGCTTTCAATAAATATTCACTAAGACGTGTGAACCACATGCGCCCAGATTGCTTCAAGCCATATAATGATTTTTGCAACTTGATGGAGTAATTTTCACGAGGATAATGTTTATATGCTTCAGGCATATGAAATCCTTCAGGGATTTTCATGTAAACATCATTTTCTAAATTTCCATACAAGTAAGCAGTGACAACATCTAATAGGCGCATATCTATCTTTTCATGTACTGCCAAACTGATAAGATATCGGAGTGTAATAGCATCAACAATAGGAGAATAAGTTTCATCATAATCAATACCTGGTCTTTGTGAAAAACCTTGGGCTACTAATCGCGCTTTATATCGAACGATTTCACTCTTTTCATTGCGCTTTCGCACAAATATCCATTTGTAGCCAACAGGTTTTACACCTTCTGGTGTTCGGACTGCAGGTTCGAAGACTTCACGTTTTGTCAGTGCATTTAACTCCGATTAAATCGCTTCTTTCCATTGCAGCCAATCTTTTCTATGCCGACATTCATCAACTGATGTTGGTTCAGGATCATCATTATCCTGTGTAACATCAAGAGATATATTATATGCAAATATATTATCAACAACGGTTTCTATCCGATTCCAAGTTCTACGGAAGTGGTATAATTGATAGAAATTTCGAGTGTTACTTTTATCAACTTACGGTTCTTTGTCATCGGTTCTCTCTTGGTTTTTATCATTCTTTTCTTCAATATGATCTTCGGATCATTTAATCCTCTTTTCTTTCGAGGATTTTTATCTTTAGAACCAAGAGGTTGGCCACGCTTACGGCGTGTTTTTGACTCAACGACTATAGGTATAATATTTTGTTCTGCTGGAACTTCAATTCGAATAGGAACATTTATAGGCTGGAATATGCGATTTTGTAACTCTTCCGGAGTCAACAAAAGCGTCTGGCATTTGATTTGCAATGTTTTGCAAATGAATTATCTTTTGAACTTCAAGTTCACATGCGCTTGTGCGCGGATCACGATAATTTAATGATGTTGTCCAAGCAAGATCCTTTTTATACTGTTTTGGTTCTCCCCTAATTTAGGGAATAATGATTCATCAAAATGACAATCGACAAATCTTCGTTGTGAATACATCTCTGTCGGGGGTTCAACATACACGATAATAGAGGGAGAATCATATCCAACGTATATCCCCTTTCTTCTTTGAGGACCCATATTTGTACGTTGGTTTGGTGCAATTGGAATATATACAGCACACCCAAAAATTCTTAAATGAGCAATATTTGGTTCTGATCCAAAAACCAATTGCAAAGGAGAGAATTTATGATAACTAGCTGGTCTTGTACGTACAAGTGTTGCAGCATGTAGAATAGCATGTCCCCAAGCAGATGTTGGGAGATTTGTTTTCATTAATAATGGTCTAACAATTAATTGTAATCGTTTAATCAAAGATTCAGCAAGACCATTTTGTGTGTGAACATGAGCTACATGATATTCAACATTAATCCCAATTGACATGCAATATGCATCAAAAGCATGTGATGAAAATTCACCAGCATTATCCAAACGGATATTTTTAATGTGATGGTCAGGAAATTGTGCTCGTAATTTAATTATTTGAGCAAGTAATCTCGCAAACGCCAGGTTGCGAGTAGATAATAAACATACATGTGACCATCGGGATGATGCATCAATTAAGACCATAAAATATTTGAACGGTCCACATGGTGGATCAATAGGTCCACAAATATCTCCGTGAATCCGTTCGAGAAATGTAGGACTTTCAACTCCTACTTTTACTGGTGATGGTTTAACAATTAATTTTCCTAGGGAACATGCAGTACATGCGAATTTTTCTGATGTTAATATCCTTTTATTTTTTAAAGAATGACCATGTATATTCTCAATGATTCTTCTCATTATGGTAGATCCCGAATGATCCAACCGGTCATGCCAAATGCTAAAAGTAATAGGATTAGTAAATTTCTGGTTTATTAGATGATGAATTTCAATTGTACGTATTTTTACAAAATATAGACTAGTAGAAAAAGACGGCAGTTTTTCTAATACAGATTTCTTACCCAAATGCATTTGAGTAATATAAGATGCTCAATCCCATTTTCCTCATTTGTTTCAACATGATACCCATTTCTGCGGATATCTTTAAAACTCAATAAATTTCTTCTGGATTTTGAGAAAAATAGTGCCTTATCAATAATAATTGTTGTTCCTTTAGGCAACAATATACTAGCTCTTCCGGAGCCCTCAATCACATTTGCACTACCGTTTATCGTATAAATATTTATTTTTCCCATTTTGAGATTAGAAAAATATTTCTCATTTTTTAGTATGGTGTGTGTAGTTCCACTATCAATAATGCATACATCATCATTAACAACAGCCATCTGAACACAAATATATATATGCAAACGTAAATATGATTAGAATAGAATGAAAATGAAAATACAAAAATATCAGGGTGAGGCTTTAGTTCTTTTGGACACTGCCATCACCAATTAAATGGTCTATCCTACCGTCTGGGTGTTCAAAAAAATCCGATACATCCATATGGTTAATATTGATATTAAGATCTTCAGGATCAATATCATCATCATCAACATCATTTATTGGATGTTGAAAAAAAATTTGCTTCCACATTTTTATTTTTCAATGAAACTTGATATAATTCAATTAAATGTTTAGCCGTACGACAGTTTCGTGACCAATGACCTTTCATGCCACATCTATAACATATATCCTCATGCTTTTCTTCAATTTCTTTTTCTTTTCTCTTATGATCTTTTCTATTCCACTTCAGGTGGCCAGTATTTCTCACAGTTTGATTATAATTATGATAAGGGAAATATCGAGCGTGTCTACGACCATAACCACGACCACGGCCACGGTCATGGCCACGACCACGACTATAACGATGGCTTCTGTTGGAGCCAACAACATTCACTTATGGGAGTGCTGTTGAGCCAGTTGGTCTGGCTTCATGATTTCTCAATAATAACTCATTATTCTTCTCTGCGATGAGGAGGGTAGTAATTAAATCTGTAAATTTTATATACCTCTTTTCTCGATATTGTTGCTGCAGGACAATATTCGAGGCATGAAAGGTGGAGAATGTCTTCTCCAACATATCTTCATTTGTCACTTTTTCTCCACATAATTTTAATTGAGATGTAATTTTATACATTGCGGAGCTATATTCATTCACGGTTTTAAAATCTTACAACCTCAGGTGCAACCATTCATACCGTGCAGTGAGTAGTACGACCATCTTCAGGTGGTCAAATCTTTCTTTTAAATTTACCCACAGGACATATGGATCTTTTTCGGTAAGATATTCCATTTTCAAATTTTCATCGAGATGACGACGAATAAAAATCAAAGCTTTAGCCTTGTGTTGTGCAGATGCACTATTATTTGCTTGAATAGTTTCACTAAGGCCTTCAGCATTTAGATGCATTTCTGCATCGAGAACCCATGACATATAATTTTTTCCAGAAATATCAAGGGCTACAAATTCGAGTTTAGCGAGATTAGCCATAGAGATCAATAAATGCGTACCTGTCTTCTGGTTTTGGTAACGGCAGAAACTCGTACTTAGTCTTCTGGCTTTTGTACCGATAGAGACTCGTGCTGATAACGTGTTATAAAATTAGGGTAGTGTTAGAATAAAATCTACACACTACACACTAAGAAAATTCTAACTATTTTTTGCACATGAATTTTTCTCTTTCTTTTCTCTTACAACTTTCTCTAATCTTTCTTTTACTAATATTTCTTTCACAAAATAATGGTGTATTACAAGTTTAGAGAATATCTCTATTTATAGAGCTCTAATTAGTGGATTACATCATGGCATACATCAACTTCCACTAATCTTAATTAGTGGTGTCTTCACTAAATGGTGGATATCCATAAAAATCTTCTCTAATTATTCATATAAATCTATAATTAGTGGAGCCTTCACTAATGAAGATTCTAATAATTCATAACAAATATATAATAATTAGATATGTTTCCAAAAAATTCGAAATAAAAAAAAAGAAAAAGCAGCCTCGGGCCAAGATTCGCCTTCGAGAGCCCTTCGAACTCCCGGGTAGAATTCTCCCTCCCTACCACCCACACCTACAGACAGCAGAGGATCATCCACCTTGATCTTATTTCTGCGGCACAGTTGTATTCTTCAAGCTTTCTCATCAATCCAAATTCTCAAATTTGAACTGCATCAGCTACCACTTCATTGGAATGAAACTCAAATCATAACCAAGCTATCATAAGGTCCCACAAGAAGAGCAAGAAACCTCAGGAATTCGAACCGCTTGAATGGACAACCCAAATCCCAACCGCCAATCTATGCGAGTTCTGATTCGACCACCAACTCCAATTCCACCACCTTCTCCGCCTCCTACTCCACCTGACCCTTCACCAGTCCCACCTCAAACCTCTCAAAATGGAGTGGTAGTGGTGGGTTTTATAGGCAAACGCTATGGTGATGTAACTCAACTGGTTAACCGAATAATTGACGCGAACGTGTTTGGTTCGGGGAATTCTGACACCCCTTTTCGAATCGAAAAGCAGGAGATTGTGAATGAGGAGATGGAGGAGTGGTTTAAGTGTAGGAGTATCAGCTTTTATCTTGAAGAGGAAAAGGGGATTTTGTATTTGCAGTTTTCTTCAATTTCGTGTCCTGCAATGGAAGGGTTTTTGGAGTCTAGAGATGGTTTTGATTCCATATTGGAGGACCGGGAATTTGGTGATCTTCAAGGAATGCTTTATATGTTCTCTGTGAGCATTATTTTCTCTCTTTTTTTTCATCTCTGCAGCTATATATATATATATATATATATATATATATATATATATTCTCTGTTCCTTTGTATATTTTATGGAAAATTATTGTAGAGGTTGATTTTCTCGCGTCATTTTTACCGATTATGATGGACTTTTAACATTGTAGCATTCACATTCGCAGTGCATGGTTTTGTTTTCCTTTTTTGAAAGTTATTTTAGTGTGTGTTCAAGGAGTGACGAGACTTGGTGAGGCAAAAGACATATCCTAGAAGCTCAAAGGCTAAGATGTGTCCCTAGACATGAATTCATGATTTGATATTCAAATGGATGTCTTTTCTTTTCTCCTTCCATTTTAAACATCAGGTTCTGAATAAATTTGAGTGTGAGAGGTGTTAGTTTGGCAATTGTCTTACTGATATTTCCGGATTGTTGTTAAATAAACATTTTTGGATCATGCATTGGGTACAAGGCCCTTGACCCAAAATGGCCACTTTGTGAGATGTAGTTCCAAAGCTAGGTATATCACTCTTTGACATTTTGTGATGCAGATGTACCAAGCCTGAATTAGCTGCTCAGATCTATCTTGTGGAGTTGGAATCTTAAGATAATTTCTAGTGTAAGCAATAGGGCAGAAGTAGAAGATATTCTTAGATATCTACTTGATTAATTAAGCTTGTGTTAGGTCAATTTTAGCTTCTTTTTGAACCTTGTTTCTCTTTGCAATTGGGACATGAATTCTTAGCTTATTCCTGCGATGAATAATTCGTAGAATTGTAGCTGTTGCGATTGAGGTAAAGCACATGAATTTCTGGTAGTTCATATAGGGAACAGACAGTAATCGATAGTCTTCTTATTTGGTACTTTCTCTGCAAAGGCTGCCATTGGTTTCAATTTTATATACTGTTTCATGCATTTGTATGATTAGGAAATTGTAGCTGAAGATGATATATGATAACCGACAGATATTGTGGGGCTCTTAGCTTTGTCCACAGTTTATCTACTAATTTAAAAGGTCAAATAATTCTTCGTATATTTTTATAAAGTTGATTACCTATTACTTGAGGGCACTTTTTAGTTGAAAAATAGCACTCCCTTTGTTTCAGAATATGCGTCTTCATTTGACTTGACGCAATATTAAGGAAAGACTGCAAAGTGTTAATTATTAACATTAATATAGGTGGGACTTATAAAGACTTTAGGGAGACATCATGGTCCACTTACTCTAAACTGGGATTACAACCAAGGGCAATAGAGGAAATTTAATAAATAAGAATGTTCAATTTGATAGAAATGAGGACACTTATTCTGAAATAGAGAAAAGGACTTTTTAGATGCAAGATATTCACTTAGCATATATAGCTGCACATATTTAGGAATTATAGCTGTAATATTCCTGTAATTATTCCTGTAATTGTTTTTATAATTTTAATGTATAGTTGACTTATCTTAAATAGGTCTAGGTATCTTGTATAAATACCTTGAGATATATGAAATAAACATAAGAGTGTTTTTTCAGCCAATTGTTAATTTGGTATCAGAGACAAAGAAAGACTTATGCTACCTCTTTTTTCAAACCCTAGCCGTCACTTCCTTCCCGCCGTCACCTTCTTCCAGCTTAACCCTAATTTCAGTCGCCACCTTCTTTGTCAACCACCACCACCTTCTTTGTTAGCCGCCACATTCTTTGACAGCCGCCATCTTCAATTCCAGCAGCCTTTACGCTGGTTATCATCAATCATGGCTACTAAAACTGACAACGAAGAGATTCCTGATAGCAAGAAACTCTCGACGGTGACTATTCATGAAACCTCTTCTCCAATCCACATTAAATTGGATGGTACTAATTATCGTGTTTGGTCGAAGATTTTAGAGATGCATATTGCTGGCAGGAAGAAGAAGGGCTATATTATTGGAAGAAAGGCTGCACCTGCAGAAGATGATCCGGGTTATGATGAATGGGAGGCTGAAGATGCTCTTGTCAAGTCTTGGCTTATTAATTCCATGACTGATAATCTGATGTCACACTTTGTTTAGTGTGGGACATCTAAAGAAGTTTGGGATGCGGTTAAAAGGAGCTATCTTGATGTTTCTGACTCTTCCCAAGTCTATGAACTGATGAAGAGGTCATTCTAATTGCGTCAGGGTGGTCGTCCTCTCCTAGAATATTACAACGAGTTGAATTCAATTTTCATGGAGCTTGATTATCGTAGGTCTAATGACATGACATGTGCCGCTGATATTGAGAAACAAAGGAAGCGTATTGCAGATGATCGCATCTATATGTTTCTTGCAGGTCTTGATCACAGTTTGGATCAAGTTAGTAGTCGTGTTTTGGCTACTTCCCCTCTACCAAGCTGGGAAGAAGCCTACTCTGTAGTTCATCGTGAAGTGCAGAGACAGGTCACCATAGGAACAGAAAATCATTCTGAAGCTTCAACTCTAACGATCCAAAAGAGCACCTCTTAGTTGACTCCTTCTGTTCCTGTGAATTCTGCCGCTTCCAATTCTCGCTTCTGCACTCATTGCAATAGTCCCAGGCATACAATAGATGTTTGTTGGAAGAAGTATGGATATTCGGAGTGGTATAAATTTAAACAAGCTGAGAAGAAAAATAAGAAATCTGCTCAGATTGCTGTTATTGATACTTCTTCACCTTCTGCTTCTCATGTCTCGCAAGTGTCTCCTCACTAAGGTAATTCTAACATTTGGGTTATTGATTCAGGGGCCATTGACCATATGACTAGTAATTCTTCCATACTTACCTCTCTAATGTCTTCACCTGTCAAGTCTGTACAGGTTGCTAATGGGATCTCTATGCCAATTATAGGAGTCGGGAGTGTCTCAATTTCTCCTACATTCTCCATGTCATCTGTCTTACTTGCACCTACTCTTTCTAATAGTCTTCTTTCCATTAGTAAGATTACCAAGAGTCTTAATTGTTCTGCAATATTTGATTCCACTCATTGTATCTTTCAAGACAAACATACAAAGAGGACGATTCGCATTGGTAAGGAAAGAGGAGGTCTTTATTACTTAGAGGGGGCTACGCAGTTTCAATCTGAACCTAGCCATGGCCTTCAAGTAGAGAGCGAGTCGGTTGATAGAGAGAAGATTCTTTTATGGCATTGTCGCCTGGGGCATCCATCTTTTCCGTATTTAGAGCGTTTATTTCCTAAATTGTTTCGCAATGTTGCTATCTCTAGTTTAAGATGTGAACAATGCATTTATGCTAAAAACCATCGTGTTCCTTTCAAAATCAGTTTCAATAAGAGTTCTATTCCTTTTTCGTGTGTTTACATTGATGTATGGGGTCCTTTTTCTACTCTATCTGCTTCCGGCCATAAATACTTTGTGTCTTTTATTGATGACTGCACTAGAGTAAGCTGGGTATATTTGATGAAATCTAAAAGTGATGTTATACAGGTGATTCCTCAATTTTACAAAATGATTGTGACACAGTTTTATACTCAGGTCCAAGTTTTTCATTCTGACAATGGTCGTGAGTTTGTAAATCAATCTCTTACCTAGTTCTTCCTAGAACATGGCATCCTCCACCAAACAACTTGTGCCTACACACCACAACAAAATGGTGTAGCAGAGCGTAAGAATCGTCATATCTTTGAAGTTGCTAGGGCTTTAAGCTATACTATGCATGTTCCTAAACGTTTTTGGGCTGAGGTTGTCATGACTGCTATCTTCCTTATTAATCGCATGCCTGCTCGTATCCTTAATTTTCAAACCCCTTTAAGGATGTTGGCACAGTTTCACTCTATCCCTTCTACTCTAAATCTTTGTCCTAATTTTTTGGTTGTGTATGCTATGTTCATGTCCTCTCTATATATAGGGATAAGCTTGATCCACGTGCTCTTAAATGTGTTTTTCTTGGTTACACTAATTCTCAAAAAGGCTATAAATGTTTTCATCCTCCTACATGTAAATATTATGTTTCCATGGATGTTTAGTTTTGTGAACACGAGTCTTATTTTTCTGGGGATGTCTCTATGATTCCTCTTCAGGGGGAGATTAGTAGTAAGAAAGAGGAACGGTTATGGTTAAAAGAGAAGAAGTTGTAGATGTCTAGTAAGGGGGAGAACTCAGCTATTGTGGAGACTATGGAATCTTTAGATGATACTTGTTCAACTGAGGTTGAGTTTGAATTTAAGGAGGCAAAGGATGAAAGACCAGCTAGGTTATTTTAAAAAGGTTATACGAGAAGAAAACAAAATCCCCCTGTTATGCCTCCTCCTCCTGATTCTAGTGCCTCTCTTGATGATACTACCATGCCATCGGATGACTCTTCTACTGTTAACCTTGAGGTATGTGTTCCTTCTCCTCCAACTTCAACTTTAGAGATAGATTCTACTATTTTGAATCCACCAGTTATGGATCACAATCATGGTAGGAGATATCCCCTTCGTGAACGTAGAGAACCTGATAGGTTAGGTTTCTCCAAGTCGTCTTTTAATGTCACTTATCCCATTTCCGATTTTATTTCTTATCATTGCTTGTCTAAGGCTCATCTAGCTTTTGCTCTTCAATTGTCTTCTGTGTCTATTCCTAGTCATTTTCAGGAAGCCCTTGGAGATCCTAAGTGGAAGGTTGCTATGGAAGAGGAGATGAAGGCCCTTCAAAAGAATTCTACTTGGGAGATGGTTGAGTTGCCGCAGGAGAAGAAGACAGTAGGATGCAAGTGGGTGTTTATAGTGAAATACAAGTCAGATGGGACAGTTGAAAGGTATAAGGCTAGACTGGTGGCCAAGGGTTACACTCAAACCCATGGGATTGACTATCATGAGACTTTTGCTCCTGTGGCTAAGATGAACACCGTTCGAGTCATTCTATCTCTTGTAGTCAATCTAGACTGGCCATTACGTCAATGTGATGTAAAAAATGTTTTTCTCCATGGTGATTTGATCGAGGAGGTGTATATGGATCCTCCTCCAGGATTTACACTAGGGGAAGGTAAGGTGTGTAAGCTGAAAAAGGCATTGTATGGGTTGAAACAATCGCTAAGGGCATAGTTTGGCAAGTTGAGCTACTCGATGAAGGAGTATGGTTTTAAGCAAGCTTTGGCGGATCATACTTTGTTTTATAAGAGGGAGCATGATGATATTATCTTGCTTATTGTTTATGTTGATGACATGATTGTTACAGGTAGTAATGCTAGTGAGATAGAGAGGCTTCGACGCTATTTGGCCAAGGAATTTGAGATGAAGGACTTGGGGGTTCTAAAATACTTCTTGGGTGTTGAAGTATCTCGGTCCAAGCAAGGGCCTTTTTTCTCTCAACGGAAGTATATTTTAGATCTCTTAACTGAAACTGGTAATTTTGTCTGTGAACCTGTAAATACTCCCATTGAGATGAATCATGGTCTAGCTATCTATCCTGATCAGGTTCTAACTAACAAGGAGAGATATCAGAGATTAGTGGGGAAGTTGATTTATCTGACTCACACTAGGCTTGATTTATCATATGCAGTTAGTGTTGTCAGTCAGTTTATACACAATCTAAGTGATAGACACATGAATGCAGTGAATCGTATTCTAGCTTATCTGAAGTCCTCTCCAGGTAAAGGTATTATGTTCTCCAAACATGGGCACTTGGATATTGTTGGTTACATAGACTCTGACGTTGCTGGCTCTAAGTTAGATAGAAAGTCTACTTCGGGCTATGTGTCATTTGTTGGAGGCAATTTGGTGACTTGGAGGAGTAAGAAATAGAATGTGGTGTCATTGTCTAGTGCAGAAGCTGAATACCGGGCTCTTCATCATGCAACCACGGAGTTTGCTTGGTTAAAAATTCTCTTAACAGAACTCGGGTTTGGTCCAAAGAAACCTATGGTACTGTATTGTGATAACACTGCAACTATTGAGATCGCTAACAATCCGGTTCAACATGATCGAACTAAGCACATTGAACTTGACAGGAATTATATCAAGGATAGTTTGGATTCTGGTATGATAGAGGTTCCGTACGTTAAGAGTGCAGATCAGCTGGCTGACATAATGACTCATGCTGTTACTAGTGGCTCGTTTTATGCATCATTGTCCAAGTTGGGCATGTGTGATATCTATGCACCAACTTGAGGGGGAGACTTAGCATATATAGCTGCACATATTTAGGAATTATAGCTGTAATATTCCTGTAATTATTCTTGTAATTGTTTCTATAATTTTAATGTATAGTTGACTTACCTTAAATAGGTCTAGGTATCTTGTATAAATACCTTGAGATATATAGAATAAACACAAGAGTGTTTTTTCAGCCAATTGTTAATTTATTCTAACTCTAAATATTGAAGACAGTTCTGAATTAGATATTTTCCAGTTGCCGTTTTATTTTGAATATTTATTACTTTTGTTGCCTATTATTTTATTCGCCTTGTTTTTGGGGCCATAGTTAGTGAGTGACTCTATTGCATTTAGCAATGCAGGTTTGCCATGTTATAATATATATCCAAGAGGGATCACGCTTTGACACTCAGATTTTTAAAAGATTTAGAGTGTTGCAAGCGGCTAAACATGCAATGACATCCTACGTGAAATCACGAACTACGCCACCATTAATAGCAAATGCTCATGCTTCATCAACTTCAAGAATGTCTACCTCAGGAGCATCATCTAATAATCCATCTCCTGGTAGAGGCCGTGGCATTTTAAACCGTAATGCTTCATCGGTTACATTGATGCATGGTTTAGGTTCATACTCCTCCTTGCTGCCAGGACAGTGTACTCCTGTTATTCTGTTTGTTTTTCTTGACGATTTCACTGATGCTAATCCTAGCTTAAGCTCACAGGAGCAGGCAGAGACCTCCTCATTAAATCAATCATCAAGTTTGACAAATATGCCTAGGCCAAGCTTGTCTGCAAAAGGATCTGGTCCAGTTGTTGTATTGGCACGCCCCATAAATAAACTTGAAGGGGGTTTGAGGAAAAAATTGCAGTCATCCCTTGAGTCACAAGTTCGTTTATTAATTAAGAGAGGTCGAATACTTTCAAGCTCCGAAACGGGTCAATCTGGGTCGAAAAGTGGGGGTACTTCAAGTTCAGCACCTTTGTTTTTGCTTGATTCATCAAGGGCCGTTGGACTCGTGGATTTAGCCTCAAACCAGGGAGGCAAATCTATTGAATTTGCTACAGGTCTTGTGGAAGATGTTCTAGATGGTAAGGTAACTCCGGATTCTCTTTTGCTTGAAAGCAATAGCCAGAATGCTAACAAGGATGATATAATTTCTGTGAAAGAGTTCATTTTTCGACAGTCTGATATTCTGAGAGGAAGAGGGAGTATGGTTTCTAGCACCAACAGTGGTTCAGCTGCTGGTGTTGGCATGGTGGCTGTAGCTGCTGCAGCTGCTGCAGCTTCTGCAGCTTCTGTAAAGACTTTTACTTCTCCTGAACTCCCAAGTTTTGAGACATGGTTGTCTTCAAGTCGGCTGATTTTCCGTGGAATTCTTTCTGCAAAACGCGGTGCTATTGATGAAGCTGAATTTAGCAAAAGAAAACCTCCTCAAAGAAATGGTATTTTGGCACCTGTTGAAGGAACTACTTCAAAGGCAACAGATCATATCCAATTAGCGGTGTCATTTTTGGAGAGTGGTCAAGGGCTGAATTCCAAATTTTCCACTTTGTGGTGTGAAAAAGCACTTCCAATTGCCAAGGACATTTATTTGAATGAGTTGCCTCCATCTTATCCAACTTCACAGCATGAGGCTCATCTGGAGAGGGCTCTGTTTGCATTTAGATCTATGGTCAAAGGACCAGCTGTGCTACTTTACCTGAAAAAACTGGAGGATGAATGTTTATCAATCTGGAGTTCTGGTAGGCAATTATGTGATGCAGTGAGTCTGACAGGAAAACCGTGTATGCACAAAAGACATAACCTTGAAACTGATGGTTTGCTTTCAAGCAATGAGATGAAGTCACATTCTAGTGGATATGTCTTCCTTCATGCATGTGCCTGTGGTCGTTCAAGACGTATGCGAGAAGATCCCTTTGATTTTGAAACAGCAAATGCTACTTTCAATTATTTTGCGGAATGTGACAAGCTTCTTCCTTCACTAGAGTTACCTCAGGGCAGTGTTAAAGGACTTACAAAGTATTTGTCATGGAATTTGATACGAATTGGGGGTGCAAGGTATTATAGTCCTGCAAATGGTCTGCTACAAAGTGGCTTCTGCACAAGTCAGAAGTTTCTTTTGAAATGGACCATTTCTATTGGGAAACAGAGAAGTACTCATTTACCATTCAGTGATGGGCAGCCACTTCCTGGAAATCAATTAAGTTGCAGCAGCAAGGATGATTCTATTGAAGGTACAAACATGAAGAAAACTGTTGATGCTCCATTTCACCCAGGAGATGTGCAGACTGTAATTCAAATACAAAAGAGACACTCTTCAAATGACATTAAATCTGACGATAAAACTTTTAGAGGAATTTCCAACTCAACAATGAAAAAACCTTTTTCTGAGGTTGTTGCTGGATCAGCAGGAGCAAATTCAGGGTTCCCTCCACTTCAATTGAGGAAACAACCTTTGCCTGGTACTGACAAGGTTACTAAGAATCATAATATAAAAGACCTGGGCTTGGAGAAGGTCAAGGAAATTGCCAATAACCAAGAATTGCAAAAGGTTCAAGGTATATTTGCTATTGATGGGACATCCAATCAAAATTATACTAATATTGACAGCAGTTCAGATGGTGATCCATTTTTACAGATAGGTAGCAATGTAGTTCCAATGAATACGAATGCTAAAGGTGTATTAAAAGGATTTACTTCTCCAAAGCAGGTCACTATGTATATAGGATTTGAGCATGAGTGTCCTCATGGTCACCGATTCATATTAAGACCTGATCATCTCAATGATCTTGGTTCCCCTTATACAGTGCCTGAGGAATCCAATGTGCTATTATCTACAGACAACTCAGAACAAAAAGCAGGAGATCATTCTAAGTATGGGAAGAATAGTGGCCACACCAAAGCTCGCAGGCAGTCAAATGGAGTTATTAATATGGCTCTTCGCAAAGCGAGAAACCTGGATGAGTCAAAAGCAAGAGATGCCATTACAGATTTGGATGTAGATAGGCCACTTCAAACCTCCTCTTCATCAAAGGAACAAAAAAATGATGCTAAACTTGTTTCAGTAAGAGATCTTGAAGCTAGTCTTGAATCTCTTTGTCTTGATGATGGTGGATGTGCTTTCAACTTGCTGAATCAAAGTCTACCAATTTACATGAATTGCCCACACTGCCGGGACTTAAAGAGGAAGAAAGATACAAAGACTATTAAATTTGCTGGCACAATTTCTCAGCTGCAGCGAATCTTTTTGGTATGGAAAGGAAATTTGACCTTAATTGAATTTATTTGTCTTTTTTAAAGCATATTTATCTGGTACATGATTTTGTTATTTTCTGCTGGATTTTTTTTAGGTATAAATGTTCCACTGGATAAATGATTTTGTGCCAATAACAAACGTGATTTCATTTTTATTTCTATACTTCACTGCTTTCTCAAAAGTTTTTACTGAACTGATATTTTTTTATTAATGATATTACAATTGAACCACACAGAAAATTCTGCCCTAACAAACCCCCCCCCCCCCAAAAAAAAGAGCACCCCCTTTCAGCTGGGAAGAAATGGGTTAGTTAACGTACTGGTTCTTGCAGAAACATTTCAGAGTTAATGGCAGCATAGCTGAATGTATAATAGTAATTTTAATCATGGGTGCAGGTCATTCTGACTGAAATTCGTAATCATGAAATCTACCCAAGTGTCTAAGGATATTTGTTTAGCGTTTGGATTTAGTGTCTTAACCTGTCATGTAGCTTTCTCTGTAAGCAACAGGTGTTTGGGTGCATTCCATACACATCTTAGTGCACTCCTTTATATGTTATATTGGTGGCTCACATATTTATAACATAAAGAAAGAAAATCTGCGTCCTTTTCTATTTGCAGTTTTGGTCATCACTGAACCTGGTCCAGAATGCAAATGAATGAGCCTTTTTTTTCATCTTTTCCAAGTTGCCATTATATTGTTTTAAATTTGTGTTTCCACATGTAGGTTACACCTTCATTTCCAGTCACTTTAGCAGCATGTCCTGTTGTACAATTTGAGGTATGTGCCAGCTTCTAATAATATACATCTCTTGTCATAAAATGTTTTGAGGACACATTAACTCTGTTTCTTTTTCTTGGGCATGAGAAGAATACTGAACCTATACACAGAATTCCTGGCATGTGATGTAGTTTCATTGTAGTCTTGCAATAGGATTGATTTCCTCCTGTATTCTCTGCCTCTCCATCTGTTTCAGTGGAAGCTTTGAAATAGTAATTTTGTTCTATACTCTTTGTTTCACAATGGGGATTCCTTTTGCTGTGTTTTCCTCTTGCTACCTCTAAGAAGCAAAATGGCGAACAGGTGGAAGTTCTGTGAAGGACTATTCTGTTCCCAGTTCTTATTTTTGGAAACAGTTTTCTTTCACTGCTTTTTAAATTAGTTCCATGTAAATAACATTAGAGATGCAAGCTGCATTCAAGATTATAGGGATCAATGAAAAACATTTATGTCTAACTGTTTTAAATAAGAAGAATTGGAAGATGGCACTATGAAAATTTAAAATTTTTTTCCTTTATGTATTCTCTTTTGGAGCACGTAGACACCCCGTCTTCTGCGACTATTGGATGGACTTCTTAGAGAATATGTGGTATGAAAATGTATACCTTTTAATAAACTATTGCTTACACAAAAAAAGAAAGAAAAAGATTTTTTTTTTTATTAATGCAAAATAATCAGAAACTGATTGTTTGATTCAACTGTTTCATCAAGTTTGTTACGGTTAATTCTTTTCCCTCTCTTTGAATAGGATAACTGACACGGTTTCTGATCCTCTAACCCTTTTGTTGTATCACTCTCCATGGCACTCTACATGATCATGCCATGTGTTTAAATTCATAAATGAATAGAGCATGTGCTGGGATGCATGGCATGAATTTTATTTTGAATGGGATATAGAAGCGTATAGTGCATAAAAGATCTCGAATATAGTTAGATCTGTTTTACTACCTATGCCTGCAAAATGGAGATGTTTAATTTGTGATAGTGAAGTAACAAAGATTAAAGGGTTATTCTGTAATTATTGATGCAAATGAATCATAAGCCTTACTCAATGTACTTCCTTTTTTTAATTTTGTTGTGATAATTAAGTTTTGACAACAATTACGTGCCACTTTTTGGTTGATGCATATATGCCTTTGCCCATATTTTTCTAGATCAATATATCCTGACAGAAATACCAAGGAATCAAAATCTGCCAAATGGTTACAAATTGCTTGTGGTAAAAAAGCTGGATAACTATATAAATATATACATATATATATATATATATAAATATATATTATATTATATTATATTGTGGTTGCCATCCTTATGGCCATTGAGGTTTCATGACTTTTAGAAACCTCGACATCCTGTGTCTTTTACACTTGATATGAGTATACACGTATGGACTTTAAAGCATTTTCTGCTATACTTCTTGATTCTAGCTCAGTTGGTCCTGTTCTCTGGTGTGCCGTCACATGATATTTTGCTCTTATTAATGATTGAGTTGTTAACTCACAGGAGTCATGCTTACCTCCAGCAATTCCAGATCGGAAAGAGAAGCTGCAGTTTAGCTTCGGCTGCCGGGTTATTTTGCCTCCAGATAGTTTCCTATCACTTAGGCTTCCTTTCGTCTATGGTGTAGAATTGGAGGATGGAAATCTACATCCTCTTACACCTTTTGAACATCAGCCAGAATTAACCGCTTGGATTACCAAAGGTACCACATTGCAAGTTATGTCCAAAGGAAGCAATTGTGAGGAACGCTAAGGATGAATGTCATGGTTGCCTATCATCTGGTAAGTATTTATACATTTAAGCAGGATTTAGGAGAGACTAGCTTAAATTGATTTACCTTTTCTCAGCATACTTGTAAAATGTATCCCCCCCCGAAAAAGGGTTTTAAAGGTAGCTTTTAGATTTCTACTCTACTAGCGTAACTGCCCAGTTTTTGCTTCTGGAATTTTTGTATAGGTCCTTGCTGAATGCAATTTATTTGTTTAGGTTTTATTGGTGCACTTTTAGAGAGTATAGAATCCAACATAATTTCTTCTGTGATGGGTGTCCTTGATCCAACTTAGTTTCTTCTGTGATGGGATTGCTTGCTTATTTGTTCTCATGTGTTTATTACATGGCAAAAATGAAACAAACAAAAGATGATGAAATACATTCTCTCTTTTGGTGAGTAGTTTGTATTTGTTTTAGCACTCCTAGTTTACTAAAATACCCTAATCATTGGAGAAGTGCTTGTTTCTCGTGCTTTTCGTCTTCAGTTAATGATTCTGCAAGTCATCAGAAGTGGTGAGAATAAATCTGTAATGAAAACATTGGCTTGGTGCATAATGTTAGGTCATTAGATTCATTGGGACCAGAAACTGTTAAATTATCTTGCGGTTGGAGGGGGTGGTTGTTTTCTGTGAATGCTCCTGAAGTGCTGTATTCCATCTCTCTCCTCCTGTGTGTAATGGGCAACATGCATGTATACAAACATAATTTGGTGGATGGCCAATTTGTCATTTGAAGAGCCAGAGATGGTCGGAAGGTAATGGTGGCTGGGAAGGTGTGGAAGAAGTATGGTTAAGAAACTCGGCTCCAATTTGATTTGTTCCCTCCCTAGTATTTTACTTATTCTAGAGCATTGGAAACGGCAAACTCTGGTTATTGTTCAACCATGTTTGCAAACACTATAAGAGATACTTCTAGTAGAAGTTTGAAAGTGTTTTGGTTGGAAGAACTGTTTACAGTTTTCAAGTTTCTAGCATGTTTAATTGATTGGCATTGCTGTTTTGCAGGCAGCATACGTTGTAGTTGTTACTGTATTTGGACTTTTAAATTTTTGGTTTGCTTGGCTTAGGTAGTTTCTTTTTCTACTTGGTGTTTTCAGAAAACATAAGTTGCAGGATTAGTTGTCCTGCAGATTCAGAAGAAATCAAAACAAGAAAGAGAAACGCAAACCTCTAGTTGATTTTTGGATGAAGCTGAAAGAAAGACAACAAGTTGCTGGAGTTTTTAGATTTTTACCGTTTCCTTTTGCCATAAATAATCCACACAAATATAGAACTCTCTAATCATGCATCATCACCCTACATCTTAAGTGTCTATACAGGATTATCTCAGGGTTATTTAAGTCTATTGATTATTGCTTTGAAGAAACAAATGCCTGTGGATTATTTTGACACTGTTTGGCTTCTGGTGTGATTCGGCATGTATGCCTCTTTCTTTCATGTTGCATTGCCATGTTACTATGCTTCAAGGGCTATCTTGTACTTTTTTACGTCAAGGACGGAATGTTTTCCTTAGCTTATTCCCTCCAAATCATATTGTGCTGTATTTTCATTACTTATCATGTTCAACATCTAGTTTTTTTTTTTTTGTTCTCTGAAAAATCAATAATGTTTGTTCTGTGAATTATCAATGATATGTTACCATCTAACTAAATATTTGACTCTTGTGAAGACCAATTGTTTGAAGGCTCAACTTTTCGCTGCACTTGGGAATTGCTATATGCAGCAAGAGGAAAGTCTGAGAAGTGCATCATTACCAGGTAGCACTACTTTGTTAACTCTTGCACGCCGCTTTGCAGAATAGTTGCATTGACCATACGTATATAATCATTTTCAGATTTTGCTCTCTTGATTTTTTAATGGGATTATAAGATGGATGAAAGTACAATCTATTGGTAAGGATTCTATCCACTTGTATTGGCAACTTTTTCTTGATCCTTATAAAGGTTGATAGTGACTGCCATTACATTAGTTATCCACATTGATAGGTCGTGAAAAATGGTAAATTCCTATGCTTTATTCGCTAGACTGTTTGGTGACAAAAAGAGTTAGGCTGATACTAATTTATAGATTGCTGGGATTGTTTGTTATTTGGACGCGATAGGTTGAGGATCGACTTACCTGATTGCATATGCTTTTGATGTTTGTATTAGTTAGGTCATGAAGTTTCAAGCTTAAATCAGGCGTGATATTCACCCGGAATGGCCTGCTGCCTCATCAGTCAGCTTCCCATTCCAAACGAGGTACAAATCATGATCTGTTGAGAAAGGTTTCCCGGACTAGGTTTCGTCAAACGTGATTTTACCCATTTGGATGTATAAAAATGACAGGATCAATTTGTATTTTGTTATGTATGGGAGATTTCTTCTCTGTAACCTTGTGGGCCTGCAAATCCAGACATTTTCAGAAGAAAGCAATGGCTGTTTTGTACTGCAGCCTGGGAGAAATGTAAATTTGCACGAAGATTATCAGAACACTTTGATGAATTGTGTCTTGTACCATTAAGGAAAGGTTTCATTGTCATTGTTGTCACGTCTTGATCTATAACTAGCCGATGCTACTCATCACAGCTCTATGAATCAAAGCTGGTATCTGAATAGAAGCGGTCATGAGAATCGAGGACTTGAACTACACTATAATTATTTAACACCCCCACCTCCCCCCACGCCCCAAAAAATAAAGAACTACATTATAATTAGTAAAAAAGAATGGTTAAACAATGAAAATTAATCTATATGAATATTGGGGATTTGAAAGAATGAATTACAGCATCATGGCGAAACAAATGTCTGGCCTCTCACTTGAAGCGTGCAAGGTCTAGAGTCCTATGGTTTCTGTTTCTTGATTGTTGAGCTTTAAAGCATTCATGTGCTCATGTTCGCACAATCTCAAGTAATTTGCGGTTGGGGGTGACCATTGAGCATTGAAATCACGTTCTTCTTAAATAGAATTGATTACATTTGAAGTTTCATGTGGCTGTTTAGCCACCAAATCACTTGTAATCCCTCCATTGACCAGCGAGATATACAGGAGAGAATCAAGTCAATGCCCACCAACCATTCGACGAAATGCTCCAGCAGCAAATGAGCTCTTGCGAACGTAGAATGTATAGTTTGAGCAATAGGAAGTGGGGAAAGCCAAGCTGGTGTGGTGTCCAGGAGCCACGGAAACATTCACATGATCCCTCGCCTTTTTCTGAGCGCGGAGGGCCAATTCCAAAGCTTTTGCTTACCAGTTTTCTGCAGCTCGAACTCATCTAAAGATCTAACGCAAACCCTAATTCTTCATATTCATTCTTGAAACTAGCATGACACAGTACACATATTTTGAAACCACACAAAATCATGAGGAAAGAAAATGGTGGGGATTGAGATAAGTTTTGTCTTCTTTAATCACCTCAATCAATTCTTCACTTGAATAGTTGAACGTACAAATCTTTTCTTTGATGCCTCGAGTTTCTTTCTGTAATGGAAATAGGGTTCTCACGTTCAACTATATAATTATTGTACTAACAAATTTTTTTTAAAAAATTATGCTAAATTTCTCTCCACAGAATTAAGTTCTAGAACTTATGTTGATCAAAAAATGTCAACGGGAATGACACATGATTGCCTTTTATCGAGGCGAAATTATAATTTTAAACGAAAAGATACATTATTATTACTCCATTATTTTAATAATTGAATAACAAAATTCTTTCAAAATGTAGTTAGAAGCCAAAAGTTCAGCAGATACAAATATATAAAGAGTGCCAGGATTTCTAGCTCTATATATGTTAACTCAAAATCCCTTCCAATGTCAGTTGGATGAAGTAATTTCAACAACTTGTTACTCTCTAATTCATATTATTTGACATTTTAATCATCTACATGCAAATTAAAAATATTGAAACTAACTTTTAAAGACATAAGTCGAGTAACTAAGGCAAGATAGCGTAAGATTTTAAGGAGGCTATATCTTAGATTCGAATCTTCTCGTGAGAGACGTTGTAGGAGGATTCTTCTGTTTGGCCACGATCGATTAGTAACAACTGGTATAGACGTTCGGTCTTACACATTTTGAAGAATATTGAAACTAATAAGTACTTTTTAATTATACTTTCAAATTTACTCATAATAAATATAAAGGTCATTAATTATTTACAATTTTTTTATTCATTGTATAGAAATACTATTTAGAGATGGCAATTCTCCGGAATAAAGTGGGGGCTCGACCCGACGAGGCCAGGGATTCCCCGATTTAAATAGGGACGGGCTTTATTTCTCGGCCCATCAGACGGGGCCGGACCGATGACGGGGACCGCTTGATCCCCGACCCGCCCGTTCCCGAACAGCCCGTATAGTATGTAATTATATATCTAGATATAATTATATATCTAATATTTGTATAAATATTAATATTGTAATATATAATGTATACTATATATAGTATATAATATATATATATATATATATAATAATAATTAGTAATTAAGTAGATAAGTAGATTAGTATAACGTATGCTATATTTTTGTTGTAACAGTGTAATAGAAAATTTATACGAAAAAAAGACTTTCATTTCTAGTCTCTTATTTCTTTTTAATTTAAAAACAAAAAAAATATCTCTTGTTCTTTTTCACACGAGTTTTCAATTTATTAGAAGGAAAATAGGAGAGAAAACTAATAAAGAAGATACTAAAGAAAATAAAAAATAAAGTAGTAAAATACTTTAATTTAGTATACATAGAAATTAGAAGCTCTATAAATATCTTTATTTTTTTTAATCTCCCGAAAAAGATCTAATAATAATATTATTTAATAGACACAAGGCAAGTTAATCGGTTGTGAGTGAAAGAGGAGATTGATAGTTTCTTAAACAGGTATTTCAAAAGATATTCATATATCTGATTGATTAATAAGTAATAAAAAGACAATTCGTGATTCAGATACGTAGTAAGAAGGGATAATGATCAAATTCAAATCATGGATTTATCTAAGATCATAAGTAAGTAAATATTAAAAACACTTATATTTTTAAATGTAATATATATATAATATTTTTATATATGTTATATTATATATATTGTGTATCAACATATATAATATATATGTGTGTGTATATATATATATATATATATATATATGTATATATATATATATGTATGTATGTACTCACAATATATGAGTACATATAATTAGTATGTAAAAAATAATATACATATATAATAAGTATGTGTGTATAAAATAATTGATTTTAAAGCATTTATATTTATGATAATAAGTGTGTGTATTTTATTTATTCTTATTTTTCTAATATTCTAAATATTATATTTTTAAAAAATTTTAAATAATTTGACTTAGAGTACTTTAGACAAGTTTATTCATAAAAATTATTATTCTTTAAATTTTTTTTATTATTGTATATATATATTTGAAAAGACATTAATGAAATAGTTCAAATAAAAAAAAAAGAGAAATTGAGAATTGCATTATAAAATGACGTGAATATAAGTTTGTCTCTCAAAACACTAAAAGTCTTGAAATGTATGAGTAAAAAATACTTGGTTTATAAACCTGTATCTAGGTGGATAGTTTATTCATTTCCTCCTACCTTAAATAATCACAATATTTTTTGTAAATTATAAATTAAATACTGAAATATTAAGATTTATAACGTACTAATTTAGTAATGTTTTTTTTTTTTTTGCCAAATTGAGAGTTTAAATTGATATTACATAGTTATGTAGCATTTCATTTGTTTGAGGGTCATATTAATCTCTCTTATAATTGACTTCTTTGCTAAATTTCATTACATATAGAGTTAATTAATTGATTTGTACACATCTCTCATTTTTAGACCTTATTTGCTTTGATTTAAAAAAAATTAAACACAACAATTAATTAATTAATAATAAACTAAATTGTGAATGTTTAGAGTAATTATTTGTTTTATTATAAATTTTAAATTTAAATATAAACATAATCTAAATGTTCTTTTTTTCTTAATTTTTTTTGAAGGATATGATCTAAGATTTAAACTATTTTGTTTTGCAAATCACTAGGTAAATATGAATAGAAATAATTAATTATCCTTATCTTGTAAATATTACAAAAAAATAAAACGGAACTACAATATAAATATATTTTAATATAATATATTTATTAATTTAACAATAAAAATATTATTAAAATATGAATAAAAAATAAAAATTAATAATATAATAATATAACTTATATTTTATTTATATTAACTTAAAATAAAAATAAATAAAAAACAAAACTTTATATAAATTAATCGTATATTAATTCAAATAATTAAAAAAATTCTTTTAAAATATAAAACAACATAAAATAATCTACCCATTATTCAACCCTACCCAATACCTTCCTCTTCTGTTATTCCCACTCCACCGCCGCCTTCTTCCAGTCTTCCTTATTCTCTTCTGTTGGACTCTTACCACGCCGCCGCCGCCCTCAAGCTCTGAGCCCAGACTTGGCTGATCTCGGTCGGCTTCTCTGTTGTGGCTTGCGCCTCCTCCAGTCCTCCATCTCAGGTTCTCCATCTCTACTGTGCCTTCTCTGTTATGTGTTTGCTTACTGTGTCTAAGCTGCATCTCTGCTGCGCCTTCTCTGTTTTCTGTTCTGGATGTCTCCATTAACTGCATTTTCTGGATGTTATGCTGTGTCTAAGCTGCTCTTGGCCGCTGGTCCCAAATTAGTGTGTTTGTTTTCTGTGCTGCCTTCAAGAAAACAGGTGTTTTTATGGTCTTTTTCAGGTTGGATTTGTGAAGTAAAAGAAAATTGTGGTGATAGTAGCGCATTATGGTCTTTTTTTTAACACTAGGAATGTGTACTAACTGCTAGGATGTGGTGTAGAAATGCTGATTGAGCATTACTCTTGCGTACTATAATTGATGTATGGTGTAATTTTGTTCCTGTTAATTCTTCTTACGTACTGCATTTGGGTTCTTTTCCCTTTTATTGCTATGTTTAAGCTATCAACTCTGAAATTTTGAGATTTAACCTCATAAGAACACCTTCAAGATTCAAGAACAATGCTGCTACACAATCATACCTGCTGTTTTTTTTTTTTTTTGGGTTGGTCAAGATGAAAGTGATACTCAAGCCATATTGTAAAGTCCCCATAGCACATTTATGAGAGATCAATAGGCACTTCTTATCTCCCTCGAGATTTGGCCAATTACTGGTGGGGCTTCATTAATCATGTAAATATAGTATACCTCCGAGAATTTTGACACCTTTGACACTTTTATTTTAGTACAATTATTTGTGATTTATGCATTTCCCCATTCCAATTTCCAAAGTTTGGCTCAACTGGTGAAGCTCCGGAGTATGTAAATGCATTCAAGCATTTCGTACAAGGCAATCTTTTCTTTGGTCCTCCCTATTATGGTCTTTTTTTTTTTTAAACTTGTTTAATTATCTAATGGGTTATGCATCATTTTCAGCTACAAAGGTGTTAAAGATGTTGGAACTGATGCATGAATTTACATACTAATTGGTGCTCTCATTTGACTTCTGATGACACTGTTGATGGTATTACTTGCATCAGCACCTTCAAAGTGTTTGCATTGTTGGCATATTTCTTTCATATCTTGTTGGCATATTTCTTTCATATCTGTTTTGGTATAGTTAATTTCCAAGAACCTTTTTAGCTTACAGGTGAGGGCTTGCAACTGTATGATAAAAAAAACTTACGCTAAGAACAAAACTTGGTCATACAACCCCATACCTGGAAAATTTGCATTAATGTGCTGCTTTTTTTCTTTCAATGAAGGCAAGCGTAAGTACTGCTGGGTGATATCTTGCTTACGCAAAGAGTTTTTTTGTTTTCTTTGTAATGTCTTTCTTGGACTGTAGTATAATACATGACCTCAGCATATACATCCCTACTTATAATAATTAACATATAGGAGCACTCCATAGTGTTAAAAAAAATACCATTCATCACAAACTAAATAAAACTGAATTATTGTGTTTGGTTTGATTAAATTTGGTTTCGATTTGAATAGTTCTCAAGCTGTAAAATTAATTTGGTTTGAATTTTTTTAAATAAAAAAAATAAATTCTTATAAAATATTATAAATACATATATATATATATATATTCATTTATATATTATTGCTTTTATAGGTTCTTCTTTGAATGCTATAGAGTTTGGCTCTATTTTAGAAGACGTGGATGCCGATGATGAGAGTGGGGTAATTTTTTTAAAACTTATTATCATTTATATATATATATATATATATATATTTTTGTATTATTTGCTTTATTAATATTTTGAATAATGTACATATATTTAAAAAATTACTAACAATATTTCTTTTATAGGTGAGTGGAACTACCGAGGTTGGACTTGAATGAAGTTTGGATTTGGCAACTTCAACTTTTCTTGACTTATATTACATTGTATGCTTAAGTGAGTATATTCTTTACATTGTATTGTATGTTGAACTTGGTTATTTCATGCGTCATTTGCTTATTTACGTTTTTAATATCTTGGACTCTTGGGTTGTATTTCCAATTTGTTGTCTTGGTTTATGTTTTCATTTTGTGGATTGATGTGTGTTGGGACAATTGGACTTGTAGCAGTTGAATCCCCTCTTGTGAAAATAATATGTCTTTGTCTTTTATTTCTATGAGGTTAGGAATTGTTTATTTACAGGCATTATTAAATTTGGCTTGAGATGTGTTTTATTTAGGAAATATGGTGTTTAGAATTCTTAAATTTGTTGTTGGGCTGTTGGCCGGGCCCCCGCTTCCCCACCGGGCCGGGACAAGGGATTATTTTGTCTCCGGTGGGCCGGGGTGGGGATCGGCGGGGATCCCCGCCCCTCCCCATGTCGGGGACGGGGAACTGGGGCTACATGGGGGCGGGGCCGGGATTTCTAATCCCCAGCCCGCCCCCGCCCCATTGCCATCCCTAATTGGGATATGCCGGAAGCCCAAAACCCTGGCTCTGATCAACTGCATAACTTCTTACTGTAATTATTTTCCTCTTCAATTTTTCTTGAATTTGTATGAAATTCTAATCCCTTTCGCTCAGATTCGCATAGAAATCACAATGAAGAAACTGGACTCCGGTGTCGCATCCTCAAGCAAAATCAAAATTGAGGAAAGCGAGGACGACAATATTTCTTCCTCCGAGGATGTAAGTATACGGATGTATTTCTATGCCTGTGCCAATTCTATGCATTTGTTTATTTATGTAAAAAGTTTCTGAAATTGCTAAGATATTGTTGAACTGAAGGAGAGGGAAATAGAGAGGGAATTGGCAGAAGTAACGTTTGGAGAGCTGCAGAGAGCAAGGTCTGATGGGTCAGAGATGGTATACAGGAAATTAACTTCTGAGAAGGGTGGTGGTCGGGCCAATAAGAATAGGTTTGGCTTTTCTTATGATTCTTTCTTGAATTTTGTTCATTTAATTTGGAATCTTGGTTGTGTTTTTTTATTGGAAAAATTTATTGGCTTTTGGTTTTGAACTTTCTGTGAAGACCAGTGGAGATGAGTAGCAAGAAACCTGTTAGTAGATTTCGAGAAGTCATACAAGTTCCTAAAAAGGTCAGGATCAATGCTGGGCACTTACATTTACTTGCTTTGAGAAATTTGTTTAGTTCAGATTCTGTATTCAATTTTCTTTTAGGTGGTGCCCAAGTGTAGTAGCAAATAACCAACGTGCTTGAATATTTTTTATTTACGAATGGGATTGTGCTAAAATGGTTCTTGCTAAGTTCTTGTTTGTGGCATAGTACAATATGATGGCTTCCAGTGTTATCATTCTATTTCATGTTTTGAAAGGGGGTTTTTTGTTTGTAATTTCTGATGTGGTGGTAAGGACAACAGAAGAATGCTCTGCATATTCTTCAACTTCTTCCGTTTGCACTGTGGTATCTTCTTGCCTTTGAACTTGAACAAGCCTAAAAGGTGAAGGCTAGCTGTTAGTTTGAGAAAAATTGCCTGTAATCTGTGAATAATGAAGTAGGTGTCACACTGATAAGGACTTATGGAGGGAAAGTATGCAGATTTTTACTAATGATACTTCTTCCAGTGCTTACCACTACTGACCAACTCTCCTTATTTATTGGATAGTTGCATTTATTTGGAAGTCTTGTTTTTCTTATTCAGTTCACTAAGATTGTTTTCTTCAAGTTGTTGAAAATTTGAGTTTTGAAGGCAGTTTAAGCATGATTTAAGAAGAAACCACGAATGATATTTCTTTCTATTAGTAAACTCTAGATAGAAGTGTCTTGTTACTTTTACATGGATATTGTTACAGTGTTTATATTGGGTGCTGTTAGGCTTACAATTTGCATCAGCAATTTGCCTTTCTGATCTGACAACAAGTGTTGTATAAGTTCTTACATATTTCTTTTGTTACTCTTTTCTGATCAGGTAGTGCGCGATCCTCGATTTGAAACATTATGTGGAAAACTTGATGTCGAAGGGTAAGCCTCTATGTGTCTCTTGCCTTGGTGTTGTATGCCTGGGAATAAAATGTTGAGGTTTACAATTGGTAGTGGAAGATACCAATCATCGGCAGTAATTGTGGATTTTTTGAAGGAGAAATTATTCGATATTTTTGGCCGCCTTCCCACCCCCCCCTTTTCTTTTTCTTTCTTTCCTTTTTCAAACTGTTGTTGAAAGTTGTGGATTTTGTAGGTTCAAGAAAAGATATAACTTTCTGTACGAGAAGGAACTTCCTGCTGAAAAACAGGTAACTTTCAGTTACTTAGAAACATTGACTCTCCTTTTCCCCTGTTTGGACCTATTTAAGTTGATGGTTGCCGTTGGCATTCTCAGGAACTAAAGAGATGGCTGAAGAGATCAAATGATCCAGAAGTTGTAAATGAACTTAAGACTCGCATAGCATGGATAGTAAGTGAAAAAATCAAATACAGCATAGTTTCATGCCTGGATATGGTTCTTTGTTTTGGAGTCTCTTGTATTTTTGTTTTTTGTCCTTTTTTTTTTTTCTCTCTCCCCACTATTTCTCTTGAAGTGGTTATGTTAGCTATTTTTACGAAAAAGTTGGAGATATCCTGATAATCTAGTCTTGATTTATGTCTAACTTTTCCAGGATAAACAATTAAGGTCTACTGCAACAAAGCGTACTGATAAAGAAATATTGGCAGAGCACAAGAAGAAAGAGAGAGAAGCTGCAAAGCAAGGGAAACGACCTTATTATCTAAGAAAATGTAAAACCTACTCTCTTTGTGATGCTACATTTAGTTATGGCTTCTCTTGAGTAACATTAAGGATCTGCTTGAAACATTTCAATGAAAGCCTTACAGTGTCCACTACAAGAGCAGCTCTGGATTATCACACATTTTACCATATTTATCATGTTGTGGTGTCATCAGGATAATAAGTTTTCAGGGTAAGAAATTTGGAAGCACTTAATCAGGTCTTAGATGGCTGTAAATGAGTTTTAGGAGAGAGGAAGGAAGAAAATGATGGGGGTTGGGTTGTTGTTCAGGGAGGGGGTTGAGGTGCGTATGAAGAAGAGAATGGAGTATACCCGATTGCCACAACATTCCCTTTCCCTTGAGAGGAGAGGGGGGAGTGGGGTGAGGTGCGTATGAAGAGAATGGAGTATACCTGATTGCCACAGCATTCCCTTTCCCTTGAGAGAGGAAGGGGGGGGGGGGGACAATTAGAAATTTCAGAAGATGTATGTTTTGAGTCATTGGTTGTGTTCCCATCAATCAAGAATCCCTATTATTTTTACTTATCGACTGCTTTATGGTTGTGTATTGCAGCGGAAATTCGGAAGCAAAAGCACATTGAGAAATATGAGGAACTGAAGGTACAGACTCTTTTGAGATGTTTAAGCCATTGCATAGTATTTAGTAATCATCAATTAGATTGTAAGCCTCTATCCAAATTTTTGTCTTTCAGGCAGCTGGGAAGCTTGAATCTTTTATCGAGAAAAAGAGAAGGAAGAATGCTGCAAAAGACCATAGATATATGCCATATCGCCGCCCCAGAGAAGCACATCAGTAATTCTACAATCTTTTGTGTACTTGGTGTTAGTGACGCGAGCATCGTATCTAGTTGATAAGTTGGGTTTTGTAGAATGGCTAATTATAATGGTGGGCAATTGTACTATTTCTGCAACTGCAACTGCAACTGCAATTATAGAGCAATTATTTTTTCGCTGTTTTGCCAACGATTTCATGCCTGAACTTGAAAATTGTCAGCTACTTAGTAGAAAGAATTCCACTGGGATACGTTATCAAATATTTCTAACCTATTGATATACCATGGCACTCAATGTGGTGCAATTACGATTGAATTGGAAGAAATTATAGTAGTTTGAAGGAATTGATTTATGCCTCTGAGTGACTACCTTGCCGTATGGGCTGTTAGAGTTGTATTCGAAAACAAACAAATATTATATTTTCAAATTCAATTTTGAACAAAATTAAACATTATTTGAGTTCATCTGGTTATTAATTAAGTTTGTGTTTGATTTCGTTTTATTATATTTGATAATGTTTGAATTCGTTGTGTGAGTTTTAAAAAGTCGAGTAATGTTAAAGTTTGTTCATTTTTTAATATAATAAAATATTTTATAAAATATAAATAATTATAATAAAATAGAATAATATATATTATAAAATAAAATAAAAATAAAAATATTTATAATAAAATTTAGTATTATATTATAATAAAGTAATTATAATAAAATAATATTTTATTATAATAAGGTAATAAAATAATAATAAAATATTATAATAAATATTTACAACAAGGTAATTATAAAATTCTTAAATCATTTCCATCATTTATTTGTTCGGTGTAAATATATTTATTCATGTCCTATATTTAACATACAATGGAAAATGACGATAGAAATTGCAAGGAGAAAAAGAAAACAACGTGGTGAAATTCTAAAAGCCAAGAGGAAAAAGGCTAATGAAATAGACATTCATTCAACAAGTGAAACCCTTTCGAACAGACATACAAGTGTATCAGCAAGTAAAATACTTTCTTCACGTCATACATACAGAACTTGGCTTAAATAGCGCAGGATTTGTGTTACCAAAGTCATAGGAGAATCTGACCGAATTTCATCTCATTAAAAAGGCTTAAACATTTGGCAAAAATTAACATGTATAATTTCAAAACTCCTTAACATGACATCTGGACATGCACTGAATGAAGCCAATATTGAAGTACAACTAATGAAGAAAGTGACAATATGCCCAAGACCTCAAACTGCAGTAGCAATGAAAACCCAGAAAATCTAGAATTTCATTCATTCTGCCCGTTCACATAAGTTAATACCATGCAGTCATAAATCAAGCTCTCACGCTATCCTAACCTTCAGGGACTTATTTTATACATATGCTGCAAAACCCAATCCTCATATCTTTGGGAAAAAAAGACAAAACTATCAATTCTTACATTTCATAGTTTGCTTCATAGTTTATGTGTTGAATACCGTTATTTTACATTCAATAAATGCCATTATACACAGCTTACGAAAATGCATAGACATGAAAGTGAGTGTGATTTAAAGTTCTCAGTTTGTTCAAGGAATTAGTTGTACAATGGTTGTAATAATTGTCATTTTTTAGACCTCAAATATACCTATTGTAATAAATAATTTGTCCTCATTTTATTGTTCATTATGTACACAATAGAATATGCAAGAAGAAGAAGAAAAGAACGCAAAAAAATACTCAATGCTAAGAGAAAAATAGCTCCAAACAGTAACAGAGCATCAAAGAAAAAAACAACAATACCCGTAACAGGTATCAATTTTCACATTTCATTTTTCTATTCATAGTTCATTTATTTAGTACTATTTTTTCACGATCGCTGCATTCTATTATTCACAGATTCTGAAGTGAACGATAGCTCTTACTATGGAAAACCTGAATATGAATGCCAATTTTGTCAAGCAGTATTTTGGGAGCGTGAAAAAATAAAAGAGCACTCAAAGAAAACGCATCCAAGATACAAACTGTGTTGTAGACAGGAAAATAAAATTACCACAAAGACGATTACCACTAGAACCACTCAATTCCCTACTTTGTCATAATGCACCTGAAGATTCCTTAACCTTCTTAGAAAACATCAGAGCATATAACTCAATGTTTTCAATGACATCTATGGGTGCAAAAGTTGATGACCACATCAATCAACGCTCAGGACCCTATATCCATTGGATAAATGGTGAAAATTATCATAGGATTGGTTCTTTGGTCCCAGAAATTGGAAAAGATGCACATTTTATCCAATTATATTTTCATGATACTGGAAATGAAGTGCAGAACAGAATTAAAGCAGTGAATCGAAAACAAGAAAATAGCAAATTGAATGAACAAACTATCCAACAACTGATTCATATGCTTGATGAACACAATCAATTGGTGAAAGTCTTCAGAATGGCTCGAGACAGGCACAAAAATGCTGAAATAAGTGAGTTCAAAATCAGATTGTTCTATAGTAGTAGTGTCAGCGGCAGGTAATACCAACCTCCAACAGCCTTAGAAATTGCAGGGATATAAATCATATCACAAAGGACAGAGACATAATTGTTGAAATGAGGTCAGGAATATTGCAAAAAATTAGTTACCGACATCCTTGCTTTATGGCTTTACAGTATCCATTGTTATATCCTTATGGTGAAGACGGATTTCATCCTCAGATACCATATGTTTGTTCCATGGAAGAACGACATGGTAAACGGAAATATGTCACAATGAGAGAATACTATGCATATATATTACAATATAGAAGAGCAGAAGGCAATACGTTATTGATGTCTGGGAGATTATTTCAACAGTTTATGGTTGATGCATATATAGGAATTGAGCAAGCATGACTGCAATGGATCACGGATCACCAAGGAAAGTTACGAACTGAGTTATATAGAGATGTATTTGATGCAGTTCAAAAGGGAGATACAAATTCCACAACAGTAGGACAGAGGACCATTTTACCTTCTTCTTTCACTGGAGGTCCTTGATACATTGCTCAAAACTATCAAGATGCTATGGCACTGTGCAGATTTTTTGGCAATCCAGATTTTTTTTATTACATTTACAGCAAATCCAAAATTGTCAGAAATTGAAGAAATGCTAGCAGAACTACCTCAGCAAAAACCAGAAAATCGACTAGATATTGAAGTCCGAGTTTTTAAAATGAAGCTTGATGAAATGATTGAAGATATTATCAACAACAAAATTTTTGGACAAGTTGATGCAGGTACATTTAAACGAATTTAGAAATACATATGCTATTTCCTCTACTACAAATCTCATGCACCTAACAAATCTCTTGGAGTGGTATACATAATTGAATTTCAGAAAAGAGGTCTACCACATGCACATATTATCATATGGCTTAATCAATGTTCAAAGCGACACACATCTGAAGAAATTGATGAAGTTATATCTGCAGAAATACCAGATCCAGATACAGATCCAATGGGATATGAAGTTGTAACTGAATTTATGATCCACGGACCATGCGGAGTTGGCTATGAGACATCACCATGCATGATAGAAGGTATACAAATAGTTATGTAGCAATATGCAATATACTATTTCCAAAATATTTCAACGACTACGTATCAATATGCAGTATCATTTCTATAGCAATTTAATAGTGATGAACATTATTTTAACTACATGATAGGCCAATGCTCAAAGCATTTCCCAAAGAAACTGCAGAATATGACAACAATAGATGAAAATGGATTTTGCAACTACCGACGAAGGGACATATCAATTTTTGTGAACAAAAGTGGTTTCAAACTTAACAATAGGTTTGTTGTTCCATACAATCGATATCTTTTGGTCAAGTACAAAAGCCACATCAATGTTGAAGCGTGTAATAAATCAAGGGCCATAAAATAATTGTTCAAGTATGTCAATAAAGGCCCTGATAGAACAACTGTGATCATGGAACAAGAAAAAGGTGGTTTGACACAAAAATCTACAGAAGGCAATGCAAATGGAAATGAAGTCAAAATGTACTTAGACTGTAGATACATTTCAGCATGTGAAGCATGTTGGAGGATCTATAAATTCGATATTCATTTTAGAATACCTGGTGTAGAAAGACTGGGATTCCACTTAGAGAATGAGCAAAGTATTATCTTTAGAGATAGCTGTTCTCTACCTACTATTGCAGACAGTGAAGATGCTAAACGAACAATGTTTACTGAATGGTTTGAAACAAATAAAAGAGATCCAGAAGCAAGGAAATATACATATTTTGAATTTCCCCAGCATTATACTTGGAAGAAACAACTGAAGATATGGACAAAGAGAAAGAAAGGTAGATGCATTGGACGTGTTACATTTGCACATCCGGCTTCAAGAAAGAGATATTACATGAGAATGTTGTTGAATCATGTTCATGGGCCTACATCATATGAAGAGATACGAAATTACAATGACACATCATATCCATCTTTTAAGGCAGCCTGCTATGCAAGAGGACTTTTACAATATGACAAATAATGGCATGAATGCATAAATGAGGCTACACAATAGGCAAGTGGACCTCAACTCCGAGAACTTTTTGTGATAATACTTTTATTCTGCAATGTTTCAGATGTGAAAAATTTCTGGGAAGTAAATTGGAAGTCCATTAGTGATGACATTGAACATCGATAAAGAAAACTATTACACTTCCCAAGTTTTAGTTTGTCAGCAGAACAAATCAAGAATTACACATTGAAGGAAATACAAGTTCTCCTCACAAAGCACGAAAGAATTTTGGAAGAAATTCAAGGCATGCCAATTCCAAATAAGGAAATCTTGAAGGATGTTGAGAACAGTTGCATTTATGAAGAAATGATGTATGACACAGAGATTTTGAGAACTGAGCATGAATCAATGTTAAAAAAGCTGAATGCAGAGCAAGTTAAGGCATATGATGCTATGCTAAATGCTGTGGAAAATAATGTTGGAAAATTTTTCTTCCTATATAGATATGGAGGAACTAGAAGAACGTTTATGTATAGAGCAATAATCAACAAATTGAGATCAGAATAAAAAATAGTACTTGTGGTAGCTTCATCAGGTAATTAGTTAAATGTTTATTTCCACTCCCTTTCAATTGTATATTTAACACATTCTAATGTCATGCTTAAAAATCTTAATACAGGCATTGCATCATCATTGCTACCTGGAGGAAGAACTGCATATAGCAGATTCAAAATACCAATAACAACTGATGATGAGACCACATGCTCAATCAAAGCTAATACGCAACTGGCTGAGTTAATTAAAAGAGCTGTTCTTATCATATGGGACGAGACGCCTATGAATTCCAAGTACATCTACAAGCTAACTAAATTGCATCATTTCTTACAGACCACATCAAAAAAAAAAAAAAAAAACCATGCTGCAAACTTGGAAAAAAAAACATTTATGTATAAAAAAAAGAAGAAAAACAACATTTTTCATATCAGCTAAAGAAGCACTTCAAATACAGGTATGTCTTTGAAACAGTTGATAGAACATTGAAAGATATCCTAAGAGGATCACAGACATTCAATGAAAATAAAGCTTTTGGAGGAAAAACTGTCCTCTTGGGTGGAGATTTTCGACAAATTCTCCCCGTAATTCCAAAAGGCGAACGAGCAGATATAGTCCACGCGTCATTAAACTACTCTTATCTTTGGAATGAGTGTGACGTTTTGACACACACCTAAAATATGAGACTACAGCAGTTTAATGAATGTAACATTGAACAAGCACAAAAGACACAAGCATTTGCTAATTGGCTATTGAAAATAGGAAATGCTCAGCAAGAGGCAAAGACAAGGGGAGATGACACCGAAGAAACTTGGATAAAAATCCCAACAGAATACATGATTGATGGTAATGAAAATCCAATAAAAGCAATTTTTGAAGCAACATACCCAGATTTTGAATATAAAAGAAGAGACGCCAATTATTTGACATGGAGGGCAATTCTTGTTTGTTGTGCCCTAAAGGTAATCACTTGTACATTGTATATAACATATTTTATTTTAATAAAAGGTATTATTTATCTTACAGATTCTTTTGTTTACTTTAAGTGATATAATTGTTCGATAAAGTCCCTAGTATAACATTGTGTTAAGGAAATCATGATGGAGATCATGATATGAGATTCCTACTACACTGGATGGTGTTAGTACTTAAATAGTCCATAGTCATAGTATTAATGAGACAGGACATTATTAATGCGTTATGACTAGCATGTGTTAGACTTCCTGATTCGATCAGGCGATGGTTCTCATAACCGTGAGTATTGAGATACTCAAAATTAACATATGGATGCTTGTTAATGGAACAAGTTCATTGGATGACCTAACTTTGAGATAATCACATGGATGATTATTTAGTACCAATGATATAATCTCAATATAGCAAACGTGCAAATTCCTGATTAATGGGTCGGGTTTAATTAAATTCTTTATTCCGATTGGGCAAACTCAAGCATAAAGAAATTTAGAGAAAAAGTTGGGGTAGCCCAAAAGGCTTTAAGATTAAAAACTGTTAATCACCTAATGATTCGGTAGTTACATACGATATAATTGATATTGGATACCTACCAATGAACTCAAGGGTGGCTTGTTGGGCAAACCCAAGGTTATTCTTGAGGAATTTGGATACCAATCCACTAGGAAAGCTTTCAACGGGCTTTCCCGAATCAGTAGTGGGGGCTATTGATTTGAGTAAAATAGTAGAGTAAAAATGCGTCTAATTAAAGTCCTAATTATTTGCATATCATGTGCATATACAAGTAGCTAATACTCTCTATCTTTACATCTAGGTCACTTGCATTATGTCAACAAACTTGAACTTACGTAGCATCTTGGAAACCAACAAGTTAACCGAATCAAACTATCTCAACTGGTATAGAAATTTGAGAATCGTTCTCAAATCAGAAAAGTTGCTCTACGTGCTAGATGTTCCTATTCCGCCACCACCAGCTCAAGATGCTCATGCTGATGAGCATACTGTCCACAGAAGGCACAAGAAGGATAGTGATACAACATCATGTATTATGCTGGCATCCATAACTCCCGAGTTGCAAAAACAGCACGAGCATATGGATGCTCAATCAATTATACTACATCTTCGAGAGCTGTTTGATGCCCAAGCTAGAACTGAGAGATACGAGATCTTGAAGCAACTATTTCGTTGTAAAATGGCAGAGGGTTCTTCTGTGGCCACTCATAGGCTGAAGATGTTGGGCTTAATTGAGAAACTTGGATCTCTCGGGTTTGCAATGGATCATAACTTAAGTGTTGACTTAATTTTACAATATTTGCCCAATAGTTTCTCACAATTTGTGATTAATTATCAGATGAACAAGATTGAATCCACCATTCTTGAGTTGGTCAATCTTCTCAAAACTGCGGAGTCCTCCATGAAGAAGGATTCCAATGCGGTTTTAATGGTAGAATCTTCCTCTTCTAAGAAGAAAGTTCAAAAGAAGAAGAAGAAGGCTCTCATGAAGCCCAAAGGTGGTGTGAACAAGAATGACGCAGCTACCAAGGGCCCATGCCATCATTGTGGGAAGATGGGCCACTGGAGGCGCAACTGCAAAGCCTACTTAGAGACCATTAAGGACAAGAAGCAGAAGGAGAATCTTACAAGCACTTCTACTTCTACTCCGGGTATGTTTATGATTGAGATAAATACTGCCTTTAGAAATGAGAAATGGGTATTAGATACCGGATGTGGATCTCATTTGTGCAATAATTTGCAGGGACTAAAGAGTAGTAGAAGGCTAGAGAAAGGCGATGTGGACCTACGTACTGCAAATAGGGCAAATGTTGCTGCACTTGTTGTGGGGACATACGAGCTAAACCTGCCTTCGCGATTAATTCTAAAACTGGAAAACTGTTATCATGTACCAGTTTTAATGAAAAATATTATCTCAATTGCGTGTTTAGACTTATGTGGATTTCATTTAATATTTAAGAATAAATGTTGTTCTTTTTCTTTAAATGATATTCACTATGGTTCATCAACTTTGGTTAATGGTTTATATGTTCTATAATTGGATAATCCAATTCTCAATATAAATAATAAGAAACCTAAAATAGATAACTCTAATACTTCTTACTTATGGCATTGTCGTTTGGGCCATGTAAACAAAAATCGTTTTACTAAGTTGCACAAGCTTGGTGACTTAGAGTCATTTGATTATGAATCATATGGCACATGCGAATTTTGTTTACTAGGCAAAATGACTAAAACTCATTTTCCAGGAAAAGGAGAACGGGTCAAGGAGTTATTAGAACTCATACATTCTGATGTATGTGGCCCAATGTAAATACAAGCAAGAGGAGGTTACAACTATTTCATAACCTTTATTGATGACTTCTCACGATATGAGTATGCGTATTTAATGAAATACAAATCTGAGGCCTTTGAAAGGTTCAAAGACTTCAAGAATGAAATAGAGAAACAATTTGGCAAAAGTATAAAGACTCTAAGATCTGATCGAGGAAGAGAATATTTGAGTCAAGAGTTTCTAAGTTATCTTAGAGATAATGTGATATTATCTCAATGGACTCCACCACATACACCTCAACATAACGGTGTATCTAAGAGAAGGAATTGAACCCTTCTAGACATGGTACGGACTATGATGGCTTCTGCAGACCTACCAAAATCGTTTTGGAGGTATGCACTAGAGACTTCTGTTTATATATTAAACAGAGTTCCGACAAAATTGGTTAATACTACCCCATATGAGATGTTCTTTGGTAAGAAACCAAAGTTATCTCACTTGCGAGTATAGGGTTGTCCTGCCTTTGTCAAAAGGCCACTGTCAGACAAACTTGATAGTAAGTCTGACAAGTATTTGTTTGTGGGATATCCGAAAGAATCTTTCGGATATTACTTCTACCTACCCTCTGAAAACAAATTGTTTGTTTCGAAACATGCCGTCTTCTTAGAGAAGGAGCACATGCTCAAAGGGGACAGTGGGAGTAAAATTGAACTTAGTGAAGTTCATGAAGATCAAACAAACGAGGATCAACCGTTTATTCCCATATCTATTGAGAGAATAGATAAACCTTCTAATACACAAGAACCTCGTAGATCTAGTAGGATACGTGTGGCACCTGAGAGATATAGATTTCTCATTAGTGACCACAATGACGTATTGCTCATAGATGAAGATGAGCCTATTACCTACAAGGATGTTCTGAACAGTTTAGAATCTGACTTTATGGCCTCAAGCCATTTGCCAGATTCGACTCATATCCTATACGGCGCAGCGGAAAATAAATTGAGATACCCTCTCAGGACTCTTCTATGTGTGGAAAACAAGACATAATGACAATAAAAGTAACAGTTTTTACCTTTGGGTGATCGTCCGAAGAACAAAAATTTCTTCTTCAAGTTGAGGCACGATCCAGCAATCCTCGTGATCAACCTCCACGTGAGTTGAACGTCTAACCACTATAATCATAGTGTGTGATTATCTCTAACAGTAATCCACACAGAGGAATACTCAAGCACCAAAATTTCTGTGCTAGAAGAAAAAGATGGTGGCTAGGGTTCTCTTGCAAGAAAAAACGAAAGAGAGAGAGAAGAGAGAAAATCTGTTATTTTTCGTGTGTATCACAGCTAAGGTTTCGTGTGTTATATCTACTATATATTACACAAAATTCCCTTCCCAAAACTGAGAATTCTAATCCAATTAGAATTCCCTAATTATAATTGAAAATATCAAGTTCTCACAATTACAATTTGGACCACAAATTTTAACTAATTATAATTTGTCCACAACAACTTCTCTTTCTCTCAATTAACCCCACTATGTTATCTTATTAGTGTTGTGCCCTAGAGGCAATTAATTATACATTGTATATGACACATTTTATTTTAATAAAAGGTATTATTTATCTTACAATTTCTTTTGTTTACTTTTAAGTAATATAACTGTTCGATAAAGTCCCTAGTACAACACTGTGTTAAGGAAATCATGATAGAGATCATAATATGGGATTCCTACTACACTGGATGGTGTTAGTACTTAAATAGTCCCTAGTCATAGTATTAATGAGACATGACATCATTAATGCGTTAAGACTAGCATGCGTTAGACTTCCTGATTTGATCAGACGGTAGTTCTCATAACCGTGAATATTGAGATACTCAAAGTTAACACATGGATGCTTGTTAATGGAACAAATTCATTGGATGACCTAACTTTGAGATAATCACATGGATAACTATTTAGTGCCAGTGATATAATTTCAATATAGCAAACGTGCAAGTATCTTTAGACTTGAGATCTCTAAGGTACTTTGTTTGCTGAGTTTTGTACTTTAATTCCAATCTCTGGAGCTCGATCGAGGGCCGCCTATGGAATGGATATTGGGTACATTGTGAGGTAAACGAAAGTAGTTGAGAGGGTCAATAAAGGATTCACCACTCACAATAGTAGGGGCGAATATCTCATAGCCACTTATAGGAATTACTACTCGGAAAGCCTTTGGCCAAGGCGATTGTGTATTGGAAAGAGTTCTAATTGATACACATCTAGAGTAGTAAGTTCCTTGTGCAAGTACTATTGTATTCGGGCCAGAATTAATTCTGGAGGGAGTTGACACTAATTCCGTACTCCAAACCGAATGAGATATTATATGGTGAAAGGAGTTAAGTACACTAAAGTTTGTTATTGAAGGGTTCATGTCAAGCCACTTGACTTCCTGGACTCTTGGGTGGTCATGATGTATTGTTAAATACTGCTCATGATCTGTGAATATGTGTTTATTAATTGATGAATTAATAAATCAATCCTGATTAGAATTAATAGGATTAATTCTAATTAATTATGGATTATTAATCTCAAAGACGTTTGGATTAATTTATGTTCGCTACTAATTGATTAGGAAACCTAATAGGTCACACACATTTTGTAACTCGGGAGTCATGGATGCCAGCTTAATACATGATGTTGTATCACTATCCTCCTTGTGCTTTCTATGGACAACATACTCATCAGTATGAGCATCTTGAGCTGGTGGTGGCGAAATAGGAGCATCTAGCACGTAGAGCAACTTTTCCGATTTGAGAACGATTCTTAAATTTCTATACTAGTCAAGATAGTTTGATTTGGTTAACTTGTTGGTTTCCAAGATGCTATGTAAGTTCAAGTTTGTTGACATGATGCAAGTGACCTAAATGTAAAGATAGAGAGCATTAGCTACTTGTATATACACATGATATGCAAATAATTATGACTTTAATTAAACGCGATTTTACTCTACTATTTTACTCAAACCAATGGCCCCCACTACTGATTCGGGAAAGCCCGTTGGAAGCTTTCCTAGTGGACCGGTATCCAAATTCCTTAAGAATAACCTTGGGTTTGCCCAACAAGCCACCCTTAAGTTTATTGGTAGATATCTAATACCAATTACATCGTATGTAACTGCCGGATCATTGGGTGATTAACAGCTTTTAATCTTAAAGTCTTTTAGGCTACCCCAACTTTTCCTCTAAATTTCTTTTTGCTTGAGTTTGCCCAACCGGGATAAAGAATTTAGTTAAATCCGACCTATTAATCAGGAATTTAATTCCATAGCTTGAACATGCCTGATGTCAAGTAAGTTTGGGTTTGCCCAACAACAAAGTCTCGAAAAAGGACTCTCGTTCTTACTATATTAACGAAAGGAATTAGGTTTAATATTAATTGGGGGATTTATTCCTTTTAGTGATTTCGTTGAATATTATGCATAAAAATCAATAAATCACATAATTGATAATCATGGTAATAAAGCGATTACGTGGTATGGTTATGAACTTTACCATAAATTAATTTCTTTGAGCTATAAAAGAAATTAATATAGTTAACCCCGTGTGTTCATGCATGATTTAAGTAGAAGGTCTTACCTTCTTACCTTGTTTTGGTTGCCATCTCTAGAATAGAATAATTCTAATCCTATCTAACATATGTAAACTAATTACATAATTTCCTAAAGAGAGAAAACCTCGAGTTACATTCGAGGGGAGTTAGATGAGAAGAGAATTACACAAGAATTCTAGAGAAGATAGGACACGCATGCCCTATTTCATAAAAAATCAAAACTGTAAAATGCATGAACATATATAATTAGTTTTAGTCCATAACTATCCACCATGCCATTAACTATGCTTACACAAGATAAACATATAACTTTTATTATTTCAAAATCACTATTTTGGAAAAATAAAACAAATTCTAAAATCACCATTTTAGAGATTACATCAATTTTAGATTTTTAAAATTATTATTTTGAAGAGAAAAATTGATTGTCTCAAAACTAATTTTGAGAAAATGCTTTTGAGTCCCATCTCTCATCAAATGAGGTTTTTATTTTCAAAATTCCATTCCAATTTTTTTTTTTAAACAGCTGGATCCTTCAAAACAGAGTAAAATGGTTCTTCTGCGGCCACTCATGGGTTGAAGATGCTGGGCTTAATAGAGAAGCTTGGATCTCTCAGGTTTGCAATGGATCATGACTTAAGTGTTGACTTAATTCTACAATCTTTGCCTAATAGTTTCTCACAATTTGTGATTAACTATTAGATGAATAAGATTGAATTCACCATTCATGAGTTGATCAATCTTCTTAAAATTGCGAAGTCCTCCATGAAGAAGGATTCCAATGCAGTTTTAATGGTAGAATCTTCCTCTTCTAAGAAGAAAGTTCAAAAGAAGAAGAAGAAACTCCCATGAAGCCCAAATGTAGTGTGAACAAGAATGACGTAGCTACCAAATGCCCATGCCATCATTGTGGGAAAATGAGCCACTGGAGGTGCAACTGCAAGGCCTACTTGGAGACCATTAAGGACAAGAAGCAGAAGGAGAAGCTTACAAGCACTTCTACTTTTACTCCGGGTATGTTTATGATTGAGATAAATACTGCCTTTTGAAATGAGATATGGTATTAGATACTGGATGTGGATCTCATTTGTGTAATAATTTGCAGGGACTAAAGAGCAGTAGAAGGCTAGAGAAAGGCGATGTGGACCTAAATGGGGCAAATGTTGCTGCACTTGCTGTAGGGACATACGAGCTGAACCTACCTTCGGGATTAATTATAGAACTGGAAAACTGTTATTATGTACCAGTTTTAATGAAAAACATTATCTCAATTGCATGTTTAGACTTACATGGATTTCATTTGATATTTAAGAATAAATGTTGTTCTTTTTCATTGAATGATATTCATTATTGTTCAGCAACTTTGGTTAATGGTTTATATGTTCTAGACTTGGATAATCTAATTCTCAATATAAATAATAAGAAACCTAAAATAGATAACTCTAACACTTCTTACTTATGACATTGTTGTTTGGGCCATGTAAACGAAAATCGTGTAACTAAGTTGCACAAGCTTGGTGACTTAGCTTGGTGACAAGCTTGTTGTTTTTTGAGAAGCATGAAGATATGATGAACTATCAGACAAACTAAGCAACAATTATTTTGTTACTTGAAGCTTGATTGAAGCATAAAAATGAAAATCTCCTTAGTTGGAACCATGGGTGCAATCTGTTGAAATGCTAAAAGCACAACACAATCTCCGGGCATGGACTATGAAACACTTAATAAATCGTTCCCACAGATTTACTCACTCGGGACTCAATAAATCATCACTAAAAATTGTAGCAATAACACTGCATGTACATTAATCAAGCAATCGTCATCAGCAAATGCTAACATCACAGTTAGCTTTTAATTTTCTTCCATGATGATGGGAGAGCAAAATCATCAATATACACTTTACCTTGTTCAGTGGTTTGAATTGTTGATTCTACTGAAAAGACTTCGAGAAATTAGATGGAATTATGGACTGTCTTGTTTTGGAATTCAAAGGCATGTTTGAAGCTTTGGTTAATGAAGGGTTGTTGGTTTTTGAAGAGTTAAAACCATTAGACTTCACTGAACCATTTCGACCAACAACAGGTTTCAAATTCTCAGATTTATTAACAACCTTATTGGTGGCATCTCCAGCAATCTTCTGATCCCATGAGTAACATGGCAAGGCTTCTGACCCATATAACACAGGCTGTTGAAGATATCTAGATGATACATAAAGCTACTGTCCATCAACACCCACAAATCCAGTTGCATAAGGATTATAGCCAGACAAATAATATAAAAGTGGACTATTATCAGACTACATATTCTGACAAAGAAAGCAATATAATCTGTGTTAGACTATATCCCTTCATACAAGTCAATCAAACAAAACATAAAGAATCTAGGTGATAACATACTGTGTATGAACCACCTCTAGCACTAAGATAACTTTGATCATCTAGTTGAGTAAAGGTCCCATTGTATCCTAAAAATACAGGAAAGTAAGCAATAAAAGAGCAGTTTCATTACATATACTTGCAATGTTTTTCGGTCACTGGCATTCTAGAATAATCATATGTTTCAAGTTTTCTATCAAAGGAATAACTCCTTTGGTTTTGCGTAGTTCACTTCACCATTAGAAGATAAAAATTTAGTAAGAAATACATATCTAGTATACACATCGAAAACTAACCTGGGTAGTAATAATTATAACAGCTAATAAGCGGTTGATTTCTTTTAACTATAGTGTCTGAAGCGTTTCGGCCTCTTCTGGTTTGGATATATGAACGTTAGAAGAAAAATCACTCTTTTTCCAGTTTGAGGCCGTGGTTAATATAGCAGTGGTAAACTTTACAAGTTTCTTCATTTACATCACGAGAGGAGGATGGAGAATGGAGACACATGATACCCTCTTTGTAAAAGTACGTATTGAATGAAACCCGTCTTCTTATATTGATTAATCTCTTACATTCATTATCTGATTAACCTGATTACTCTTTTAGAGCGAGACACATGATACTCTCAGCAGGAGGGTGAAGGAGAAACGAGGTTCGTGTACAGTATTCTTTGGAGTTGTGGGTCTCTGGGTCCATATTACCAAATATTTTTCCTTTTTCATTTTGGTATTGAATTGAGAAAGGAAACGGATGATAAAATTGTCGGCGATGTAAAGCCAAGACAAGACTAATGGTTTGTGATAAAAATTGGTACACTTTGAGGGAGACGTGAAATAGGGGAGCATGCACGATTTAAAAAAAACGGAGAGAAAAATAAACCCGCAAACCTTAAAGGCCACATGGAAGCGTGAAGATCATACATTTGCGCTCCTTAACCCTTCTAGGTTGAGTAGGAGCGGATTGAACGACTGGAATCGCCTCGCTTCGCCCACTTGAAGAAGTTACCGGTTGAACACCCGCTAGCCTTCTACTTCGCCTTGTTTGCATCAACGCCAAACTTTCCAATTCTCGAAATATTCCTCTGCCTAACCTCTAGTTGGTGAACACTATGGTGAAGAGGAACAGTCTCAATTCTCCTTGGTTCACTTGCTATTGATTAGCAAAGAACAAAGAGTAAACCAGAGAAGAAGGGAGGCGTCTGTGAGAGAGAGAAGCTACATGACTCACAGAGAGGGACGTGAGTCTTAGTTCTTTTCTAAGGGAATTAGAGTTTTTCCTCTACCATAGACTTGTTTATCAGTTAGCCAAAATTGGGTCTCTCATTATCTGATAAACATATCCCCGGGGTTTCAAAACACCCGGATGTTATCCTGAGAATCAGTTTGGCCTAACCCTAAACTCCTCTTAACCGTATCTGGAAAAAATCCTAAGGTCGAAGCTATTGGGCCAGAAAAATATTTATTATTTTTCTTGGACCCAAAAGACCCAAAATAATAAACATTAATTATTTATTTCCTGGACTTATATAAACAACCCAATAAATAATTAATGAGCCCAAATGAACCATAATAATTAATTTTTAATTATTTATTTCTTGGACCTATATCAATAACCCAATAAATAATTAAACATTAATTATTTCCCCTAGTTTAAGCCCAGGTTAATTTCTTAATTATTCATACTGGATCTAGGCCCTGAATAATTAATTAATCAATTAAACTAGATAATTAATTTCTCTCAACTCCTATTTTAATTAATTAATTTATTTTATTCTAATCCAATAATAAATTAGACTTCCTGAATAAAATAAAATAAAATAAAATCCTCTTGAATTGAGACCAATTCCTCAACCCAAAATTAGTTAGGACTTACGGGCTATTCCGATGACCAAAAAGACACATCGCCTTGGCTGCTAAAATGATCAAAATACCCCTACTATATAAATAGCTGTATTTTACATTTTAAATATTTCTTAATATCACCATAAGGAAATATTGACCCCAAGGACAATGCTGCATTAGCAAAGTCTCCGACCTACAGATGAAATGACTAAAATACCCCTCTACACATCACCGTACATTTAGAGAGGAAGAAGTGTACTAACACCCCTCTAAATGACATCTACCATCCTTAGACTTCTAGTCCAATGATCCACGACTTCTTGGAGTGTTTCCGCTTTCCAAGGGAGCTACCCTAAAGCAAACATCCAAGTCATGTTTCCCAGGGCCCTGGACATTTTAGACCATTCGGACAACCACAAGGGGCGATATAGTGCAGAAACTATCTTGTACAAGTCTGTCTTAACTAACTAGTTACGCATACCCAACATGCAAGTATATTGGCCCAACGATAGAACCTCAACTATAGCATATCAAAGCATATGCTTCCAGCTTCGTCAGACCACCAACTCATACTCAAGTCGTAGAGTACTAGTCCACGCTGTAGCGGTAGTAGTCTAGGTTTCTATCATATAGTACTTTTAGAAACCACTACTACAGGTCATGTTCTACGTATTCGAAATACACTTATGTTATGAAGTGAGTGGACTACTCACTGGCTAAAGGTAAGCCATTCCCCATTTAGAATTCACAACATAATAACCTAAACATGATGAGATTCCCAGTCTCATCAATAGGTTAAGAACAAATGTTTATGTGTTAAATAACCCGTGATCCATACCTTACTGTGAAAGACCACCATTCACATGGATCACTTATTTAAACGTAATGGGTCTGTTCTAAACGAAAATTGTGCACAAATAAAAAGTAAATTCACAAACAAATTCTGAAAATAAATTCTTTTATTAAAATATTCGATTTTACATCAGAAATCTAGAGGGCATACAATCCAACACACTTGTCCATGTGTTTGATGATGCTGCGTAGAGTAGTTGTTTCCATGGATAAAGACGGCCTCGTTTGGTCTCTACGCCATCGCTTCCTCCCTACCTTCTTGTTTTTCTTTATTCATTTAAAATCAAATAAACGGATGAAAATGTTGAGATGCTGCCAGATGCCCCCTCCACTGTCATGTCTTTTTCTTTAACTAATTTGATACTACTTTCTCAAGTCTATTAATTATTATCATTTTTATATTTATTAAATTTTAATTTTTTAAATATCTAATATATGGTAATCTAAATAATTTATTCATTCGGAAAAAAAACAAATTGTATAGAGGAATCATGATATCTTTAGAACTAGAAATAAAACCAGAGGTGAGTAAGAGAACAAAATATCACACATGAGGTGAGTACATTAAATACAACAAAATATATAAAAATCTTCTTCCAAACCTTTGCATCATCATCTGCAAATATCATGACATGAGAAAGTCACATCCACTTAACTCTGTAAATAGTAATTTAGAAGACTTTAGACAGATCAGTTACCTTAAAAATCACATGAGAGAGAGAGAGGAGGAGTGGATCAAGAGTCTTACTGAGTGGGTTATAAATGAATTCTAAAGAAATAGAAAAACGAAAATATGAAGAGATCTGACAAAAAACTATGCCAAATATTCGAGAATCTTGATTATGAAAATAATAAAAAAAAGATTTCTATAGTTTGTGCCCTAAAATCAAACAAATGTATGAAAACGTTGAGATACTGCCAGTGCCAGATGCCCCCTCCACTGTCACGTCTTCTTCTTTAATTAATTTGATACCACTTTCTCAAGTCTATTAATTATTATTCTTTTTATATTTATTAAATTTTAATTTATTAAATATTTAATTTTGCATCTGTCCATACGTATACTTTATGTTATACATATATATAAATATATTAATACTTGATATTTTTTATTAAATAAATTTTTATAAGGTGTAGTTTAGTATAACTTAGTGAATTCAACCTTGAGAGATAATTTTGTTGCTCCTGCACAGTGGCAGTGGCGCACGCATGCTTCTAATCATATATTACAATGTGTATATAATACTTTTTAAAAATATATAGCTTATATTTTACATGATTTAATTGTTTAACACATGCATGCACTTATAATAATCAAATCCATATAAGAATTTTCCATTGAAGAATATCCTTAGTGTTATAAAATTTTGGGTAGTGTTAGAATAAAATCTACACACTACACATTAAAAAAACTCTAACTATGCTTTGCACAAGAATTTCTTCAAACTTCTATCTTTCTTTTCTCTCACAATTTTCTCCCACAAACTTTACACAAAATGATGGTGTATTACAAGTTTAGAGAATAGCTCTATTTATAGAGCTTTTAATTAGTGGAATACATCATCTTCCACTAATATAAATTAGTGGTGTTTCCACTAAATGATGGACATTCATAAAAATTCATAATTAGTGGAGCTTCCACTAATTCTCTAATAATTCACAAGATATTCATAACACTCCCCCTTGGATGTTCATCTATTACATAAAGAATATGCCTCGTTAAAACGTTACTAGATAAAAACTCAGTGAGAAAAAAAACCTAGTGAAGGAAAAAGAGTATACTATTTTATATGTCTATTTATTGTTCCCCCTGATGAGATAATTCCTTTAAATCTTTAAACCGACGCATACCAATTTTATATCTCAACTTCTCAAATGTTGCAGTTGGTAAAGTCTTCGTGAAAATATCTGCGAGGTTGTTACATAACTGAATTTGTAGCACATCAATTTCACATTTCTTCTGGAGTTCATGAGTAAAGAAGAATTTTGGTGAAATATGTTTTGTCCGATCTCCTTTAATATATCCTCCTCGTAATTGAGCTATGCAAGCTGCATTGTCTTCATAAAAAGGAGTTGGAATATCTTTTATCGATGATAATCCACAACTGTCTCAGATATAATGAATCGTTGATCTTAACCATACACATTCTCGACTTACTTCATGAATGGCTATAATTTCAGCATGATTTGAAGAAGTAGCTGCTATATATTATTTTGTAAAACACCATGATATAGCAGTATTTTCATATGTAAATAGATAGCCCGTTTGAGAACGTATTTTATGTGGATCAGATAAATAGCCAGCATCTACATAACCTATCAATGTTGGACTGGTTTTATTTGAATAAAATAATTCGAGATCAATTGTACCTTGAAGATATCGAAGGACTTGTTTAATTCCATTCCAATGTCGTCGTATTGGTGAAGAACTAAATCTTGCTAATAAATTGACAGCAAAGGCAATATCAAGTCATGTATTATTAGCAAGATATATCAATGCACCAATTGCACTGTGCTATGGTACTTCAGGACCAAGGAGTTCTTCATCATTTTCTTGAGGTTGGAAAGGATCTTTATTCACATCTAATGACCGGACGATCATTAGAATATTCAATTGATGTACTTTGTCCATATAAAATCTTTTTAAAACTTTTGCTGTATATATTGATTGATGAATATATGTTCCACTTTCCAAATGTTCAATTTGTAAACCAAGGCAAAATTTGATTTTACCAACCTCTTTGATTTTGAATTCTCTTTTTAAATAATCAATTGTTTCTTGGAGCTTTTCAGGAATTCCAATAAGATTAATATCATCAACATATATAGCTCATATCAAAAATTTAGAACAAGATCTCTTAATAAAAACACATGGACATACCTGGTCATTATTAAATCTCACTTTCAATAAATATTCACTAAGACGATTGAACCACATGTGCCCAGATTGCTTTAGGCCATATAATGATTTCTGCAACTTGATGGAGTAATTTTCACGAGGATAATGTTTATATGCTTCAGGCATATGAAATCCTTCGGGAATTTTCATGTAAATATTATTTTCTAAATTTCCATACAAGTAAGCAGTAACAACATCTAATAAGCGCATATATATCTTTTCATGTATTGCCAAATTGATAAGATATTGGAGTGTAATAGCATCAACAATAGGAGAATCAGTTTCATCATAATCAATACTTGGTCTTTGTGAAAAACTTTGAGCTACTAACCGTGCTTTATAGCGAACGATTTCATTATTTTCATTGCGCTTTCGTACAAATATCCATTTGTAGCCAACAGGTTTTATACCTTTTGGTGTTCGGACTGCAGGTCCGAAGACTTCACGTTTTGTCAGTACATTTAACTCCGATTAAATCGCATTTTTCCATTGTAGCCAATTTTTTCTATACTGACATTCATAAACTGATATTGATTCAGGATCCTGTATAACATCAAAAGATATATTATATGCAAACATATTATCAATAATTATTTCTATCCAATTCCAACTTCTACCGGAAGTGATATAATTGATAGAAATTTCAATGTTACTTTCATCAACGTCTGGTTCTTTGTCATCAATTCTCTCTTGGTTTTTATCATTCTTTTCTTCACTATGAACATTTGGATTATTTAATCCTCTTTTCTTTCGAGAATTTTTATCTTTAGAACCAAGAGGTCGGCCACACTTCTGGCGTGCTTTTGGCTCAGTAGCTATAGGTATAATGTTTTGTTCTGCTAGAACTTCAAGTTGAATATTCACATCTATAGCTGGAATATGCGATTTTGTTACTCTTCTGAAGTCTACAAAAGTGTCTGGCATTTGATTTGCAATGCTTTACAAATGAATTATCTTTTGAACTTCAAGTTCACGTGCGCTTGTGCGCAGATCAAGATAATTTAATGATGTTGTCCAAGCAAGATCTTTCTTATGCTATTTCTGTTCTTTCCCTGATTTAGGAAATAATGATTCCATAAGAGAATAATGGAAATGTAAGAATATTATGAGTAATACTACATACATAACAAGTAGAAAATGCCAAGAATTATAAAAAAAAAGCTCTATATTATTAGTTTCTCACTCTTCCCAGTACCATCTTTTCCCCTTCTTCCTTTTCTTTTCGTCTCCTCAGTCCATCCACCTATCATTTACCTCTTCTTCTTCCTCTATATATATATCTATATATATCTCAGTCATCAATCATTAGTAATTCATTTGAGACATGGTCAAATTTTGAAGTGGTTTCTCAAAAAGAAGATTTTGCTGTGTTTTTCCTTCCAAGCCAACCGCTTTTTCTTAATTTCAGGTGAGATACTTTTGAGGGCTTTTTCTTTTTTTTAGTGTGCTTGATAATGAAATTAAACTCTCTTTTGGTTTGTTGTGATGTAAATTAGTGGAAGTTCTGAACATACTGCTTTGGACCAATTTGATCTGCCCATTCAAGAGACTGCTTTTGATGCTGTTCCTCTGAATGAGGATATGCTTGTGGATGATCCATTCTACTCCCTAATGGATTTTGAACAAATCCCGAATATGGTTCAAGGTTATCATATATTCAAATATGGATTTTGAATGGTATTACCCTTATTGATATTGTTTTGCTTTTTCTAGGAGACATAATGAGTTGTATTGGTAACGAATTCGGAGTTAGTAATCATGAAATGCATCTTGCATTTAATTTCGAAATTCAAGATATTATTGCAGACAAAATTCCTGTGGAGAAAAAGATGCTTAGGAGGCAGAGAAAGGAGAAGTGCAATAGCGCCAAGACACTATCAAGAGCAACCATTTCACAGTACTTTTACATGCCAATTCTGAGAGCGGCCAAAGAATTGAATATTGGCTTAACCCATTTCAAGAAAAGATGTAGGGAGTTGGGAATTCGTCGATGGCCTCACAGGAAGTTAATGAGTTTGGAGACCCTAATCAATAATGTTCAGATTCTTTTTCACACACACTTATAAACTTACGTCATAGATTTGTAAGTTATGAAAAGTAAATAATGACCGAAATAAATGTCTCTCCACCGATAATATTTACAGGGGATGCGAAATGATGAAAAAGGAGGACATATAGCTAAGAAGAAGTTGAAAGAAGCCATTGAGATATTGGAACGTGAGAAGAAGTTAATGGAAGAAATTCCTAATATGCAGTTGGAGGACCAAACACAGAAATTGAGACAAATATGCTTCAAGGCCAACTATAAAAAGAAAAAACTCAAAGGGATGATAGAATCCCAAGACTCATTTCACAGTAATTTCGTGGCTAATTCTGCTGCTAGTCTAGATTCTAGCCCAAGGAAGAAGGAAGAGGAGGAGAATGCCGAAGAAGAGGATCTGTAGTCCATAATTGCTAACTGTTTATCTTCTTCTAATGCAAACATTGAAACAGAACAACTACACACATTTATCCTAAATTTGTCAGCTCTATAGAAAAAGAGCAACTACAAGCATGCACCCACAAGCTCACGTGAACACCAGTGAGATGAATGAAGGAAATACAAGTGAACACCAGACTTATGATCAAGATGAGATAGATTTTTTTTTCGAACTGTTAGTAGTAATATAGTATAATGAGTTATATTGACATTCGAATGTAACATCTCAAAGATGTGATGCTTATTATTACTGGAAATATCATTTTCCCTTATAATCCTTTTTTTTTCTACTTCAGGTGGCCAGTATTTCTTACAACTTGATTATTACTGTGAGTGTGTCCATAACTATAACCACGACCACTGCCACAACTATGACTATAATGATGGCTTCTGCTGGAGCCAACAGCATTCACTTCTGGGAGTGCTGTTGAGCCAGTTGGTCTGGCTTCATGATTTTTCAATAATAACTCATTATTTTTTTTCTGCAATGAGGAGGGCAGTAAATACCATTTTTCTCGATATTGTTGCTGCAAGACAATATTCGAGGCATGAAATGTGAAGAATATCTTCCCCAACATATCTTCATCAGTAATTTTTTCTCCGCATAATTTTAATTGAGATGTAATTTTATACATCGCGGAGCTATATTCATTCACGGTTTTAAAATCTTGCAACTTCAGGTGCAATAATTCATACCGTACAGTTGGTAGTTCGACCATCTTCAGGTGGTCAAATATTTCTTTTAAATTTACCCATAGTACATATGGATCATTTTTTTTTCAGCATTTAGATACATTTCTGTATCGAGAACCCATGACATATAATTTTTTAAAAGAAATATCAAGGGTTACAAATTCGAGTTTAGCAAAGTTAGTCATAAGGATCAATAAATGCGTATCTGTCTTATGGCTTTTGTAACGGCAGAGACTCGTGCTGATAACGTGTTATAAAATTTTGGGTAATGTTAGAATAAAATTTACACATTACATATTAAGAAAACTTTAACTATACTTTGCACAAGAATTTCTTCAAACTTCTCTCTTTCTTTTCTCTCACAATTTTTACACAAAATGATGGTGTGTTACAAGCTTAGAGAATAGCTTTATTTATAGAGCTCTTAATTAGTGGAATACATCATCTTCCACTAATATGAATTAGTGGTGTTTCCACAAAAAAATCCATAATTAGTGGAGCTTCCACTAATTCTCTAATATTCACAAGATATTCATTACACTTAGAGAGTTTTTAGGACTATTAGTTTTGTTTTCTACTAACAAAAGGTGCTGTGATGGCCAATGGACCAATGATAGGGATGGAGGAAAAGATTATCGTCTCTGAATCTTCTGAATTGCGCCACAATCAAAGGAAAGATGAACTGCTTTCAATTTTCAGAGTCTACGTAGAAGGTCATTTGTGATTTGAACAATAATTTTTTTAATAGAATAGATTTTTATCATGTCATCGTATTTGCTGTCGATAGAAGTTTATCCATGCTAATGGTGTAATCAGCTCTTTATTCTAAATCTCATAGCTTTACATGATGAACCTTGCAGTGCAGATAATGATGGTAAGAAAGACGTGGTGCAATCACTGCATTGAAGTTTTTTTAGTTAGATGGTAATACGCATAATTAATAATTTACAAAATTTTTAAAGTTTCTTTTTGAGAGAAAATTTTTTATGTAATGAGAAAAGTCGAGGAGTGTGGACGTGTTTATATATTAAAATACTTCTCTATAGATTTGATAGAAAAGTCAAAGGTCGTGAGACTGCCACACGTGTACGCCGTTTCGCTGACCCGAGCTTGGACCATGTTTTCACATTTCTATCTTTTTATTTGGCTCAATTAACTATAACTTGTACAAGAAAAAGAAAAATTAAAACTGATAAGAGTTATGTTTCCTAATTCGAATTGATAGAGGGGTTTTTCGGAGGCGATATTAAAAGGAAAAAGAACAAAGTCGCCGCTCGTTATTGAATACTTTATTTGCTGATGAAATTTACAAGGCTCAAGGTGCAGATGAGTTATACATAATGAAACAAAGATGTATTATCTCTTACCATCATTTTTTTTTTTTGTTGTAAGGTTTATCATGTAACACCCCACTACCTAGGCCCGCCAGGGCTGGGGATGTCGCCCTGTCCAAAGGATAAAGGGTCTTTATAACTAGGTCACACAAATAAAATTGCGGAATAAAAATAATACTTTAACTTAAAATTTATTACAACCCAAGAGTAAATCTAAGATTAAATCCAAGAATTCCAAAAACAAATCCAAAATAAAAATTATCCACTCTTAACTCCCCAAAGTATTACACAAATCAAATATCAGAAAATCTTCCAAGGCAAGCAATATCTAGCTACTCATCTCCATAGCAGGATTGACCTGAAATCATGGTAAAAAAGGTGATGAGACAAAAATCTCAATAAGTCCATGTGTGCTTTGAGTGTCCAATGAAAATAGTTCGTGAATGCAAAGAATAAAATCTTTATAAGAGAAATATTGGCAAGCAATAAACATTAGTCAAAACTAAGAGTGGTATTTTGGCTTTTCCAACCATACATAATCAATAAAATCAACCACTCAGAAGAAATAATCATGGGTTACCACACGTTGGGCCCCATAGCCGGTCAGAATGCCGATATTTTGTGCAGACTGACAAAAAGGTAGGTGATCGGCCTATCGGGCAAGATACTCCTCATTCTCTATACCCAAATAACAATAGGATGTCCATTCCGGCAAAACACAGTCACTTGACTGAAAAATAAATTGCTAGTTTGGACTGGCACGACCTACTGGAATGACATCTTATTCGGGCAGGACTCACCCCTCAGAGTGTTAGGGATATGCCCTAGAGTTAATTTGTACTTATACTATTGTCGTTATGTTTTATATAATAATATAAAGTTTTTTTGTTCATGAATAGTGCATTTTATTTTGTGGTCATCAAGTACGTGACTTGATAGTAAAACCTTACAATGAATACAATGACTATTCTAAAACTGTCCCTGATCGATTATTATTATTGGAACAATAATAAATTAAGGTTAGTATGTTTGTGACTGATGGCTATATTTTATTGGTCATGGATATTTGTGATATCGAGTCAAAACATAAATAAATGTTAGTGAACATTGTATTGGACATGACCCACTGTGAGAGTACTTCATGGAACATGTCATAAGTACTTTCTAGCCATAATGATATTAAAAGTCCTTCGACCTAAATTCATCATAATTTCCTAATTGATAAATTCTATATTTTGACGTTGTCTAAAGTTGTCTTTAATCAGATAATAAATTAGACTAATGTTAGATATAGAATAAATCAATGAGAGGAATATGAATGATAGTGAAGGAATTTGTCCCTCTCAATTATGGGAGAGATATCCATGGGCCCCTTGATAAGTTAGACTGTTAAAATGCATGGCCGTGCTCAAATATATCAATCTAAGATATTGATATCATTTGTTTGAACAGTTTACTATGAAATCAATAAATAATTGATTAAGCTTAATAAGGATGACATGCTCCGTGCCTATGCTTAATCTGGATATCGTGTGACAAAAGGACTAAATATAAAATTATGGTTTGGTTCAAAGAGATCATCGATCTTCATTTAACCTGGATAGTTATAATATTTTACTAGAAACAGCTAATAACTTGTGCGCCATTTAAATATGATTTGGGCACATTGTCAGTGTTAAATGAACCTATAGGGTCACACAATAAGCGAACTTGTTAGGTTATTTTTCTGGTAACCAGATTTGATGAATTTGGAAATATGTATAAGTTAATCGAACTTAGAAAATTTACCAGATACAATGAATTTGGAAATATGTCCACATTCGATGTATCTGGATAATGTCCAGATTATAAGAATCTGACTCGGTAAATCAATTGTTTAAATAATCGAGATAATGGCAGAATCTTATCATATCAGTTTTAATTTAATTTGAATTTAAATTAAAATATGATAAGATATTATTAGGGTTGGACTCTAAGAGATTCGGTGGTTTTTAAGAAAACCCTAACTGTCTTTTCAAGAGTCTAATTCTGTTGAGAATATTCGTGACATTCTCTACCGAAAAAAAAAAACCCTTTCAAACTCTAGACGCTAGCACTCCGCGGGTGACGAGTGAGTTCGCGGTGTGTATTCGATAGAGGACGTTCGCGCACTGCAGCGTCTGATGATCATTCGGGTTGCACGTGCAGCAGCACCATCGGAATCGAAGGATATCGATTTCACGAACCAAAGGTAATTCTGCAAACCTATGATCTTCTTAATCGTTTACTTGGATCATCAGAAGGGATTCGTGGATGTTTTTCGCGTTTAGGAGTCCACGAATCCTAACACAGAGATGGCCACCTACTGAGAGACTTACCCTAACCCCTCAAAGACTAGCCATAGCAGTCCACCCTTATTGAGTACTCAACGTAACGTATCCCACTTGGGAAAAATGAACAAAACACAGTTCTAAATGAAAATGGCAATTAAGGGTTTCCAAAGTCTTTGTCAAAATCAGTTTTAGAAAGAGTTTTGAGTTTGAGTAAATCTGCTTATTGATTTTCAAATAATTCATTTGACTGAAATAAGAAAGAAATCAATCATCAATTGCCTTTACAGAAATGAGTGTCCATGCACTCTACATTTGGCTTGCCATAATAAACATTTTACATCAATCAGGGTTTATGCAGGAGCTTATCTGATCCTTTGCTCGAGATAAAATAAAGATCTTCGATCACTAACCCAACCTCGCCTGGGGTAAATATAAATCACAATCAAACTCCAGCCAAAATTCACTTTCATAAACAAGACTAACTCAACTCACTGCTACCATGACCTTAGTGTCCCAAGTTTTAAGGCCAAATAATAAATAAAAAGGTTCATAAGCTAAGTCGAATTTGATATTTAAAATAATTAGTATTTTGGGAAATAGGTACTAATAAGTTGAAGGTTTAATTCTTGCTAAGAATAATTTAGAGTTTATTTGATGAAGAGTCCTATGTGGTATTAGGTAAAATAATGATTTACTAATAATTAATTATTTGAAAATAATTACTAACTAAAATTAGTTGAAAATAAAATTTAATGGGTCTTGATTGAAAGCTAATAAATTATTTTTAACAGATTTTGATTAAAAGATAATAAATTTTAATGATATTTATGAATATAAGACTTACAAAATTAATATTTTTACTTATTATGATTATTTATATAAAAGGCTTTATTTGATATTATTATTATTATTATATATAATATCTATATATTTTATTTCTTGAAATAAAAGCTATCATTTATTTGACTAAAATATCCTTATATAATAATCCAAATCTACCTTCCTAGGGTTTTTGAATTTACTAGCAAAAATTATAATATTAAATATTTTATTGATGAAATAAAAATTAGTTTAGGGACAACTAATTCATGATCATATTTCTATTGCTAACCACAATCATGAACGTATACTCCCTTCAATTCATCAAATCATCCAAATCATGAATAAAAACATAGATCTAAATTTATCAAGGCATGATCCAACATCTACTAGCATAAACATAATCATGGCTTCAATAATCATACATGAATATAAATCATATTCATCATAGATGACATAATCTCTAGCATACTTGATCACAAATACTACCTATGACATAGAAACATGCATTAAACCCTAAAAACACCATACAATCAACCAAGATAATCAACTCATGCATAAATCCCATCTCCATCATAAATACACATTTATTCATGCTTCAATCTCTACTCGTCACAATAATACACGCTCAAATCCTATTCATAATCTATCTCCTACCAATATCATCCTAGAGACATGAATCTATAATTAAAAAGGAGGGTTAAAAAGGCTTACTTGATTGATGAGTACCTTGAAGGAGTTTCGAATGGATCTCAACTCCTAGATGTCTAAATCCATCCAAGGAAGATGAAGAAAGCATGGTCATTGGTGAAGAACCATTCGCCCAAGAAGAAGAGAGTGTTCGGCCAAGAGAGAGAGAGAGAGAGAGAGAAAAGAGAAGAAGAAAGTCTATTAGCATGCTTATTCATATATATATTCATTAGAGATCAAAGATTAGTGTAGATGAAGTTGTTTGAAAAAACCTACCTTGAAGGTGTTCTTGAACCTTCACAAAATTTCTGACTTTTTATCCAAAAGAGCAAGTTAGATTTTAGAATTTGATGTCAAAAATGGTATGGATGGACTCATGGCAGTGAGTAGATGAAATCTGAAATTTTTGGAAGAAGTTTGAAGTGGTTTGGAGAGGTATTAGGCGAAAGAAAGGAGTAGGTGTTCTTGGTGTTCTATGTGTGCTTGAAGGTTGAAGAGAATGGAGGGATTTCAGGTTTGTGGCTGCCGAAATTCTGTGTGTGTGCTGTGGCCGAATTGTTTGTATAGTTTAGGAAGATGATTTTTTTTGTTTGAAAGGAAAAGGAATGGCTGGTTGTTGAAATCCTAAAAAAATATTTTTGGGGATCAAATTTGAAAACAAAATATAGCAAGAATATCTTTGTTCAATGGATGCTTTTTGGAAGCTGCTATGGCCGAATTGTTGCTCTGTGTTTCTGCTGGATGAAAGTTGGGTGAAGAAGGTTAATGGTGGCCGAAAAGAAGGAGTGTAATGGTGAAGGGAAGATCTGGTTGTTTGAGGGACATTTTATGGAAGGTTGCTAAGTTAAGTTTGCTGGAATTTTGGTATCCAATCAAGGCATGATTGTAGTGATTTGTTGGAGATATTTTCGGGCAGCCATGTCTGATTTTTGTGTAGAAGCTTAGGGAAGACAATGGAGTTCAGTTCATGGCTGTTTAAAAGTGGTTTGTGCAGAAGAAAAATGAAGTTTCGGCCAGGGCTGGAATAGGAAACAAAGCTGAAAAATTGCTGCACAGAATTTCGCCATTGCTGGAATTTTTCTAGGCAATTTCGGCTGCCATTTTCCAGCCAGGTTGCAGAGAGTTTGAAGGAAATTTCAGAGGCCTTTCATGGCTGGTTTTCAACCTGCTTCATGGAGGAAAAACGTGGCTAAGGAGCTGGGAGAAAATTGGAAGAAAATAGCTTGGTTGAAGACCACCAAAGCTGCGATTTCAACCAGAAAATTTTCTGGTTTTGCACAGCATTTGTGCAGCCTGAAATTAACCAGAAAATTATAGATTTCAAGCTGATCAAAAGGGCCATTTTCTGGCAGCATTTGGAAGGGAATAATGGCTGAGAATTTCGACACCTTGAAGGCACAAGAAGTTGGAAAAATTTCAGTTCATTACATGAAGGAAAATGAATCTAGCTAGAGTGAAGTTTAGAAGGTTCACTAGGGGAATTAATTCTCTTGGAACCTTCCCCATCTCTTCCACATTTTCGGTCCATAAGATGTCCTTCCCTTAGACATTTTGAACATTCAAAACCACAACACTTTACTGAAATTTCTAAAATGAAATTGGTTAGAACAAATTTGTCCAATCTAATGAATTGAGAATTAAAAAAAATTAAAGATCAAGAAGGAATGAATTTCCTTAGGAATTTTTGAGTAGGGCACAAGAATAGGATTAGAGTACTTCTATCATGTCTCCCCTAGGACAATACCTCTACCCTATGCTAAAGCACTTAAGGCCAAAAATATCACTTCCCAAGTAAAAATAAAATTTAATCATGCTAAAGTTCCAATGATGGAATTTGAACCCAAGACCTCAAGAATTAATTCCATAGCTCTAACCACTACACTACAACAATTCTTGCTCTTATTTTCTCTCTAAAATATTTTTCCTATTTAATCCTCAAGTTATCTTCATATTTTCACCTCAAGCAAAAATTACCATTTTGCCCTTCTTACTCAATAAACATAATCAAGCCCTCGAGACTATCAAACACAAATCCAAAGCATATAAAATCATATAAAAATATATTTAAACATGCAATAAAATATGATATGCATCCCAACCCCCTTACTCTAAGATTGATTTTGACTAAGGTTTCACATGTCATGTGAAGCCTTGAGATTTAGAAGGGAGAGAATTGTCCGCACAACTAGCGTGGATAAACTTCTATGGACATAAAAAAGGACCTCTCTATAGGCTCCGAAATTAAAAAATAATTCATCTTCCCTTTAATTGTGGTGTGATGAAAAAGATTTGAAGAATATAATATTTTCTTCTTTAGATAGATGGAGAAAGATGATACGACAGAGCCAACGTTAAAAAGAAATGTGTTAATGAGTTAACTTGTATTGAATCATATATATGACATAATAATTTATATTGTATGTAAATCAGTCATTAGAGAGTTACACCATATAAAAGAAATGACGTAGTGCAGTCATTGTATCGAAAATTTTCTCGTTAGATGGTAAATTAGTAATTAAAAAAAAAGAAAAAGTAATATAAATAATTTATTTTATTTAATTAAAAAGTAAAAATAGGAGGAAAAGAGCTCCCTTCTACATGGGTCTCGATCCTTGAAGGGTGACTCATAGCCTTTAGGGTGAGTTTGGTTTGCGAAGGGAAGGGGAAAGGGAAAGGGGAGGGGGAGTGGAACATTTTACTTCCATCAGGAGAAGTAAATGTAATTACTTTTATCCTGTTTGGTTGGAGTGGAAGGGAAGTAAATATAATTTACCTCTCATTGTTTGGTTGTAAAGTATATATGGAGGAAATAATTATTAAATTACTATTATATCCCTAAAGCTAATTCATAAAAAATTACAAAATAGGGTAGAATTGTAATAAAATAAATACCCTAGGACAAGAGGGTCTTTTCACCCTCATTTACTTCCCAAACCCTCCAAAATTGAGAGGAAGAAAAATCTGAGGTGGAAGGGATCCAATTCCCTTCCACATATACTTTCCCTCCTCCAATCACTCCAATCAAACTAAATAAATTATACATTTATTTCCTATTTTACTTTTCCTCATCTTTTCCTTCATACTTTCACTCAAACCAAACTCACCCTTAATGATAGTAAGGCTGAAACTTGAACACTGAAGAGTTATCGGGGAAAAAAACAAAATAAAGCAACGTCAGATCCTGTGGTGGGCCTACTAACGTAAGAGAATTGGGGACCTAAGCTGCCTCGAGCATTCTCGACAATCTGTTTTTGAGCTTTCATTCGTTTCTAGGTATGACTTGACCCAGTGCCCAAAGAACCAAAATGTTCTTCGTCGTCGAGTCTGCCACAGCATTTGGGTAAAAGCAATTTTCAAATGTATTTATTTATTCACTGTGAACAAAAAAAAAAGAAAAGAAAAAAGAAGTTTTTCTTTACTTATATACAACAGGCTTACTAGTCATTTATTTTTTAAAATAAAATTAAGAAAAATGTTCTTCCAAAAATTATGCCAGATGAGTTTTAAAATGACAGTGAAATATTCTTTATGTGAACAATTTATACTAAATTACTAATAAATATTTTATCTATATATGAAAATTTTATTTAGAATTTGTTAATTTTATAAGTTATCAAACAAATAATTTCATAAATCCGCGATGAGGATATGAAAATTTTCTTTAATCAAATATTACAATTAGTTGTAGTTCTGTGTTCAAGAAGTTTATAATTATTTTTATTTTTCAAAAAATAAAATTTTATACTTTCAATTTATAATGTATAATGTCATCATCCTCACTAATTATTAAGAATTTGAGAATTTTTTTATTGTCATTTTTTAACTCTTTAAGTGTCATGTTTTTTATCAATAAACACAATCAATATTGATTGCATATAAGATATGAAATTCTAAATACTAGGTTGATGTCATGTGTATTACACAAGTTATTATGTTATTAAAATTTAATGTATTAATATTAAATATATATTATTAATTAATTAAATTAATTATTTAATTAGTTAAGATTTTAAAATAAATTTAGATAGTATTCAAAGAATCACATATTTCAATGTATTAATATTAAATATATATATATAAATAATATTAAAAGAATCACATATTTCAATGTATTTATTTAGATACATTTTAAAGAATTATATATTTCAATGTATTAATATTAAATACATGTATTTTATTAATTAATTTAATTAATTAAGATTTTAAATAAACTCAAATATAATTTTTATTTTGTTAAAAAAAATTCATTTAATTACACGTCACCACAAGATACTTTCACGTCGTAGTGGTAAATTTCATTTTCGGATTATGGAGGGCGGAGAGATAGAAATAAAAACATCAGCAGAGTGACACCCATTACTACTGCTTTGCTCGTTAGAGTTTCCACCCCAGACGCTCTGTGGAAATCAAACCCTCTCCCAAAGGTTGTTGATTTTTCCTTATTTACTCATTCTTGCATGTATATAGCTTTTCAAGTGAATCTTTAATTGTTTCTTGATCGATAGACACGTTTGTCTTTGCTAGATTTCTATGGTTATTCTTATGCTTTCTTGCCCAGAAAGCCGTTTTAAATATTGAAATGATGATTGTTGCTTTTGGACTTTGATTATTTAATGCACATCAAGATTGAAATTTTTAGTTGTATGCAGTTGTTGACGGGGTTTTAGGGGGTATTTTGGTTATGCAAATTAGAGACAACAGTGGTCAAAGGCTGAGGTTTTAGGCTTCGGATGTATTTTATTTACTGGAGATTGTATTTTGTCAGTCGGGGAGGTTGATGCCAGAGGAATTGCAGGTTGTTGGGTTGTATAATTCGGATAAAGAAGCAGCCAAGTGTTTTGATAAATTAGAAAAGGAACAGGAAAGTTGACTAAGGAATTAATGGGATTGAGATTTTTCTTTGGCAAGAACTAAAGTTTTCATCTTTGAAACCCTACACATTGCTCTTTTTCAGGCTACGTTCTATATTCCTGCAGGTTCCAAGAGTGGTGGGTTGTGTGAGAGATAGTTTAATATTTTGATTATATAAAACCTGGCCTTTGTTTGCTTTGGCAGGTTTAGTGTTGCTGAAATAAACCAATCATAAAAAAAGCTCTCGAAGTAGTGGAATAACATATTCATTTTAAAGTTTTGATAATCAAAAGCAACTTTGGAGAAAAACTAATGGAGTTGCTTCCCGACAGCAGCTTTTTCAACCCTTTGAAAGAAAAATTTGAGAGAAAGAAGTGGATGTGAATACATCTTGCATCATTTTGTTACAGCTTAGTTTTGGCAAATGAGTATGGGCCAGCACTTTCCCTTTTGTGACAATGGTGCAACTTGAAGTTGTTAGGTATTGCATACCGTTTTTAGCTTTCTTGAGGTGAGAGCAAGCAGAGCATAATGGTGCTGCTATAGTGGGTCATAGTGAGTGGCTAAGTAAGACCGGACAAGGTTGTTCTAGTTGGGTTCATTAGTTTTGAACTGGGGAACAAGCTTGATATTTGGACTATCAAGCTCATGATAAACAGTTTATTTTAGTAGCTTGTGTGATATGGCACTTCACTCTTAGAAATGTGAAAATTTTTGAGTTGGGAATGAATTAGTAGGGAAGCCTTGACGATCATTGATGCCCTAGAAAGAAGAAAGAAATAAAAGGGGATAAAAGAAAAATAAGTGAGAGATGCCAGTCATGTGATCCTGACAAGTTTTTGACATAGTTAGATGCCTAATGATCACTTAAGGATGAGTGACAAAACACTCTTGTGCTGATGCAATGTGTGGAGTATGTATCCAAGTTTATGCCTAGAACTTGGATTCCTCTATGTGTGCATAAAAGACAATTGAATGATTGAGATTTTATTTTCCTAGGAATCAAACTCCTTTCTTTGTGATAGTGCCGGAATTGCAAGGGCCATCTCGACTTGAGTTCTCACTGCAACGGTATTATAGAAATATACAAAAGGGGAGCCTCAAGTGCTGTTTCTTCTTCTGTGCTAAATCATGGTTGTGAAGTGCCTATTTTCCACAATGGGGATAGTTTATGTTCTTAATAAAAGACAAATTTCTTCTCGGCACCATTAGAGGCTTTTTTCTCCTTTGTGTTAGCTTCATAACACTGTTCAGAAAGTGATCTTCATTCTCCTTTTTGTTAGCTTCACAACTCCATATTGAAAAAAGCACCATAGAAATTAAAACAATCTTCATCTTTAAATCTTTGACAAGAAAAAGTTTTCGGAGTATCCTTTCCTTTGGTACTTTCTAAAATTACCTTTTCACTTGTGGCTAAATGCACAACCAGAACAGCTTTAACTTAAATCAATGTGGCACTAACTTAAATAGTCCTAAACTTTATATACCAAATGCTGGATGATTTTGTTGCACATTTACGTCCTGGTTTTCCTTTAGCTGTAAAAGAAGGGAGCATATTGGTACTTATTGATTTTAAAGTTTATGTACCTGTGATTTGTACTTATTTTGTGGATGGCGAAGTTTTACGATCCTGGGCACTTGCTGCAATTCATTCTTTCAATGTAAATGATCCTATACAGAGCATAGATATTTACGTCCATTGACAAGAAATCATATCTTATTAATCCTTTAGATCAGATGTGGTGATATCTTAGCCTCCCTTTTTACTTCCTTTTTAAATTTGTAGTCCTTATGTTAGTGTAATTGATGACCATGATCTCTGTATCTTTGCCCTGTGTGAGGAATCCTATACTACTGTCATTATTGATTTATATATTGACCTATTTTATATATTATCATTTATTAGTGGCTTGACTATTGTAAAACTTTTTTTTTGGGGGAGGGGGGGTTTAACTGTATCTTTTGCTTCTAAGTTTAGGAATCAGTAAGTGGCAAAGGAAATGGAGAGTAATGGAGGTGAGAACTCAATGATACCTAGCAAAGCTAAGGCGACTTGTTCGGAGACCACAGTTGAGATAAAGATAAAGACATTGGATTCCCAAACATATACATTGCGGGTGGATAAATGTGTCAGTGCCTGGCTTTCTCCTTGTTCTTCCTATGGATGATCTGCTGTTATGGATAATATGTTGCCCATGTTACCACCCTTTATGACTAATTTTTATTTTTTGGTTGCAGTTTTACTTAAGATTTCATCTTTCATTTATTTGATGCATCTTTTTGTTAGGGTCTTTCAAGGAATGGGAGGGGTCAATTTCTCAACATAGTGTTTGTGTTTTCAAGTGTCCTTAGGAATCTCCCATTTTGTTGTGACAGGTGCCTGTCCCTGCATTGAAGGAACAGATTGCTTCAGTTACTGGTGTGCTTTCAGAACAGCAGCGCCTTATATGCCGTGGAAAAGTTTTGAAGGATGATCAGCTCCTTTCAGCTTACCGTATCCCTTTTCTCGTGAAGTTATTAGTCATTAGCTGGCTATTTCTCACTTTAAGCCTAATGGTTTTCTTGATGTGTTCTTGGCTCTTTCTTGTTGGCATTGTTTGCTTTCAAGAAGAATATGGGTTTTGCTTTTTCTAAAATTTTCTTCTGCTGGGTAAAGTAACTTGAGTATAATGACATAGATATTGCTGTTTTTGGATTAATTAAATCAAATTTTCCTCTCAGTTGTCTTGGGGGCTCTCCCATTTCCCAGATTCTAAGTGAAGCACCACGGAGAAATAACACATGCAGAGAAATTTAAGTGTTCTATTGCAGGAAGGGTGATTGAAGGATGACACATGGTAGAATTGAAGGATGATTGGTAAAAACTGAACACTGCACGACAATTATGCAAGATAAGAACAAGAGGTGAATCTGTATTTGTTACCTTTTGGGTCTGGAGACGTCAAATATCATTGTCGATTTTTCATTATAGTAACAGAGATTGTCTTCTTGGCTGGAAGTTTGTGGTTTTGGTGTTTCAAGGGTTGCAAAGGCTTTTTCAACTAGAGGAGCTAATTAACATATTGCTCATATTGCAGATGCATATCTGTATTTTTGTGATAGTGTCCCGCAACTGGTTTACAGGAGGTGTAGTGTAGCTTATGGTTTATTCTTGTTGACTCTACATTCTGCAATGCTAGTAGTATTCTATGTACCAATTAAACTATTCTTCATATATTCTAATTCGTAAGTGTTGATTTTGTTGTTATTGCTTGTGCTATTACTGCTACTTTTATTCTACAGCAAGTGCTTGTGGTACATCATTTGTATTCAGGGATTTAATTTATTTTATGTGGCAAGCATAGTTCCTCAATAGACTCTTGACTAGATGTGGAAGATGGGCATACTTTGCACCTGGTGGTGAGACAAACAGTTGCCCTATCGTCAAAGAGCTCTCCAGATGCTGGTTAGCAGTGCAATTAAGCTCACTCTCAACTATCTTCTCTACCATGGTATGTAAGCTAACGGAAATATGATTAAGAATCTTTCGCTTTATCTTCAGAAGATTTTGAAGGAGCTTTAGTTTGAGCATTGTGATAGATTGGGAGTTTTTCATTTTATACCCTTGTATATGTACACCAACGGTTAAAACTTTTAACAGGACTTTTGGTGATCGTAAGTGTTGGAGTTAAAATTTAGTTCGTTAAGAACTCCTATCTCCATTCATTAATTGCCCTTCTCCCTTATTGGCAATTACATGGCAAGATTACTTTTATCATTTAACTTTCAGATGTAAGCACTGGTGTGGTTTTAGATTCTGACGAACAATGAGAGTTGAAGAAGTAATGTGGAATTATTATCTGTTCTTTTGGTCTTTGAAATTATACTCAATTAGCTTTAGAGAATAACTGGTTGACTGTAACTTGATATAAAAAAGAAAAAACAAAAAAACTAGGGAAGTGAAAGTAAGGGAACATCATAATGTTCTTGAAATATTTGTGCCCTCATAACCTGGAGTTTTGAGCAAAGCCTGCCAGTCATAAAAGAGAGTCAAGTGAATAGAAGATGTGAGAATTACATCCATGATGTCAGAGCATGCCAATTATAAAATGTCCTAGAACTCAATTACTTATGTAGGAATACCTTGTTCTCTATTTCCATATATATATATATGTTTTTGGGGCGGGGGGTGGGGGGGGTTTAGTTCTTCTTGTTTCTCTTTATATTCAGAGGACGGGCCTTGGCACAACGGTTAAGTTGCTCCTTTGGTGACCAAAAGGTCATGGGTTCGAACTATCGTGGAAATAGCCTCTTGACAAAAATGTCAGGGGAAGGCTGCGTACATACCCGGTTCCCTCCCCCTACCCCCGCAAGGCGGGGAGCACTTGGCCCACCGGGGCTAGCCCTTTCTCTTTATATTCCATCTCTTAAATGTCCTCCCATGAGTTTTGGCTTCAGCTGCTTGTGCTTATTGTGTGTGTTTGTCTATGTTCTTTTTCTTTTGTTTATTGATTCCGTATTCTGCTGTTAGTTTAAATTTTGACAGCTAAGTTTTGATTAAAGCTCCAATGTTTTGCAGCTACTGATCCTGCATCCACTAGTGGTCGTAGTCATCGCGGTCCTGGTGTTCTAGTTGGGAGCTTTAATATCTCTGAGCAAGATGGGGCTGTTCTTGATCTGAGTCGTGTGTGTGTTATTCACTTATAAAAAGATCCTTTTTTTAAAAAAATACATCTTAAGTACAATATGATATCTTTCAATACTGATCTCAATACGACTTCCTCCCCCATCTCCTCCCTTTTTCTTATATATTTTTTCCTTCCATGTTCTAGGTTGTCTCAGCTGTACTGGGTTCTATTGGACTAACCAGTGTTGGAAGTGGTGGCGAGGGGATTGATCTTAATGTAAGTTCTTGAGAATTTAGCTTAATCAATGTCGTAGATATCTATGTGCTCACAAATTTCCAGATAATCTTTAGAATAGTTGCTAACTTGACTGCTCAATGAGAATTTATCTTCTGTATCAGTTATTTTCTCTGTACCTACCATTTTATATAAAACACACACACAAGCAGATGCTATATAAATATGTGAATTACCTGTATTTGTTGTATTGATAATTTCTGCAGAGGGGTTCTTTTGAATGCATTTAATTGAGTTGAACGTATACAGCTTCAACTGCACTAAAAACATTAACCAACTGGCCTTCCTTATTTAAGTTGGCCACATGATCCTTTTCACTTATCCTGCTCTTGGAGTTATGTTATTTGGTTATGTGGATTTTGATTAGTTTTCTTTCCCAGGAGCTTCCTAAGGAAAGGCTTTCAACTGTACCTGGTCTCACTGGTCTGAGAATTTCTAGCAGACAACAAGTCGGCCAGGCTGATTCAAGGAGACAATCAGCTCCTGATTCTGGTGCTTCTTCTCGTCTAACTGTTGATCCTGCAGAGTCTCCGCAGCCACCTGTAAGCTTCATATATATATATATATATATATATATTTATATATATATATTGGTTCTTTCCTAGAAAAGAATAACTATAGTTTGCTAAGGGTGTAAGTGGATTGCAACTGGATTGAGATGAGTTTGTGGGAATATAATAAAAGATTGGGGTTAGATGGAGCCCAAAGTGGAGCCAGCGAGAGAGAATATGATGTGTTGTGAGTATATAATAGTTTTTGGGAAATAAAAATATATAAAATAATTATTTTTTAAATTAAAGTGGTTTTGGATTGGGATAAAAATTGTGGCCAGTTACACCCTAAATATGTTCTCCTGATTCTGAAAATGTTTCCTTTAATATCAGCATCTTGAAAGATATTCAGCAAGAGTAAAACTAATGGATTACTGCCATATCACTTTTTCCTTCTTCACGTCACCATATGCCCATTATACTGATTTTGGAACAAAGAGAGGTGGATCAACATAGGATTTCCTCCTCTTTATTGGAGTGGACAATGTTTCTCAGTTCATCCCATCTTTTGTTAGCTAGGCTTGGATTTGTTTGAGAAGTGCTTTCCTCTGCTTTGGTGTATGCCCTTATTATATTTCCAGTCTACTTACTGTGCCAATGGAGAATTATTCAAGTTCCTTTTTCCTTGCAGGTTATTCCTGATTCTTTAGCAACCTTGTCCCAGAATTTAAGTCGTTTGAGGCAGGAATTTATATCCATTGGTCAGGAAACATTTTCTCTTTTGGAAGCTTTGTTTTATATTTTGTCCAAGTTTCTCTGAAATATTTGCTTCTCTGGAGTTTGCAGCTGAAGAACTGGGTAACACAGGTCAGACTGCTGGCACTCATGAAAGGAATGGACAAAATTTAGATGGAACATCGTATTCCAATGTGCAAAGAGGTCTTCCAACACCTGCATCCTTGGCAGATGTGATGTTGGCTACAAGACAAATACTCAATGAACTAGCTGCGGAGTGTTTACTGGTATGCACAAACTTTGAACTGTTTCCTTGCGATTTTGTGATTTTGTACATATGAGAAATAACTTAGCACATATCAATATGGTCAGAAGTCACCTTGAAATATGTTGGTATTCTGACCAGTTATGTTTGTAATATAAACACTAATTACTGAAAAATCAGTTGAAAAACAATATTTTTTTTAAACCTTGATGGGCAGAGTCTGCTTTCAAACAGCATCCCTGAAGCACTTTGAGAAACAACTTCCCCCTTCCCCCTTTCCTAGATCTATTACATCTAAAAGTTGGTGAAGTAACACACTAGGAATATCTAATAACAGCTTTTGGCTTGAAATTATGATGAAGAGAGCTATTTTGATCAAGAACCACAACCTTTTATGTTGAGATTAAAGAATTTTTAGCTTAGCTTTTCTTAAGAAAATTTCCTTGCTTATTTGGGTATTTTCAAATTTTCATTTGTTATTTGCTAGTCAAAACTCTCCTACTTGTTGGGTATTTTCTGCACGGTTAACATTACTGCTGAAAGATGAGAATATCATCCTTTCAAGTTAATGGCCTTTGCATCTTTTTTTCCCCAGCAACTTGCAAGACAACTGGAGGTTCATGCAAATGTGACCGATACATCAGAGCGAATGAGAATTCAATCTAATGCTTTAAGATCAGGAATTCTTTTTCAAAACTTGGGGGCTGTGCTACGTGAGCTTGGTCGGACAATAATGACATTACGGATGGGTGAAACACCAGTGTGTACATTTGTTTTCTATCTATAAGGAGCTTTTTAGACATGAGCCCTATTTCTGCAAATATTATGTCTTCCTGCTCCATTTTTTATTTTATTTTTTTTAAAGATTGCTGCATAGAGAATTGTGTTGTTTCCTCCTACTGACTTGCTCCAATTCTTTCTCAGGCTGATGCTATTGTAAATGCAGGACCAGCTGTTTTCTTATCATCCAATGGTCCTAACCCTATAATGGTACAGGTAGTACACGGTCCTATAACTTTGTTGCAGAATATTCCAGTGGGTTACTAATATTTTGTGAATTTTGTAGCCATTTCCTTTTCAACCTGGAACAGGTCTTGGAGCAATATCTGGTGGAACTATCCAACAAAGCCCTGGACTTTCTGGTGGATCTGTTGGTTCTGGCGTCTTCCCAAGAAATACTGACATCAGAAAACGAACAGGTGCTTTTCCAAATCCAATCCCTTTTTAGTTTTGTGAACTTCTGAATATCTTTCAGAAGCTTGTTTTTGCAAGTTTTTTGTTCTGAGGCTTTTGTGTTATCATAAAGGTCTATGGAGAAATTGCTCGAGTTGTGAATTAACTTTATTGCATGCATTTTTTCCCCCTACCTTTTACTTATACATGCTTTTGCTTTTGCCGTGCAGTAGGTTCATTCGTGCCATCAAACGTAAATAGGAGAGAGTCAGTCGGTGCACAGAATCCTGGTCAGACAGCTCCAACTGTTTCCAATCATGGAGATTCACTTGCAGTAGGTTCTGGAAGTTCTGCTAGCAGAGAATCTGAAGTACGTGTTGTCCCCATTAGGACTGTCATTGCTGCAGTTCCTGCTTCTGGCAGTCGTGCATCTTCTGAGCCTTCGCGTAGTGCAATGGGTATAATATATCCAGTTCTAGCTAGAGTTCAGCATGTCAGTTCTGGAAATTTAGGTGGTACAAGAGCTCCCCAAGCATCTGATCAACATTTAGCGAATGCTGTTGACCTTGGAAGTCATTCAATTCCCGAGTCCACAGTTCAACAGGAGAACATTAACATTGGTGTCCCTGGAGTAGATGGCAGTAGCGGCGGCTCTTTTGGAGAGGTGACAGATGGTCAAGTATTTTCTGTACAAATTCACAGTCGACTTCAGCAGCTGCTGAGGACAATATTTCCTGGTGACAATGTCCATGTTGAAGGTGGCGGTAGGCAGGGTATAGATTCAAACTCTTTTACGGGGAATTCTCCAGCCACGCAAAATGCTGATACTCAAGAAGCATTGGCAGCAGCAGGAGCAAGTGAAGAAGGGACCTTTCTGTCCAATTTACTTCGTCAGATTATGCCCATAATTTCTGAAATCGTAGATGCAGATTCAAATACTTCAACTGTCATAGCATTGACACTGCAAACAGACAAGATTCAACGCAAGATGAAGAAAATGCGAATAGAGGGACCTCTTCTCGTGAGAGGGATGACCCTCCATCGCAGTCGAGTTCAAAACGGCAAAGGAGGAACTGATTTGTGGATTTACAGATGCGAGAAGGAGAATCATTCTGAAGCCCTTGTGGTTAAGCAACAGATAGACCTTTTGTAGAAAACTAGTGTGTTGCCCGTGCACGGGAGTATTGATCATATTTTCTTTTGTTGTTGTGTAAATAATTTAAGTTGAAATATTATTGAAAATAGAATGTCATTTTTAAGTGTCCTATATTTATAGTTTTGAGTTATGGTAATTTTTTGAATCAAACTTTGTGAAACTGGAAACTTGAAGAAGAAAAGAAAGAAAAAGAAAAAGAAATAAAGATAAAAGAATTATTTTAAAATAAAAATAAAAATATATTTTAATTAAAATATGAAATTATTAAAATATTTTTAAAAATTAACGGAATTGTCAATTGACCGTGGTCAATCGACAAAAGGGTAAAATTTGTATAGTTAGAAAGTTTGAAAAATGTTTTACGTTTTTTTTAATTGGATGACAAAAGTTGGACAAACTAATATTTTGAGGGTTATCAAAATTATTTACCCTTTATTTCTATCTTATTTAGTTATGATAGGAGGGAATTAAATGAAAGATTCTTAATTGTATTAAATTTACTATTATATCTGTTACATTTATTATTTAATCACTGAAAAGGATGAAATAATAGTAATACGTTTGTCTCTTAACATTATTTACTGATGTGGAGGAAAAACTACTCTCTTAATTTACTTCCAACCAAATGTAAAGTTTTCCCCATTTATTTCTACATTTATTTTATTTTTTTACTTAATTAACGTAGAGCAAGATAATATTTATTATTTACTTATTTTCATTCTAATTAAATAAAAGATAATATAATTTATTCTCCTTAATAAAAATAAAAGTTTTCCTCCCTTGAGACCTCCCCATTTCCTCTTTGTGAACTGAACATAATGTTAAATAGTTTTCAACGAATGTTAACAATTATTTTTTTACTAATTGCATTATCATAAAAGAACGAATTAAGAAAATTATCGTACAAATCTAATAAACACCACACCTCAAAACTCGCAATATGATAAAAAAAAGTTCTTAAACTATTGTTTTTTAAGCTCAATAAAAAATTATTCATTAATAGAAATATAGTCAAGGTTATTACATTCGAAGTTCTTTCTATAAGTAAGTAAATATAGAAGTAAGTAAGGTTATTTACTTATTGTTCTTAAAACCATACCGACTCTTGGGACTTGAATTTACTGCTTCCTTACATATTAATTTTGCGGATTGAGAGTCGGGTTCAATGTAATTGGGTTGTGTCCAATCAAAATAGAGCTCCAAACACAGATCCAATATGCAGGCCTTTTTTGGATTTTGAAGAAATGCGCCGCAGAGATAACTTGGCCCCTTGCAATAGGCCAAAATGGGCGCGGATACCCATTTCCAATCAAATCAAATCCAAAATTACTTATTTAAAAAATTATTATTTTATATATTTTCTTTTAAAAAAACTGTTACATACTCACTATATCTCTTTTCGTCCTTATTTTGAGTTTGACTTAACCCTGCATATTCAATAATTTTTGTTATCATATTTTAAGGGTATATTTGAATAATATATTTTAGTCATTTGTACACCAAAACTATAAAATATAAAATCAAATTAAGTGAGCAGAATTGGATGTCTTTAATTGGATGTTTTTAATCCTCCATTTAGATTGGAGTGGTGACCTTTGTCTTCCAGCACCTTATACATGGGGGTGGCTGAATTGCAGTAGTGATGCTACGAATATTATTTGATACGCGTATTCTGATACATTGTATGTCGTTTCACCGATGACACTGTTTAGGTGAACTTGTGAATGTACATAGATGTCATGATACCTTTGAACAATTCAAATGAATTACTTATATTAACAAACCGCATGAATGTGTGTGTGTGTGTGTGTTTTTTTTTTTTTTGTAATGATATGTATTTTTGTTTTTCATATGGTGAATAGATTCATGTATTTGTGTGGTTCTTTGAATTGTTAAGTATGTATATTGTTGGTTCTTTGAATTGTTTTTCATATTCAATGTTGATTTTGGCTTTGTATATATTGGTTGTGTTTTTTTTTTTTTTTTGTTTATTCATAGTTTTCTTGTATCTTAGTGCTTTTTTTAATTGACTGATTATTCAGAATGGAATTTTATAATTTGAAATTATTGAAGTATCAACTTGTTGGAAAGCCTAAGATTTATCCTTTTCTTTTTAAGACAGTTGTTCTTAATTCTGTTGATTTATAGGGTGATCGAATTCATTATCTTATTCCAGATAGAAGGGCTGATGCTGTGCGCATTATTTTACATGAAAGTGATGAGGAATTTTCGGAGTATGTTGAGATATTTGTTTCTCCTTCAAATTGTACGGGTTTGGATGCTGAATTCTGTATGAATTGGTGGGCAGAGATACATAATTGGTGTTTTAGGTATGAAGTTAAGGAATTTCCTTTATGTATTGTTTTTATTAATGAAGATTTTCTTGTTGCAGGTGATTCATTGAGGAAAGTGGATTCTTTTGTGAAGTTTTATGATCCTTATGTTGTGGTAGTGGTGGAATCGCGTGTTGGTCGAAGTGTTCATAAAGAGTTATTCAAGAATTTGAGTTGTTTGAGGATGAAGCTTCGTTGGTTATCTGAGAATACATTTTGGTTGTATTACGATAAAAGTAATGTGTTTCTAGAACGTCATACTAGTGATACAGAAGATGTTGTGGATATTTTTTGTTTGTGTGCAACTACAGGGTCTTTGGAAGAAGTTGAAAGCAAGCATATTGTTTTTCAAATTGGTGAAACTTCAGAGATGATGGGGAGGAAAAGTGGTGATGATATGTAGGTTTTGTAGAATAGGTTTTTTCCGAGAAAGCGTTGTAAATTTTCAGCCACTGTTTTGCTGATATATGTATGTTGATTTGTTTATTAATAAATTTTATTTTATTTTAACAATATTTTTCAGATTTCTTTTTTTAATCATTGTGGAGTTGTTTTGTTAATTATTTATTGCAATTTTAAATACAATATTAAAATTATGATTTAAAATAATAATAATAATTTATGTAGTTATTAAATTGTTGTTTTTGATGCAGAGTCAAAGTTCTTTTTCTGTATGTGCCCTTTGAATAGTAGTTGGGGTTGTTTTAGATTATTTTATTGGGTTCGTTTCTCGAGATTTGAACCGGACAATGTGTTTGTTTAGGAAGTGGTGAGAGAACTTTTTTGACAGTGGGATACTTTATTGAAGGTTTGAAGGTCATCCATGTGAAATCGTGCGTTCACTATACTTCCTCTATCCCACTCTGCCCCATCTCTCTCGATTCATTCACCAGAGTAGTTTGGAGTGGAATGCCTCCATTCTCATCCCCTCCTTTATGATCTCTGGGACTTCCGGCTATGAGATATTCCCAGTGCAAAAGCATATTTATGCAGAATACTCTGGGTAACTGTTTGAATTAGGGTTTTTTGTTCGTGCACAAAATCGAGAAAAGGTTGTTCCTTTTAGGCAGCATAGGCGAGATTTCATAGCTATGTTTACTGGTTTGGTGTTGGGGTTTAGTTTTCTAGGGTTGAAGGTAATAGCTTAGAATTTCTTCTTGCGTGAAATGCGGAAAAGGTGATTCTTTTTAGGGACCACAGGCGAGATTTCTTAGCTACGCGTACTAGTTTGGTGTTAGGATTTTCTTTTCTAGGTTTGAAGGTAATAGCTTAGAATTCGGAACTCTTTTTTTTTTGGGGGTTTGTGTTTCGTTTGTTGAAGTAATTATTTATGGTGCTTTTGTTTAATGTTCTGTAGGGGTGTTTCTTCGTGCACGAAATCGACAGAAGTTGCTTTCTTTTATGGACGGTTGTCAGGATGTAATCAGATCTGGTATCATTTGGTAATGGAAGTGCAACAGCGTTGAGCAGTAGTCGAAAGTCGGCAGTTGCTGTTTTCGATGGTGCAGAATCTGGTGTTTTGAAGAGATGAAAGCTCCTAATGACAAAGATTCAAGGTGTGTTGTTTTTGTTTTCAAGAGTACCAAAAGTTTCATATATTGCATATTGATAATTTTTTATGCTTGTATTTCCAATGTTTAGTGTGTTTTCTGCATTACAATATTTAAAATATGTGCCTTTTCTATGTCTTCTTTGGTGCCCATTTGGTATGGGATTTGTTCTGGTGGGACTTCGGAGGTATCATTAATGTCCTAGTTCCTTAACTGAGAAGTTGTGGAGAAGTTGAACCATAGCATGTTTTGGGGAAACCTAATGCATGAGAATTTTAAGAGAATTGCAGTCATTAGAAACTGCCTAAGACATCTCAAAGGAGGCAATGATAGTTTAGGCAAGTGGTTTAGCTCACTGTCAAACCTGTCTACTGAATTTTAAGACTATGCAATATTCCAGCAAACAGGAACATCCTAAACAATGAATATGTACATAAATAGTGGCAATTGTTTTTAAATTCATTATTTCTTGGTGTGGCCTATATTGGAGTGGCTTTATGCAGAAGCCTTGTTACAGATTGTATGCACCAACGATTTGAACTTCGAGCCCCTTATAAGTTGCATGCCAGCGTCCTTGTTTTACATGCTTCTATTTCAATTGCAATGACTAAGGTCTGGAGAAAATTGATTGGATGTTAACTACAGGAATTTAGGAAAATGTCTTTGCTTTCAATGGAGAATTGTTTCCTGTCCAAATGATTACTTCCAAAAGTTAATACCAAATAATAATGGAATATGGTGGATAAATTTTGCCTTGGTATTTTATTTGAGTAAGAAGTTCTGGTGTCAACAATATTCTCTTTTCAGCAGAGAATATTGTTCTTCACTTAATATCTCTGTACATAAACTTCTTGGTACTGCTTGACATCAGAAAATTGAAAGCAAAGCACTGAAAAACTTAGAAATTAGATTTGGTTTCTTAAAATACAAACTACCTATTAAAAATGGCTTAAGTTGCCTATTTGGCCTCATTTTTTACCTAACCATGGTCCTATTTTACATAGTAAATTGTTAACTATTAGATTAATTAACCACCCAAATTAAGGGTTATGCTTTTGTCTACATGTTTAGTTGTTGCTGTCAAATGTTTGAGCTTTAGGGGAAGGACAGTTTGTGCTGGCAGTAATGTCTTTGACTGCATGGATTACCTTATTCATTAGATATTTGAAGTTTTTTTTTGTCTTACTCCCTTTTTTTATTTAGCTATCCCCATCCTTTCTTTGTGTGGGGCAAAAGAAAAGACCAGCTCTTCTTTGGTTTTTGTTTTGTATCTTGAATGTAATGGATGGTCCAATTATTACATGAGTTTAGTTTTCTTTGCTTCTGCTTCTTATTTTACCATCTGAGCTGCATAGGAGTTGGTATATTTTTTAAGTGCTTTGGTCCTTAATCTATTCTCTCTGTTGTAGATGTTATAGAGGGGATGGTGAGGAATAACATGGTTCTTGATGGTGTTGATGTTGCATATACTTTTGAGGTTGAGGATAAGTTTACTACTCAAACAATGTTGACATCATTTTTGCGCAATTCTAAAGATTCATGGAAGAAAACCAAAAAAGAATCACAGAAAAGCATCCAGAAATTGGCAGTAAAGAAGGGAAGTTTTCTTCATCTTCTTATGGAATTTTGAGGAATTGCTTGTGTTTTTTGGAAAATATCTTTGCAGTACCTGAATTGTGGTGTAGAATAGGCTTTGCACTGGTAAATAGGTCTTTACAAATAGACCTTTGAATTGGGGAAGTTTTGTTATGGTTTCTGGGAAAAAAATGTCCTTGTTTGAGTTGCAAAGTCATGAACAAAAGCATTTTTCTGTGCTAAGTATATTGGGCATCAATATAAGCATGATTGGACAACCATTCGATGTTTTGTAACGATGGTTTACTATCAGAAACCCACGTATGATGCACAATTCATGGATATGCATATTGGGTTGTTTTGCATTTGTGTGGATGTCCATTGTTTATTGGACTTTTTTTTTTCCTTCTCTCTGTTGCAGTTATCTTGCCTTTTTAAGTTATTTATGCTATGGTGAAGTGAATTAAAACACAGAGTTTAAGTAGACTGAAGATGCTGTTTTCTAAATTTTTCTGTGCATGACATGTTGTAAAATGTTTTAATAATTGTATTGTAATTGTTGAGGACACAATTAGATAATTATTATTTTTTATTGAAGAATTTGAGAATGGAACCGAATATTAATTGTCTAGTAACTACAGAAACATAGTCAGTAGCTGAACATTTTGATCTATGACTGTCATAAGGATCCATATCTAATGAAGATATTAGGCATCTACCATAGAAAATGGAATCATTTTGCAGCATATGATAAATATGATAAAAGTCTTTTAGAGGGTTTTTTTTTTTTTAATTTACAATAAGTTGAAGTGAGGAAAGACTATATTTTCCTATCCCTATTTAAATTTGAATGTCTCTCATTTTTGAGAATGTCAACTTATCAAAGATATCAGCTATACCATTGTAATATTTTGCAATAGTTAATGCAAGCTGATCTAAACAACATAGTGGATAAATACAGTAATATCTTGTCATTATGTCATGAAAAAAAGAATGTTTGTGTGCTAAGTGTATTGGGCGTCAATATAAGTATGATTGGGCAACCATTCTATATTTTGCGACGATGGTTTACCATCAAAAGCCCACATATGATGCATATTGGGTTGTCTAGTAAACACATAATTAAGTGCAGAATTTTGGACTGTAGTTTAGTTGAGATTTGTGGCTTTTCTTATTTAATAGTTAGAGTTAGTTGGTTAGAAGTCATGAATAAAGTCATGAACAAAAGCATGTTTGTGTGCTAAGTATATTGGGCGTCAATATAAGCATGATTGGGCAGTCATTCGGTGTTTTGCGATGATGGTTTACCATAAGAAACCCACGTATAATGCACAATTCATGGACATGCATATTAGATTGTCTAGTAAACACATAATTAAGTGTAGAATTTTGGACTGTAGTTTGATTGAGATTTGTGACTTTTCTTATGAAATCTTGTTTTTGACTTGCTCATTTTAAGTGACATTTTAATTGAATAACATTTAGCAATTTTTGAAATTGAGAAAACTGAAAGCAAACCATTGAAAAACTTTAAAATTAGATTTGGTTTCTTAAAATACAAACTACCTATTAAAAAATGCTTAACTTGCCTATGTGGCCTCATTTTTTGCTTAACCACGGTCCTATTTTACATAGTAAATTGTTAACTATTAGATTAATTAACCACCCAAATTAAGGGTTATAGTTTTGTTTACATCTTTAGTTGCTGCTGTCAAATGTTTGAGTTTTAGAGGAAGGACACTTTGTGGTGGCAGTAATGTCTTTGACTGCATGGATTACCTTATTCATTAGATATTTGAAGTTTTTTTCTCTTACTCCTTTCTTTTCTTTACTTGTCCCCATCCTTTCTTTGTGTGGGGCAAAAGAAAAGACCAGCTCTTCTTTAGTTTTCGTTTTGTATCTTGAATGAAATGGATGGTCCAATTATTACATGAGTTTAGTTTTCTTTCCTTCTGCTTCTTATGCTTCTACTTCTTATTTTATCATCTGAGCTGCATAAGAGTTGGTATATTTTTTAAGTGCTTTGGTCCTTAATCTATTCTCTCTGTTGTAGATGTTATAGAGGGGATGGTGAGGAATTACAGGGTTCTTGATGCTGTTGATGTTGCATATACTTTTGAGGTTGAGAATAAGTTTGTTGCTCAAGCAATGTTGACATCATTTTTTGTGCAATTCTAAAGATTCATGGTAGAAAACCAAAAAAGCATCGCAGAGGAGCATCCAGAAATTGGCAGTAAAGAAGGGAAGTTTTCTTCATATTCTTAAGGAATTTTGAGGAGTTGCTTGTGTTTTTTGGGAAATATCTTTGCAGTACCTGAATTGTGTGTGTGTGTGTTTTTTTTTTTTTTTTTTTGTAGTGCAGGGAAAAAAAAACATCTCAATTTGCAAGAACCCTTCAATAAAATAACATTTCCAAAAGCAAGTCCTAACATTGACACAAAGTCAAAAGTTAAGCAAGAAACCTTGTTTTCAAATGAAACATGTATAGGTTTCAAAATGTTGGTGTCAGAAGCCCACGTATGATGCACAATTCATGGGCACGCATATTGGGTTGTTCTGCATTTGCGTGGATGTCCAATTTTTATTGCACTTTTTTTGTCTTTTCTTCTCTCTGTTGCAGTTTTCTTGGCTTTTTAATGTATTTATGCTATGGTGAAATGAATTAAAACACAGAGTTTAAGTAGACTCAAGATGCTGTTTTCTGAATTTGTTTGGGCATGACATGTTGTAATAACTATTTTGTGTAAGTTTGTCTTATTTCTATTTCTGAATCATCTTATGTCAAGTTTGAAGCCGAAGAGTTCATTTATGTGTTATTGTGTTTTCTCGTGGGTGTATAACAGGTATAATTGTTCACTTGTGTCCTGTTTTGTATGAAATATCTAGTATATAGATTTTAAAATTGCGTTTTGTCATTTACAGGTGGTATAATGTTGTTGAGTTTGTTATGATTGTGAGTTGTAATGAAATCAAATATTTAGATATGCATAAAGCTCTTTTTTGCCATTATTCCTTGATATTTCCAATTGACTTCTTGGATAAAACTTTTTCCTAAACCCTTTCAACATTTTCTAGCACTTTCAGTGAGATCACAAATAATCCCCTTCTCTTTCCAACTAAGTTTTTGAAATAGATATTTTCTGCCACCTTTTCTGCCATTATCCCATGCTGTTTCCAGTTAAGTGGATTCCATTTATGTTATTTGCACTCTGAGTTTTTGAACAAACCTTTTAACGTGTCATGTTAAAGTCAATTGACGTATAGAATTTCCTTGGGTGATTTTTAATAATTGTATTGTAATTGTTGAGCTCACAATTAGATAATTATTATACCATTGTAATATTTTGCAATATTTAATGCAAGCTGTTCTAACGAACACAGTGGATGAATATAGTAATATCTTGTCATTATGTCATAAAAAAAAGCATGTTTATGTGCTAAGTATATTGGGCGTCAATATAAGTATGATTGGACATGTATGATGGTTTATCATCAGAAGCCCATGTATGATGCACAATTCATGGACATGCATGTTGGGTTGTCTAGTAAACATATAATTAAGTGCAGAATTCTGGACTGTAGTTTGGTTGAGATTTGTGGCTTTTCTTATTTAATAGTTAGAGTTAGTTGGTTAGAAGTCATGAACAAAGTCACGAACAGAAGCATGTTTGTGTGCTAAGTATATTGGGCATCAATACAAGCATGATTGGGCAACCATTCGGTGTTTTGCGACGATAGTTTACCATCAGAAGCTCACGTATGATGCACAATTCATGGACATGCATATTGGGTTGTTCTGCATTTGTGTGGATGTCCATTGTTTATTGGACTTTTTTTTTCTTCTCTCTGCTACAGTTATCTTGCCTTTTTAAGGTATTTTATGCTATGGTGAAATGAATTAAAACACAAAGTTTAAGTAGACTAAAGATGCTGTTTTCTTAATTTGTCTGTGCATGACATGTTGTAAAATGTTTTAATAATTGTATTGTAATTGTTGAGGACACAATTAGATAATTATTATATTTTATTGAAGAATTTGAGAATGGAACAGAATTTTAATTGTCTAGTAACTACAGAAACATAGTCAGTAGCTGAACATTTTGATCTATGACTGTCATAAGGATCCATATCTAATGAAGATATTGGGATGGAATCATTTTGCATCATATGATAAATATGATGAAAGTCTTTTAGAGGGGTTTTTTTTTTTAATTTACAATAAGTTGAAGTGAGGAAAGACTATATTTTTCTATCCCTATTTGATTTTGAATGTCTCTCATTTTTGAGAATGTCAACTCATCAAAGATATCAGCTATACCATTGTAATATTTTGTAATAGTTAATGCAAGCTGATCTAACGAACAAAGTGGATAAATACAGTAATATCTTGTCACCATGAAAAAAAGCATGTTTGTGTGCTAAGTATATTGGGCGTCAATATAAGCATGATTGGGCAACCATTCTATGTTTTGCGACGATGGTTTACCATCAAAAGCCCACGTATGATGCATATTGGGTTGTCTAGTAAACACATAATTAAGTGCAGAATTTTGGACTGTAGTTTGGTTGAGATTTGTGGCTTTTCTTATTTAATAGTTAGAGTTAGTTGGTTAGAAGTCATGAACAAAGTCATGAACAAAAGCATGTTTGTGTGCTAAGTATATTGAGCGTCAATATAAGTATAATTGGGCAACCATTCGGTGTTTTGCGACGATGGTTTACTATCAGAAGCCCACGTATAATGCACAATTCATAGACATGCATATTAGGTTGTCTAGTAAACACATAATTAAGTGTAGAATTTTAGACTATAGTTTGGTTGAGATTTGTGGCTTTTCTTATTTAATAATTAGAGTTAGTTGGTTAGAAGTCATGAACAAAGTTATGGACAAAAGTATGTTTGTGTGCTAAGTATATTGGGCGTCAATATAAGCATGATTGAACAACCATTCGGTGTTTTACGACGATGGTTTACCATCAGAAGCCCACATATGATGCACAATTCATGGACATGCATATTGGGTTGTCTAGTAAACACATAATTAAGTGCATAATTTTGGACTGTAGTTTGGGTGTAATTGAGTATTGGTTATTTTGTTTTTGCATTGTTGTTATTGAGAGGTTATGGCATGAGTTTAGTAGTTAGGGTTAGTTGTTTAGTCTTTTAATGCACAATTTCGTGAAAATATTAATAGCACTGAATATGTGAATGTGTTTTTAATTGTTGAGTATGAAAGGATAAGGGAATTTTGCTAAGTTAGATGTGTTATAAGGTTTGTGATTTTGATTATGTGCTAAGTATATTGGGCATCAATATAAACATGTTTGGGAAGTCATTCGGTGTTTTGCGACGATGGTTTACCATCAGAAGCCCATGTATGATGCACAATTTCATAAAAACATTAATTGAATTAAATATGTAATTTTGTTTTTAATTGTAGAGTACTGAAAGGATAACGGAAGTAAGATGTGTTATAAGGTTTGTGTGTTCGATTATGTGGTAAGTATATTAGGTGTCAAGTACTGCATTTTTTTCCTCAGGCATAAATTTTTAAATGCTTTCATTGCTGCATACTTAGGATAAAATATAGTGCTCTATTCTGGATTTCTGTGGATGTCCATTGTTCGTTGTTGTTTCGTTTTTTTTTTTTTTTTTGCTCTTTGCTGCAGTTTTCTTGCCTTTTTAAGGTATTTGTGATATAGCAAAATGAATTAAAACACATACTTTAAGTGGAGTCAAGATATTGCTTTATGTAGAAAATGGAAGCCTAAATGGCAATGTGTTTGGTAAGAGTTTCTTGGCTTTACGTATGGTTTTCTTTGTTATGTTGGCTGTAATTGAGTAATGGTTATTTTGTTTTTGCATTGTTGTTGATGTTGGATTGTATGCCCTCTTAGACTAGGTTTCTGATGTAAAATCAAATATTTTAATAAAAGAATTTATTTTCAGAAATTGTTTGTGAATTTATTTTTTGTTTGTGTACGATTTTCGTTTGGAACAGACCCATTGTGTTTAAATAAGTGATCCATGTGAATGGTGGTCTTTCACAGTAAGGTATGGATCACGGGTTATTTAACACATAAACATTTGTTCTTAACCTATTGATGAGACTGGGAATCTCATCATGTTTAGGTTATTATGTTATGAATTCTAAATGGGGAATGGCTTACCTTTAGCCAGTGAGTAGTCCACTCACTTCATAACATAAGCGTATTTCGAATACGTAGGACAGGACCTGTAGTAGTGGTTTCTAAAAGTACTATATGATAGAAATCTAGACTACTACCGCTACAGCGTGGACTAGTACTCTACGACTTGAGCATGAGTTGGTGGTCTGACGAAGCTGGAAGCATATGCTTTGATATGCTATAGTTGAGGTTCTATCGTAGGGCCAATATACTTGCATGTTGGGTATGCGTAACTAGTTAGTTAAGACAGACTTGTACAAGATAGTTTCTGCACTATATCGCCCCTTGTGGTTGTCCGAATGGTCTAAAATGTCCAGGGCCCTGGGAAACATGACTTGGATGTTTGCTTTAGGGTAGCTCCCTTGGAAAGCGGAAACACTCCAGGAAGTCGTGGATCATTGGACTAGAAGCCTAAGGATGGTAGATGTCATTTAGAGGGGTGTTAGTACACTTCTTCCTCTCTAAATGTACGGCGATGTGTAGATGAGTATTTTAGTCATTTCACCTGTAGGTCGGAGACTTTGCTAACGCAGCATTGTTCTTGGGGTCAATATTTCCTTATGGTGATATTAGAAAATATTTAAAATGCAAAATACAGCTATTTTTATGGCAAGGGTATTTTGGTCATTTTAGTAGCAAGGCAGTGTGTCTTTTGGTCCCCAGTATAGACCGTGAGTCATAATTAAATACAGGCTAAAGAATTGATCTTAAATTAAATGGAATTTATTTTATTTAAGTAGTCTGATTTAATTATTGGGCTAGAATAAAATAAAGGTCCATGGAGAGAGAGAATTAATTAAATTAGTTTGGTGGGTTAATTAATTATTCAGGGCTTTGGCCCAATTTGAATAATTAAAGATTAACCTAGGACTAAACTAATATATGCTCAATTAATTGGACTAGTTTATTTGGGTTGGAAAAATTAATTATTGTTATGAATTATTGGAATCTCCATTAATTAGTGGAGGCTCCATTAATTATGGATTTATGTGAATTATTAGAAGATTTTTATGGATGTCCACCATTTAGTGGAGACACCATTAATTGAGATTAGTTGAAGATGATGTATGCCATGATGTATTTCACTAATTAGAGCTCTATAAATAGAGCTATTCTCTAAGCTTATAATACACCATCATTTTGTGAAAGAAAGATTAGTGAAAGAAAGATTAGAGAAAGAATTGTGAGAGAAAGAAAGAGAGAAGTTTGAAGAGAAATTTTTGTGCAAAGAATAGTTAGAATTTTCTTAGTGTGTAGTGTGTAGATTTTATTCTAACACTACCCTAATTTTATAACACGTTATCAGCACGAGTCTCTGCCGTTATTAAAGCCAGAAGACAGGTACGCATTTATTGATCTCGCTAAATTCGAATTTGTAACCCTTGATATTTCTGAAAAAAAAATTTATATGTCATACAAAAATGCATCTAAATGCTAAAAAAAGGAGATCCATATGTCATGTGGATAAAAAGAAAGATTTGACCACCTGAAGATGGTCGTACTACCCACTGCACGGTATGAATGGTTGCACTTGAAGTTGCAAGATTGTAAAACCTTGAACTCCGTGATGTATAAAACTACATCTTAGTTAAAAATTTTACGGAGAAAAAGTTACTGATGAAGTTATATTGGAGAAGACATTCTCCACTTTTCATGTCCTACAGTAACAATATCGAGAAAAAGGGTATCCAAAATTGACAGCTTTAACATGAGTTATTATTGAGAAATCATGAAGCCAGATGAACTGGCTCAACAAGCACTCCCGAAGTGAATGTTGTTGGCTCCAGCAGAAGCCATCGTTATAGTCGTAGTTGTGGCAGTGGCCGTGGTTATGGTCATGGACACACTCGATATTTCCCTTATCACAGAGAAATACTGGCCACGAAGTGGAACGAGAAAAGATAATAAGGGAAAAAGATATTTCTATTAATAATAAGCATCACATCTTTTATTCATATCACTAGTGTTCATATGAACTTGAGGATACATGCTTATAGTTGCTCTTTTGTAATTGAGCATTTGATTGGTGATGGAAGTGTTCAAAATAATTAAAAGTTTACTTTTAATATGTTTCTTTTATATTTTATATTTTTGGCATTGTAATAGTACTTATCGTTTAAGGTTTTTATTGTTTGAGTATTTACATTTATAAATGTTTTGTTATGCCCGAGATGGCTATTATTCACACTTACTAGGATACACAAATGGCATTGAAGATATATGCCTAATTGATAGTGGTACAACACACACCATATTGAAAGATAAAAAATATTTCTCTTACCTACGAGATGGGAGAAACAAATGTTAATACTATAGGTGGTAGTGTAAAGTTGATTGAAGGCTGCGGAAGAGCTAATATTGTATTACCGGAGGAACAAATGTTGTTATTCCTAAAGCGTTATTTTCTTCAAAATCTCGAAGAAATTTATTAAGCTTTAAAGATATTCGCCGAAATGGATATCACATTGAAACAATGGAAGAAAATAGTTTTGAGTATCTACTGTATTACTCAAATAATGTCGGAGTAAGAAATCTTTATTAGAAAAGCTACCATCTCTTTCTTCTGGCCTATATAGCACAAAAATCCATGCAATTGAAATGCATCATTCGGTAAATCAGAAATTTGCTGATCCTGTTACATTTATCATTTGGCATGACCGTTTGGGTCATCCGGGAGCTATTATGATGCGAAGAATAATTGAAAATACGCATGGTCATCCTTTGAAAAGTCAAAGGATTTTGACATACGATAAATTTTCATGTCTTGCATGTTCTCAAGGGAAATTGATTATTAAACCATCTCCAACAAAAGTGGAGTTTGAGTCTCCGAGTATTTTTAGAAAGAATTCATGGTGATATATGTGGACCAATTAATCCACCATGTGGGCAATTCGAGATACTTTATGATTTTAATTGATGCATCGACCCGATGGTCGCATGTTAGTTTATTATCAACTCGCAACCTGGCGTTCGCGAGATTGCTTGCCCAAATAATTCGCTTAAGAGCGCAATTTCCAGATTATCCGATCAAAAGGATCCGTCTAGATAATCTTTGGAGAATATTCCTCCCAAGCTTTTGATGCTTATTGCTGTCAATTGGCATTACTATTGAACATCCGGTAGCTCATGTTCATACTCGGAATGGTCTAGTTGAATCATTCATTAAACGGTTACAATTAATTGCTAGACCGTTATTAATGAGAACAAATCTCCCGACAAGCTGGCAGGGACATGCTATTTTGCATCTTTGCGGCACTTGTACGCCTAAGGCCAACAAGTTATCACAAATTTTCTCCCTTACAATTGGCTTTTGGTTAGGAGCCAAATATAGCTCATTTAAGAATTTTTGGGTGTCTTGTATATGTTCCAATTGCACCAAACCAACGTACAAAGATGGGTCCTCAAAGAAGAAAGGGGATCTACGTTGGATATGATTCTCCCTCTATTATCGGGTATGTTGAACCCACGACGGGAGATGTATTCACGGCAAGATTTGCTTGATTGTCATTTTGATGAATCATTATTCCCTAAATTAGGGGAGAACCAAAACGACATAAAAAGGATCTTGCTTGGACAACATCATTAAATTATCTTGATCCGCGCACAAGCGCATGTGAACTTGAAGTTCAAAAGATAATTCATTTGCAAAGCATTGCAAATCAAATGCCGAGACGCTTTTGTTGACTCCGGAAGAATTACAAAATCGCATATTCCGGCTATAAATGCTCCTATTCGAATTGAAGTTCCAGCGAGAACAAAATATTATACCTATAGCTGCTTGAGTCAAAAACACGCCGGAAGCGTGGCCGACCTCTTGGTTCTAAAGATAAAAATCCTCGAAAGAAAAGAGGATTAAATGATCCGAGAAGATCATATTGAAGAAAAGAATGATAAAGACCAAGAGAGAGCGATGACAAAGAACCGGAAGTTGATGAAAGTAACATTGAAATTTCTATCAATTATACCACTTACGGTAGAAGTTGGAATCGGATAGAAAGCTGTTATTGATAATATATTTGCATACAATATATCTCTTGATGTTACACGGGATAATGATGATCCTGAACCAATATCGGTTGATGAATGTCGGCATAGAAAAGATTGGCTGCAATGGAAAGATGCGATTCAATCGGAGTTAAATGCAACGACAAAACGTGAAGTCTTCGGACTGCGGTCCGAACACCGGAAGGTGTAAAACACTGTTGGCTACAAATGGATATTTGTGCGAAAGCGCAATGAAAAGAGTGAAATCGTTCGATATAAAGCGCGATTAGTAGCCCAAGGTTTTTCACAAAGACCAGGTATTGATTATGATGAAACTTATTCTCCTGTTGTTGATGCTATTACACTCCGATATCTTATCGGTTTGGCGGTACATGAAAAGATAGATATGCGCCTATTAGATGTTGTCACTTTGCTTACTTGTATGGAAATTTAGAAAATGATGTTTACATGAAAATCCCGAAGGATTTCATATGCATGAAGCATATAAACATTATCCTCATGAAAATTACTCCATCAAGTTGCAGAAATCATTATATGGCACTGAAGCAATGCGGGCGCATGTGGTTCACACGTCTTAGTGAATATTTATTGAAAGCGGGATTTAAAAATGACCAGGTATGTCCATGTGTTTTTATTAAGAAATCTGGTTCTAAATTTGTGATATTAGCTATATATGTTGATGATATTAATCTTATTGGAACTCTGAAGAGCTCCAAGAAACAATTGATTATTTAAAAGAGAATTCGAAATCAAGGATTTTGGTAAAACCAAATTTTGCCTTGGTTTACAAATTGAACATCCGGAGAGTGGAACATTTATTCATCAATCAACATATACAACAAAAGTGCTAAAAGATTTTACATGGACAAAGCACATCCATTGAGTATTCCAATGATCGTCAGATCATTAAATGTGGATAAAGATCCTTTTCGACCTCAAGAAAATGATGAAGAACTCCTTGGTCCTGAAGTACCATATCTCGGTGCAATTGGTGCATTGATGTATCTTGCTAATAATACACGACTTGATATTGCTTTTGCTTGTCAATTTATTAGCAAGATTTAGTTCTTCACCAACACGACGACATTGGAATGGAATTAAACAAGTCATTCGATATCTCCAAGGTACAATTGATCTCGGATTATTTTATTCAAATAAAACCAGTCCAACATTGATAGGTTATGCGAGATCTTGGTTATTTATCGATCCACATAAAGCACGTTCTCAAATGGGCTATCTATTTACATGTGGAAATACTTGCTATATCATGGCGTTCTACGAAACAATCTATAGCGACTACTTCTTCAAATCATGCTTGAAATTATAGCCATTCATGAAGCAAGTCGAGAATGTGTATGGCTAAGATCCATGATTCATTATATCCGAGAAAGTTGTGGATTATCATCAATCAAAGATATTCCAACTCCTCTTTATGAAGACAATGCGGCTTGCATAGCTCAATTACGAGGAGGATATATTAAAGGAGATCGGACAAAACATATTTCACCAAAATTCTTCTTTACTCATGAACTTCGGAAGAAAGGTGAAATTGATGTGCTACAAATTCGGTCATGTGACAACCTCGCGAGATATTTTCACGAAGACTTTACCGATTGCAACATTTGAGAAGTTGAGATATAAAATCGGTATGCGTCGGTTTAAAGATTTAAAGGAATCATCTCATCGGGGGAGTAATAAACAGACATATAGAATAGTGTACTCTTTTTCCTTCACTAGATTTTTTTCCCACTTTGGGTTTTTATCTAGTAAGGTTTTAACGAGGCATATTCTTTATGTATGGATGGACATCCAAGGGGGAGTGTTATGAATTATTGGAATCTCCATTAATTAGTGGAGGCTCCACTAATTATGGATTTATGTGAATTATTAGAAGATTTTTATGGATGTCCACCATTTAGTGGAGACACCATTAATTGAGATTAGTTGAAGATGATATATGCCATGATGTATTTCACTAATTAGAGCTCTATAAATAGAGCTATTCTCTAAGCTTGTAATACACCATCATTTTGTGAAAGAAAGATTAGTGAAAGAAAGATTAGAGAAAGAATTGTAAGATTAGAGAAAGAGAGAAGTTTGAAGAGAAATTTTTGTGTAAAGAATAGTTAGAATTTTCTTAGTGTGTAGTGTGTAGATTTTATTCTAACACTACCCTAATTTTATAACAATTATTTATTAATTGGGCCAATTATTTGGTTTTAGTTAGAATAATTAATTAAGCCCAAATGGTTAAACTAAGAGTCCAATGGCCCAATCTAGTTTAACCCAGGGTTTTATTTAGGTTAAACAGGAGAAAAGAAAACAACGTTGTTTTTTTTTTCCAATGCTTCCTCTATGTGAAAAATACCAACGTTTTTTTCCTCTCCCTCTCCAGAAATTCTTTGGCCCCTAGGTTGTTTCACCAAAAACGATATTGGGCAAGCCATATACTGGAAGATCAAGAGTTAGGCATTCATCTACATGCAAAGACAAAGTAGAAGGCTTGCAGGAATTGCACCAGAGATTTCCACGAGCGTGCCTACTCCAGTTCCGCGTATTCAAGTTCAGCCAATTGTGAGAACAACAAGAAGAGGTAAAGAGAAAATATTTTTTTCCCCCCTTTTTCCTTCTTCACGCAGGTGTGTTGTGTTTTGTTGCTCCTTGGCTGGTTTTTTAGCTATATTTAGCATGCTATTTTATCTTCAATTGGTATTAGAGCATGAAGATATTTGCACATATAGGAAGCCTTTATGCTAGTTAATAAAATCGGACAGTTATGTGTGATTAACTGTGATCCTTCGCTGGTTTTTTGGTATGGATAGATGCCTTATTAAACCTCTCGGTTGGAGGTATAGGTGAGATGTAATTCACTATTTTTCCAAGAATAAATCGTGTAAACCCAACTTTAATGGGTATAGGTGGTTGTTGGTTTGTGAATTCATGGATTTTGGGTTGAAATCGGAGGGCCAAAGGCTGGAAATTGTCGCAGAAAAAGAAAAACCAGAAGAGCGCAGCAGAAGAAAATCGCACTGGAAAATTGAAGCAGACGGCGCTGTTCAGCAGCGTCTGTGCCTGGAACAAGGAGGGCGGCTCGGCTTTGTGGCTTACCGGCTCGGCTGCATCGGGTGGATTCAATTGCGAAATCCGGAAGTCAGCACGCGGGTCAGCACCGGGCGGGTCGCTACTTGGATGGTCCATGAGGTGGACGTTCAGGTGCGGCGGGTGTTGTGGACCGCTGACCAGATTGGTTTTGTTCCTGTGCGGCGGGTGCAGTGAACCAATGGGAAATTTTTTTTCCCTTGTAATTTTCTTGCATTTTCTTTTTTGTTTTGGGGTCCATACCAGGCGAAATTAATATTTTTGCAATATTTATATTCTTGGAATATATTTGCATGAAAAATATTAGTAAGGCATTTTAGGATTAAACAAGATAATTAATTAATTAATTAATGTGTTTAATTCTATTATTTGGGCACTTAGGTTTAAAAAATAGAAAAGCCTGAAAACGTTTACTGTTTTCGAGCATGCTTTTTTTTTTTGTACCTTTGTGTGTTTTTCCTCAAAGACCAAAGTCTTTGGGAACATTTTTGACAAGAAAAATATTTTTCTTCAAAAACTAAATGGTTATTTTAATTGGTACAAAAATTAATCCTTGAATATTTTCTCAAAGGATTTAATCATTGACATAGAAAATATATTGGATTTAGATATTTTTGTAAATTAAAATGGAGAGCCATTTTGTTTTGTTTTGGACTAGAAAAATAATTTTGTCAAATAAACTTGAGACCAAAGTCTCTAGAAAGTTTTAATTGGAAAATTTTTGAAATCATTAAGTTTTAATTTAAATAAAATTAGTCCATGGAGAAAATCTCTCAAAGGATATAAGCCTTGACATAGAGATTTTATTGGATTTAAATATTTTATTTTTGAGTTAAGGAAGAACTTAATGGAAATTTCAAAATGATATTTTTCTAGGAAAAACTTTTATTTTAAAAGACTAAGTGGGAGAGGGGTTCCAACGGCCCCACGACTTCCATCACGGTCCTCATTAGAGATCGTGGATCCCCTCGCGTCACCCTGGGAGTGAACCCGTATAGGATGGGGATACCACAAGGATTTAGATCTAATGGAAGGATGTAATTAATAACCCGGGGCACGTATTATGATCGGCCAGCCCACGTTGGAGGTTATAGTGCGAGGTATGTCCATAGGAAATGAGAGGAAACGGTCATCCCACGATGGAGTTATTCTCTAGTCCATTACCTAAAAGGGAAATTAATTTGTGGTGGTTAATACACTTAGCTTAGGAAACTGTTAATCTTCCCAAGAAGCTATGTCAGTTTTCCTAAGAGCCAAATTATTTTCAGTGCACAAATTTTATTTTGTTTTCACAAACTAAATTCTTTCTTTTATTTTTCGATTTTCAGAAATGGTGGGAGGTTCTTTTAGTCCATTGGCCGTTATTCTCAGGGAGAATAAGTTAACGGGTCCAAACTATGTGGACTGGAAAAGGAACCTGGACATAATACTCACAGTTGAGGAGTATAAGTATGTCTTTTACGAGACCTGCCCTGTTATCGGGGAAGGTTCCACTGCTGAAGAGCGAGAGGCTGAAAAGGCGTGGAAGAAGGCTGACGAAATGGCACGTTGCTATATGTTAGTTTCCATGTCTAATGTGCTCCAGTCAAAACACGAGCACATGGCTTCTGCATATGACATAAGTCAATCATTGGCAACTATGTTCGTAGACAAGAGCCGGCCCGCAAGGCAGGAGGCTCTTCGAACTATTGTGAACACTAAGATGGCTGAGGGAGTATCGGTCAGAGAGCATATGTTCAAGATGATTGCTTGCTTTCGAGGAGGCGGAAATCTTAGGGAGCTTGTCATTGACCCAGAGAGCCAAGTGGACATGGTTCTCGAATCTCTACCGAGCTCTTTCACTCGATTCAAGTTAAACTATAACATGAATAAGTTGAACATGAGTTTAAGCCGAGCGATGAAGGAGCTCCGGATGGCGGAGAAGGTCATGAAGCCGCGATCAAAGGCCATGATTGCTAAGGCTTCTTCCTCAAGAACTGGGCCTAAACCCGGAAAGTTCAAGAGAAAGAAGGGGAATGCGACAGCCCGACCCAAGACCCGACCCAAGGACAAACCAAAGGGCAAGTGCTTCAAGTGTGGGAAGAAGGGACAACTGGAAAAAGGAGTGTCCGGATCTTCGAGGCCAAGAAAAACCCCACAGGTAATGTTTACTATCTAGAGTCCATATCAATGGTAGGATCAACTTCCACTTGGATTGTTGATTACGGAGCCATCGATTATATCCGTAACTCCTTGCGGGGGTTTAGGAAGATAAGAAGACTTAAGAAGGGCGAACATGGGCTTCGAGTGGGTAATGGAGCACAAGTCTGGGCCCTTGTAGTGGGAGAGCTGGATCTTCTTTTTTATTGTAATAAGATAGTGGTTTTAAAAGACATTTTATATGTACCTGGTTTTCGTCAGAATTTGATTTCAGTTGCAAAACTTATTAATCAAGGATATTCTGTATCTTTCCATTCTGGTATTTCTATCAGTAGAGATGGAGAAATTTTATGTACTGGGCATATGTATGGTAATCTGTTCTTTTTAAACCCTATTAATAACCAATCAAATAACGCTCAGTCTGAACCTTCAACTAAGAAGAGAAAGACCAATATCAATGATTCATAACTTTGACATCTAAGGTTGGGTCATATTAACTCAACCAGGATTCAGAGGCTAATCCATGATGGGCCTTTGGGCTCATTGAGATTGGAAAGCTGGCCTCAATGTGAATCCTGCCTGATGAGAAAAATGACCAAAAGGTCTTTTACACCAAAGGCGGATAGAGCCAATGAGGTGTTGAGTCTTGTTCACACTGATGTGTGTGGTCCGTTGTCTACACCAGCAAGAGGAGGTTTTGAGTACTTCATCACGTTCACGGATGATTGTACGAGGTATGGTTACATTTACTTGATGAGACGCAAGTCTGACTCTTTTGACAAGTTCAAAGAGTTTAAGGCTGAAGTGGAGCGTCGGACAGGTAAATTAATCAAAACCTTACGATCGGATCGTGGTGGAGAGTACCTCCTAGGTGAATTCAAGGATTATATGGTACATCATGGAATAGTATCCCAACTTTCTGCGCCGGGAACACCCTAACAGAATGGAGTAGCTGAGAGAAGGAACAGGACATTGATGAAAATTGTCCGAAGCATGATGTCTCATGCTACTCTTCCAGTGTCCTTTTGGGGATATGCCCTGGAGACAGCGGTATATATTCTGAACTTGGTGCCTTCCAAGTCAGTACCTAGGACTCCCTATGAGATGTGGACTGGGCGTAAGCCAAGTCTGAATCATCTCAGGATTTGGGGTTGTCCAGCTTATGTACTGATCAAGGGAGACAAGTTGGGACCAAGATCAGAAATATGCTATGTTGTTAGGTATCCAAAAGGGACAAAAGGAGGCTACTTTTATCATTCTAAGGAGCAGAAGGTACTAGTCAGTACTAATGCTAGATACTTGGAAGATGATCAAAGTACTTCCACTAAAGGTTCAACGAGGTTGGAACTTGAGGAGAAGTTATCTACAGAATCAACTTCTTCTGACCCGATTATGGAACAAGAAAAGGCACAGCCTCAAGAGCCTGTGCAAATGGAGCCTCGTTGTAGTGGGAGAGTGTCTAGGGTTTCGGAGAGATGGACTGGAGAAGCTTTTGAGCTGGTCTCTGACCATCAGGAACAAGACCCCACTAGATACGAGGAGGCTATTGCTGATGCCGATGCAAATCTGTGGCATGAAGCAATGAAAGCCGAGATTGAGTCTATGTACCTCAATCAGGTTTGGGATCTTGTAGCTTCACCTAAAGGGATAAAGCCCATTGGGTGCAAGTGGGTATACAAGAGAAAGAGGGGAGCGGATGGGAATGTGGAAACCTTCAAAGCTAGGCTTGTGGCGAAAGGGTATACTCAGAAAGAGGGAATCGACTATGAGGAAACCTTTTCCCCGGTAACCATGCTTAAATCCATCCGCATCCCCCTTGCCATCGCATGTCACTATGACTACGAGATATGGCAAATGGATGTCAAGACGGTATTCTTGAATGGCCATCTTAGCGAAGACATCTATATGTCTCGACCGGAAGGCTTCATTGCTGAAGGCCAGGAACACATGGTTTGCAAGCTTAAGAAGTCCATTTATGGACTTAAGCAGGCATTGAGAGCATGGAACATTTGTTTTGATGATATTGTAAAATCTTATGGTTTTATTCAAAACGAAGATGAACCATGCGTGTACAGGAAACTTGAAGGCATTAATGTGGTTTTTCTTGTCCTGTATGTGGATGACATTCTACTCATTGAAAATGATGTAGGGACATTGTCATCTACAAAGGTTTGGCTGTCTAGTCAATTCAGTATGAAGGACTTGGGAGAAGCCAGCTATATTCTCGGGATTAGGCTTCTTAGAAATAGGAAGTAGAGAATGTTAGGGTTATCCCAAGCGACATACATTGACAAGATGTTGGCCAAGTACAGCATGGACTCATGCAAGGGAGCTCTAATCCCTTGCAGACATGGGTTGTCATTTTCTTCGAAGGACTGTCCTAAGTCTCAAGAAGAAAAGGACAGAATGAGTAGGATTCCCTACGCTTCGACTGTGGGAAGTCTTATGTACGCCATGCTGTGTACTAGGCCAGATATCTGCTTTGCCGTGGACTTAGTTAGCAGATATCGATCAAACCCGGGGGAGGTTCATTGGCAAGTCGTAAAGCATATTCTCAAGTACCTCAAGGGAACGAGAGATTATATGTCTGGTTTACGTGGTCGATGATTTGGTTCCTACGGGATACACGGACTCGGACTTCCGGGCGGATAAGGATGAGAGAAAATCCACTAGTGGATATGTCTTCACCTTGTCCGGAGGAGCAATTTCATGGAGGCGTATCAAGCGGTCTTGTATTGTTGACTCAACCATGGAAGCTGAGTATGTGGCAGCTTCGGAGGCGTCCAAGGAAGCAATTTGGCTCCAGAAGTTCCTTTCAGAACTTGGAGTCGTACCACATATGGACAGACCGGTTGTGATGTATTGCGACAACACTGGAGCAGTATCGCAATCTAAGGAACCTCGGAACCACAAGAAGGGGAAACACATCGAGAGGAAGTACCACCTGATCCGGGATTTCATCCAGAGACGGAAAGTCGTGGTGGAGCATATTGCCTCAGAAAACAATCTAGAAGATTCATTCACCAAGCCTTTGGCTGAGAGAGTCTTCAAGAGACACTTAGACGCCATAGGGGTGGGCACCTATGGACTTACCTAGTCTTAGAGTGCAAGTGGGAGATTGTTGGATTGTATGCCCTCTTAGACTAGGTTTCTGATATAAAATCTAATATTTTAATAAAAAAATTTATTTTCAAAAATTGTTTGTGAATTTATTTTTTGTTTGTGCACGATTTTCGTTTGGAACAGACCCATTGTGTTTAAATAAGTGATCCATGTGAATGGTGGTATTTCACAGTAAGGTATGGATCACAGGTTATTTAACACATAAACATTTGTTCTTAACCTATTGATGAGATTGGGAATCTCATCATGTTTAGGTTATTATGTTATGAATTCTAAATGGGGAATGTCTTACCTTTAGCCAGTGAGTAGTCCACTCACTTCATAACATAAGCGTATTTCGAATACGTAGGACAGGACCTGTAGTAGTGGTTTCTAAAAGTACTATATGATAGAAACCTAGACTACTACCGCTACAGCATGTACTAGTACTCTACGACTTGAGTATGAGTTGGTGGTTTGACGAAGCTGGAAGCATGTGCTTTGATATGCTATAGTTGAGGTTCTATCGTAGGGCCAATATACTTGCATGTTGGGTATGCGTAACTAGTTAGTTAAGACAGACTTGTACAAGATAAATTTTGCACTATATCGCCCCTTATGGTTGTCCGAATGGTCTAAAATGTCCAGGGCCCTGGGAAATATGACTTGGATGTTTGCTTTAGGGTAGCTCCCTTGGAAAGCGGAAACACTCCAGGAAGTCGTGGATCATTGGACTAGAAGCCTAAGGATGGTAGATGTCATTTAGAGGGGTGTTAGTACACTTCTTCCTCTCTAAATGTACGGCGATGTGTAGAGGGGTATTTTAGTCATTTCACCTGTAGGTCGGAGACTTTGCTAACACAGCATTGTCCTTGTGGTCAATATTTCCTTATGGTGATATTAGAAAATATTTAAAATGCAAAATACAGCTATTTTTATGGCAAGGGTATTTTGGTCATTTTAGTAGCAAGGCAGTGTGTCTTTTGGTCCCCAGTATAGACCGTGAGTCCTAATTAAATACGGGCGAAAGAATTAATCTTAAATTAAATGGAATTTATTTTATTTAAGTAGTCTGATTTAATTATTGGGCTAGAATAAAATAAAGGTCCATGGAGAGAGAGAATTAATTAAATTAGTTTTGTGGGTTAATTAATTATTCAGGGCTTTGGCCCAGTTTGAATAATTAAAGATTAACCTGGGACTAAACTAATATAGGCTTAATTAATTGGACTAGTTTATTTGGGTTGGAAAAATTAATTATTTATTAATTGGGCCAATTATTTGGTTTTAGTTAGAATAATTAATTAAGTCCAAAAGGTTAAACTAAGAGTCCAATGGCCCAATCCAGTTTAACCCAGGGTTTTATTTAGGTTAAACAGGAGAAAAGAAAACAACGTTGTTTTTTTTTTCCAGTGCTTCTTCTCTGTGAAAAATACCAGACGTTTTTTTCCTCTCCTTCTCCAGAAATTCTTTGGCCCCTAGGTTGTTTCACCAAAAACGATATTAGGCATGCCATATATTGGAAGATTAAGAGCTAGGCATTTATCTACATGCAAAGACGAAGTAGAAGGCTTGCAGGAATTGGACCAGAGGTTTCCACGAGCGTGCCTACCCCAATTCCACGTATTCAAGTTCAGCCGATTGTGAGAACAACATGAAGAGGTAAAGAGAAAATATTTTTTTCCCCCTTTTTCCTTCTTCACGCAGGTGTGCTACATTTTGTTGCTCCTTGGCTGGTTTTTTAGCTATATTTAGCATGCTATTTTATCGTCAGTTGAGAGGCTATGTCATGAATTCAATAGTTAGAGTTAGTTGGTTAGATGTCATTAATGAAGTTTTAAGCAAAAGCATGATTGTGTGCTAAGTATATTGGGTGTCAATATAAGCATGATTGGGGAACCATTTGGTGTTTTGCGACGATGATTTACCATCAAAAGCCCACGTATGATGCACAATTTCATGAAAATATGAATAGAATTGAATATGTAAATTTGTTTTTAATTGTATTGTACGAAAGGATAAGGGAATTTTGCTAAGTTAGATGTGTTATAAGGTTTGTAAATTTCATTATGTGCTAAGTATATTGGGTGTCAATATAAACATGTTTGGGCAACCATTCGGTGTTTTGTGACGATGGTTTACCATCAGAAGCCCACGTATGATGCACAATTTAATCTTATAACTAACTTCAAGTACTTTTTTTTTTTTTTTTGTCTGGGGAATAAAATTTAAACATGTGTTAAAAATTACATAAATAACATAGAGTAAAACATTAACACCCCATGTCATACGCCTAGGAGAAATAGAAAGAGATAATAGGACACCATCACAGCTAAGGGCAGAAAGGATCCATCTCCAGCCTAAGATCCATTTCTCAGGCTACTCCAACAAAGGAAATTGACTAAAATTAAATAGTGAGGCTGTTGGGGGGAACCTGATCTGTCTTGGTACCTGTTGTAGAATTGGTCTTCTTTGTATCCTGCATTATAGACATAATTAGATAATGAATGCTTTATTAAGACATGAATCGTATTTGAATATTTATGTGCAATATGAGATTTAAGATAACTTACAATTGCAAGTTTTGTAAAGATTTCATGGTAGACAATGTTCTTTGTATAATATTTGAACTCTGGATCATGCTCAATGATTAATATTTTCAACTCCTGTGGTGTTTTCACTCTTGAAAGTGAGACATAAAGTTGACCATGGCTAAAAACTGGTTTAGGTAGGTATAGTCCAACTGTTGATAGTGTTTGTCCCTGGCTTTTATTTATTGTCATTGCATAACAGACTTTAATTGGGAATTGTCTCCTTATCAAGGTAAATGGTAGTTTTGTATCAGCTGTGGACACATCTATTCTAGGAATAAGCACTTTTTCCCCAATGTTGGAACCTGAAATGATTCTGCCTTCAATTACTGTGCTACCTGTCTGTGTTACTATGAGTCTTGTTCCATTACACATTCCTTTACCTGGGTTGACATTTCTTAAAAGCATTATCGAAATACCTTGTTTTAATCTCAATTTATGTTTTGGAATTCCTGGGAAGCTGAGGCTATTTAAAAACTCCAGTGGATATAACATATCTTCATCCAGCAACTTTCCTGATGTTTTGTCCATTCTGTCAGCACTTACGTATTCTATTGCCTCACCTTGTACTTTATCAAGAATAAAGTCATTCATTTCATTTACAGTTTCATTTCGAGGTGTAAGAATTGCTCTTTCTGTCAAATAGTTTGTATCTGTTCTTTTCTCTTCAAAGTCTGGGTAAGTTGCCTAAAAAATTGCCTTGACTGGATCTTAAGTAGCATCAATCATATATTCTCTTGGGATTTTAATCCAAGTTGCTTCAGTGTCATCTCCCCGTGTCTTTGCATGATGCAGAGCATTTCCTATTTCCAATAGCCAATTTGCAAATGCTTCTGTCTTTTGTGCTTCTTCAATAGTGTAATCATTAAATTGTTGAAGTCTCATATTTTGATTCAGTGTCAACAGTTCACACTCATGCCAAAGATAGGAAAAATTAATTGAAGCATGTACTATATCTGCTCGTCCACCATTTGGAATTACAAGGAGAATTTGTCGAAAATCTCCACCCAAGAGAACAATTTTCCCTCTAAAAGCTTTGTTTTCATTAAATTCTTTTGATCCTCTGAGTATATCTTTCAATGTTCTATCAACTGTTTCAAAGACATACCTGTTTTTGAAGTGTTCTAAGGTTGTATGAGAAAAATGGTTATGTTTCATGCATTGATATGCATGTTTTGAATTTGGCATGATGCTTTGTTATGCATGTGCTCTAGAAATAATAATGAATTTCAGGATATATATATACTTGGAATTCATAGGTGCCTCGTCCCATATTATTAGAACAGCTCTTTTAATTAGCTCAGCTAGTTGTGTATTGGCTTTTATTGAGCACGTGGTCTCATCGTCAGTTCTTATTGGTATTTTGAATGTACTATGTGCAGTTTTTCCTCCAGGTAACAACGATGATGCAATGCCTGTGGTGACATTTCATAAGAATGACATAAGAATGTATTTATAATATAGATGATAGAAAATCAAATTAAGGATATTAGTAATTACCTGATGAAGCTACAACGAGTACTATTTTTGAATCTGACCTCAACTTGTTGATGATTGCTCTGTACACAAAAGTCTTCCCAGTTTCTCCATATCCATATAAGAAGAATAATTTTCTAAGTTTATTTTCTACTGCATTTAGCACAGCATCATATGCATTTAGTTGCTGTGCATTCAGCTTTTTCACCATTGATTCATGCTCTGTTTTCAAAAGCTCTATGTCATACATAATTTCTTCACAAATGTAATTGTTCTCCAGATCCTTCAACATTTCATTTTTTGCAACTGGCATACCTTCTATTTGGTCCAAACTTTTTCCATGTTTCATGAGGAGAACTTCTATTTCTTTTAATGTATAGTTTTTTATTTGTTCTGTGGACAAAGTTAAACTTGGGAACTGTAAAAGTTTTTTTTGCCGATGTTCAATATCATCACTAATGGACTCCCAATTGAGTTCCCAAAAATTCTTCACATCTGAAACATTGCAGACTAAAGTATTGTCACAAATAGTTCCCTTAGTTGAGGTCCGATTGCCCATTGTGAAGCCTCATCTATGGACTCATGCCATTCTTTGTCATCTTGTAAAAGTCCTCTTGCATAGCAGGCTACTTTAAAGGATGGATATGTTCTGTCTTTGTAGATTCGTATATGTTCATATGATGTTGGCCCACAAACATGATTCAACAACATTCTCATGTAATATCTCTCTCCTGAAGCTGGGTGTGCAAATGTAACACGTCCAATACATCTACCATTTTTTCTCCTTGTCCAAAGCCTTTCTTTCTTTTTCCAAGTATAATGCTGAGGGAATTCAAAATATGTATATTTTCTTACTTCTGGATCCCTTTTATTTGTTTCAAACCACTCAGTAAACATCGAACACTTTGCATTTTTACTCTATGCAATAGTAGGTAGGGAGCTACTATCTCTAAAAATAATACTTTGCTCATTTTCTAAATGGAATCCCAGTCTTTCTACAGCAGGTATTCTGAAATCCACTTCAAATTCATATATTCTCCAACATGCTTCACATGCTGAAATATATCTATAGTCTAAAAAAGTTCACTTCATTTGCATTTGAATTTTCCTGTGTAGAGTTTATGGTAGAAGCACCTTACACTTGTTCTATGATTACAATTGTTCTATCAAGGCCTTTATTTATGTACTTGAACAAATATTTTATAGCTCTTGATTTATTGCATGCTTCAACATTTATGTGGCTTCTGTACTTGACCAAAAGATATCAATTATATGGAACAACAAACCTATTTTCAAGTTTGAAACCATTTCTGTCGACAAATATTGATGTGTCTCTTCGTCTGTAGATGCAAAATCCATTTTCATCCATTGTGGTCATGTTTTGGACTTTCTTCGGGAAATGCTTAGAGCATTGGCCTACAATACAGTTGTCATAATCTTATGTTAGGTAAAAATCTTAAAAGTTTGTTGCAGTAGTACATATTATGGTGTTAGGTAAAAATAAATTTACCTCGTATCATGCAAGGTGATGTCTGATACCCAGGTCCACATGGTCCATGCATCATAAATTCAGTTACAACTTTATATCCAATTGGATCTTTAGCTAGATCTGGTATTTCTGCAGATATAACTTCATCTATTTCTTTAGATGTGTGTCTCTTTGACGGTTGATGAATCCATATGATAATATGTGCACATGGAAGGCCTCTTTTTTGAAATTCAATAGCGTATACTACTGCAACCAAAGTCAATGGTACATGAGATATTTGTAGTATTGCAAATAGCAAATGTATTTTGAAGCTATGAAAATATACCTGTATCAACTTGTCCAAATATTTTATTCTTTGTAATGTCTTCAATCATTTCTTTGAGTTTCATTTTAAGAGTTTCATTTTAAAGACACGGACTTCAATAACTGGTCTATTTTCTGCTCTTTGTTGAGGTAGTTCTTGTAGCATTTCCTGAATTTCTGGCCAGTTTGGATTTGTTGTAAATGTAATGAAGAAATCTGGATTGCCAAAAATTCTGCACAATGCCATTGCATCTTGATAGTTTTGAGCTATGTATCAAGGACCACCAGTGAAAGAAAAAGGTAAAATAGTTCTTTGGCCCACTTGTGTAGAATCTGTATCTCCCATTTGAACTGCATCAAATTCATTTCTGTATAATTCAATTTGTAACTTTCCCTGGTGGTCTTTGATCCACTGAAGTTGTTCTTGCTCAATTCCTGTATAAGCATCAACAATAAATTGTTGAAATAATCTTCCAGACAGCAGTAATGTATTTCCTTCTATTCTTCTATACTGTAATATGTATGCATAGTACTCCCACATTATCATATATTGCCTTTTACCATGACGTTGACCCCTAGATTTGACATATGGAATCTGAGGATGAAATCCGTCTTCACCATAAGGAAATAACAAAGGATACTGTAATGCCATGAAGCATGGATGTAAGTAACTAATTTTTTGCAATGTACCTGACATCATTTCAACAATAATGTCTCTGTCCTTTGTTACATGATTTATATCTCCAACTATGAGAGCTTCTATTTCTAATGTTGTTGGTGGTTGGTACTGCCTGGTGTTTAAAGTCCTACTATGGAAGAGCCTGATTTTGAAGTCACCTATGTTGGAATTCTTATGCCTGTCTCGAGCATTTCTGAACACTTTGACCAATTCGTTGTGTTCATCAAGCATATGAATCAATTTCTGGATAATTCTTGCATTCAAGTTGCTGTTTGTATTTCTTTAATTCACTGCTTTTAGTCTGTTATGCACTTCATTTACAGTATCATGAAAATACAGCTGGATAAAGTGTGCATCTTTTCCACTTTCTGGAATCAGAGAACCAAGCCTATGATAATTTTCACCATTTATCCGATAGATGTATGGTCCTAAGTGTTGGTTGATTTGCTCATCAACTTTTGCACCCATAGATGTCATTGAGAACATTGAGTTATATGCTCTAATATTTTTCAAGAAAGGTATGGAATGTTATGAGAGAGCAGGGAATTCAGGGGTTTTGGAGCAAACTTTCTTGCTGGCAAATGAATTTTTCCCTGCCTACAACATAATTTATATCTTGGATATGTTTTTTTCGAATGGTCTTTTATTTTTTCACGCTCCCAAAATACTGCCTGACAAAATTGACATTGATATTCAGCTTTTCCATAGTAAAAGCTTGTGTTCAGTTGAGAATCTATGAACAATGGAATTGACTTAATGTTAGGAAATAGTGCTACATACATGAACTATGAACCCAAATAATGATGTGTAAGAATTCGTACCTGTGACAAGTATGGTTGGTTTTTCGTGTGAAACTCTGTTACTTTTAACAGAGCACTTTCTCTTCGAATTTATGATATTTCTGCATTCTTTTCTTCTTCTCCTTGCATATTCTGTTATGGAAAAGCTCCCGGAATAGGGAATCAGTTATATGTCAAATCAGATTTATAATGAAATTATTTTGATCATCCTGTAATGAGAACTTATGGAATGAGTAACATATATTACCTACTGAAATAATGTTAGATTTGCTGTTTGAACTGCCAGTTCTTGTTGAACCAAGATGTTTTCAAATACGCCTTTTTCTCTTGTTTTTTAGTATTTCAGCACGTTCCTTTCTTTTTGTCTTTGCTATTGCTGTGAGAATGATTCATTGTATGTAAATTGTGCATGATATATGATAACTAATACAGCTGAGAAATGAATTATGAAATGCTTTATGACTAATTTAATTACCTTTTTTGATATTATGACTTGCAGCATAATTGTAATAATGAATGTTCATTGTTGAATACTGTTGGTTGGTGGTATAGATGCTTCTACTGTGCTCCATTGACATATGATCTACTGTAGCTGATTCAATGTTGGTGTTAGTCTGCAAATGTTCAACTACAAAGATATTGAAGAAATATGTTAGCAAATTTTAAAACAATCAATTGAAAAGTATTTTGAGACGATGCTCAAAATTCCATCATATTTCTTCCAAAACCCAAGTTATGGTAGCAATTCTAAAGTGATTTGTACTGTATTTTTCTATCAAAGACATTGCCTAACTTCAGGAAAACTGTTTTCTTCATTGGATATTCTCTTTCTCTTGACTTTCATAATGGACATGGAAGAGAGTTTCCACAGACACACAAATTGCATGAAAAATTGTCAATGATAGTATTTTTCATATTTCTCATGTTTAGAATGTTCATCCATTTTTTTTGGAAATTCAACGGTAAATAGTCATCAGTGCACAACATTTTTTTTTAAAACTTATGATTGTTGTTAAGTATATGGTTGGCGTTTTTTATTCTTTGAAGGGATGATACTCATATTATTGTTTTCTATGTATCAGTTTGTGTTACAATGAGCGCAACAATGAAACTGGATTTTTTTCAAGGGGCAGGACTGTAGGGACATTACAAATCACAGGCTGCAAGTTCAAGGCAGTTGTTCTGCAATGTTATGTCTTCGATTCAATAGTAACCATAATGTCATTTTTGGTTTTTCGGTGAAAGTTCATTTACAGATATGTATTTATTGCTCAATAACCATTAAGTATTATCTGGATATTGAACAAATTTACAATAATATGACTTCGAAATCAGTAGATCCTTTTGATATTTTAGACTTGGTGGAGGGAGTTACCTGATGAAAGATATTTTCTTTTTGAACTACTGTGACTTGCTGAAGCAATTTCTTGTTCAATTGGAGCCATTGGCTTTCTTTTTCTTGTCATATCTTTGTATGATGTTCTACGAACAAAGTTAACAAAAGCATCAAAAACTGGTCTAAAAAGTTTGTTTTTATTGTGCAGCCTTTTTCCAATATTTATATGGTTTGAAAGAAGTTATATGGTATTTGTAGCGGTTTTATTCATGGCTTTTTGCTCATTAAAAAAACTACCTTAATTGGTTGGATTTGTTTTTATTCCCAACCGCTATTAAGTTTCTACTGTAGGGGTTAAATGCTACGGTTGTTCATTAAAAGGCCACCAATGAAACGGAACATATGATTCTTTTTACTTCCTTTCAAAACAATCAACTAGAAACCATTTTTATTCTTTTTATCCCTGCCTTTCTCTTCTGGAGGTGACTTCCAGTTCCAGGATGCCTCTTATAGTTCCGGTTGGGTCGGAAGAGCAAGCTTCTTCTTTTCAGAGAAAAAGTCTTCTTGTCTTTCTTTCGCTATCCTTAGGTTAAGAATACGAATCCCATTTCCTTGAAAGGAAGGGCGTTTAGGCTACTCGACTTTCTTTGTTTTTAGTAAGGAAACTCAGTTTCTTTCAGATTCTGTTAGTGATTAGTGTCATCTACAAAAGAAGTCCCAACAAATGTCCAGGAAACTAATTTTGAAGAACCAATGCCCTTAATAAAAACACATCTGGTAGCTTGGGAAAAAGGAAGAAGCAGAAGTCAGTATGCATTTGCCAATGTTTATGCTATCTTTGTTGGGAGAAAAATGGGAAAATAATCTGCTGATTTTGGCCTTTGTTCATGATATTGTAGGTTGCATAGCAAAGATACTGCTGATGGACCAATAGCACAGAACAAAAAATGAAGACAACATTAAATGTTGCATTAATGTCCATATGTAAAGGCAAAATGGTATGACATTGGATGTAGCAATATGAAGAGTTCATAGATCATGAATGATGAACTGGTGGACAGGATCAACTTTGGTTTTGTAAATATCCTTGTCTATGAAAATATCACATATACAGATTTCAGTTTTCTTTGAAATGATTTCTTCCCTAGGGTAATTCTGATGTACAAGGAATTTAATATAAGTTTCACAATTTGTACAAGATTCTAAGACTTGTGCAGCTGTCTAATGTGTTTCTGGCTTCATTATCTGTTAGGTCTTCAGTTGTCCTTGTTCCCAGTATCAAACAAAGCCTTCTTGCTGTTAACATTACCTTTTTTTGTCAATCCTGCCATGCCATATCTGGAAAAACAAATGAAATATCTTCGGTTGGGCAAAAACTGTGCATCCAGTAAAATTGCGTATTTGGCTAGATTCTTACTGGAATCGCCGTTTTTTCTTCTGCTCATATTGTGCTGGAGTTTCAATTTCATCTGCGCCTGATGGATGGACCAACTCCTCCTTGTTTTGTACCTCCTATTGCTTTTTTGGACATATATATGACCGCATGTTATTTTTTCTCAATGTTGAAATGTTGAGACTAACGAAATTCACACAACACTATAAAATACCTTCGATGCTTGTACATCTGTGTCAACAACATCCAATGGTTCATATGTTCGGAAAACAGTAAAGCATTCTCTGTTTGTCCCTTGGCTTTGTTCATTAAATTTGACTTGGCAAATACATTCTTTTCCGATTAGGTTTTTCAAAGGTGCAGGAACTGCATCATCTATGCCTTCCTAATAACACCATACAATTAGCTGCTCACTTCATACTGTCTGTTGCAAACATTGGTGTTGCTATTATTATACATGTCATGGAAACTTACCTCTACTATTTTTTCAGCCAATTTTCCAGTTGGCATGTGAACCATTTTCTCAACCTTTCTATCGAATAAGATAAAGCGAGCTTCTTCGATATTATCACCGACAATTACTTCTACACGATATCTATTTTGCAATATCATCAGATGATGTTAATATGCTGGGTGAGATGCATATGTAAGAAGATACATGCTAAATTACCTGATTTCTAGATACTCTTCAATTTTCCCACATACTTCACACCCTAACTGTCTGCCTAGTACTTTTAGTTTTTTCCTACATATACTGCATGAACTGTATCTCCAACCATTGTATGTGTCAATGTTAAGAACAGTAATACTGGAGTAATAGGTTGTACCCTGCTGTTTCATCAAGTGAAAGCAATCTAGTGTTCATTTTCATGGGTATACAAAACTCCAGCAAAAAAATCAGCACAAACACTCCATATAAGGACTACAACATAAGTTATGACACTAATATGTTATACACTGCAAAAATCATCATACCAAGTCATCTCCATTTCGAACCATGTCCCCGAGTTGTCCCAATGTTCGCTTGTTCTGTTCATAATTCTTCCTTGTCAGTATAACAGAAGGAAGCTTCATTTCAGTATGATGCTGTGCTATGTTTCTTGCCTCACACCTGATCAAGTATGTCATTAGATATCTTGGTCAATGCAAATTTCAGAAAAAACCTCAATTGTTTTATACTTACATTTTCTTGAAGTTTTCTACTTCAGGAATCTACAAATTAAGATATATCTTTGTCGCACTGCTGCTTGATAATGTGGCAGATCCATTGTCATCTTTGATAATCATCAATGTAAAAATTGCTACTTGGATATGTTCACTGGCCATTTCTTTGTTTCCCTTTATGATATCCGTTGTAGCTCCCCATAATGTAACCTGTAACTGTCTTCCACTAATGGGAACAGTAATGTCATGGTCATTTCTCTGTCAGTAATGTAAATTATGTAAACTATGAACAAATTATTAGCCATGTGCTTTCTTTATCTTTCATCTTTGATAGCCATTGTCTGCAACTTGACACGGTGGCTAAATCTATTTCTCTCCTCAACATTTGAAACTGCTGTTATCATTCCAATCACATCTATGCATTGTATGCAAAAGTCACATTAAGCAACAACAAATAATTTAAGCAGCAAGTTAATTCATGCTTGAGACTAATTGTTTCAAGCAGCACGCACACAAATACAACAGACAGATCAGGGAGCTAGATAAAGCAAATATATGAAATTAAGGGGGTTTCTGGTAGGCCAAAATCAGGGGAAGGCCAAATCTTTGTAATTCCTTTCCCTAAGCAGCTGCACATGGCAGAAACCACCAACTTCAGACAGGCAAAGAAGCAACAGAATTCCTGTATCGAGTCAAGAAGGCTATACAACAGACAAATCAGGGAGATAGATAAAGCAGATATATCAAATTCAGGGGGTTTCTGGTAGCCCAGAATCAGGGGAATGCCAAATCTTTATAATTCCTTTCCCTAAGCAGCTACACAGGGCAGAAACCACCAACTTCAGACAGGCAAAGAAGCAACGGAATTCCTGTATCGAGTCAAGAAGGCTATTCAGATTGTTAGTATTAGGCATCGAATGCAGGTTTTTTTTTCTTTTTTATTAGGCAATAGAGTGCAAGGAGCAAGTGGTATGGTCTTTCTTCTCCCACTCTGCATCAACTGCTGGCTTTTTTGTCTTCGTTGAGGGCGTGGCCTTTCCCTCTAAGTCAGGACCTAATCCTTTCATTCACTGCTTAATGCCAGTAAGTAAGGAAAGAAAATCTATCTAATCGAAGCCAAGGGCCTAATCCTTGTATTAGTTCTTCAGTTTCTGTGTAACAGCCCCGCAAGGAAGCCCCATCAGTCTAATGCTCTCCGTAGGGCTTTCAGATGAACGAAGCCAATCTGCCAGTTCACTGAATAACGGATGGACGAAGAAAGGTTATTGTGCCTTACCAACTAACACTGAGATATCTCCGGCGCATGAATGAACGTTGTCGAAAGACAGCAACTGGAATTTATGTCGGGGAATTTTGGGCAGCTCATCTTCATTTTCTTGCAGGTAAGTACTACTGTCGATAACAATTTGTAGCTCTTCATTCACAATTTTGTAATTCGGTTTCGCCATTTGCAGTGAGAAATTCTTCATTATGTAGAAATTTCCTTCTTCAAGATAGTCATGAAATTGTGCCATGAATCGACTACGGATTACACAATGCTTCATATTTTCCTGCAATAGACAAAATCCATGTCAATACAATTGTTTACGCCAGTTAATGATCATGTTCAATTGTAAAATGGAATCCACAAATAATCAAGGACAACAATGAATTTTAACACTTCAATGAGAGTACCTTTTCATCCATAACCAAGAAATCAAGGCTTATGACTTCGGTTGGTTTTTGTGCATGTATGTCTCCCATAATCTTATAATTTTGAAACGCACACGCTTTTGTTGCTTACCTTCGGACAATTGATTTAACATAACAAAGCCCCGTTGTTCCATTGTAGAATGCCTATAGGTTGTGTTCTGTGTAGTCTTCACAGGAGACTATTTATTATGTGATTGAAGATAAATGATCCAATGAATCCTTCTTTATTCAGATGTACCGAACATAATGTAAAGAACAATGAAGGGAGTGAATTTGAGGAGGTTTGAAGAGATTAGGCGTATGGATTTATTGAAGGCGTTCAGATGTACCCAACATAATGCAAAGAACAATGAAGGGAGTGAATTTGAAGAGGTTTGAAGGGATTAAGCAGATGGATTTATTGAAAGGACGTTTCATGGATTTGGGATGGTTTACAGAGATTAGGAGATTCAGATGGTTTCAACTTGCTAGCTGGCCGCGCACGACAATGTTAGGTGGCTCTCTCCGGAGCTTCTGTAGCTCTTATTATAGAGAGAGAAAGATATATTTCATGGCTCTCTTTCTCTGTAGTATCATATCATATTTTGAAATCTTTTTCTATTTCACATATTACCTTTTACTTTCTCATATCAGATGTATTATTGCATTTGGGTGGTACTGTATTTTTAAGGGATTCAATATTTTTATGTTTAGATTCGAGGCAAAACTCGTCTGTGCCAGTAGGGGGTTCTTTTGCTTTAACCGTGACGTTTTTTGAGTAAATACATCACATTTACTTATAAGTAAAAAAGTATAATTATTAATCTATTTAGAAATTTTAATTAAAGAATATGAGGTTAAATATGTCACAGGAAAATAGGATAAAAATGTGATATTTTATAAATAAATGATAGTGTTTAGAAATAATAAAATGTAATTTTTTGGGGGTGGGGTAAATGATAGTTATTAGAAATGCTAGATCATACATTTTTTTGGTTTTTTTTTTTAAAATCTCTTTTGACTTGTTTGAATATTTAAATATTAATAGTTTTATTATTTACTCCAAGTAAATTATATTATTAATTTTAAAATTTATATATATTTTTTTAAAATTTAAAGTCACACTTACATTTTCTAATTTTTTTTCAATTCAAATATACTCTTAGATTAGATTTTATAAAATTTGATCATACCTATTAATATTACGAAAGAATAGTTAAATGAAATTTATGAATTATATGAAATAGACAATTGATCATTAAGTTATTTTTTACTAAATAAATTTAGTATATGTATATTTTTATAATTGAGAATTAATAAAATGAATATGGTTATTTAGTTTAAATTGTATTTTTAATTTTATTAAGATTAGTAGAGAAAGAAAAAGTTTTAGTGATTGCTCTCAATAACAATATATTTTTAATTTTATATATTTTAATAAAAAAGAAAACTCTTTAGAGTTTTTCAGTTAATATATTTTTAAAAAATAGAATATTCAGATAAACTTTTAGACAATTATAAATGTAACTAATTTTTTTTAAAAAAGACAATTAATAAATATTAAGTAATTATTTACAAATTAAAATTTATATGCAAGCTTTGCTTGATCCGAATCAAATCGAACTGAGCTGGCTGATTCGGTCCGGTCCGATATGTTACGTTAAAAAAAAAGAAAAAGAAAAGAAAAAAAGAGCTAGAGTTTGAGTATATATGTATATATAGAACGGGCTACTCGTTCATTTAACGTCATCCGCAACTGGACCTCGAGTAGGGTTTCTGCCTCCAAAGAGTACCGATCAGCCTCCATCACATTCGGTGACCAAAAGCTGCAGCCATGGCCGAACAAGTAAATCTTCCTTGCAGTCCTCTCTCCTTGTTCAATGGTTAAATAATGAGTCTGAATCTGATTGCTTTGTTTTTTGTTTTGTTTTGTTTTTTTTTTCATTCTTCGGTGGTTTAGACGGAGAAGGCTTTCTTGAAGCAGCCCAAGGTGTTCCTTTGGTATGTGTTTTGGGGATTTATCCGGCTACGTTTACTTCTATGCTGCGTTTTTTTTTTTTTTTAATGTGTGGGTATGTATTTGAAATTGCAGCTCGAAGAAATCAACGAAGGGAAAGAGACCAGGAAAGGGTGGAAATCGCTACTGGAAAAGCATTGGCTTAGGCTTTAAGACCCCTCGTGAGGCTATTGAAGGTAATTGGCGTCTTTTATGATTTTGGATTTAAGCCTTCTTGTCCTTATAAAATTTGAAGATTCAATTTTTTTTTTTGTTATACCGCTGTACAACCTTAGATTATGACCTATCATTACTCTTAGTGCGACTCTGATAATTGTTGGTATGGGTTTGTGGTTATTCTACCTAACTCCTATTGTCCCTAAATAGCGTTTAACTTTTTCTTGAACTGCAATTGTTGCTGCTGAAAATGGAATTATAATTGTCTTTGTGTCCTCTCTAGTCAAGTTGGCTGAATGGATGTTACCTTATGTATCGTTAAAAATTCTACAATTAAAACTTCTACAATCAGTACTCTTTGATATTTGTAATTATTTAGTCATTTTCAAGTTATATCTTTTTGTTGGTTGAGTTGTTACAAAAGCTATAGATCTCTGTGTGCATCAAATGTTTCATATATGTTGCATTTGTTATGGCTGTACTTGAACATAGAGAATTGCTACTGAGCATCTTCAAAAGGTCATTCTGTGTCATTCGTGTAGTCACAAAATTTATTACTGAACACCATCAAATGGCCATTCTCTTTGTCATTCAGTTACCTCAATTACAAAATCCAATGAATGTTTTTTTACTTGTTTGAGAGGCATGCTCTGAGTACATGGCTAGAAAATGGAAATTGGAAATTGTGATTTTTGAAGATGAATTACAGAAGTTTGATTGACTGTATCAAAGTTAAACATGTTAGTACATTTTTGTGTTTTGCAATGGCACCCAACATTTGGTAAACAGTTTTTTTTTTTTTAAAACATGGAAATTTGGTTAGTCTCCCATTATATTTGACATCAGTATTGAATGGTCTGATGGTGTAGTCAGTGGTAATGGGTACAAAATGTTCTTATTGTGTGCTCAGGTACATTTGTTGACAAGAAATGTCCCTTCACTGGTTCTGTTTCAATCAGAGGCCGTATCCTTGCTGGAACTTGCCACAGTGCTAAGATGGTAAGAACAATTGTTGTTCGCCGAAACTACATGCAATTTGTCAAGAAGTATCAGAGGTAAGGTTTTGTTCCATTTACTCTTTGTTGACATGCTATTTGTCATGTTGCAAATGCTGAAAATATGTAATTTGAAAATTGCTGTCAGATATGAGAAGAGGCATTCTAACATTCCAGCTCATATTTCTCCATGCTTCCGTGTGAAAGAGGGAGATCACGTTATCATTGGACAGTGCAGGTAAAATGCCTAGCTGTTTTCTACATTTCAATAGATTTTAGTGACATTGAGGTGTCATTGACCTGTAGAGTATTTCTCCTTTATAGGCCCTTGTCAAAGACTGTGAGGTTCAATGTATTGAAGGTGATTCCAGCTGGGTCCTCTGCTGGTGGCAAGAAGGCTTTTACAGGGATGTGAGGGGTGTGGTTTGGATTTGTTTTGAGGTTTCTAGAGAAATGGTGTTAGACTATTCTACTAATTCAAGACTCTTGTATTGATTTTGCCTTGATGGCTTAAATTTTGCACTTGGCAAGTTTATCAGCTATAGTATTTTGTTCTTTTTTGGTTGCTGACATTTGAAGTCTGGAATGACTCTAGATGTATATATTTGCTTAAAAACTGACCGAGGTGAGCTCCATAGACATTGATTTATCCTGTTGAAAATTGCATTTCTGAGATAAATGTGCAACTGGGGTCATTCAAATGCATCTGCTGGAATCCCTATATTGTGGGTGACAGTGGGTGACTTGCACATTGCATTTGCATTATGAATTCCTGAAAGTGTGTTTTACCTCATCTCTGCATATATGAAGTCTCCTGACCCTATGTAGTTTTGGCATAGGCAAATTCGAGTAAGATTTGCGGGAGCAGGATTGCGGAGTGCAAATCATGTGCCTAACCTTTATAGCCATATATGGTTATGACTATTTTATGGTCATTATTTGAGTTCCGTACAATATGCCTGGTTTTCTTGGTGTATAAATTTTCAGCTCAAGATAACAATCAATGTCGGTCCTGATTGTATCCGTTGTGGAATGTGTGTGTAGTTTTGGAATTGCGGAAGATGGGGATGGTGTTCTGCTAATATGGCAATTCGACAATCAAGTTGGTTTAAACTTTTAAGAAGCTTTTAAATTTGCAGTGGCAACTTGATCTCTCTACGCCAATAAGAAGAGGGAATGATTGGAGGTCTCTTGGTAGATTGCACAAGTCGTATTCCAGGAATTGACATTTGTTACAGGAATTTTCTCTAGTTTTGATTCGATAGCAGCATTGCCTTCCTAGTTCCAACCACAATTTGAACCTGCTTCCTGTGTAAATAAGTAATTTCCTTGAAAAGACATTAGATAAACAGACATTTAAGTAATGCTATTGAAGCTGTTACAGTTCATTTAAGCATTCTATCTGTTACAGTTCACAGCAGAAATGGATTCCACATTGAAGCTGCTGAGTCAACTTTTATCCATTGGTTATATACAATGATGAACTGTAGAGGACAGTGTTGGTTAGATATATGTACTTTAGCTGCAGACATGTATATAAGCTGCTACATGCATTTCTGTCTACATGGCATTGAATCATTGGTTATATGTTTTAAGTTTTTTATATTTGAGGAATTTGAAATTATTTTATTGATCTGAGCATGTATCCTATAGCATGTAGCATGTAGCTATAGGTTATAGATGCTCATTTCTTATATCAGACACTTGGTTTTATTTTTGGTGATTGAAGACTCATTTCATTGCTGCATATGAATTCACAGATGTCATTGGGAGGATAACAGCGGTTTCAAATGTTGAAGAGTGAAATCGCATGAACCACCGTGTAAAGTTGCAGTCAATTACCATCAAAGGCCATAGGTAAACGAAGAAGATTTCTATTCATTTAGCCATACTTTATCTACTTTCCATTTACAAGTCACTTTATGGGGAGCAGTGACTGATATCATCCAAAGCCACAATGTCATGACAAGTAACAATATTGAAGTTGGTATATTCACATCTATGATCATCAAAGATGAAAATGGAATTGCTTCATTATCTAGCAGCAGCAACGAAGATTTATGTGAATTTGCGGATAACTGAAACAGAAAATTTTAAAAAATGTGAGTGAAATGCAGTTTCATAACTACATTTTTGCATAGCATTTGCATAGATGAATGATGATTACTGAACTACTTAACTAGGTGTGAAGCAAGTAATGTGGTAGAACATCCAACTGAAATCAATCTTCCATCTGTCTTACTGACAAAGAAGACTTATGAAGCAGACCGGCGAACGTTCCAACTGAGAGATATGGTCAGCAACGGTGGTGATTTGGTAAGATCATTTAAGTAATAGCCATTGATTGCCTTTTCTTTTCATGATTAAACTGCACAATGAAATGGCTCCATTTACGCATATTACTGCAGTATCTTAGTGCTTGATATTGACACATACCATGGATGGAGATACAGTTCATGCCTAAATGTAGGCAAAAGCTAAAAGTACTGGGCAAGCAATTGGGGTGCGAAATATGTGGCAGAATAGAGGAGTATCCAGAAATAAGATAATGCTTCAGATAAATTGTTACATATTTCTATGCCACAGAATATTAATCTGTTTTTAATATATTGAAAAACAGATATCGTGTTGAGGCAATTGTTGGAGACAGTACAGCAGAAGGATGCTTTGTGTTCTTTGATAGAGAAGTTGAGAAAATTGTGGCCATGCAAGCTCAAAATTTGGCCAAAAAAATAACAGAGGTAAGTAAAGAATATGGATGATAGTTGACATATTTTGTAGAGCATGTTGTAAACATGACATTGAGTTTGAAGTTACAGTTTCTCTGTCTTGGACAAATTTGGCTCCTTTCCCCTATAAAGATATACTTGATGGATATGTATCTGCATAACTGTGATCATTGAGTTTGAGCCCTTCACACATTTCAGCTTTTTTTATCTTCACATGATAGGGAAACATCTTCAGCCAAATTTATCATATTGCCTTCATCCAACATCATCAGTGAAGTCATTAATAGCCTATTTACCTTTGGAAGCTTCATTGCATAGAGAAAGATCACGCCAATTGTTCTGATTGCAACTTATGAAAAAAATATCACCAAAGAAGCTATTCTTGCTTTTTCCTTCTTATGTTGCTTCACTAGACAGTGGGACATCTTCAATCAAATGTTCTGTCTCTACTTCAGAACATTCACTTGACTAAATCCAAAAGTATGGAGTTTTACATCAGGAATGGAAAAACCAAAAGCTGTACAAATATCCGTGCTGTAAAAGAAAATTGCATACATATTGGACATTCATTCATATTAGTTGCATATAAAGATCCTTTTTCCTCTTTATGAGCACATGCCATTAGCTATATTGCAGTATGTTATATTAGCTATTTCCTGTTATCATCCATATTGCAGCATGTAATTTCCTATTTACATATTCTGAAATTCAACATTTCAAGAATCACTTAATGATTTTTGTTAAGCAAACATATATTGCCAACATTATCTACCAAATATACTGATCTCTCTGATCAAAGATAATTTGCCAAATGTTGAAATTCATTTGTATTGTGCAATATATAGGAGGGTATAGATGATGAAGTTCCTGCACCTCTGAAAAAGTTAATGGCGAAAGAATATATATGTCAAAGTGAAATTCAATGAACAAAGTCAAGGCACCCCCAGGGAATGTTTCACTGTTTACCGAACGCATGAACCATCAGATGTTGACACAGATGAAGAAGAATTGAAGGTATGATACATAATTGTGCAAAATTTATGACTGCTAACACTGAGGGGGAAAAATATGCAAATCATACTAACTGAAATAGTTGTGTACAACAACACAGGACACGAGCAATAAAAAGCAAGTGCAGCAATCAGCAAGTCTACAACTGCTGCAGTCTCCTGCACAACTCGACAAAAACAAAAAACGACCACTGCAGTAAGAATATTCAGATATTCTACATACTCCTAGGTGCTTAAAATTTCAAAAACTGTTTACACCTCTTTTGCTTTTACAGATCTAGATTCAGAAATGCAGAACAAGAAATGTATGGTGTCATGAACAAAGGAAATGCAAAGAAGAAGAGTTTGTTTGAAAATGAGAACAGGGACAATGGAAGAAGTGACGAAGAATGATAGATAGAAACAGATTTAGAAACTCTATAGCATATCTCTATCTGTGATGAACAATTTTAGTTTTGAATGTGTTAATCTGTATAAAAGAAATTCAGATTCTTGAGGCTGTGTTGAGAATTAACTTTTGACTTTGATTTGTAATATATGCTATTTTCCTTTATGAGATTGCGGATGAAAAGAGCCCGTGTTATTTCTTTTGATGAATCCACAAAATAGTATTCTTTGTTTGAAAATACAGGAAAAACGTCATTCAGTCATTTTGGCTTTTTATGTCCAACTGAATGTATCATCATAGTGTCAGTTGTACATTAGCATGTCATCCTTGACGTTGGTTGGAGGTTTTGAGACTGTACCATTTGATTTCCTTTGGTGGAAGGGAAATTTGGTAACAAATGAAGCGAGAGAGAGAAGGGGGAATAGGGACGGGGTCAGGGCAAAATTGGTTCAACATTCCAAAGCACAAAGGACTCCCATTAAAGTGACTTCATGAGGCTTAAATCCTTCTTCCTTCATTCTGAAAAGCCACACAAACATTCATTATGTTAATGAACTAAATTCTTCAAAAAATGTATCTCTTATGCATCTGTTCCTGTTCCAGGAAAAAGCCGGCAAAGCATAAAAAGAATAGCAGCGAAATTATCCAAATTCCGAAAATCCAGTATGCCATCAAACATTGTACACATCGGAACCATCAAGAAGCCATTGAAACGGGAATTCGAGAGGTACATGGGACAATGGCATTCCCATTTGTCCACATTTAAAATATCATAAACCCATGAAGAACGGACTTCAAAAAGTACATAGGATAATGAATACTGCTCCGATTTATTTAATCCCTCAGAATCAATTCAATGAACAGAAAAAACAGTTAACAGTTCCCAATTTTGTAAATATAACGACAAATATTCTGCCAATATATTTTACATGTGGAAGACTACTATGCAAATTGCTATCCCACGGTGGTAACATCAGTTAACAAATACATCCATTCCAACAATACCATCGTCCATTTTTACAGAACAGAACACCATAATTATCTACATGTAACTTTTGCCTCTGACAATTTCCTGACTTTGTCCCTCAAACATTGCCACAGAAATGGCAAGAAGAAAAAGAAAAGCAACCGTGAAACACAGCAAGATCTCTCTTCAACAAGTACCAATTCTGCTGCCAATCAACACATTCAACAAGGTAAGTGTACAATTGTTAAACCATTTAATCATTTATTTCTTCTGTGTAAAAACAGTTGTTCATGGCCAATATTTAACATCCAATAAAAAATACTGATAGAAATGGCAAGGTGAAAAAGAAAAGAACGTGCTGAAATTCTAAAAGTCAAAAGGAAAAAAGCGAATGAAAAATATATTCATTCAACAAGACACATCCAACAAGGTAATTATAAAATTCTTAAATCATTTCCATCATTTATTTGTTTGGTGTAAAAACATTTGTTCATGTCCTATATTTAACATACAATGGGAAATGATGACAGAAATTGCAAGGGGAAAAAGAAAACAATGTGGTGAAATTCTAACAGCTAAGAGGAAAAAGGCTGATGAAATAGACATTCATTCAGCAAGTGAAACCCTTTCGAACACCAGACATACAAGTGTATCAGCAGGTAAAATACTTTCTTCACGTCATACATACAGAACTTGGCTTAAATAGCACAAGATTTGTGTTACCAAAGTCATAGGAGAATCTGACCGAATTTCATCTCATTAAAAAGGCTTAAACATTTGGCAAAAATTAACACGTATAATTTCATAACTCCTTAACATGACATCTGGACATGCACTGAATGAAGCCAATATTGAAGTACAACTAATGAAGAAAGTGACAATATAACCAAGACCTCAAGCTGTAGTAGCAGTGAAAAAACCAGAAAATCTAGAATTTCATTCAGTCTGCCCGTTCACATAAGTTAATACCATGCAGTCATAAATCAAGCTCTCACTCTATCCTAACCTTCAGGGACTTATTTTATACATACGTTGCAAAACCCAATCCTCATATCCTGGGAAAAAAAAACAAAGCTATCAATTCTTACATTTCATAGTTTGCTTCATAGTTTATGTATTGAATACCATTATTTTACATTCAATAAATGCCATTATACACAGCTTACGAAAATGCATAGACATGAAAGTGAGTGTGATTTAAAGTTCTCAGTTTGTTCAAGGTATTAGTTGTACAATGGCTGTAATAATTGTCATTTTATAGACCTCAAATATACCTATTGTAATAAATAATTTGTCCTCATTTTATTGTTCATTATGTACACAATAGAATATGCAAGAAGAAGAAGAAAAGAACACAGAAAAATACTCGATGCTAAGAGAAAAATAGCTCCAAACAGTAACAGAGCATCAAAGAAAAAAACAACAATACCCGTAACAGGTATCAATTTTCACGTTTCATTTTTCTATTCATAGTTCATTTATTTAGTACTATTTTTTCACAATCGCTGCATTCTATTATTCACAGATTCTGAAGTGAACGATAGCTCTTACTATGGAAAACCTGAATATGAATGCCAATTTTGTCAAGCAATATTTTGGGAGCGTGAAAAAATAAAAGAGCACTCAAAGAAAACGCATCCAAGATACAAACTGTGTTGTAGACAGGGGAAAATAAAATTACCACAAAGACGATTACCACCAGAGCCACTCAATTCCCTACTTTGTCATATTGCACCTGAAGATTCCTTAACCTTCTTAGAAAACATCAGAGCATAAAACTCAATGTTTTCAATGACATCTATGGGTGCAAAAGTTGATGACCACATCAATCAACATTCAGGACCTTATATCTATCGGATAAATGGTGAAAATTATCATAGGATTGGTTCTTTGGTCCCAGAAATTAGAAAAGATGTACATTTTATCCAATTATATTTTCATGATACTGGAAATGAAGTGCAGAGCAGAATCAAAGCAGTGAATCGAAAACAAGCAAATAGAAAATTAAATGAACTAACTATCCAACAACTGATTCATATGCTTGATGAACACAATGAATTGGTGAAAGTCTTCAGAATGGCTCAGACCGGCACAAAAATGCTGAAACAAGTGAGTTCAAAATCAGATTGTTCCATAGTAGGAGTGTCAGCGGCAGGCAATACCAACCTCTAACAGCCTTAGAAATTGCAGGGCTCATAGTTGGAGATATAAATCATATCACAAAGGACAGAGACATAATTGTTGAAATGAGGTCAGGAATATTGCAAAAAATTAGTTACCTACATCCCTGATTTATGGCTTTACAGTATCCATTGTTATTTCCTTATGGTGAAGACGGATTTCATCCTCAGATACCATATGTCTGTTCCATGGAAGAACGACATGGTAAACGGAAATATGTCACAATGAGAGAATACTATGCATACATATAACAATATAGAAGAGCAGAAGGCAATACGTTATTGATGTCTGGGAGATTATTTCAACAGTTTATGGTTAATGCATATACAGGAATTGAGCAAGCACGACTGCAATGGATCACGGATCACCAAGGAAAGTTACGAACTGAGTTATACAAAAATGTATGATGCAGTTCAAAGGGGAGATACAAATTCCACAACAATAGGACAGAGGACCATTTTACCTTCTTCTTTCACTGGAGGTCCTCGATACATTGCTCAAAACTATCAAGATGCTATGGTACTATGCAGATTTTTTGGCAATTCAGATTTTTTTATTACATTTACAGCAAATCCAAAATGGTCAGAAATTGAAGAAATGCTAGCACAACTGCCTCAGCAAAAACCAGAAAATCAACCAGATACTGAAGTCCGTGTTTTCAAAATGAAGCTTGATGAAATGATTGAAGATATTATCAACAACAAAAATTTTGGACAAGTTGATGCAGGTACATTTAAACGAATTTAGAAATACATATGCTATTTCCTATACTACAAATCTCACGCACCTAACAAATCTCTTGCAGTGGTATACACAATTGAATTTCAAAAAAGAGGTCTACCACACGCACATATTATCATGTGGCTTAATCAATGTTCAAAGCAACACACATCTGAAGAAATTGATGAAGTCATATCTGCAGAAATACCAGATCCAGATACAGATCCAATGGGATGTGAAGTTGTAATTGAATTTATGATCCACGGACCATGCGGAGTTGGCTACGAGACATCACCATGCATGATAGAAGGTATACGAATAGTTACGTAGCAATATGCAATATACTATTTCCAAAATATTTCAACGACTACGTATCAATATGCAGTATCATTTCTATAACAATTTAATAGTAATGAACATTATTTTAACTACATGATAGGCATCAAAGCATTTCCCAAAGAAACTGCAGAATATGACAACAGTAGATGAAAATGGATTTTGCAACTACCGACGAAGGGACATATCAATTTTTTTGAACCAAAGTGGTTTCAAACTTGACAATAGGTTTGTTGTTCTATACAATCGATATCTTTTGGTCAAGTACAAAAGCCACATCAATGTTGAAGCGTGTAATAAATCAAGGGCCATAAAATATTTGTTCAAGTATGTCAATAAAGGCCCTGATAGAACAACTGTGATCATGGAACAAGAAAAAGGTGGTTCGACACAAAAATCTACAGAAGGCAATGCAAATGGAAATGAAGTCAAAATGTACTTAGACTGTAGATACATTTCAGCATGTGAAGCATGTTGGAGGATCTATGAATTCGATATTCATTTCAGAATACCTGCTGTAGAAAGACTGGGATTCCACGTAGAGAATGAGCAAAGTATTATCTTTAGAGATAGCTGTTCTCTACCTACTATTGCAGACAGTGAAGATGCTAAACGAACAATGTTTACTGAATGGTTTGAAACAAATAAAAGAGATCCAGAAGCAAGGAAATATACATATTTTGAATTTCCCCAGCATTATAGTTGGAAGAAACAACTGAAGATATGGACAAAGAGAAAGAAAGGTAGATGCATTGGACGTGTTACATTTGCACATCCAGCTTCAGGAGAGAGATATTACATGAGAATGTTGTTGAATCATGTTCATGGGCCTACATCATATGAAGAGATACGAAATTACAATGACACATCATATCCATCTTTTAAGGCAGCCTGCTATGCAAGAGGACTTTTACAAGATGACAAAGAATGGCATGAATGCATAAATGAGGCTACACAATGGGCAAGTGGACCTCAACTCCGAGAACTATTTGTAACAATACTTTTATTCTGCAATGTTTCAGATGTGAAAAATTTCTGAGAAGTAAATTGGAAGTCCATTAGTGATGACATTGAACATCGACAAAGAAAACTATTACACTTCCCAAGTTTAAGTTTATCAGTAGAACAAATCAAGAATTACACATTGAAGGAAATACAAGCTCTCCTCACAAAGCACGGAAGAATTTTGGAAGAAATTCAAGGCATGCCAATTCCAAATAAGGAAATCTTGAAGGATGTTGAGAACAGTTGCATTTATGAAGAAATGATGTATGACACAGAGATTTTGAGAACTGAGCATGAATCAATGTTAAAAAAGCTGAATGCAGAGCAAGTCAAGGCATATGATGCTGTGCTAACTGCTGTGGAAAATAATGTTGGAAAATTTTTCTTCCTATATAGATACGGAGGAACTGGAAAAATGTTTGTGTATAGAGCAATAATCAACAAACTGAGATCAGAATAAAAAATAGTACTTGCTGTAGCTTCATCAGGTAAGTAGTTAAATGTTTATTTCCACTCACTTTCAATTGTATATTTAACACATTCTAATGTCATGCTTAAAAATATTAATACAGGCATTGCAGCATCATTGCTACCTGGAGGAAGAACTGCACATAGCAGATTCAAAATACCAATAACAACTGATGATGAGACCACATGCTCAATCAAAGCTAATACGCAACTGGCTGAGTTAATTAAAAGAGCTGTTCTTATTATATGGGACGAGGTGCCTATGAATTCCAAGTATGTCTGCAAGCTAACTAAATTGCATCATTACTTACAGACCACATAAAAAAAAAAAAAAATCCCATGCTACAAACTTGGAAAAAAGCATTTATGTATCAAAAAAAAAAAAAAAGAAAAACAACAATTTTCATATCAGCTAAAGAAGCACTTCAATTACATGTATGTCTTTGAAACAGTTGATAGAACATTGAAAGATATCCTGAGGATCACAGACATTCAACGAAAATAAAGCTTTCGGAGGAAAAATTGTCCTCTTGGGTGGAGATTTTCGACAAATTCTCCCAATAATTCCAAAAGGCGGACGAGCAGATATAGTCACGCGTCATTAAACTACTCTTATCTTTGGAATGAATGTGAAGTTTTGACATACACCCAAAATATGAGACTACAGCAGTTCAATGAATGTAACATTGAACAAGCACAAAAGACACAAGCATTTGCTAATTGGCTATTGAAAATAGGAAATGCTCAGCAAGAGGCAAAGACAAGGGGAGATGACACCGAAGCAACTTGGATAAAAATCCCAACAGAATACATGATTGATGGTAATGAAGATCCAATAAAAGCAATTTTTGAAGCAACATACCTAGATTTTGAAGATAAAAGAAGATACGCCAATTATTTGATAGAGAGGGCAATTCTTACACCTCGAAATGAAACTGTAGATGAAATCAACGATTTTGTTCTTGACAAAGTACCAGGTTAAGCAATAAATTACATCAGTGCAGATAGAATTGACAAGGCAATGGGAAAGTTACTGGATGAAGAAATGTTATATCCAGTTGAGTTTTTAAATAGCCTCACCTTTCCAGGAATACCAGATCATAAGCTGTTGTTAAAAAGAGGTATTCCCCTAATGCTATTAAGAAATGTGAACCCTGGTAAAGGCATGTGCAATGGAATAAGGCTGATAGTCTCACAAACAGGTAGCAGAGTAATTGAAGGTACAATCTTTTCAGGATCCAACATCAGAGAAAAAGTGCTTATTCCTAGAATAGATGTGTCTACAGCTGATACAAAACTGCCATTCACGTTGATAAGGAGACAGTTCCTGGTCAGAGTTTGCTATGCAATGACAATAAATAAAAGCTAAGGACAAACACTATCAACAGTTGGACTATATCTACCTAAACCAGTTTTCGGTCATGGTCAACTTTATGTAGCTCTTTCAAGAGTGAAAACGGCAGATGGATTGAAAATATTGGTCATTAACAAGGATCAAAAGTTCAAATTTCATACAAAGAACATTGTCTACCATGAAATCTTTACAAAACTCCCAATGGTAATATTAAATCTAATATTTTTGCGAAATTTTCAACAACTATAAATCTGTTGATTAATAATTCATTCATTAATGATGTCAATGGTACAGGATATGATCGTGCATGAAGAAAACAGAAATGATACAACAATCCCCAGCACATAAACAAGACGAACAACAACAGCATTTGAGGTATGATTTTCGATATACTATATCAACAAAGTCCACTACATACATGACAAACTCTAGGTCAGTGGTACTGCCAAAAATACTACCTTAGCCAAATTTAATTGACTCGCTGACTTATTTCATTGACTCTAACATTTTCATGATAGATCTGTCTTTTGTTTCAGTTTCTATAATGTGAGGTAGTATATCAGCAGACTCGGTCATGCGCTTGGAAAACAAGAAACGTTTCAGCAAATTTTCAATGCAAACTTAGTGGTTCACAAGATGGAAGATCTACTACAATTACCAAACCATTTTTCAGAATATTGAATATTTCTATTTCTGCTTTCTAATTTGCTTGGAATTGTATAACTTATACACTCTTCACTAATATTAACAAATCTTCGGGTTTAAGCATAATTTGTATAAAAAATAAAAAATAAAAAAAGGAACATTCCACCAACAATCAAAAACCAAAATTACAGAAGAAGCACCATATGCAAGTCCATTCATAAGAAGATTACAGAAATATACATATAAAATTCTGTTAATGTTTTCATGAGTGTTAAAAACAATGACTGTCAAACGTTATTAATTCCTTTATGGTTTCTTAGCCAAAAGAGAACGCTAAGATCTATGAGGAAAAAGCTGAAAATACCAATCAAAGCCACCATATTGGGAAAAACGAAGAAACTGAGTAAACCAAACAAAACAACATACCCATACCTCAAAAACAAATAAATTCTGCCAAAACAAAACTTTTTCCGAAACAGATCTCTATCAAAAACCAAAATTAAACAAAAAGTACCACCTGCAACTCCATTCATAAGAAGATTGGACACATTTACATATTCAATTCTCTTAATGTTTTCATTAAAATGTGCATCATACGTGGGCTTTTGATGAAAAACCATCGTCGCAAAATACCGAATGGTTGCCCAATCATGCTTATATTGACGCCCAATATACTTAACATACCATCAGATCCCATAAACTTTTAAAAAATCTAAGTGAAATGCACAGCAAAATATCTCTATAGTTTAAGCAAGATTCATTATTTATTACTTCTTATCACATTCCAAGCTTAAAATTCATATTCATCGTCAAAATCACGCTCCTATGTAAAAAAACTACCGACCATAACAACAACAACAACAATGGAATCACCCTTCTAATGTTAGCAGTACAATGAATATTTGCATAACATAAATCAAACAAAATAACATAACCATACCTCTCAAAAAAAAAAAAAAAAGAACTGCCAAAACAAGCCTAAATAGATATTTATCAAAAACCAAATTAACAGAAAAAGTACTAACTACAACTCCATTCATAACAAGATTAGGCATATTTAAAAAAAAAAAAAGAACTGCCAAAATAAGCCTAAATAGATATTTATCAAAAACCAAATTAACATAAAAAGTACCAACTGCAACTCCATTCATAACAAGATTAGGCACATTTACAAATTCAACTTTGTTAATGTTTTCATGAAATTGTGCATCATACGTGGGCTTTTGAAGGTAAACCATCGTCGCAAAACAACGAATGATTGCCCAATCATACTTATATTGATGCCCAATATACTTAGCACACCATCACATTCCGTAAAATTAAAAGTCAAATGCACAGCAAAATTTCTTTATGGTATTGTACACTTAAAAAAAAAATACATTTACATATTCAATTCCCTTAATTTTTTCATGAAATTGTGCATCATACGTGGGCTTCTGATGGTAAACCATCGTCGCAAAACACCGAATGGTTGCCCAATCATGCTCATATTGACGCCCAATATACTTAGCACACAATCAAAACCGGAAAATTTTTTAAAAACGTAAGTCAAATGCAGTTTCTCCAAAACCCAGTTTTTGATATCAGCTTCAACCAGTATTTTATCACATCATCCCTGAATTTATGTAAAAACCCCACTAATCTATGTAAAAAAAACATTGGACATATTCATGTCAAAATCCCAGCTGCAGAATGATGATAGCAGTACAATGAATATTTGCATTGAATAAATCGAACAAAATAACATAACAATACCTCCCAAAAAAAAAAAAAGAACTGCAAAACAAACCAAAATAGATATCTATCAAAAAATAAATTAACAGAAGAAGTACCATCTGCAAGTCCATTCATAACAAGATTGGGCACATTTACATATTCAATTTTGTTAATGATTTCATGAAATTGTGCATCATACGTGGGCTTTTGATAGTAAACCATCGTCGCAAAACACCGATTCGTTGCTCAATCATGCTTATATTGACGCCCAATATACTTAGCACACCATCACAATCCGTAAAATTTTAAAAAATCTAACCCAAATGCACAGCAAAATTCCTTCATGGTATTGTACACTTAAAAAAAAAAACATTTACATATTCAATTCCCTTAATGCTTTCATGAAATTGTGCACCATACGTGGGCTTCTGAATGTAAACCATCGTTGCAAAACACCGAATGGTTGCCCAATCATGCTTATATAGACGCCCAATATACTTAGCACACAATCAAATCCGAAAACATTTTTTGAAATGTAAATGAAATGCAGTTTCTCCAAACCCAGTTTTTTATATCAGTTTCAACCAATATTTTATCACATCATCCTTGAATTTATGTCAAAATGCCACTAATCTATGTCAAAAGAACATTGGACATATTTATGTCAAAATCCCACTAATCAACGTCAAAAGTAACTAAACAAAAACCCCAAATGGTTGCCCAATCATGCTTATATTGACCCCTAATATACTTACCACACAATCACATTCCGTAAAATTTTTTAAAATGTAAATGAAATGCAGTTTCTCCAAACCCAGTTTTTTATATCAGCTTCAACCAATATTTTATCACATCATCCTTGAATTTATGTTAAAATGCCACTAATCTATGTCAAAAGAACATTGGACATATTTATGTCAAAATCCCACACTAATCAATGCCAAAAGTAACTAAGCAAAAACCCCGAATGATTGCCCAATCATGTTTATATTGACGCCTAATATACTTACCACACCGTCACATTCCGTAAAATAAGAAAAAAAATCTAAGTCAAATGCACAGCAAAATTCCTTTATGGTATTGTACACTTAAAAAAAAATACATTTACATATTCAATTCCCTTAATCTTTTCATGAAATTGTACATCATACGTGGGCTTCTGATGGTAAAGCATCGTCGCAAAACACCGAATGGTAGCCCAATCATGCTCATATTGACGCCTAATATACTTAGCACACAATCAAATCCGGAAAAAAAATTTAAAAACATAAGTCAAATGCAGTTTCTCCAAAATCCAGTATTTGATATCAACTTCAACCAATATTTTACCACATCATCCCTGAATTTATGTAAAAAACCTACTAATCTATGTCAAAAAAACATTGGACATATTCCTTTCAAAATCCCAGTGATCTATGCCAAAAGTAACTAAACAAAAAAGATTGCGCACTATGTATGACTATGTTCAAGAAAACTGCAGAATAATAAAATAAATTCTGCTTATCTTATTGTAAAACAAAACTGCTTATTTATATTTGTAAACCAGCTGCAGAATGATCTTAGTAGTACAATGAATATTTGCATAGCATAAATCAAACAAAATAACATAACCATACCTAAAAAAAAAAAAAAAACAACTGCCAAAACAAACCTAAATAGATATCTATCAAAAAACAAATTAACAGAAGAAGTACCATCTGCAAGTCCATTCATAACAATATTGGGCACATTTACATATTCAATTTTGTTAATGATTTCATGAAATTGTGAATTATACGTGAGCTTTTGATAGTAAACCATCGTTGCAAAACACCAATTGATTGCCCAATCATGTTTTTATTGACGCCCAATATACTTAGTACACCATCACGTTCCGTAAACTTTTAAAAAATCTAACTCAAATCCACAACAAAATTCCTTCATGGTATTGTACACATAAAAAAAATAAATAAATACATTCACATATTCAATTCCCTTAATGTTTTCATGAAATTGTGCATCATACGTGGGCTTTTGATGGTAAACCATCGTCGCAAAACACCGAATGGTTGCCCAATCATGCTCATATTGACGCCTAATATACTTAGCACACAATCAAATCCGGAAAATTTTTTAAAAACGTAAGTCAAATGTAGCTTCTCCAAAACCCAGTTTTTGATGTCAGCTTCAACCAGTATTTTATCACATCATCCCTGAATTTATGTAAAAAACCCACTAATCTATGTCAAAAAAACATTGGACATATTCATGTCAAAATCCCAGCTGCAGAATGGTGATAGCAGTACAATGAATATTTGCATAGAATAAATCAAACAAAATAACATAACAATACCTCAAAAAAAAAAAAAAAAACTTCTCCAAAACCCAGTTTTTTATGTCAGCTTCAACCAGTATTTTATCACATCATCCCTGAATTTGTGTAAAAAACCCACTAATCTATGTCAAAAAAACATTGGACATATTCATGTCAAAATCCCAGTTGCAGAATGATGATAGCAGTACAATGAATATTTGCATAGAATAAATTAAACAAAATAACATAACAATACCTCAAAAGAAAAAAAAAAGAACTGCAAAACAAACCTAAATAGATATCTATCAAAAAACAAATTAATAGAAAAAGTACCATCTGCAAGTCCATTCATAACAAGAATGGGCACATTTACATATTCAATTTTGTTAATGATTTCATGAAATTATGCATCACACGTGGGCTTTTGATAGTAAACCATCGTCGCAAAACACTGATTGGTTGCCCAATCATGCTTATATTGACGCCCAATATACTTAGCACACCATCACAATTCGTAAAATTTTAAAAAATCTAACTCAAATGCACAACAAAATTCCTTCATGGTATTGTACACTTAAAAAAAAAAACATTTACATATTCAATTCTCTTAATGCTTTCATGAAATTGTGCACCAAACGTGGGCTTCTGATGGTAAACCATCGTCGCAAAACACCGAATGGTTGCCTAATCATGCTTATATAGACGCCAAATATACTTGCACACAATCAAATTCGGAAACATTTTTTAAAATGTAAATGAAATGCAGTTTCTCCAAACCCAATTTTTTATATCAGCTTCAACCAATATTTTATCACATCATCCTTGAATTTATGTCAAAATGCCACTGATCTATGTCAAAAGAACATTGGACATATTTATGTCAAAATCCCACTAATCAACGTCAAAAGTAACTAAACAAAAACGACTTTTAATAGTTGATACTACTGCAGTAAGAAGATTGTGTATGTGATTTTAAAAAAAAAAAAACAAGGGGTACAATAGTAATTTATGCTCCATATTTTTAGGAACAGTGTATAAGAAATGACATTATTTTGTTGTTCTTATTCCAACAACAAAGCTTACAATAAAACCAAGCTACTCAAATATATGATACAAATTACCAAACTTACCGAAACAAACAGATTTCCTTCATATCTTAATCTATCTAACCTGCTTGCGTCAAACAAAACCTAAAATTTCATCAACCAAAACAAATAAATAAATACATATTCATCTATAGAGAATTAAATGGAATAACAATTTACAGAACTAAAATTGAAAATCAAAACACAAGTCCTCCTGAATTTAACAAACACTAATAACTCCAAAAGTTTCAGCAAACGAGAAAAACTACCAAGCAATGTTTCATATCTAATTTTGCTACCACTTGCTAAACCAAAGGCTTCTCACCTCAGGTTTTGCAGATAAAACATTGCCTACATGTTTTATTTCCTCGACTGAACTGATTCTATCGTTCTCAGCTCCGAGTAAAGCAATAGCAATTTTAACTTCTACAATGGCATTAATCATTCATCACTCCAAATTGAGGATACTTCTTCCGCAATACCTGTAAAACCATCAGTTGAATTAAATGGAGTATCTCCCTTGGCTTGCCCATAAATTATGAAAACATTGACAAGGTCTCTAAATTAGCGAAAGTTTGAGTACAACTGATTATGTGAAATATAATCAAGAAGATGTTCATATTATCCTATATTAGGCAGTTTCATAATAGCTTTACATGTCAACTTATTTTTATGTATATTCAGAGCGACTTTGTGTTTATATAAAAACAAACCAAAAGTGTGACAAATAAAGGGATGTAAAAATACTAAATTTGTGTACCATCCAAAATTGCATCGGACCAACTGCTTTCAAATTTTTATCAAGTTCACTAAATAAATCATGTGTGGCAACCGTCAAGAGATGAGAAGACTGGTCTAATCCATTGCTCGAACCAAAATAAGGATACCTAAAAAGATAAAGGAAAGCGCAACCATAGTATCCCAGTCATATAACAAGTACAACTCATTATAAAAACTCTATATTTCTAAAGTCACCCAATAAAACATAATTCAAGAAACTTAGAGAACCAACTTTATCAGAAGTCATAACTTAGAGAAACAACTTTATCAAAGCAGATTCCAGTTCTAGAACAGAATGCAAGCACTGCACTGACAAGACAATTACTGACTTCCCAGATCTACCAATTAACATTACCGATTTAACTTTATATCAAGGTCCCTTCACTAGCTTTCCCAAATGAAGGAAATGGTAGAAATACAGACAAGATGGAGATCTGTAAAAAGGACTTCACCAGATCTACCAATTACCTAACAAATCTAACATCACGGTTCGCAGATTAAACAACAAAACCAAAACAAACAAAAAAATAACACCAAGCTTCGAAATAAAGGAAACGGAACAAATACACATAAGACAGAGCTCAGTAAGAAGGATTTCACTAGATCTACCAATTACCTAACAGATCTATCATCACGGATGGCAGATTAAACAAAAAAAAAAAAAAAAACACACACACACACACACACACACACCTATTGACAAATCAGAAGACATCGGACCTCCAACACTCTCCAATCTCACGAACAGTCCTTCTTTGATACACCTCCTCTCTCTTATCCTACTGTTACAAAAAGAGATGACACAGAGCTCAGTAAAAACCATTTCCCCAGATCTATGGCAATAGAGTCTTCGAATGCTACTGAGACAGACGAAACGAACCTACGTAATGTTGGATGCCAGGTTCAATGTGCGTTACGAGCTCCGACCTAAACATTATGTGCGTTACTTCGCCGTCGATCCTTCTCTTCGACAACCCCAAGAAATCCTTTTCAGTCCATAGTTTTCAATATAGAACGGCACAAAAACCAGAGACACTTCCGTTTCTACTAAGGAAAATGAAACTAAATGAATAACAGTAAGCTTTTTGAAGCCCCTATTCAATTTTTTGGGATATTTAAAGAAGCACCGTAGTTGCTTAACGCCCTATACTATACAAGAGGCCGGTTTCGATCTCGCTTGATCGTACCCCTCCCGATGATTGTTGAGTCAACATTCATTTCGGGCTTGAGTTGGAGGGCTTTCCCCATCCATCCAGTCAAGTAATTCGCTATCGGGAATTTTTCCGCCGCCCATCCATTGCTGATTTGTTCATTCCACATCATATGTTTCTTTGTCCCAAACGACATTTCACAAAAAAAAAATAAAAAAACTTAAATCAATGTAAAATGTACGACCAATCGACCACTGCAACCCGTTTATTAACTAGTTTGGATGCCCGTGCTTCGCACGGTTTAAAATTTTAGATATTTTGTTTATTTTTATTTATATATTTATTTTGTAAATTTAGTTTGGAAAAATTAGTTTAATCTTTATGAGAATTTTTATTATTTAAATGTAGTTGGTAATGTATTTTGTAATTTTTAATTTAAAAATAATTAAATTGTTGATTTAATTTGAAGTTTTATATTATTAGAATTAAATAAATTTTGCATATGAAATATTTGTTATGATTTTTTTTTAAAAAAAATGAGATTTTTTTTTTATGAAATTTATATTTTATCAAGAGAAAGGTACTTCATAAAACACCCTTGATGGTAAGCAGTGTAAAAACTAAACAAAATTCTAGAAAGACTATGATCTTTTCATATTATTCTAGTTTGTTAACAAAGGGGATATACAGTGATGTGTGAATCTGGGAATCTTTGAACAAATTGAGAAACAAAAACGGCCATATGTTTCAAATTGCATGTCTTAAAAAGCCAGAAGTAGCATATAGAATGATATCTCAGCCATGATTACCGGTATTGCTCAGTGGAAAATCATCATAACCACGTGCTAATGAAGTGTAGAGAATACGAAACTTACCACCTCACAAACACTAAATCCCAACTACCTCCAAACAATATTTGTCATGTACCTAAGCCAACTGCACTAGTGATAAATAAAGGTTAAATAAACAATGTCCTGGACAGACTGAACAATCTTCCAATTACACTTTCTAAATACTGAAAATTCAGTATAAGAGACTTAATAACTAATCGCATTTGTTGAAGAATAATGATATACTTCCACATCCCATATTGAACTACAATCCCAAAATGGATATGATAAGAATGTTCCACATTGCAGGCAACCGTCTAGATCAAGGTCAATTTCCAAGACAAAAACAGAAATGCCAATCTGAAGCAGCGATAAAAGCAAAGCAGTGTTCCATATTACACCGATCACATGAAAACCAAATAAGCATTAGCAGAAATTGGATTGTCAGCAGCAAAGATTATACTCAACCATCGATAAACTATTACACCACCCCCTTAGTCACTCAGTGACCATTCACGAATCAAGGCAATTCTGATTCAAAGTATCATACTTTTGCATTGGCCAGCTGATCTTCATATAGTTAAATGCATCAAGCACCACTTATTTCCTTCAAGAAGAGAGGAAGTCTTTCTCATACTCTAAGGGGAACGACTCTGCTCGACTTGCCAAAAAAGAGGGGAACAAAAGGAAAAAAAAAATCATTTTCCTAATGAACACACATTACTTCAATACCCGTTTCCTTTTCCAGTATCTTCTACATCTTTGTAGCGGAGCCATGAGGTATTGCATATAGACCTGCAAATCAACAACCTCGAAAGTCACCTTCCATAACCATTAAATTGCTAGATAAAAATGAGTAGTGTCACAATTGCTCAAACGGACTGGGACACACTATCAGAAATATTTAAACTAAAAAGAAAACTACGATCTTTCCACTCTCATTTCCATCTATTAACTTAAGCAATGATTTCATCACTGCCTATCAAAGATCAAAGTACCCCAAGTTCTAAAATAATAATAGGGGGAAAAAAGTTCATTCAAGAATGGCTTCCAAAGGTAAAGTAAAAGAACAAATGGCTAACAGTGATGAGAGTAAGTGAAGCCAAATCTCCTCCATTTAGACAGATAAGCCAAACACCTCAAAAACAACAATCACAACAAAACAACCCTAATATGCAAAATTCAAGCAATATCTAAATCAAACAACAAAAAACAATTTCTCAAAAATTCAAACCCTCTTCCAACACATGATTTGTAAGAACCCTTAAAGCCCAAAACTCAGAAACCAACAACAGCATATCTAAACATCAATCACTTGACTTTCGAATCAAATCAGAATTTAACCAAACAAAATAATAAAAATATCAAACAAATCTTTACCTTATTGTTGTTAACAAAAGCCATTCATTTACGTTATGGCCACTGAAACATTGTCGTCGTGACATCAACCAATGTCCTAATATGGAAATGGATGTCACCACAAAGCACAGAAGGAAGGAAAGCAAGTGCTTCTGTCTACAATAACATTAAGCAACGGATAGAACATAACTCAAATAAAAAATTCAGACAATCAATCAAGTGCAAATGCCAGAATTCACATAGCCAAGCAAATAAATGCTCACACATAATCAAGAGGAAGCAAGAACAATTTCCCATATTGATGGTTACTCATTGCGAGACATATTTTGCAAGGCCCAAATTCTATCTGGATCCTGCCTCTTCAAAACTGCACAATAGAAAACCTTTCATGCCAAAAGACATTGTAATAAGCATAAATTAAATGCAAATGCCTCCTTTATGATAACATGGAATGAATAAAGATTTATCTTGGAAAATGAATTTATTTGATGTCTCAAAAATGTTTTTACAATAGTCCAATGCAGATTTAATATGTCTAGCTATCATATTCAATAATTATTTAAAATTTTGTATTCTATTATTTTCTATTCATATCGAAGAAAATCATAGAGTAATCTGATAGCTAGACACTTTTTAATCCCAAAACATTTTTGTATGCTTTAATTGTCAATTTTATTTGAGATATGTTCTCGAATCCCAATTAAATTGACACTTTTTAATCCAAAAAAAATCCTAAAACTAAGCTAATTTAAAGTAAAAAGTCAGAATGGAATTCATTATCATACTTCATATATATCATGCATTTGATCACTCCAAGTGTATAGAAGCTCTATAAAGGAAAAACAATCATGCATACCACCAAATTCTTTGGACCGTCAGCCAACCATTGCCGATTGACAGCTTCTTTCTTAGATATGAACCTGCATCAAAATACAGCAACATCAAAATATTCAGCACCTAGGATGTATGAAAACGCAACTGTAGTTTGCGGGAGATTCCAATATCAATAAAGTTACCTGTCCTAGGAGAAGGCCAGAGTAAAATCATCAAAATGCTCAAGCAGCAGCAATTGAACAATTAAAATGATTAAATCATTAATCTTCACTATTCCTTTAAATGAAGAAAAATGTCAGTTTCAATAAATCCAAAAATAATAGCATAAACAAAAGAAAAACAGGAAACTGAAGTTACTGTGCCTGCTCATTCGAGTAATGAAATTGCATTTTCTCTTTAACTCTACAAAACAGAAGGAGAATTTGCTCTTCATTGCACAGAAACCGTATCGGCGTATCTTCATATGCTTTATCTTTCAGCAGATTCATTTATTCACATTAGATGATATCTATGAAGCTTCATGCGAGAGAAGACGCAGGGCATTTGAACCCAAAAACAACACCAGAAACATAATAAAAATAGGAAACTAAAGTTACTGTACCTACTCAATTGGGTAACAAAACTGGGTTTTTTTCTTTAGCATCAAATGAATTCAATATAGTTCTTTTAGGACAAAGTATAACAGAGGAAGTAGATCTCGAAAAATTGCCCAACTTCATTCTGTATGAACATTCACAAAAAGTTAGACAGTACAAAAAAGTTATAGCATTATACTCTAGAAAAAGCTAGAACAAATGTTGGCTAAAGACCACCTTCACTATGAACAGAGAGGAGAGCATGAATTTGCAAATAAGTTCAGAAATGTCATCCTATTACGTAGATTAGGTAGCAAGAAGTACATAGAGAGCCCCCAAAATGGTCATATTTTCCTTTCTAAATAGAAAGCAAAATATGATGCAACAATGCATGAGTTTTCTGATTAATTCTTGCAATACAGCCAACATCTCCAATCTTCATTTCTATCCACTTGGTCCAAAAACTTCGAGCTGCTTGATTGCCATGTGAGGAACATTTCCTTCGCTGAGACACAGAAAGAATACATCATGCATCACCACATATGAGCAAAAGACGGATGATGAAAGGGGAATAGAATGTAGCATAAACTCACACTATTGCCCAAAATTTCACCGGAAGGTGACTCCTCATCCAAGTTCTTCAAGGAGGCATCCTGCTCTGGTAGGACAGCAAGAGAAGTCTCAAGAAGCTTAATTACATCTGAGCATAAAACTGACCACTGAATGGTAAAAATGAAACATTTCACCTTTATGGTAAAAGGATTTCATGGTACAATGATGTCAGTTACCTCACTTTTACAAAAGCTGGTAAACCAAAAAGGTTGCCCTCTTAATTTCTTTTGTTTCATTATATATTAGAAGCTTATTTCAACATTTTCAGATATAAAAAGAATCTATCAAACACATTATAGGCATTAGAACTGTGCATGAAACACCGAAAAACTCTAGGTAAACAAATGTAAAACCAAATCACTAAATTAAAATATTCCATATGTGCATATCAGGCTCAGACTAACAAAAACTAATACCATTCTTATTTAGATGGAATTTCCAGCATTAATAATGGAGGTGGGTGTCAACGTAAATCATGAGCTGGAGAATGGAAGCTTTACAAAATTCAGCAATCATTAAGTTATATATTAGAAGCTTATTTCAACATTTTTCAGATATAAAAAGAATCTATCAAACACATTATAGGCATTAGAACTGTGCATGGAACACCGGAAAACTCTAGGTAAACAAATGTAAAACCAAATCACTAAATTAAAATATTCCATATGTGCATATTAGGCTCAGACTAACAAAAACTAATACCATTCTTATTTAGATGAAATTTCCAGCATTCATAATGCAGGTGGGTGTCAACATAAATCATGAAATGGAGAATGGAAGCTTTAAAAAATTCGGCAATCATTAAGTTCTTCGTAATCAATTTCATCCCACCACGAAATCCCAACTCAAAGAGTATCATGAACATCGAAAACAATGAAAAACCCCTAAAACATAGTTAAATTTTGTACCTTCTGCAGGAATTAGGGGCAACTGACTAATGAGAAAATCGAAGCCAAATTCTCTATCTGGAAAGGGACCAAGATATTAAATTCCAAGATAATTATATTTACATTATTAAATATGTTATGAATTATTGGAATCTTTATTAATTAGTGGAGGCTCCACTAATTATGGATTTATGTGAATTATTATAAAAGATTTTTATGGATGTCCACCATTTAGTGGAGACACCACTAATTAAGATTAGTGGAAGATGATGTATGCCATGATGTAATCCACTAATTAGAGCTCTATAAATAGAGCTATTCTCTAAGCTTGTAATACACCATTGTTTTGTGAAAGAAAGATTAGTGAAAGAAAGATTAGAGAAAGAATTGTGAGAGAAAGAAAGAGAGAAGTTTGAAGAGAAATTCTTGTGCAAAGAATAGTTAGAATTTTCTTAGTGTGTAGTGTGTAGATTTTATTCTAACACTACCCTAATTTTATAACACGTTATCAGCACGAGTCTCTACCGGTACAAAAGCCAGAAGACTAAGCACGAGTTTCTGGCATTACCAAAGCCAAAAGATAGGCACGCATTTATTGATCTCTATGGCTAACATCGCTAAACTCGAATTTGTAGCCCTTGATATTTCTGGAAAAAATTATATGTCATGGGTTCTCGATGCAGAAATGCATCTAAATGCTGAAGGCCTTAATGAAACTATTCAAGCAAATAATAGTGCATCTGCACAACACAAGGCTAAAGCTTTGATTTTTATTCGTCGTCATCTCGATGAAAATTTGAAAATGGAATATCTTACCGAAAAAGATCCATATGGCCTGTGGGTAAATTTAAAAGAAAGATTTGACCACCTGAAAATGGTCGTACTACCTACTGCACGGTATGAATGGTTGCACCTGAGGTTGCAAGATTTTAAAACCGTGAATGAATATAGCTCCGCAATATATAAAATTACATCTCAATTAAAATTATGCGGAGAAAAAGTGACTGATGAAGATATGTTGGAGAAGACATTCTCCACCTTTCATGCCTCGAATATTGTCCTGCAGCAACAATATCGAGAAAAGGGGTATACAAAATTTACAGATTTAATTACTGCCCTCCTCATTGCAGAGAAAAATAATGAGTTATTATTGAGAAATCATGAAGCCAGACCAACTGGCTCAACAGCACTCCCAGAAGTGAATGATGTTGGCTCCAACAGAAGCCATCGTTATAGTCGTGGTCGTGGCCATGGCCGTGACTGTGGTCGTGGTTATGGTCGTAGACACGCTCGATATTTCCCTTATCACAATTATAATCAAACTGTGAGAAATACTGGCCACCTGAAGTGAAACAGAAAAGATCATAAGAGAAAAGAAAAAGAAATTGAAGAAAAGCATGAGGATATATGTTATAGATGTGGCATGAAAGGTCATTGGTCACGAAACTGTCGTACGGCTAAGCATTTAGTTGAATTGTATCAAGCTTCATTGAAAAATAAAAATGTGGAAGCAAATTTTTCTCAACATCCAATAAATAATGTTGAGGATGATGATATTGATCCTGAAGATCTTAATATCAATATTACCCATATGGATGTATCAGATTTTTTTGAACACCCAGACGGTAGGATAGACCATTTAATTGGTGATGGCAGTGTCCAAAAGAACTAAAGCCTCACCTTGATATTTTTGTATTTTTATTTTCATTATATTCTAATAATATTTACGTTTACATATATATATTTGTGTTCAGATGGCTGTTGTTAATGATGATATATGCATTATTGATAGTGGAACTACACACACCATACTAAAAAATGAGAAATATTTTTCTGATCTCAAAATGGGAGAAATAAATATTTATACGATAAACGGTAGTGCAAATGTAATTGAGGGCTCCGGAAGAGCTAGTATATTGTTGCCTAAAGGAACAATAATTATTATTGATAAGGTACTATTTTCCTCAAAATCCAGAAGAAATTTATTGAGTTTTAAAGATATCCGCAGAAATGGGTATCATGTTGAAACAAATGAGGAAAATGGGATTGAACATCTTTTTATTACTCAAATGCATTTGGGTAAGAAATCGGTATTAGAAAAACTGTCGTCTTTTTCTACTGGTCTATATTTTGTAAAAATACGTACAATTGAAATTCATCATCTAGTAAATCAGAAGTTTACTGATCCTATTACTTTTAGCATTTGGCATGACCGGTTGGGTCATCCGGGATCTACCATGATGAGAAGAATCATTGAGAATACACATGGTCATCCTTTAAAAAATAAAAGAATATTAACATCAGAAAAATTCGCATGTACTCGCATGTTCCCTAGGAAAATTAATTGTTAAACCATCACCGAGTAAAAGTAGGAGTTGAAAGTCCTACATTTCTCGAACAGATTCACGGAGATATTTGTGGACCTATTGATCCACCATGTGGACCGTTCAAATATTTTATGGTCTTAATTGATGCATCATCCCGATGGTCACATGTATGTTTATTATCTACTCGCAACTCTGGCGTTTGCGAGATTACTTGCTCAAATAATTAAATTACGAGCACAATTTCCGGACCATCACATTAAAAATATCCGTTTGGATAATGTTCGGTGAATTTTCATCACATGCTTTTGATGCATATTGCATGTCAATTGGGATTAATGTTGAACATCATGTAGCTCATGTTCACACACAAAATGGTCTTGCTTGAATCTTTGATTAAACGATTACAATTAATTGCTAGACCATTATTAATGAAAACAAATCTCCCAACATCTGCACTGGGGATATGCTATTCTACATGCTCGCAACACTTGTACGTATAAGACCGACTAGTTATCATAAATTCTCTCCTTTGTAATTGGCTTTTGGGTCGAACCAAATATTGCTCATTTAAGAATTTTTGGGTGTCTTGTATATGTTCCAATTGCACCAAACCAACGTACAAAGATGGGTCCTCAAAGAAGAAAAGGGATATACGTTGGATATGAGTCTCCTTCTATTATCGGGTATGTTGAACTCCTGACGGAGATGTATTCACAGACAAGATTTGTCGATTGTCATTTTGATGAATCATTATTCCCTAAATTAGGGGAGAACCAAAACAAGCATAAAAAGGATCTTGTTTAGACAACATCATTAAATTATCTTGATCCGCGCACAAGCGCATGTGAACTTGAAGTTCAAAAGATAATTCATTTGCAAAGCATTGTAAATCAAATGCCAGACGCTTTTGTTGACTCCGGAAGAGTTACAAAATCGCATATTCCGACTATAAATGCTCCTATTCAAATTGAAGTTCCAGTGAGAACAAAATATTATACCTATAGTCATTGAGTCAAAAACACGCCGTAAGCGTGGCCGACCTCTTGGTTCTAAAGATAAAAATCCTCGAAAGAAAAGAGGATTAAATGATCCAGAAGATCATATTGAAGAAAAGAATGATAAAGACCAAGAGAGAACTGATGACAAAGAACCAGAAGTTGATGAAAGTAACACTGAAATTTTTATCAATTATACCACTTCCGATAGAAGTTGGAATCGGATAGAAACTGTTATTGATAATATATTTGCATACAATATATCTCTTGATGTTACACAGAATAATGATGATCCTGAACCAATATCAGTTGATGAATGTCGGCATAGAAAAGATTGGCTGCAATGGAAATATGCGATTCAATCGGAGTTAAATGCACTGACAAAACGTGAAGTCTTCGGACCTGCAGTCCGAACACCAGAAGGTGTAAAATCTGTTGGCTACAAATGGATATTTGTGCGAAAGCGCAATGAAAAGAGTGAAATCGTTCGATATAAAGCGCGATTAGTAGTCCAAGGTTTTTCACAAAGACCAGGTATTGACTATGATGAAACTTATTCTCCTATTGTTGATGCTATTACACTCCGATATCTTATCAGTTTGGCAGTACATGAAAAGATAGATATGCGCCTATTAGATGTTGTCACTTGCTTACTTGTATGGAAATTTAGAAAATGATGTTTACATGAAAATCCCGAAGGATTTCATATGCTCAAGCATATAAACATTATCCTCGTGAAAATTACTCCATCAAGTTGCGAAATCATTATATGGCCTGAAGCAATCTGGGCGTATGTGATTCACACGTCTTAGTGAATATTTATTGAAAGCGGGATTTAAAAATGACCAGGTATGTCCATGTGTTTTTATTAAGAAATCTGGTTCTAAATTTGTGATATTAGCTATATATGTTGATGATATTAATTTTATTGGAACTCCTGAAGAGCTCCAAGAAACAATTGATTATTTAAAAAGAGAATTCGAAATCAAGGATTTTGGTAAAACCAAATTTTGCCTTGGTTTACAAATTGAACATCTGGAGAGTGGAACATTTATTCATCAATCAACATATACAGCAAAAGTGCTAAAAAGATTTTACATGGACAAAGCACATCCATTGAGTATTCCAATTATCGTCCGATCATTAAATATGGATAAAGATCCTTTCCGACCTCAAGAAAATGATGAAGAACTCCTTGGTCCTGAAGTACCATATCTCAGTGCAATTGGTGCATTGCTATATCTTGCTAATAACACACGACCTGATATTCTTTTGCTGTCAATTTATTAGCAAGATTTAGTTCTTCACCAACACGACGACATTGGAATGGAACTAAACAAGTCATTCGATATCTCCAAGGTACAATTGATCTCGAATTATTTTATTCAAATAAAACCAGTCCAACATTGATAGGTTATGCAGATGCTGGTTATTTATCTGATCCACATAAAACACGTTCTCAAACGGGCTATCTATTTACATGTGGAAATACTGCTATATCATGGCGTTCTACGAAACAATCTATAGAAGCTACTTCTTCAAATCATGCTGAAATTATAGACATTCATGAAGTAAGTCGAGAATGTGTATGGCTAAGATCCATGATTCATTATATCCGAGAAAGTTGTGGATTATCATCAATCAAAGATATTCCAACTCCTCTTTATGAAGACAATGCAGCTTGCATAGCTCAATTACGAGGAGGATATATTAAAGGAGATCGGACAAAACATATTTCACTAAAATTCTTCTTTACTCATGAACTCCAGAAGAAATGTGAAATTGATGTGCTACAAATTCGGTCATGTGATAACCTCGCAGATATTTTCACGAAGACTTTACCGACTGCAACATTTGAGAAGTTGAGATATAAAATCGGTATGCGTCGGTTTAAAGATTTAAAGGAATCATCTCATTAGGGGGAGTAATAAACAAACATATAGAATAGTGTACTCTTTTTTCTTCACTAGATTTTTTTTTCCCACTGGGTTTTTATCTAGTAAGGTTTTAACGAGGCATATTCTTTATGTAATGGATGGACATCCAAGGGGGAGTGTTATGAATTATTGGAATCTTTATTAATTAGTGGAGGCTCCACTAATTATGGATTTATGTGAATTATTATAGAAGATTTTTATGGATGTCCACCATTTAGTGGAGACACCACTAATTAAGATTAGTGGAAGATGATGTATGCCATGATGTAATCCACTAATTAGAGCTCTATAAATAGAGCTATTCTCTAAACTTGTAATACACCATTATTTTGTGAAAGAAAGATTAGTGAAAGAAAGATTAGAGAAAGAATTGTGAGAGAAAGAAAGAGAGAAGTTTGAAGAGAAATTCTTGTGCAAAGAATAGTTAGAATTTTCTTAGTGTGTAGTGTGTAGATTTTATTCTAACACTACCCTAATTTTATAACAAAATAAGCATTCTTTTTCCTTTTTGGTTATCAATCGAAATGCTGTGATAGCCAATAAAATGACTATCTGCAGAAAAAACCAAAGAAACAAAACTCTCACAAAAGGACACACATGGATAGAGTGGATACCAGAGCCAAGGAGAAGGTTTCTGGGATTGTGAAAGCATTCCCAATCTCTTTCCTTTGCAAAATCGTCCATTTTCTTCTTGAGAAGGTCAAGAGTCACACGCCCTTCTCCTTCGGCAGCCCCTGTCATCTCTTCAAGAACACAATCGAGGAGCGGGTTGAGTCCGTATCGCCGCGGAGCAACAGCCGTGCTCGGATTTCAGATTTTGGAGAAAATGATGATGGAATGAACAGGAGGAAAGAAAGGAGGAAGAAAGACTGGGATTTGGAATAGCAAAAGGCCAGAGGAACGGAAGCGACAGGGACAGTGGCTAGGAGTGCTTAACTCTGAAGAAATAAAATCGAGAAAACCAAGATCCTACAAATATCCTACTTCATTCTTATAAAAAAACTCCTCTAAAGACAATAACAATCAAACGAAACCTACGAAGTAAACAAAAAATTCTAAGACTAATATCCATACCTAATGAATATGCCAAAGAAAAAAAAGACTAATATCCATACCTAATGAATATACCTAAGAAGAAACCTAAAGGAATACTACAAAATACTAAGACTAATATCCATACCTAATGAATATACCTAAAAAAAACCTAAAGGAATACTACAAAATACTTTTCTGGTAAAGCTATCAAGAGGTCAACAAAAAAACAACCAATAAACCTAAATCTGCTCAGGTGTCAAACCCACATGACTTTACCCCTCAACTTTACATATTATTAATTTAACAATCTGAAAAATTAATACACAACAAAACAAAATTAATTCAAATAGTATTTAATTTAAACATATAACAATAAAACAGTACTTTAAAATTACATATTTTACGAACACAATCATTTCTTAAAAATCTAAAAAACTTCAAAATATCTTCATCACTTCATCTGCAAACATTCACCAGCTACAAAATTAATCTCTTTGCTTTGATTTCCCTGTAAAGAAATACGATTTCTGGAAACTCGAAAAATATCAATAGTTTATTTTGTATCACCACGATGAACTTGCAGAAATACCTTATTATTATCATAGTAAAACCAAAGAGTATTCTCTGATAACCAACGAAGCTTCAATTTCAAATAGCTAAAATTCTTGAACAGCTCTTTATGAACACTAGATCAACACGAGATTCCACCACTACAACAACATAAGGATCATAAAAATTCACAAAAGAATCAATTTTTCTCATTGAATTACCTACACCAAGAAAATCCTCACTAATAAAAATAATACTTAATGGGAACTTTTTATGTCCATCCTTCAAAACCCAATCATGTGTCTCTATCCACCAGTTTGTACAAAAATCAGCATCAAAACCCGCACAAGTTGAAGGAGGAATAAGGACCTCCACATATTCAGGAAATTCCTCATCACCTTCACGGAGAATCATGCGCACACAATCAGCTCTTCTATCTAGAATCAACAAATGAATTATGTCACCCTGTATATCAATAGAATTCAGAACAATTGTCTCAAAAATAAAAGGATATATTTCCGGTTTCCCTATAAGTTGGTACTTCCTCAAACTTGAATTATACAAATCCAACTCTTCAAAACACTTCCTTAACAAAAGAACACCAATCTATAAACAATTCGTGCAAAACAAAAAAATATATCAAGCCATATATATACATAAACATAAAACAATAAATACACTGAATATGAAATACTATTACAAACAAAAAAAAAAAACAAAAATAATAATAAACAATCCAATGTATATAGACACATCTGCAAAACAAAAAGACACAAACATATAACCCAAGGAACATGAATACTATCCATTGTATTTGTTTGTTTTGCTTTGGTACATAAATAAATGAACATTCTACAAAATCAAATTCACATTATGAACAAAACCACTTTCAAATTCAATTGATTCAAATAAATATAGAAAAAATTTTCAAAAATAAAAATAAATATATTAGATACATATGTAATTATAAAAACCATTCTAACAAATATATTTCATAATGTATTTACAAAAAAATAAAAACAAAATTACATTCCCCCGTGCTTCGCACGGGCATCCACCTAGTCATGTTTAATATCTAAAATGTAGAAGTCAGAAGGCAAGAAATAGAGTTGTTGCAAAAGCTACACCAAACGGGAAATTAAAACATTCACAAGTCAAAGAAATAGTTTTAATACTACTCTGTTAATAGACTAATATGGGAAAATTAGTTTTTTTTTTTTTGCCAATAAAAAGACTAATTAATTTGCTTTTTTCCCCTTGAGATTGTCCATCCATAACAATGGCATGCATTCATTAATCCAATCTTGTATGCCTAATTACCCTTATTACTCTAAAACTAGCACTGTCATAAGAGAGATTTTTTTACATATAATCAAATAGGCAAATTGATAGATTTAGTCCTTAAATTTTTTTTCCATTGACAAATTTAGTCCCTAATATTTATTTTCAATTTTTTGTCATTTTTTTTGAATAAAATATTTGTTCTTTTCGTCTACCATGTGACAATCAACGCAAAGTTAACATTTATTTTTAGGGTCCAAACTTGCCAATTGAAAAAAAGTTTAAAAATTAAATTTGTCAATAAATTTTTCAGTTTTATTCTTCTTCTAGTAAACCATGATATTAATTGGTTACTATTTTTTTCAAATTAATTTTATTATTTTCAATACAAGATTATCTAATATTAACACTTAACTCTGCATTTTTATTTTATTTTTAAATAATAAAAAATATTATTAATAAAAAATCGTAATTATTTTCAAACTTACATAATAATAATTTATACAGATTCTAAAGTGAAAAGGAAAAGATAGAGAGAGTATTAATTAAATAATTTAACTTAAGTAAATTAAGAAAATTTTAAATTAAAACTTTTTTAAAAAATAAATTTACAAATTTTATTTAATCTCAAAACTTTATTCTAATATATATAAAAAACTAGAAGAAGTACTACCTATTCTTTTCTTCTTCTAGTCGATCATGCAACACTTATCTTACATTTTATTTATCATCTATACTCATATTAGACTCGTAAAAGAGATTGTCATTCTTAAGCATTTAAATACCTGACAAATTGATGGATTTGGTCTTTAAACTTTTTTTCGATTAGTAAATTTAGTCCCTAAAAATATGCGTTGATAGTCATATGGTGGATAAAAGGACCAAATATTTTACTCGGAAAAAAAAGATAAAAAATTTTTAAAAAAAAGATTATGGACTAAACTTGTTAATTGAAAAAATTTTAAAAACTAAATATGCCAATTTGTCATTCAAATAATTCGACTAAAAATGATTGTACTTAAATAAATCTAAACTACTTGATTGGTATGCAAGTAATAAAATTATATCATTTATTTTATAATACGTTGGGAAAGAGATGTAGACAAATTCAAGAATCTCTCGTCTAGGAAGCATTATTTTTTTTAATAAAAAAGCTAAATTACTCTCTTGTCAAAATGTTCATGATTCTAAAAGATTTAATTATTTTACCAAAAGTACTTTGAATTTTCGTTTGGTCAAATGTACTTTTATATCTTTTTCAAAAATTAATAAAAACACAAAATACTGGTGAATAATTTTTCCGAACCTACCATCCTCTCTGTATAATAACCCGACCAATTGAAATATATATTCGAAGAAAGATAGGAAGAAAAAGAAAGGATTCCACAAAAAAAAGAAAAAGAAAAAAAGTTGCTGAGCTTTCCGGGCCCAAATGACAAATAAGATGGCCCAAATATGAAACCAAGAACAAGAAAGGGGCCCACCACGGCCGAGCTTTCCCAACCACCATCATACGCCTTCGTTTCCTGCCGTTCTCTGTCATTGCCTCATTGGGATGCTGGAAGCCCAAAACCCTAGCTTTGATCAACTGCATAACTTCTTACTATAATTATTTTTCTCTTCAAATTTTCTTGAATTTGTACGAAATTCTAATTCCTCGCGCTCAGATTCGCATAGAAATCACAACGAAGAAACTGCACTCCGGTGTCGCATCCTCAAGCAAAATCAAAATTGAGGAAAGCGAGGACGACGATGTTTCTTCCTCCGAGGATGTAAGTATACGGATGTATTTCTATGCCTGTGCCAATGCTATGCATTTGTTTATTTATGTAAAAAGTTTCTGAAATTGTTAAGATATTGTTGAACTGAAGGAGAGGGAAATAGAGAGGGGATTGGCAGAAGTAACGTTTGGGGAGCTGCAGAGAGCAAGGTCTGATGGGTCAGAGATGGTATACAGGAAATTAACTTCTGAGAAGGGTGGTGGTCGGGCCAATAAGAATAGGTTTGGCTTTTCTTATAATTCTTTCTTGAATTTTGTTCATTTAATTTGGAATCTTGGTTGTGTTTTTTTATTGGAAAATTTTATTGGCTTTTGGTTTTGAACTTTCTGTGAAGACCAGTGGAGATGAGTAGCAAGAAACCTGTTAGTAGATTTCGAGAAGTCATACAAGTTCCTAAAGAGGTCAAGATCAATGCTGGGCATTTACATTTACTTGCTTTGAGAAATTTGTTTAGTTCAGATTCTGTATTCAATTTTCTTTTAGGTGGTGCCCAAGTGTAGTAGCAAATAACCAACGTGCTTGAATATTTTTTATTTACGAATGGGATTGTGCTAAAATGGTTCTTGCTAAGTTCTTGTTTGTGGCATAGGACAATATGATGGCTTCCAGTGTTATCATTCTATGTCATGTTTTGAAAGGGGGTTTTTTGTTTGTAATTTCTGATGTGGTGGTAAGGACAACAGAAGAATGCTCTGCATATTCTTCAACTTCTTCCTTTTGCACTGTGGTATCTTCTAGCCTTTGAACTTGAACAAGCCTAAAAGGTGAAGGCTAGTTGTTAGTTCGAGAAAAATTGCCTGTAATCTGTGAATAATGAAGTAGGTGTCACACTGATAAGGACTTATGGAGGGAAAGTATGCAGATTTTTACTAATGATACTTCTTCCAGTGCTTACCACTACCGACCAACTCTCCTTATTTATTGGATACTTGCATTTATTTGGAAGTCTTGTTTTTCTTATTCAGTTCACTAAGATTGTTTCCTTCAAGTTGTTGAAAATTTGAGTTTTGAATGCAGTTTAAGCATGATTTAAGAAGAAACCACGAATGATATTTCTTTCTATTAGTAAACTCTAGATAGAAGTGTCTTGGTAACTTTTACATGGATATTGTTACAGTGTTTATATTGGGTGCTGTTAGGCTTACAACTTGCATCAGCAATTTGCCTTTCTGATCTGACAACAAGTATTGTATAAGTTCTTACATATTTCTTTTGTTACTCTTTTCTGATCAGGAAGTGCGCAATCCTCGATTTGAAACATTATGTGGAAAACTTGATGTCAAAGGGTAAGCCTCTATGTGTCTCTTGCCTTGGTGTTATTTCATTGCATTGCAAGTGTTTGGAAGATGTATAAACTGGAACTTAGACGTTGTTTGCCTGGGAATAAAAGGTTGAGGTTTACAATTGGTAGTGGAAGATACCTATCATCGGCAGTAATTGTGGATTTTTTGAAAGAGAAAGTATTCAATATTTTTGGCTGCCTTCCCACCCCCGTCTTTGTCTTTCTTTCCTTTTTCAAACTGTTGTTGAAAGTTGTGGATTTTGTAGGTTCAAGAAAAGATATAACTTTCTGTACGAGAAGGAACTTCCTGCTAAAAAACAGGTAACTTTCAGTTACTTAGAAACATTGACTTTCTCCTTTTCCCCGTTTGGACCTATTTAAGTTGATGGTTGCCGTTGGCATTCTCAGGAACTAAAGAGACGGCTGAAGAGATCAACTGATCCAGAAGTTGTAAATGAACTTAAGACTCGCATAGCATGGATAGTAAGTGAAAAATCAAATATAACGTAATTTCATGCCTGGATATGGTTCTTTATTTTGGAGTCTCTTGTATTTTTGTATTTTTGTCTTTTTTTTTCTCTCTCCCCACTATATCTCTTGAAGTGGTTATGTTAGCTATTTTTACGAAAAAGTTGGAGATATCCTGATAATCTAGTCTTGATTTATGTCTAACTTTTCCAGGATAAACAATTAAGGTCTACTGCAACAAAGCGTATTGATAAAGAAATATTGGCAGAGCACAAGAAGAAAGAGAGAGAAGCTGCAAAGCAAGGGAAACGACCTTATTATCTAAGAAAATGTAAAACCTACTCTCTTTGTGGTGCTGCATTTAGTCATGGCTTCTCTTGTGTAACATTAAGGATCTGCTTGAAACATTTCAATGAAAGCCTTACAGTGTCCACTACAAGAGCAGCTCTGGATTATCACAGATTTTACCATATTTATCATGTTGTGGTGTCATCAGGATAATAAGTTTTCAGGGTAAGAAATTTGGAAGCAGTTAATCAGATATTAGATGGCTGTAAATGAGTTTTAGGAGAGAGGAAGGAAGAAAATGATGGGGGTTGGGTTGTTGTTCAGGGGGTGAGGTGCGTATGGAGAAGAGAATGGAGTATACCCGATTGCCACAGCATTCCCTTTCTCTTGAGGGGGGAAAAGAACAGTTAGAAATTTCAGAAGATGTATGTTTTGAGTCATTGGTTGTGTTCCCATCAATCAAGAATCCCTATTATTTTTACTTAGCGACTGCTTTATGGTTGTCTATTGCAGCGGAAATTTGGAAGCAAAAGCACATTGAGAAATATGAGGAACTGAAGGTACAGACTGTTTTGAGATGTTTAAGCCATTGCATAGTATTTAGTAATCATCAATTAGATTGTAAGCCTCTATCCAAATTTTTGTCTTTCAGGCAGCCGGGAAGCTTGAATCTTTTATCGAGAAAAAGAGAAGGAAGAATGCTGCAAAAGACCATAGGCATATGCCATATCGCCGCCCCAGAGAAGCACATCAGTAATTCTACAATCTTTTTTGTACTTGGTGTTAGTGACGCGAGCATCGTATCTAGTTGATAAGTTGGTTTTGTAGAATGGCTAATTATAATGGTGGGCAATTGTACTATTTCTGCAACTGCAATTGCAATTATAGAGCAATTATATTTTCGCTGTTTTGCCAATGATTTCATGCACGAACTTGAAAATTTTCAGCTACTTAGCAGAAAGAATTCCACTAGGATACGTTATCAAATATTTCTAACCTATTGATATACCATGGCACTCAATGTGGTGCAATTACGATTGAATTGGAAGAAATTATCAGTGTTTGTAACTTTTGAGTAGTTTGAAGGAATTGATTTATGCCTCTGAATTAGAGTTGTTAGAGTTGTATTCGAAAACAAATAAATATTATATTGTCAAATTCGATTTTGAACAAAATTGAACACTATTTAAAGTTCATTTGGTTATTAATTAAGTTTGTGTTTGATTTCGTTTTATTATATTAGATAATGTTTGAGTTCATTGTTGTGCGAGTTTTAAAAAGAGTAATGTTAAAGTTTGTTATTTTTTAATATAATAAAATATATTATAAAATATAAATAATTATAATAAAATAGAATAATATATATTATAAAATAAAATATTTATAATAAAATTTAATATTATAAAATATCAATAAATATAATATAAATTATATAAATATTTTTTTAAAATATAAAATATATGTACGGAACAATCAAATATGTTTGCGAACATGTTCAGTGGTACTGCCAAAAATACTACCTTAGCCAATTTTAATTGACTCATCGACTTATTTCATTGACTTTAACATTTTCATGATAGATCTGTCTTTTGTTTCAGTTTCTATAATGTGAGGTAGTATATCAGTAGACTCGGTCATGCGCTTGGAAAACAAGATACGTTTCGGCAAATTTTCAATGCAAACTTAGTGGTTCACAAGATGGAAGATCTGCTACAATTACCAAACCATTTTTCAGAATATTTCTATTTCTATTTCTGTTTTCTGCATTGCTTGGAATTGTATAACTTATACACTCTTCACTAATATTAACAAATCTTCGGGTTTAAGCATAATTTGTTTAAAAAAAAAGAACATTCCTCCAACAATCAAAAACCAAAATTACAGAAGAAGCACAATATTATCGAAGAAGCACCATATGCAAGTCCATTCATAAGAAGATTACAAAAATATACATATAAAATTCTGTTAATGTTTTCATGAGTGTTAAAAACAATGACTGTCAAACGTTATTGAATTCCTTTATGGTTTCTTAGCTAAAAGAGAACGCTAAGATCTATGAGGAAAAAGCTGAAAATACCAATCAAAGCCACCATATTGGGAAAAACGAAGAAACTGAGTAAACCAAACTAAACAACATACCCATACCTAAAAAACAAATAAATTCTGCCAACAAAACTTTTTCCGAAACAAATCTCTATCAAAAACCAAAATTAAACAAAAAGTACCACCTGCAACTCCATTCATAAGAAGTTGGACACATTTACATATTCAATTCTCTTAATATTTTCTTAAAATGTGCATCATACGTGGGCTTTTGATGAAAAACCATCGTCGCAAAACACCAAATGGTTGTCCAATCATGCTTATATTGACGCCTAATATACTTAGCACACCATCAAATCCAATAAACTTTTAAAAAATCTAAAGTGAAATGCACAACAAAATATCTCTATGGTTTAAGCAAGATTCATTATTTATTACTTCTGAACACATTCCAATCTTAAAATTCACATTCATCATCAAAATCACGCTCCTAGGTAAAAAAACTACCGACCATAACAACAACAACAACAATGGAATCACCCTTCTGATGTTAGCAGTACAATGAATATTTGCATAACATAAATCAAACAAAATAACATAACCATACCTTAAAAAAAAAAGAACTGCCAAAACAAGCCTAAATAGATATTTATCAAAAACCAAATTAACAGAAAAAGTACTAACTGCAACTCCATTCATAACAAAGTTAGGCACATTTACATATTCAACTTTGTTAATGTTTTCATGAAATTGTACATCATACGTAGGCTTTTGAAGGTAAACCATCGTCGCAAAACACCGAATGGTTGCTCAATCATGCTTATATTGGCGCCCAATATACTTAGCACACCACCACATTCCGTAAAATTCAAAGTCAAATGCATAGCAAAATTCTTTTATGGTATTGTACACTTAAAAAAAAAATACATTTACATATTCAATTCCCTTAATCTTTTCATGAAATTGTGCATCATACGTGGGCTTCTGATGGTAAACCATTGTAACAAAACACCGAATAGTTGCCCAATCATGTTCATATTGACGCCCAATATACTTAGCACACAATCAAATCCGGAAAAATTTTTAAAAACGTAAGTCAAATGCAGCTTCTCCAAAACCCCGTATTTGATATCAGCTTCAACCAATATTTTACCACATCATCCCTGTATTATGTAAAAAAACCCACTAATCTATGTCAAAAAAACATTGGACATATTCCTTTCAAAATCCTAGTGATCTATGTCAAAAGTAACTAAACAAAAAAGATTGCGCACTATGTATGACTATGTTAAAGAAAACTGTAGAATAATAAAATAAATTCTGCTTATCTTATTGTAAAACAAAACTGCTTATTTATATTTGTAAACCAGCTGCAGAATGATGTTAGTAGTACAATGAATATTTGCATAGCATAAATCAAACAAAATAACATAACCATACCTAAAAAAAAAAGAAGAACTACCAAAACAAACCTAAATAGACATCTATCAAAAAATAAATTAATAGAAAAAGTACCATCTGCAAGTCCATTCATAACAAGATTAGGCACATTTACATATTCAATTTTGTTAATGATTTCATAAAATTGTGCATCATACATGGGCTTTTGATAGTAAACTATCGTAGCAAAACACCGATTGGTTGCCCAATCATTCTTATATTGACGATCAATATACTTAGCACACCATAACAATCCGTAAAATTTAAAAAATCTAACTTAAATGCACAACAAAATTCCTTCATAATATTGTACACTTAAAAAAAAAAACATTTACATACTCAATTCCCTTAATGCTTTGATGAAATTGTGCACCATACGTGGGTTTTTGATGGTAAACCATCGTCGCAAAACACCGAATTGTTGTCCAATCATGCTTATATAGATGCTCAATATACTTAGCACACAATCAAATCCGGAAACATTTTTTAAAATGTAAATGAAATACAGTTTCTCCAAACCCAGTTTTTTATATCAGCTTCAACCAATATTTTATCACATCATCCTTGAATTTATGTCAAAATGCCACTAATCTATGTTAAATGAACATTGAACATATTTATGTCAAAATCCCACTAACCAACGTCAAAAGTAACTAAGCAAAATCCTCGAATGGTTGCCCAATCATGTTTATATTGACGCCCAATATACTTACCACACCATCACATTCCGTAAAATTAGAAAAAAAAATCTAAGTCAAATGCACAGCAAAATTCCTTTATGGTATTGTACACTTAAAAAAAAATACATTTACATATTCAATTCCCTTAATCTTTTCATGAAATTGTACATCATACGTGGGCTTCTGATGGTAAACCATCATCGCAAAACATCGCATGGTTGCCCAATCATGCTCATATTGACGCCTAATATACTTAGCACACAATCAAATTCGAAAAAAATTTTAAAAACGTAAGTCAAATACAGTTTCTCCAAAACCCAGTATTTGATCTCAGTTTCAACCAATATTTTACCACATCATCCCTGAATTTATGTAAAAAACCCACTAATCTATGTCAAAAAAACATTGGACATATTCCTTTCAAAATCCCAGTGATCTATGTCAAAAGTAACTAAACAAAAAAGATTGTGCACTAAGTATGACTATGTTAAAGAAAACTGCAGAATAATAAAATAAATTCTGCTTATCTTATTGCAAAACAAAACTGTTTATTTATATTTGTAAACCAGCTGCAGAATGATGTTAGCAGGACAATGAATATTTGCATAGCATAAATCAAACAAAATAACATAACCATACCTAAAAAAAAAAAAAAGAAGAACTGCCAAAACAAACCTAAATAGATATCTATCAAAAAATAAATTAACAGAAGAAGTACCATCTGCAAGTCCATTCATAACAAGATTGGGCACATTTACATATTCAATTTTGATAATGATTTCATGAAATTGTGCATCATACATGGGCTTTTGATAGTAAACCATCATCGCAAAACACCGATTGGTTGCCCAATCATGCTTTTATTGATGCCCAATATACTTAGCACACCATCAAATTCCGTAAACTTTTAAAAAATTTAACTCAAATCCACAACAAAATTCCTTCATGGTATTGTACACATAAAAAAAAATATACATTTACATATTCAATTCCCTTAATGTTTTCATGAAATTGTGCACCATACGTGGGCTTCTGATGGTAAATCATTGCTCAATCATGCTCATATTGACGTCCAATATACTTTGCACACAATCAAATCCGAAATTTTTTTTAAAAACGTAAGCCAAATGCAGCTTCTCCAAAACCCAATTTTTTATATAAACTTCAACCAGTATTTTTTCACATCATCCCTGAATTTACGCAAAAAACCCACTAATCTATTTCAAAAAATCATTGGACATATTCATGTCAAAATCCCAGTTGCAGAATGATGTTAGCAGTACAATGAATATTTGCGTAGAATAAATCAAACAAAATAACATAACAATACCTCAAAAAAAAAAAAAAAGAACTACAAAACAAACCTAAATAGATATCTATCAAAAAACAAATTAACAGAAAAAGTACCATCTGCAAGTCCATTCATAACAAGATTGGGCACATTTACATATTCAATTTTGTTAATGATTTCATGAAATTGTGCATCATACGTGGGCTTTTGATAATAAACCATCGTCGCAAAACACCGATTGGTTGCCCAGTCATACTTATATTGACAGCCAATATACTTAGCACACCATCACATCCCGTAAAATTTTAAAAAATCCAACTCAAATCCACAGCAAAATTCCTTCATGGTATTGTACACTTAAAAAAAAAATACATTATATATTCAATTCCCTTAATACTTTCATGAAATTGTGCACCAAACGTGGGCTTCTGATGGTAAATCATCGTCGCAAAACACCGAATGGTTGCCCAATCATGCTTATATAGACGCACAATATACTTAGCACACAATCAAATCCGGAAACATTTTTTAAAATGTAAATGAAATGCAGTTTCTCCCAACCCAGTTTTTTATATCAGCTTCAACCAATATTTTATCACACCATCCTTGAATTTATGTCAAAATGCCACTAATCTATGTCAAAAGAACATTGGACATATTTATGTCAAAATCCCACTAATCAACGTCAAAAGTAACTAAACAAAAACCCCGAATGGTTGCCCAATCATGCTTATATTGACACCTAATATACTTACCACACCATCACATTCCGTAAAATTAGAAAAAAAATCAAAGTCAAATGCACAACAAAATTCCTTTATAGTATTGTACACTTAAAAAAAAAATACATTTACATATTCAATTCCCTTAATCTTTTCATGAAATTGTACATCATACGTGGGTTTCTGATGGTAAACTATCGTCACAAAACAACGAATGGTTGCCCAATCATGTTCATATTGGCGCTCAATATACTTAATACACAATCAAATCCGGAAAAATTTTTAAAAACGTAAGACAAATGCAGTTTCTCCAAAACCCAGTATTTGATATTAGCTTCAACCAATATTTTACCACATCATCCCTGAATTTATGTAAAAAACCCACCAATCTATGCCAGTAGGACTGCCGTTGTCGTTGCGTGACTGGACCTAAAAGCAGTGTGGCAGTTGCAGTGGACCGATGAGAAATTTTTAATTTTCCTTGTAATTTGTCTTGCAGCTTTCTTTTGGTTTTGGGTTTCATACCAGACGAAGTTAATATTTTGCAATAGTTAATATTCGACGAATATATTTGCATGAAAAAATATTAGTAAGGGATTTTAGGATTAAACAATGCCATTAATTAAGTAATTAATGTTTTTAATTCTATTATTTGGGCACTTAGGTTTAACAAATAGAAAAGCATGAAAACGTCTACTATTTTCTAACATGCTATTTATTGTGTACCTATGTGCGCGTTTTCTCAAAGACCAAAGTCTTTGGGAATATTTTTGACAAGAAAAATATTTTTCTTTAAAAATTAAATGGTTATTTTAACTTGAACAAAAATTAATCCTTGGATATTTTCTCAAAGGATTTAACCCTTGACATAGAAAATATATTAGATTTAGATATTTTTGTAAGGTTAAAATAGAAAGCCATTTTGTTTTAATTTTGGTACAAAAAAAATTATTTTGTCAAATAAAATTGAGACCAAAGTCTCTAGAAAGTTTTGATTGAAAATTTTTTGAAATCATTAAGTTTTAACTTAAATGAAATTAGTCCATGGAAAAATCTCTCAAAGGATATAAGCCTTGATAAAGAGATTTTAATAGATTTAGATATTTTATTTTTAAGTTAAGGAAAAATTTAATGGAAATTTCAAACGGATTTTTTTCAGAAAACATTTCTTTTAAAAGATTAAGTGGGAGATGGGTTACAACGGCCCTACGGCTTCCATCATGATCCTCATTAGAGATTGTGGGTCCTCTCGCGTCACCCGGAGAGTGAACCCGTATAAGATAGGGATACCACAAGGATCTAGATCTAATGGAATGATGTAATTAATAACTCGAGACACGTATTATAATCGGCCAACCCACGTTGGAGGTTATAAGTGTGAGGTATGTCCATAGGAAATGAGAGGAAACGGCTATCTCCTCGATGGAATTATCCTCTAGATCATTACCTAGAAGGAAAATTAATTTGGGGGAACTGTTAATCTTCCTAAGAAGCTATGTCAGATTTCCTAAGAGCCAAATTAATTATAGTGCACAAATTTTGTTTTCACAAACTAAATCCATTCTTTTATTTTCGATTTTCAGAAATGGTGGGAGGTTCTTTTAGTCCTTTGGGCATTATTTTCTGAGAGAATAAGTTAACGGGACCAAATTATATGGACTGGAAGAGGAACCTGGACATAATACTCATAGCCGAGGAGTATTAGTATGTCTTTTACGAGACCTGCTCTGTGATTGGGGATGGTTCCACCGCCGAAGGGTGAGAGGCTAAGAAGGCATGGAAGAAGGCTGACGAAATGGCACGCTGCTATATGTTAGCCTCCATGTCTAATGTGCTTCAGTCAAAACACGAGCACATGACTTCTGCGTATGATATTAGTCAATCATTGGCCACTATGTTCACAGATAAGAGCCGGCTCGCAAGGCAGGAAGCTCTTCGAACTATAATAAACACTAAGATGGCTAAGGGAGCATCAGTCAGAGAGCATATGCTCAAGACGATTGCTGCTTTCGAGGAGGCAAAAATCTTAGGGGCTGTCATTGACCCCGAGAGCCAAGTGGATATGGTTCTCGAGTCTCTATCGGGTTCCTTTACTTAGTTCAAGTTGAATTACAATATGAATACGTTGAACATGAGTTTAATTGAGTTAATGAAGAAACTCCAGATGGCAGAAAAGGTCATGAAGCCTCAATCAAATGCTATGATTGCTAAAACTTCTTTCTCAAGAACTGGGCCTAAGCCCAAAAAGTTCAACAGGAAGAAGGGAAACGCAGCGGCCCAGTCCAAGACCCAGCCCAAAGACAAACTAAAGGGCAAGTGCTTCAAATGTGGGAAGAAGGGACACTGGAAGAAGGAGTGTTCAAATCTTCAAACCAAGAAAAACTCCACAGGTAATGTTTTCTATTTAGAGTCTATATCAATGGTTGGATCACTTTCCATTTTGATTGTTGATTCAGAAGCCACTGATCATATCTGTAACTCCTTACAGGGGTTTAGAAAGATAAGAAGACTCAAGAAGGGTGAACATGGGCTACGCGTGGGAAATGAAGTACAAGTCTGAGCCCTTGCAGTGGAAGAGTTGGATCTTATTTTTTATTGTAATAAAATATTGATTTTAAATATTAGGATTCGTGGACTCCTAAACGCAAAAAACATCCACGAATCCCTTCCGAAGATCCAAGTAAACGATTAAAAAGATCGTAGGTTTGCAGAATTACCTCTGATTGGTGAAATCGATATCCTTCGATTCCAATGATGCTGCTGCACGTGCAACCCGAATGATCACCAGACGCTGCAGTGCACGAACGTCCTCTATCGTCACCCGGGGAGTGCTAGCGCCTAAGGTTTGAAAGGGTTTTTTTTTCTGGTAGAGAATGGCACGAATGTTCTCAACAGAATTAAACTCTTGAAAAGACGGCTAGGGTTTTCTTAAAAACCCCCGAACCTCTTAGAGTCCAACCATAATAATATCTTATCATATTTTAATTTAAATTCAAATTAAATTAAAATTGATATGATAAGATTCTGCCATTATCTTGTTATTTAAATAATTAATTTACCGAGTCAGATTCTTATAATCTGGACATTATCTAGATATATCGAATGTGGACATATTTCCAAATTTATTGTATCTGGTAAATTTTTTAAGTTCGATTAACTTAGACATATTTCCAAATTCATCAAATCTGGTTACCAGAAAAATAACCTAACAAGTCCGCTTATTGTGTGACCCTATAGATTCATTTAACACTGACAGTGTGCCCAAATCATATTTAAATGGCGCACAAGTTATAAGCGGTTTCTAGCAAAACATTATAACTATCCAGGTTAAATGAAGATATGATCTCTTTGAACCAAACCATAATTTTATATTTAGTCCTTTTGTCACACGATATCCAGATTAAGCATAAGGCACGGAGCATGTCATCCTTATTAAGCTTAATCAATTATTTCTTGATTTCATAGTAGACTGTTCAAACAAATGATATCAATATCTTAGATTGATATATTTGAGCACAGTCATGCATTTTAACAGTCTAACTTATCAAGGGGCCCATGGATATCTCTCTCATAATTGAGAGGGACAAATTCCTTCACTATCATTCATATTCCTCTCATTGATTTATTCTATATCCAACAGTAGTCTAATTTATTATCTGATTAAAGACAACTTTAGAAAACATCAAAATATAGAATTTATCAAGTAGGAAACTATGATGAATTTAGGTCGAAGGACTTTTAATATCATTATGGCTAGAAAGTATTTATGACATGTTCCATGAAGTACTCTTACAGTGGGTCATGTCCAATACAATGTTATCTAACATTTATATATGTTTTGACTCGATATCACAAATATCCATGACCAGTAAAACATAGCCATCAAGTCACAAACATACTAATATTAATTTATTATTGTTCCAATAATAATAATCGATTAGGGACAGTTTTAGAATAGTCATTGTATTCATTGTAGGGTTTTACTATCAAGTCACGTACTTGATGACCACAAAATGAAATGCACTATTCATGGAAAGAAAAACCTCATATTATTATATAAAACATAACGACAATAGTATAAGTACAAATTGACTCTAGGGCATATTCCTAACAGTCGATTATTATTATTGGAAACATAACGACAATAGTATAAGTATAAATTGACTCTAGGGCATATCCTTAATATTAAAAGATATTTTATATGTACCTAGTTTTCATCAGAATTTGATTTCAGTTGCATAACTAATAAATTAAGGATATTCTGTCTCTTTCCATTATGATATTTCTATTAGTAGAAATGGAGAGATTTTATGTACTGGGCACATGTATGGAAATCTATTCTTCTTAAACCCTATTAACAATCAATCAAATAACGCTCAATCTGAACCTTTAACTAAGAAGAGAAAGACCAATGTCAATGACTCATATCTTTGGCATCTGAGGTTGGGTCATATCAACTCAACAAGGATTCAGAAGTTAATCCATGATAGGCTTTTGGGCTCATTGAGATTGGCAAATTGGCCTCAGTGTGAATCCTGCCTGATGGGAAAGATGACCAAAAGGTCTTTTACCCCAAAAGCGGATAGAGCCATGAAAATGTTGAGTCTTGTTCACACTGATGTGTGTGATCCCTTGTCTACACCAATTAGAGGAGGTTTTGAGTACTTCATCACTTTCACGGATGATTGTACAAGGTTTGGTTGTATTTACCTGATGAGGCGCAAGTCTGACTCTTTTGATAAATTTAAGGAGTTTAAAGCTGAAGTGGAGCGTCATACAGGTAAATTAATCAAGATCTTACGATCGGATCGTGGTGGAGAGTACCTCCTGGGTGAATTCAAGGATTACATGGTACATCATGGGATAGTATCCAACTCTCTACGCTGGGAAGACCCCAGCAGAATGGAGTAGCTAAGAGAAGGAACAGGACATTGATGGAAATGGTCTGGAGCATAATGTCTCATGCTACTCTTCCAGTGTCTTTTAAGGGATATGCCCTGGAAACAGCGGCATACATTTTGAACTTGGTGCCTTCCAAGTTAGTACCTGAGATTCCTGATGAGACTCCGCTTCATCATGAAGTTCAAGATAAAGGAGAGGGAGGTGTGACCATGCAAAGACAAGGATCGGCGACGAAGATGGACAAAACTAGACCAAAAAGGAGGCCTCCAGAGGACAGTCGGCGCCGGCTCCAAGCAGCCAAACCGGCACCAGCTCCATTCTGTCCACAATGGCTGTGATCAGGCAATTCAACTGCCGAAGATAGAACACAGCCAGCGCTGGCTGTGATGTCCAAATCGGCGCCGGCTGCACTCTGGGCACCTGCCGACAGCCCCGCTTTTTAATGCTTTTCTCCAGCTTTCTTTATTTTTAATTGCTTGTAAAGACTTATTATAACCTAAAAACTGTAATAAAACATCAGGGTTTACTTAGCTAGGGTTATGATAATATAAATAGAACCTTAGTCATTTGAAAAAAAAGAACACACAACATTTTGACATCAGATTGAGAGAGAATCTTGAGAGGCCAAGCCTCCTTGTTCATCTTGTTTAAGACCAAGCTTAAGGGTTAGTCCTCCTTTTGTAAGAGTCTATAAATCTTTTGGATAATCCAATGTTGTTTTCTTTGAATGGGTCTTAATTGCTTTGTTCTTCTAAGGTTTGTTTGAAATTTAATATTTTGGTGCCTATTTTCTCTATTTTACATGTTCTTGCTTGCCTTTGTTGCTTCAAGGATGTTAGGGTGAGAATCTAGTAGAACTTTCTATTCATCTTGAGGGTCTTTGAGGCTTTATTCTTCAAGGGTTTGAAAAAGAGTGTAAATAGTTAGGTTACCTTTCTCTTTTGTCACAAGAAAAAATCTCTATTTTGGTTCCCATTGTTGAGCTGAACCATAACCATCAAATATACCACAACACCAAGAAAAAGCCACCACAAAAAGTCATATAAACTCTTTATGAGATGTGGACTGGGCGTAAACCAAGTCTGAATCATCTCAGGATATGGGGTTGTCCAACTAGTCAAGAGAGACAAGTTGGAACCAAGGTCAGAATTATGCCATTTTGTTGGGTATCCAAAAGGAACAAAGAGTGGTTACTTTTATCATCCTAAGGAGCAGAAAGTACTGGTTAGTACCAATGCTAGATACTTATAGGATGATCAAAGTACTTCCACGAAAGGTTCAACTAGGTTGGAACTCGAGGAGAAGTTATCTTCCGAAACAACTTCTTCTGACCCGATTGTGGAACAAGAAGAGGCACAGCCTTAAGAGCCTGTACAAATGGAGCCTCGTCGTAGTGGGAGAGTGTCTAGGGTTCCGGAGAGATGGACTAGAGAAGCTTTTGAGCTAGTCTCCGACAATCAGGAACAAGACCCCACTAGATACGAGGAGGCTATTGTTGTTACTGATACAAATCTATGGCATGAAACAATGAAAGCCGAGATTGAGTCTATGTACTTCAATCAAGTTTGGGATCTTGTAGCTTCACCTAAAGGGATAAAACCCATTGGATATAAGTGGGTGTACAAGAGGAAGAAGGGAGCGGATGGGAAGGTGGAAACCTTCAAAGCTAGGTTTATGGCAAAAGGGTATACTCAGAAAGAGGGGATCGATTATGAGGAAACCTTTTCTCGGTGGCCATGCTTAAGTCCATCCGTATCCTCCTTACTATCGCACGTCATTATGACTATGAGATATGGCAAATGGATATCAAGACGGCATTTTTAAATGGTCATCTTAGCGAAGACATCTATATGTTCCAACCGGAAGGTTTTATTGCTGAAGGCCAAGAACATATGGTTTGCAAGCTTAAGAAGTCCATTTATGGACTTAAGCAGGCATTAAGGGTATATAACATTCGTTTTGACGAGACTGTAAAGTCTTATGGTTTTATTCAAAACAAGGATGAACCATGCGTGTACAGAAAACTTGAAGGCATTAATGTGGTTTTTCTTAATTGTATGTGGATAATATTCTACTCATTGAAAATGATGTATGGTCATTGTCATATACAAAGGTTTGGCTATCTAGTCAATTCAGTATGAAGGACTTGGGAGAAGCCAGCTACATTCTCGGGATTAGACTTCTTAGAAATAGGAAGTAGAGAATGTTAGGATTGTCCCAAACGGTATACATTGACAAAATGTTAGCCAAGTACAGCATAGACTCGTACAAGGGAGCTCTAATCCCTTGCAGACATGGGTTGTCATTTTCTTCAAAGAATTGTCCTAAATCTCAAGAAGAAAATGACAGAATGAGTAAGATTCCCTATGCTTCAGCTGTGGGAAGTCTCATGTATGCCATGCTGTGTACTAGGCCGGATATCTGCTTTGCCGTAGACTTAGTTAGCGGATATCAGTTAAACCCTGGAGAGGTTCATTAGCAAACTGTAAAGCATATTCTCAAATACCTCAAGGGAACGAGAGATTATATGCTGGTTTACAGGGCTGATGATTTGGTTCCTACAAGATATATAGACTCAGATTTCCAGGCGGATAAGAATGAGAAAAAATCCACTAATAGATATGTCTTCACCTTGTCTGGAGGAGCAATTTCATGGAGGAGTATTAAGCAATCTTGCATTGCTGACTCAACCATGGAAGTTGAGTATGTGACAGCTTCGGAGGCATCCAAGGAAGTAGTCTGGCTCCAAAAGTTCCTTTCAGAACTTGGAGTCGTGCCACATGTGAACAGGCCGATTGTGATGTATTGCAACAACACTGGAACAGTATCACAATCCAAAGAACCTCAAAACCACAAGAAGGAGAAGCACATCGAGAGAAAGTACCACCTGATCCAGGATTTTATCCAGAGACGGGAAGTCGTGGTGAAACAGATTGCCCCTGAGAACAATTTAACAGACCCATTCACCAAACTTTTGGCTGAGAGAGTCTTCAAGAGACACTTATATGCCATAGGGGTGGGCACTTCTGGACTTACCTTGTCTCAGAGTGCAAGTGGGAGATTTTTGGGAAGTATGCCCTCTTAGACTAATTTCTGATATAAAAAATTGAATGTTTTAATAAAAGAATTTATTTTCAGAAATTATTTGTAAATTTATTTTTGGTGCACAATGTCGTTTGGAAAAGACCCATTGTGTTTAAGTAAGTGGTCTATGTGAATGGAGGTCTTTAACTGTAAGGTATGGATCACGGGTTACTTAACACATAGATATTCGTTCTTAACCGATTGATGAGAATGGAAATCTCATAATATTTAGGTTATTATGTTATGAATTTCAAATGGGGAATGGCTTACCTTTAGCCAGTGAGTAGTCCACTCATTTCATAACATAAGCGTATTTCGAATACGTAGAACATGACCTGTAGTAGTTGTTTCTTAAAGTACTATATGGTATAAACTTAGACTATTATCGTTACAGCGTGGACTAGTACTCTATGACTTGAGTATGAGTTGGTAGTCTGACAAAGTTGGAAGCATATACTTTGATATGCTATAGTTGAGATTTTATTGTAGGGCCAATATACTTTCATGTTGGGTATGTGTGATTAATTAGTTAGGACAGATTTGTACAAGATAGTTTCTATACTATATCGCCCCTTTTAATTGTCTGAATGATCTAAATATCCAAGACCCTGGGAAACATGACTTGGATGTTTGGTTTAGGGTAGCTCCCTTGGAACGCGGAAACAATCCAGGAAGTCGTGGATCAATGGACTAGAAGCTTAAGGATAGTAGATGGCATTTAGAGGGGTGTTAGTACACTTCTTCCTCTCTAAATGCACGGCGATATGTAGAGGGGTATTTTAGTCATTACACCTGTAGGTCGGAGACTTTACTAACGCAGCATTGTCCTTAGGTTCAATATTTCCTTATGGTGATATTAGAAAATATGTAAAATACAAAATATAGCTATTTATATAGTAGGGGTATTTTGGTCATTTTAGTAGCCAAGGTGATATGTCTTTTTGGTCCTCTGAATAGCCCATAAGTCCTAATTAATTTTGGGTTGAGGAATTGGTCTCAGTTAAAGAGGAATTTAAACTTAAGATGTTATTTGATAACTTAGTGGGGTTTATTGCGAGAAAGAGAAGTTGATGGGCCACTTTATAATTCTGAGAACTTCATGGGTGCCAATTGAAATTAGAGAATTGTATGAAATTCTCAGAATTATGGGAAGGAAGAGACCTCTGTCTCTTGGTGTGGAAAGAAGAAAGTCTACTTTTCTTTTTTCCCAAGCCCTCTCTCTCTCTCTTGTGTGACCTTTGGCTCTCCTTTTCTCTTGTGACTTTTGCTTCTCTTGTTCTTTGTATTAACAAAGGATAGAAGAGGTTGCAAGTGAGTTCATATATTTTTCTGGAAAAAAAAACCTTTGGTACACCAAGAAGGTTGAGAGGTTTCCTCCTCAATGGGTTTTAGTTTTCAGAAAAACAAGGAGAAAGGTTGAGACCATGCATTACTCCTATTGAGTGATCATTCCTCTTCACCATTTGTTTCACCAACAAGAATTAGGCAATGGAATATTCTGACAACTGGAAAGCTTTGGCGTTCATTGTTCATGCAAACAAGGCGGAGTAAGAGGTTATCGGGTTTTCAACCGGAAGCTTCATCAATTGAGGAAGAAGGGGCTGTCCCTGAGGTTCAATCCATTCTTTCACAATCTAAGAGGTTTAAGGCACCTAGAGGTATGTTTTAAATGCTTCCATGCTGCTGCTCTTAATGGTTTTTGTATGCCTCTGTTTGTTCTCTCGTTTTTGCAACATGTTCCTCTGTTTTCTATCAAACCAACAATATGATCGTGCATGCAGAAAATAGAAATGATACAACAATCCCAAGCACATAAACAAGACGAACAACAATAGCATTTGAGGTATGATTTCTGGTATACTATATCTACAAAGTCCATTACATACATGACAAACTCTAGGTCAGTGGTACTGCCAAAAATACTACCTTAGCCAAATTAAATTGACTCACTGACTTATTTCATTGATTCTAACATTTTCATAATAGATTTGTCTTTTGTTTCAGTTTCTATAATGTGAGGTAGTATATCAGCAGACTCGGGCATGTGCTTGGAAAACAAGATACATTTCAACAAATTTGCAATGCAAACTTAGTGGTTCACAAGATGGAAGATCTGCTACAGTTACCAAACCATTTTTCAGAATATTGAATATTTCTATTTTTGTTTTCTGCTTTGCTTGGAATTGTATAACTTATACACTCTTCATTAATATTAACAAATCTTCGGGTTTAAGCATAATTTGTAAAAAAAAAAAAAAAAAAAAAAAGAACATTCCACCAACAATCAAAAACCAAAATTATAGAAGAAGCACCATATGCAAGTCCATTCATAAGAAGATTACAGAAATATACATATAAAATTCTGTTAATGTTTTCATGAGTGTTAAAAACAATGACTGTCAAACGTTATTGAATTCCTTTATGGTTTCTTAGCTAAAAGAGAACGCTAAGATCTATGAGGAAAAAGCTGAAAATACCAATCAAAGCCACCATATTGGGAAAAACGAAGAAACTGAGTAAACCAAACTAAACAACATACCCATACCTAAAAAACAAATAAATTCTGCCAACAAAACTTTTTCCGAAACAAATCTCTATCAAAAACCAAAATTAAACAAAAAGTACCACCTGCAACTCCATTCATAAGAAGATTGGACACATTTACATATTCAATTCTCTTAATATTTTCTTAAAATGTGCATCATACGTGGGTTTTTGATGAAAAACCATCGTCGCAAAACAACGAATGGTTGTCCAATCAAGCTTATATTGACGCCCAATATACTTAGCACACCATCAGATCCCATAAACTTTTAAAAAATCTAAGTGAAATGTACAACAAAATATCTCTATGGTTTTAGCAAGATTCATTATTTATTACTTCTGATCACATTCCAAGCTTAATATTCACATTCATCATCAAAATCACGCTCCTAGGTAAAAAAACTACCGACCATAACAACAACAACAACAACAACAACAACAACAATGGAATCACCCTTCTGATGTTAGCAATACAATGAATATTTGCATAACATAAGTCAAACAAAATAACATAACCATACCTCAAAAAAAAAAAAAAAGAACTGCCAAAACAAGCCTAAATAAATATTTATCAAAAACAAAATTAACAGAAAAAGTACCAATTGCAACTCCAATCATAACAAGATTAGGCACATTTACATATTCAACTTTGTTAATGTTTTTTATGAAATTGTGCATCATATGTGGACTTTTGAAGGTAAACCATCGTCGCAAAATACCGAATGGTTACTTAATCATGCTTATATTCACGCCCAATATACTTAACACACCACCACATTCTGTAAAATTAAAAGTCAAATGCACAGCAAAATTCCATTATGGTATTGTACACTTAAAAAAAAAAATACATTTACATATTCGATTCCCTTGATCTTTTCATGAAATTGTGCATCATACGTGGGCTTCTGATGGTAAACCATCGTCGCAAAATACCAAATGGTTGCCCAATCTTGCTCATATTGACGCCCAATATACTTAGCACACAATCAAATCCGAAAAATTTTTTAAAAACGTAAGTCAAATGCAGTTTCTCCAAAACCTAGTATTTGATATCAGCTTCAACCAATATTTCACCACATCATCCTTGAATTTATGTAAAAAACCCAAAAATCTATGTCAAAAAAACATTGGACATATTCCTTTCAAAATCCCAGTGATCTATGTCGAAAGTAACTAAACAAAAAAGATTGCACACTAAGTATGACTATGTTAAAGAAAACTGCAGAATAATAAAATAAATTCTGCTTATCTTATTGTAAAACAAAACTGCTTATTTATATTTTTAAACCAGGTGCAGAATGATGTTAGCAGTACAATGAATATTTGCATAGCATAAATCAAACAAAATAACATAACCATACCTCAAAAAAAAAAAAAAAGAACTGCCAAAACAAACCTAAATAGACATCTATCAAAAAATAAATTAACAAAAAAAGTACCATCTGCAAGTCCATTCATAACAAGATTGGGCACATTTACATATTCAATTTTGTTAATGATTACATGAAATTGTGTATCATACGTGAGTTTTTGATAGTAAACCATCGTCGCAAAAAACTAATTGGTTGCCCAATCATGCTTATATTGATGACCAATATACTTAGCACACCATCACAATCCGTAAAATTTTAAAAAATCTAACTCAAATGCACAGCAAAATTCCTTCATGGTATTGTACACTTAAAAAAAACATTTACATATTCAATTCCCTTAATATTTTCATGAAATTGTGCACCATACGTGAGCTTTTGATGGCAAACCATCGTCACAAAACACCGAATGGTTGCTCAATCATGCATATACAGATGCCCAATATACTTAGCACACAATCAAATCCAGAAACATTTTTTAAAATGTAAATGAAATGCAGTTTCTCCAAACCCAATTTTTTATATCAGCTTCAGTCAATATTTTATCACATCATCCTTGAATTTATGTCAAAATGCCACTAATCTATGTCAAAAGAACATTGGACATATTTATGTCAAAATCCCACTAATCAACGTCAAAAGTAATTAAACAAAAACCCTGAATGGTTGCCCAATCATGCTTATATTGACGCTCAATATACTTACCACACCATCACATTCCGTAAAATTAGAAAAAAAATCTAAGTCAAATGCACAGCAAAATTCCTTTATGGTATTGTACACTTAAAAAAAAATACATTTACATATTCAATTCCCTTAATCTTTTCATGAAATTGTGCATCATACGTGGGCTTCTAATGGTAAACCATCGTCACAAAACACCGCATGGTTGCCCAATCATACTCATATTGACGCCCAATATACTTAGCACATAATCAAATCCGAAAATTTTTTTAAAAACGTAAGTCAAATGCAGTTTCTCCAAAACCCAATATTTGATATCAGCTTCAACAAATATTTTACCACACCATCCCTGAATTTATGTAAAAAACCCACTAATCTATGTCAAAAAAACACTGGACATATTCCTTTCAAAATCCCAGTGATCTATGTCAAAAGTAACTAAACAAAAAAGATTGCGCAGTATGTATGACTATGTTAAAGAACACTGCAGAATAAAAAAATAAATTCTGCTTATCTTATTGTAAAACAAAACTGCTTATTTACATTTGTAAACCAGCTACAGGATGATGTTAGCAGTACAATGAATATTTGCATAGCATAAATCAAACAAAATAACATAACCATACCTAAAAAAAAAAAAAAGAACTACCAAAACAAACCTAAATAGACGTCTATCAAAAAACAAATTAACAGAAAAAGTACCATCTGCAAGTCCATTCATAACAAGATTGGGCACATTTACATATTCAATTTTGTTAATAATTTCATGAAATTGTGCATCATACGTGGACCTTTGATAGTAAACCATCGTCGCAAAATACCCATTGGTTGCCCAATCATGCTTATATTAACGACCAATATACTTAGCACACCATCACAATCCGTAAAATTTTAAAAAATCTAACCCAAATGCATAGCAAAATTCCTTCATGGTATTGTACACTTAAAAAAAAAACATTTACATATTCAATTCCCTTAATGTTTTCATGAAATTGTGCACCATACGTGGGCTTCTGATGGTAAACCATCATTGCAAAATACTGAATGATTGCCCAATCATGCTCATATTGACCCCTAAGATACTTAGCACACAATCAAATCCGGAAAATTTTTAAAAATGTAAGTCAAATGCAGCTTCTCCAAAACCCAGTTTTTTATATCGGCTTCAACCATTATTTTATCACATCATCCCTGAATTTATGTAAAAAACCCACTAATCTATGTCAAAAAACATTGGACATATTCATGTCAAAATCCCAGCTGCAGAATGATGTTAGCAGTACAATGAATATTTGCATAGAATAAATCAAACAAAATAACATAATAATACCTAAAAAAAAAAAAAGAACTGCAAAACAAACCTAAATAGATATCTATCAAAAAACAAATTAACAGAAAAAGTACCATCTGCAAGTCCATTCATAGCAAGATTGGGCACATTTACATATTCAATTTGTTAATGATTTTATGAAATTGTGCATCATACGTGGGCTTTTGATAGTAAAACATCGTTGTAAAACACCGATTGGTTGCCCAATCATGCTTATATTGGCGCCCAATATACTTAACACACCATCACAATCCATAAAATTTTTAAAAATCTAACTCAAATGCACAGCAAAATTCCTTCATGGTATTGTACACTTAAAAAAAAACATTTACATATTCAATTCCCTTAATACTTTCATGAAATTGTGCACCAAACGTGGGCTTCTGATGGTAAATCATCGTCGCAAAACACCGAATGGTTGCCCAATCATGCTTATATAGACGCCCAATATTCTTAGTACACAATCAAATCCGGAAACATTTTTTAAAATGTAAATGAAATGCAGTTTCTCCAAACCCAGTTTTTTATATCAGCTTCAACCAATATTTTTTCACGTCATCCTTGAATTTATGTCAAAATGCCACTAATCTATGTCAAAAGAACATTGGACATATTTATGTCAAAATCCCACTAATCAACGTCAAAAGTAACTAAACAAAAACCCAGAATGGTTGCCCAATCATGCTTATATTGACACCTAATATACTTACCACACCATCACATTTCGTAAAATTAGAAAAAAAATCAAAGTCAAATGCACAGCAAAATTCCTTTATAGTATTGTACACTTAAAAAAAATACATTTACATATTCAATTCCCTTAATCTTTTCATGAAATTGTACATCATACGTGGGTTTCTGATGGTAAACTATCGTCACAAAACAACGAATAGTTGCCCAATCATGTTCATATTAACGCTCAATATACTTAATACACAATCAAATCCGGAAAAATTTTTAAAAACGTAAGACAAATGCAGTTTCTCCAAAACCCAGTATTTGATATCAGCTTCAACCAATATTTTACCACATCATCCCTGAATTTATGTAAAAAACCCACTAATCTATGTCAAAAAAACATTGGACATATTCCTTTCAAAATCCCAGTGATCTATGTCAAAAGTAACTAAACAAAAATGATTGCGCACTATGTATGACAATGTTAAAGAAAACTGCAGAATAATAAAATAAATTCTGCTTATCTTATTGTAAAACAAAACTGCTTATTTATATTTGTAAACCAGCTGCAGAATGATGTTAGCAGTACAATGAATATTTGCATAGCATAAATCAAACAAAATAACATAACCATGTTGGGAATATGCCCTCTTAGACTATTTTTCTGATCAGAAGCATGATGTCTCATGCTATTCTTCCAGTATCTTTTTGGAGATATGCCCTAGAAACAGCGGCATATATTCTGAACTTGGTGTATTCCAAGTCAGTACCTAGGACTCCCTATGAGATGTAGATTAGGCGTAAGCCAAGTCTGAGTCATCTCAGGATATGGGATTGTCCAGCTCATGTACTGATCAAGGGAGACAAGTTGGGACCAAGATCAGAATTATACTATTTTGTTGGGTATCTAAAAGGAACAAAGTGTGGTTACTTCTATCATCCTAAGGAGCAGAAAGTACTGGTTAGTACCAATGTTAGATACTTAGAGGATGATCAAAGTACTTCCATGAAAGGTTCAACTAGGTTGGAACTCGAGGAGAAGTTATCTTCGAAAGCAACTTCTTCTGACCCGATTATGGAACAAGAAGAGGCACAGCCTCAAGAGCCTGTACAAATGGTGCCTTGTCGCAGTGGGAGAGTGTCTAGATTTCCAGATAGATGGAATGGAGAAGCCTTTGAGCTGGTCTCTGACCATTAGGAACAAGACCCCACTAGATACGAGGAGGTAATTACTGATGCCAATGCAAATCTATGGCAAGAAGCAATGAAAGCTAAGATTGAGTCTATGTACTTCAATCAGGTTTGGGATCATGTAGCTTCACCTGGAGGGATAAAACTCATTGGGTGTAAGTAGGTGTACAAGAGAATGAGGGGACTGGATAGGAAGGTGAAAACCTTCATAGCTAGGCTTGTGGCAAATGGGTATACTCAGAAAGAATGGATCGATTATGAGGAAACCTTTTTTCCCCTGTAGCCATGCTTAAATCCATCCGTATCCTCCTTGCCATCGCATGTCACTATGACTACGAGATATGGCAAATGGATGTCAAGACGGCATTTTTGAATGGTCATCTTAGCGATGACATCAATATGTCCCAACCAAAAGGTTTTATTGCTGAAGGCCAAAAACATATGGTTTGCAAGCTTAAGAAATCCATTTATGGACTTAAGTAAGTATCAAGAGCATGGAACATTCGTTTTGACAAGACTGTGAAGTCTTATGGTTTTATTCAAAATGAGGATGAACCATGCGTGTACAAGAATCTTGAAGGGTTTAATGTGGTTTTTCTTATCTTGTATATAAATGACATTCTACTCATTGAAATGATGTAGGGTCATTGTCATTTACAAAGGTTTGGCTATCTAGTCAATGCAGTATGAAGGAATTGGGCGATGCCAGCTATATTCTCGGGATTAGACTTCTTAGAAATAGGAAGCAGAGAATGTTAGGATTATCCCAAGTCGTATACATTGACAAGATGCTGGCCAAGTATAGCATGGACTCATGCAAGGGAACTCTAATGCCTTGCAGATATTGGTTGTCGCTTTCTTCAAGGGACTATCTTAAGTCTCAAGAAGAAAAGGACAAAATGAGTAGGATTCCCTACATTTCGGCTGTGGAAAGTCTCATGTACGGCATGCTATGTACTGGGCCAGATATCTGTTTTACCGTGGGCTTAGTTAGCAGATATTAGTCAAACCAGGGAGAGGTTAGTTGGCATGCTGTAAAGCGTACCTCAAAGGTGAGGGAACCGAAAAATAGAGAGCATGTGCAGTCACGGGAAAAAAATTTAGAGAAAAATAAAACCAAGCCTTAGAGGCCACACGAAAGCGAGAAGGTCATACATTTGCGCTCCTTAACCCTTCTAGGTTGAGTATGAGAGGATTGAACGACTAGAATCGCCTCACTTTGTCCACTTGAAGAAGCTTCCGGTTGAACACCCGCTAGCCTTCTACTTCGCCTTGTTTGCATCAACGCTAAGCTTTCCAACTCTCGGAATATTCCTCAGCTTAACCTCTAGTCGGTGAACACTATGGTGAAGAGGAACGGTCTCAATTCTCCTTGGTTCACTTGCTATTGGTTAGCAAAGAACAAGGAGTAAACCCAGAGGAATGAGAGAGACGTTGAGAGAGAGAGACTCACGTGAGGCTCTGATAAGCTTAGGAGGATTAAGGTTTTCTTCTACCAGAGACTAGTTTATTGGTTAGCCAAAACTAGGTCTCTCATTATCTGATAAACATATCTCCGGGATTTCATATTCAAAACACCCAGATGTTATCCTGAGAATCTGTTTGGCCTAACCCTAAACTCTTGTTAACCGTATCTAAAAAAAACCCTAAGGTCCAATCTATTGGGCCGGAAAAATATTTATTATTTTCCTTGGACCCAAAAGGCCTAAAATAATAAACATTAATTATTTATTTCCTAAGCTTATATTAATAACCCAATAAATAATTAATGAGCCCAAATGAACCAAAATAATTAATCTTTAATTATTTATTTCTTGGGCCTATATAAATAACCCAATAAATAATTAAACATTAATTATTTCCCCTAGTTTAACCCAGGTTAATTTCCTAATTATTCATACTGGACCTAGGCCCTGAATAATTAATTAACCAATTAAATTAGATAATTAATTTCTCTCAACTCCTATTTTAATTAATTTATTTATTTTATTCCAGTCCAATAATAAATTAGACTTCATGAATAAAATTAAATAAAATCAAATAAAATAAAATCCTCTTCAATTGAGACCAATTCCTCAACCCAAAATTAGTTAGGACTTACGGGCTATTCCGAGGACCAAAAAGACACATCGCCTTAGCTACTAAAATGACCAAAATACCCCTGCTATATAAATAGCTGTATTTTGTATTTTAAATATTTCCTAATATCACCATAAGAAAATATTGACCCCAAGGACAATATTGCATTAGCAAAGTCTCCGACCTACAGGTGAAATGACTAAAATAACCCTCTACACATCGCCGTACATTTAGAGAGGAAGAAGTGTACTAACACCCCTATAAATGACATCTACCATCCTTAGGCTTCTAGTCCAATGATCCACGACTTCCTGGAGTGTTTCCGCTTTCCAAGGGAGCTACCCTAAAGCAAACATCCAAGTCATGTTTCCTAGGGCCCTGGACATTTTAGACCATTCGGACAACCACAAGGGGTGATATAGTGCAGAAACTATCTTGTATAAGTCTGTCTTAACTAACTAATCACATACCCAACATGCAAGTATATTGGCCCTATGATAGAACCTCAACTATAGCAAATCAAAGTATATGCTCCCAACTTCGTCAGACCACCAACTCATACTCAAGTCGTAGAGTACTAGTCCACGCTGTAGCGGTAGTAGTCTAGATTTCTACCATATAGTACTTTGAGAAACCACTACTACAGGTCATGTTCTACGTATTCGAAATACACTTATGTCATAAAGTGAGTGGACTGCCCACTGGCTAAAGGTAAGCCATTCCCCATTTGGAATTCATAACATAATAACCTAAACATGATGAGATTCTCAGTCTCATCAATAGGTTAAGAACAAAAATTTATGTGTTAAATAACCCGTGATCCATACCTTACGGTGAAAGACCACCATTCACATAGATCACTTATTTAAATACAATGAGTCTATTCCAAATGAAAATCGTGCACAAACAAAAAGTAAATTCACAAACAATTTTTGAAAATAAATTCTTTATTAAAATATTCGATTTTTCATCAGAAACCTAGTTTAAGAGGGCATACAATCCAACAAAAGGAACCTTGGAACCACAAGGAGGGGAAGCATATAGTGAGGTAGTATCACCTGGACCGGAATTTCATCCAGAGATGGGATATGGTGGTGGTAGAGGTTTCCTCTGAGAAAAATCTAGTAGATCCATTCACCAAACTTTTGACTGAGAGTCTTCAACGCCATTGGGGTGGGCACCTATGGACTTACCTAGTCTTAGAGTGCAAGTGGGAGATTATTAGGAATATGCCCTCTTAGACTAGTTTTCTGATGATAATATCGAATATGTTAATAAAAGAATTTATTTGTTGGAAATCGTTTGTGAAATAATTTTTCTTTATTTGTGTATATTTTCGTTTGGAACAGACCCATTGTGTTTGAATAAGTGATCCATGTGAATGGAGGTCTTTCACAGTAAGGTATGGATCATGGGTTATTTAAACACATAAACAGTCGTTCTTAACCGATTGATGAGAATGAGAATCTCGTCATGTTTAGGTTATTATGTTATGAATTCCAGGTGGGGAATGGCTTACCTTTAGCCAGTGAGTGGTCCACTCACTTCATGACATAAGCGTATTTCGAATACGTAGAACATGACCTATAGTAGTGGTTTCTAAAAAATACTATATGGTAGAAACCTAGTCTACTACCGCTATAGCGTGGACTAGTACTCTATGACTTGAGTATGAGTTGGTGGTCTGGCGAAGCTGGAAGCATATGCTTTGATATACTATAGTTGAGGTTCTATCGAATGACCAATATACTTGTATGTTGGGTATGTGTGACTAGTTAGTTAAGACAAACTTGTATAAGATAGTTTCTACACTATATCGCCCCTTGTGGTTGTCCGAATGATCTAAATATCCAGGGCCCTGAGAAACGTGACTTGGATGTTTGCTTTAGGGTCTCTCCATTGGAAAGCGAAAACACTCCAGGAAGTCGTGGATCATTGGACTAGAGGCCTAAGGATGGTAGATGTCTTTAGAGAGGTGTTAATACACTCCTTCCTCTCTAAATGTACGGCGACGTGTAGAGGGGTATTTTAGTCATTTTTACTTGTAGGTTGAAAACTCTGCTAATGCAGCATTGTCCTTGGGGTCAATATTTTCTTATGATGATATTAGGAAATATTTAAAATGCAGAATACATCTATTTATATAGTATGGGTATTTTAGTCATTTTAGTAGCCAAGGCGATGTGTCTTTTTGGTCCTCGGAATAGCCCGTAAGTCCTAATTAATTTTTTGGGTTGAGAAAATGATCTCAGTTGAGAGAGTTGTATTTTATTCAGGAAGTCTAATTTATTATTAGACTGAAATAAAATAAATTGAGAGAAATTTATTTTCTGGTTTAATTTGTTAATTAATTATTCAGGACTTGGGTCTAGTTTGAATAATTAGAAAATTAATCGGGACTTAAACTAGAGAAAAATAATTATTACTTAATTATTTATTGGGTTATTTATTTAATTAAATCCCACGAAATAAATAATTAAAGTTTAATTATTTTTTGGTTCATTTGGGTTCATTAATTATTTGTTGGGTTATTTATTTAATCCCAAGGAAAATAATTAATGTTTATTATTTTGGACTTTTCGGATTCAAGAAAAATAATAAATATTATTTTGGCCCAATAGCCTGGATCATAGGATTTTTCTGGACACAGTTTAGAAGAGTTTAGAGTGAAACTAAAATTTATTTTATAAATAATATTTGGGTATTAAATCCCGAGAATATTATTTTGATCAAAATAATTATTTTTAGTTTCATGACTCTTGGCTTTCTGTGTGAAAAAATAAAATAAAATAAAAAGAAAATGAAAGGTCTCTCTCTCGTGACTATTTCTCTCCTGGCTTTTGGCCTTCTCCACTGGCTTTTGTTTTTAACAGAAGAAAGCCAACATAGAGAATGGCCAGTGAGCTGGAAAAATGGCTTATCATTTTTCCCTTCAACCCTTCGTTGCTCACCAAACAGAAATTAGGTGTGGTCATATTCCGTGAGCCGAAAAGCCAAGCATGCACTGGAGTATTCATCTCCACCGAAGGAAGAATTCATGGATGCAATGCACTGGACGTTGAAGGAAGAAGCTGTTTTTGAGCTTCAATTGATTCAACCTCATTCTTCAAGTTTTAAAGGCTCCAACAGGTATGTTTTTAGCCCACCATGATACTTCCATACTCTGATATATGCCATATTCTTCCATTTTTCATTTGCTGTCCACGGTTGAAATGCATGTTCTGTGAATGTCAATCCTTCAAACCATACCTCAAACAAAAAAAGAAGAAGAAGAAGAAGAAATGCCAAAACAAACCTAAATAGATATCCATCAAAAATCAAATTAACTGAAAAAGTACCATCTGCAAGTCCATTCATAACAAGATTGGGCACATTTACATATTCAATTTTGTTAATGATTTCATGAAATTGTGCATCATACGTGGACTTTTGATAATAAACCATCGTCGCAAAACACTGATTTGTTGCCCAATCATACTTATATTGACGACCAATATACTTAGCACACCATCACAATCCGTAAAATTTTAAAAAATCTAACTCAAATGCATAGCAAAATTCCTTCATGGTATTGTACACTTAAAAAAAATACATTTACATATTCAATTCCCTTAATGCTTTCATGAAATTGTGCACTATACGTGGGTTTCTGATGGTAAACTATCGTCGCAAAACACCGAATGGTTGCCCAATCATGCTCATATTGATGCCCAATATACTTAGCACACAATCAAATCTGGAAAAAATTTTAAAAATGTAAGTCAAATACAGCTTCTCCAAAACCCAGTTTTTTATATCAACTTCAACCAGTATTTTATCGCAACATCCCTGAATTTATGTAAAAAACCCACTAATCTATGTCAAAAAAACATTGGACATATTCATGTCAAAATCCCAGCTGCAGAATGATGTTAGCAGTACAATGAATATTTGCATTGTATAAATCAAACAAAATAATATAACCATACCTCAAAAAAAAAAAAAAGAACTGCCAAAACAAACCTAAATAGATATCTATCAAAAAACAAATTAACAGAAAAAGTACCATCTGCAAGTCCATTCATAACAAGATTGGGCACATTTACATATTCAATTTTGTTAATGATTCATGAAATTGTGCATCATACGCGGGTTTTTGATAGTTAACCATCGTCGCAAAATATCGATTGGTTGCCCAATCATGCTTATATTGACGACCAATATACTTAGCACACCATCACAATCCGTAAAATTTTAAAAAATCCAACCCAAATGCATAGCAAAATTCCTTCATGGTATTGTACACATAAAAAAAATACATTTACATATTCAATTCCCTTAATGTTTTCATAAAATTGTGCACCATACGTAGGCTTCTGATGGTAAACCATCGTCGCAAAACACCGAATTGTTGCCCAATATACTTAGCACACAATCAAATCCGGAAAATTTTTAAAAATGTAAGTCAAATGCAGCTTCTCCAAAACCCAATTTTTTATATCGGCTTCAACCATTATTTTATCACATCATCCCTGAATTTATGTAAAAAACCCACTAATCTATGTCAAAAAAACATTGGACATATTCATGTCAAAATCCTAGCTGCAAAATGATGTTAGCAGTACAATGAATATTTGCATAGCATAAATCAAACAAAATAACATAACCATACCTAAAAAAAAATAGAACTGCAAAACAAACCTAAATAGATATCTATCAAAAAACAAATTAACAGAAAAAGTACCATCTGCAAGTCCATTCATAACAAGATTGGGCACATTTACATATTCAATTTTGTTAATAATTTCATGAAATTGTGCATCATACGTGGGCTTTTGATAGTAAACCATCGTCGCAAAACACCGATTGGTTGCCCAGTCATACTTATATTGACGGCCAATATACTTAGCACGCCATCACATCCCGTAAAATTTTAAAAAATCCAACTCAAATCCACAGCAAAATTCCTTCATGGTATTGTACACTTAAAAAAAATACATTATATATTCAATTCCCTTAATATTTTCATGAAAGTGTGCATCATACGTGTGGTAAACCATCGTCGCAAAACACCGAATGGTGCCCAATCATGCTCATATTGTCGCCCAATATACTTAGCACACAATCAAATCCAGAAATTTTTTAAAAAACATAAGTCAAATGCAGCTTCTCCAAAACCCAGTTTTTGATATCAACTTCAACCAATATTTTATCACATCATCCTTGAATTTATGTCAAAATGCCACTAATCTATGTCAAAAGAACATTGGACATATTTATGTCAAAATCCCACTAATCAACGTCAAAAGTAACTAAACAAAAACGACTTTTAATAGTTGATACTACTATAGTAAGAAGACTGTGTATGTGATTTTTTTTTAAAAAAACAAGGGGTACAATAGTAATTTATGCTCTATATTTTTAGGAACAGTGTATAAGAAAAGACATTATTTTGTAGTTCTTATTTCAACAACAAAGCTTACAATAACCAACCTACTCAAATACGTGAAAATTAGTTTTTTTTTTTTGCCAATAAAAAGACTAATTAATTTGCTTTTTCCCCCTTTAGATTGTCCATCCATAATAATGACATGCATTCATTAATCCAATCTTGTATGCCTAACTACCCTTATTACTCTAAAACTGGCACTAGGGATGGCAATTCCTCGAAATAAAGCGGGGGCCCGGCCTGGCCCGAGAGGGTCGGATTCCCCAATTTAAGCGGGGATGGAATCAAGAACGGGCTTCATTCCTCGGCCCGTCAAGCGAGGCCGGGCCGGAGACGGGGATGGCATGATCTTCGACCCGTCCCTAAATAGCTCGCATAGTATATATAGTTTGGAATTATATATCTAGTGTGTATATATATATATATATATATATATATATATATAATAAATATATATCTAATGTTTGTATTGTATATATATTAATATTGTAATATATAATGTATGCATACACACTATATATGTAATGTATATTATATATAGTAATATATATATATATATATATATATATATATATATATATATATATACAATTAGTAATTAAGTAGATAAGTCAAAAATCTTGTATGCTATATTTTTATTGTGACAGTGTAATAGAGAATTTATGCGAAAAAAATACTTTTATTTCTAGCCTCTTATTTCTTTTTAATTTCAAAAAAAAAAGAAATTATCTCTTTTCTTTTTTACACGAGTTTTCAATTTATCAGAGGAAAATAGGGGATAGAACTAATAAAAAAATACTAAAAAATAAAAAATAAAGTAGTAAAATACTTTAATTTAGTATACATAGAAATAAGAAGACTTTATAAATATTTTTATTTTTTTAATCTTCCGAAAAAGATATAATAATATTATTATTTAATGGACACAAGGGAAGTTAATCGGTTGTGAGTGAGAGAGGAGATTGATTGTTCTTTAAACAGGTATTTCAAAAAATATTCATCTATCTGATTAATTAATAAGTGATAAAAAAAATAATTCGTGGTTCAGATACTTAGTAAGAATGAATAATGATCAAATTCAAATCATGAATTTATCTAGGATCATAAGTGAGTAAATATTAAAAATACTTATATTTTTAAATGTATTATATGTAAAAAAAATACTTAGTTTATAAACCTGTATTTATGTGGATAGTTTATTCATTTTCTCCTACCTTAAATAATCATAATATTTTTTGTAAATTATAAATTAAATACTGAAATATTAAAATTTATAACGTACTAATTTAGTAATGTTTCTGCCAAATTGAGAGTTTAAATTGATATTACATATATATGTAGCATTTCATTTGCTTGAGTGTCATATTAATCTCTCTTATAATTGATAGAGTTTTTTTTTTTTCCTTTGTTAAATTTCATTACATATGGGGTTAATTATTTGATTTGCACATGTCTCTCATTTTTAAACCTTATTTGTTTTGATTTAAAAAAAATTAAACATAACAATTAATTAACAACAATAATTAACTAAATTGTGGATGTTTAAAGTAATTACTTATTTTATTACAAATTTTAAATTTATCTATTTAAAATTTAGATTTAAATCTAAATATAGTCTAAATGTTCTTTTTTTCTTAATTTTTTTTTGAAAGACATGATTTAGGATTTGGACTATTTTATTTTACAAATCACTAGATAAACATAAATAGAAGTAATTAATTACCCTTATCTTGTAAATATCACAAAAAAATAAAACGGAATCACAATATAAATATATTTTAATGTAGTTTGTTTATTAATTTAACAATAGAAATATTATTAAATTAATAAATAAAAATAAAATAATTAATATAATTTAATAATATAACTTATATTTTATTTATATTAACTCAAAACAAAAACAAAAAACATAATAAAAAATAGAGCTTTATATAAGTTAATCTTATATTAGCTCATATAATTAAAAAACTACTTTTAAAATATAAAACAAGATAAAAAATTTTACCCATTATTCAACCCTACCCAATACCTATCTTCCTCTTCTCACGCCACCGCCGCCCTCTTCCTTCTCTTCTGTTAGACTGTTTCCACGCCACTGCCGCGGTGCCGCCCTCAAGCTCTGAGCTTTACATAGCTAATATCGGTCGGCTTCTCTGTTGTGGCTTGCACCTCCTCCAGTCCTCTGTCTCAGGTTCTCACATCTCTGCTGCGCCTTCACTGTTTTTCTGTTTTGGATGTGTTTGCTTACTGTGATGCTTGAATCTTGGTAGTGGAAGATTTAATAGCTTACTGTGATGCTTGAAATTGAGCTCGAAATCATCCCATTAACTGCATTTTCTGGATGTTAATGCGGTGTCTAAGCTGGCAAAGCATAATTTTCAGATAACAAGAAATAAATCATACATAAGACTATTCCAAGTTCAACATCTATTCATGGTTTTCCATTCGCTAAAAGGATGTAATGCACAGAGGTGCTGTGGAGCTTGTTCAGTTTTTCTTTTTAATTTATTCTTGATTCTTTACATTGCAACATGAAAATTGTTCAATAGTTCTTTCCTTAAGACATCAATCTTGTGCTCTTTCAGGAGCTTTTAACCATACCTTTCAAAGCCAGTGAAAAGCTTCCTTTTCATTTGTGTGTTCTCAAATTCATGGTTGACAGGAACATGACACCAACTTTGAAGGAAAAGATGGGTTCATGAAATATGAAAAATATTTTTATAGAGAAACCATGTTTCGGTATAGTTTAGTCTATATATCCATTTTGTCCTTTTTCATTTCGTCTTCTAATTCCAAGGAGAGCACCCTATTAAAATCAGGTTGTCCAAGGAGACGAATTTATGTGTTAAATTTAGATAGGGATCAGCCACAGTGTTGGAAATTTTCTTTGAATCATTATTGATTCTGCAACTGATTAACATGTGGTCTTCAGGCCATAAATCCTGCAAAAATGAAATGATTTTAATGTTTAGAACTCTTTATTTCTGTCCTGATACTGTCTAGAAAGGTTTTTTGCTAATGCTCTATTGCATGGTTACAGTTATAACCATCTTTATAAGATTTTGCTCTTTCCAGTGAAATTGTGATTTTAAGGTATCTAGTGGAGTGGAGTATAGCAGCTATTATGGCACTGATGTCCTAACTGCTATCTGTCGATGATAAATTTTCTCTACAAAAGGAAAAAAGTGGCTAAGTTATGGTGGTGTTGGTGATGATAATTCACATGTCTGGTTCAGAAAATCATTCCCTGTAGCATGTAAGTAGAGTACCTATCCGCTCCTGAAGTGCTGTATTCCATCTCTCTCCTCCTGTGTGTAATGGGCAACATGCATGTATACAAACATAATTTGGTGGATGGCCAATTTGTCATTTGAAGAGCCAGAGATGGTCGGAAGGTAATGGTGGCTGGGAAGGTGTGGAAGAAGTATGGTTAAGAAACTCGGCTCCAATTTGATTTGTTCCCTCCCTAGTATTTTACTTTTTCTAGAGCATTGGAAACGGCAAACTCTGGTTATTGTTCAACCATGTTTGCAAACACTATAAGAGATACTTCTAGTAGAAGTTTGAAAGTGTTTTGGTTGGAAGAACTGTTTACAGTTTTCAAGTTTCTAGCATGTTTAATTGATTGGCATTGCTGTTTTGCAGGCAGCATACGTTGTAGTTGTTACTGTATTTGGACTTTTAAATTTTTGGTTTGCTTGGCTTAGGTAGTTTCTTTTTCTACTTGGTGTTTTCAGAAAACATAAGTTGCAGGATTAGTTGTCCTGCAGATTCAGAAGAAATCAAAACAAGAAAGAGAAACGCAAACCTCTAGTTGATTTTTGGATGAAGCTGAAAGGAAGACAACAAGTTGCTGGAGTTTTTAGATTTTTACCGTTTCCTTTTGCCATAAATAATCCACACAAATATAGAACTCTCTAATCATGCATCATCACCCTACATCTTAAGTGTCTATACAGGATTATCTCAGGGTTATTTAAGTCTATTGATTATTGCTTTCAAGAAACAAATGCCTGTGGATTATTTTGACACTGTTTGGCTTCTGGTGTGATTCGGCATGTATGCCTCTTTCTTTCATGTTGCATTGCCATGTTACTATGCTTCAAGGGCTATCTTGTACTTTTTTACGTCAAGGACGGAATGTTTTCCTTAGCTTATTCCCTCCAAATCATATTGTGCTGTATTTTCATTACTTATCATGTTCAACATCTAGTTTTTTTTTTTTTTGTTCTCTGAAAAATCAATAATGTTTGTTCTGTGAATTATCAATGATATGTTACCATCTAACTAAATATTTGACTCTTGTGAAGACCAATTGTTTGAAGGCTCAACTTTTCGCTGCACTTGGGAATTGCTATATGCAGCAAGATGAAAGTCTGAGAAGTGCATCATTACCAGGTAGCACTACTTTGTTAACTCTTGCACGCCGCTTTGCAGAATAGTTGCATTGACCATACGTATATAATCATTTTCAGATTTTGCTCTCTTGATTTTATAATGGGATTATAAGATGGATGAAAGTACAATCTGTTGGTAAGGATTCTATCCACTTGTATTGGCAACTTTTTCTTGATCCTTATAAAGGTTGATAGTGACTGCCATTACATTAGTTATCCACATTGATAGGTCGTGAAAAATGGTAAATTCCTATGCTTTATTCGCTAGACTGTTTGGTGACAAAAAGAGTTAGGCTGATACTAATTTATAGATTGCTGGGATTGTTTGTTATTTGGACGCGATAGGTTGAGGATCGACTTACCTGATTGCATATGCTTTTGATGTTTGTATTCGTTAGGTCATGAAGTTTCAAGCTTAAATCAGGCGTGATATTCACCCGGAATGGCCTGCTGCTTCATCAGTCAGCTTCCCATTCCAAACGAGGTACAAATCATGATCTGTTGAGAAAGGTTTCCCGGACTAGGTTTCGTCAAACGTGATTTTACCCATTTGGATGTATAAAAATGACAGGATCAATTTGTATTTTGTTATGTATGGGAGATTTCTTCTCTGTAACCTTGTGGGCCTGCAAATCCAGACATTTTCAGAAGAAAGCAATGGCTGTTTTGTACTGCAGCCTGGGAGAAATGTAAATTTGCACGAAGATTATCAGAACACTTTGATGAATTGTGTCTTGTACCATTAAGGAAAGGTTTCATTGTCATTGTTGTCACGTCTTGATCTATAACTAGCCGATGCTACTCATCACAGCTCTATGAATCAAAGCTGGTATCTGAATAGAAGCGGTCATGAGAATTGAGGACTTGAACTACACTATAATTATTTAACACCCCCACCTCCCCCCACCCCCCAAAAAAAAAAGAACTACATTATAATTAGTAAAAAAGAATGGTAAAACAATGAAAATTAATCTATATGAATATTGGGGATTTGAAAGAATGAATTACAGCATCATGGCGAAACAAATGTCTGGCCTCTCACTTGAAGCGTGCAAGGTCTAGAGTCCTATGGTTTCTGTTTCTTGATTGTTGAGCTTTAAAGCATTCATGTGCTCATGTTCGCACAATCTCAAGTAATTTGCGGTTGGGGGTGACCATTGAGCATTGAAATCACGTTCTTCTTAAATAGAATTGATTACATTTGAAGTTTCATGTGGCTGTTTAGCCACCAAATCACTTGTAATCCCTCCATTGACCAGCGAGACATACAGGAGAGAATCAAGTCAATGCGCACCAACCATTCGACGAAATGCTCCAGCAGCAAATGAGCTCTTGCGAACGTAGAATGTATAGTTTGAGCAATAGGAAGTGGGGAAAGCCAAGCTGGTGTGGTGTCCAGGAGCCACGGAAACATTCACATGATCCCTCGCCTTTTTCTGAGCGCGGAGGGCCAATTCCAAAGCTTTTGCTTACCAGTTTTCTGCAGCTCGAACTCATCTAAAGATCTAACGCAAACCCTAATTCTTCATATTCATTCTTGAAACTAACATGACACAGTAGACATATTTTGAAACCACACAAAATCATGAGGAAAGAAAATGGTGGGGATTGAGATAAGTTTTGTCTTCTTTAATCACCTCAATCAATTCTTCACTTGAATAGTTGAACGTACAAATCTTTTCTTTGATGCCTCGAGTTTCTTTCTGTAATGGAAATAGGGTTCTCACGTTCAACTATATAATTATTGTACTAACAAAATTTTTTAAAAAATTATGCTAAATTTCTCTCCACAGAATTAAGTTCTAGAACTTATGTTGATCAAAAAATGTCAACGGGAATGACACATGATTGCCTTTTATCGAGGCGAAATTATAATTTTAAACGAAAAGATACATTATTATTACTCCATTATTTTAATAATTGAATAACAAAATTCTTTCAAAATGTAGTTAGAAGCCAAAAGTTCAGCAGATACAAATATATAAAGAGTGCCAGGATTTCTAGCTCTATATATGTTAACTCAAAATCCCTTCCAATGTCAGTTGGATGAAGTAATTTCAACAACTTGTTACTCGATCTCTATTTCATATTATTTAACATTTTAACTATTTACACACAAATTAAAAATATTAAAATCAGTCTCCAAAGACATAAACTGAGTGACTAAGGTAGGAGAGCATAAGGTTTTAAGGAGGCCATATTTTGGGTTCGAATTCTCTTATGGGAGACACAGTAATAGGACTCTTCTGTTTAATCACGATCGATTAGTATAGACCGGTAATAAGATTGTTTAATCACGATCGATTAGTATAGACTGGTGTAGCAGTCCGATCTTACACCTTTTAAAAAATAATAAAATTAATAAGTACTTTTTAATTATTTAATACTTGTACATTTTCAACGCTGTCATGTGCCCAGAAAACTCCAGAGCCTGAGAGAGTATATTTGACAGTAGAGGCAGAAAATTATCTCATAGTGCTATTATTGTGTTTCTCAACGATAGGTCAAACCTAATGGTCAAGGGAGAAAATTGGAAAGTTGATATGGGGAGACCATTCTTTTCACACTTTTCTCCCTTTCTTGTCGCTTTTCCATTTTATTTTCCCTTCTATGCAACAATATCACGAGCCAGCATTATAGTCATGTAAAATTTACTGGGTTTAGTGCTGCACTTAGTATTTGATTAAGAGTTTATTTATGTATTTTTTTTAATTCCTTAAATGCTCGAGTTTCGTCCAATAATTTTTGAAATTATAAACTTTCACTCTAACCTTATAATTACGGTAATGAAAATTCAAATCTAATCGCATTAAATTAAGTAAAGTAAATATTTGTATTTAATTATTTTCTTAGATGATAATTCGTAAGTATTTTATTTATGTTTTTGATTGAGACTCAAATGTTAACCGTCATTGGAAAGGGACAAATTAATTAAACTTTTTCTTCACCACAAGGGCTGTTAAGCTAGGGGAGTTGTTGCTTTTGGAAAGAAGAGCTGCATTTATCAACATAGCATGTCCCTGTTTGAACTTTTTGTTAGGGCTCCTTTGTCTCCTTTGGAATTGCTTGCTACCAAATATGCCATTATTTTCCATTTGGTGGGATAAATAGATACAAATTCTTAATCCCTCAAATGTATACTATTCTAAAGGAATATTTTCTCTTTTCTTTTTCATACTTTGGGATAGAACTAGAATCTTCATGAACACAAATTAAAATTTTTGTGTTCACATAATTTGTCTCGTCAATTTAAAATTACATTGATGACTATTGAGTACTCAAAAGGTGTAAGTTCGAACGTCTATATCAATCCGTATTAATCGGTCGCACAATGTGAAACGAGTATAAATAAAAAATGTTTATTTCCTGATTAGGGATAGAAGAGTTTTCGTGGAAGATGCCCCACAATATAGAACAAATATAAATAAAAAATGTTCACCTCCTGACTAAGAACAAAAGAGCCTTCTTATATCGTCTTTAACAATCGAAAAATCTCTCTCAAAATCTTAAACTTTTCTATTTTTGTCACTTGACCTATGCCTATGCGGGTGGTATTGAGTACTACTAAACTGTGGGAAAGTTAGCTAACCAGCCATTTATAAGATTCTTATTGCATTTGCATCAAACTGTGGACAGATAGCGGCTAATATTTTAAATAATCACCGGCCATTGAATTTTTTACTTTTTAAGCGCTCCCCAGCCCACACACACAAAAAAAAGGGGAAATTTTAGTTCATTTGTTATGAATTATTGGAATCTCCATTAATTAGTAGAGGCTCCACTAATTATGGATTTATGTGAATTATTAGAAGATTTTTATGGATGTCCACCATTTAGTGGAGACACCATTAATTGAGATTAGTTGAAGATGATGTATGCCATGATGTATTTCACTAATTAGAGCTCTATAAATAGAGCTATTCTCTAAGCTTGTAATACACCATCATTTTGTGAAAGAAAGATTAGTGAAAGAAAGATTAGAGAAAGAATTGTGAGAGAAAGAAAGAGAGAAGTTTGAAGAGAAATTCTTGTGCAAAGAATAGTTAGAATTTTCTTAGTGTGTAGTGTGTAGATTTTATTCTAACACTACCCTAATTTTATAACACGTTATCAGCACGAGTCTCTACCAGTATAAAAGTCAGAAAACTAAGCACGAGTTTCTGCCGTTACCAAAGCCAGAAGACAGGTACGCATTTATTGATCTCTATGGCTAATCTCGCTAAACTCGAATTTGTAGCCCTTGATATTTCTGGAAAAAATTATATGTCATGGGTTCTCGATGCAAAAATGCATCTAAATGCTGAAGGCCTTAGTGAAACTATTCAAGCAAATAATAGTGCATCTGCACAACACAAGGCTAAAGCTTTGATTTTTATTCGTCGTCATCTCGATGAAAATTTGAAAATGGAATATCTTACCGAAAAAGATCCATATGGCACTGTGGGTAAATTTAAAAGAAAGATTTGACCACTCGAAGATGGTCGTACTACCTACTGCACGGTATGAATGGTTGCACCTGAGGTTGCAAGATTTTAAAACCGTGAATGAATATAGCTCCGCAATGTATAAAATTACATCTCAATTAAAATTATACGGAGAAAAAGTGACTGATGAAGATATGTTGGAGAAGACATTCTCCACCTTTCATGCCTCGAATATTATCCTGCAGCAACAATATCGAGAAAAGGGGTATACAAAATTTACAGATTTAATTATTGCCCTCCTCATTGCAGAGAAGAATAATGAGTTATTATTGAGAAATCATGAAGCCAGACCAACTGGCTCAACAGCACTCCCAGAAGTGAATGCTGTTGGCTCTAGCAGAAGCCATCGTTATAGTCGTGGTCGTGGCCATGGCCGTGGCCGTGTTCGTGGTTATGGTCATAGACACGCTCGATATTTCCCTTATCACAATCATAATCAAACTGTGAGAAATACTGGCCACCTGAAGTGGAACAGAAAAGATCATAAGAGAAAAGAAAAAGAAATTGAAGAAAAGCATGAGGATATATGTTATAGATGTGGCATGAAAGGTCATTGGTCACGAAACTGTCGTACGGTTAAGCATTTAATTGAATTGTATCAAGCTTCATTGAAAAATAAAAATGTGGAAGCAAATTTTTCTCAACATCCAATAAATGATGTTGATGATGATGATATTGATCCTGAAGATCTTAATATCAATATTACCCATATGGATGTATCGGATTTTTTTGAACACCCAGACGGTAGGATAGACCATTTAATTGGTGATGGTAGTGTCCAGAAGAACTAAAGCCTCACCCTGATATTTTTGTATTTTTATTTTCATTCTATTCTAATAATATTTACGTTTACATATATATATTTGTGTTCAGATGGCTGTTGTTAATGATCATGTATGCATTATTGATAGTGAAACTACGCACACCATACTAAAAAATGAGAAATATTTTTCTGATCTCAAAATGGGAGAAATAAATATTTATACGATAAACGGTAGTGCAAATGTAATTGAGGGCTCCGAAAGAGCTAGTATATTGTTGCCTAAAGGAACAACAATTATTATTGATAAGGCACTATTTTCCTCAAAATTCAGAAGAAATTTATTGAGTTTTAAAGATATCCGCAGAAATGGGTATCATGTTGAAACAAATGAGGAAAATGGGATTGAGCATCTTTTTATTACTCAAATGCATTTGGGTAAGAAATCGGTATTAGAAAAACTGCCGTCTTTTTCTACTGGTCTATATTTTGTAAAAATACGTACAATTGAAATTCATCATCTAGTAAACCGAAGTTTCTTGATCCTATTACTTTTAGCATTTGGCATGACCGGTTGGGTCATCGGGATCTACCATGATGAGAAGAATCATTGAGAATACACATGGTCATCCTTTAAAAAATAAAAGGATATTAACATCAGAAAAATTCGCATGTACTGCATATTCCCTAGGAAAATTAATTGTTAAACCATCACCAGTAAAAGTAGGAGCTGAAAGTCCTACATTTCTCGAACGGATTCACGGAGATATTTGTAGACCTATTGATCCACCATGTGGACCGTTCAAATATTTTATGGTCTTAATTGATGCATCATCCCGATGGTCACATGTATGTTTATTATCTACTCGCAACCTGGCGTTTGCGAGATTACTTGCTCAAATAATTAAATTACAAGCACAATTTCCGGACCATCACATTAAAAATATCCGTTTGGATAATGCTGGTGAATTTTCAACACATTCTTTTGATGCATATTGCATGTCAATTGGGATTAATGTTGAACATCATGTAGCTCATGTTCACACACAAAATGGTCTTGCTGAATCTTTGATTAAACGATTACAATTAATTGCTAGACCATTATTAATGAAAACAAATCTCCCAACATCTGCCTGGGGACATGCTATTCTACATGCTGCAACACTTGTACGTATAAGACCAGCTAGTTATCATAAATTCTCTCCTTTGCAATTGGCTTTTTGGTCAGAACCAAATATTGCTCATTTAAGAATTTTTGGGTGTGCTGTATATATTCCAATTGCACCAAACAGCAATTCCCTAAATGAGCATAAAAAGGATCTTGCTTGGACAACATCATTAAATTATCTTGATCCGCGCACAAGCGCATGTGAACTTGAAGTTTAAAAGATAATTCATTTGCAGAGCATTGCAAATCAAATGCCAGACGCTTTTGTTGACTCTAGAAGAGTTACAAAATCGCATATTCCAGCTATAAATGCTCCTATTCGAATTGAAGTTCCAGCAAAACAAAATATTATACCTATAGCTGCTGAGTCAAAAACACGCCGAAGCGTGGCCGACCTCTTGGTTCTAAAGATAAAAATTCTCGAAAGAAAAGAGGATTAAATGATCCGAGAAGATCATATTGAAGAAAAGAATGATAAAGACCAAGAGAGAGCTGATGACAAAGAACCGAAGTTGATGAAAGTAACACTGAAATTTCTATCAATTATACCACTTCAGGTAGAAGTTGGAATCGGATAGAAGCTGTTATTGATAATATATTTGCATACAATATATCTCTTGATGTTACACGGGATAATGATGATCCTGAACCAATATCGATTGATGAATGTCGGCATAGAAAAGATTGGCTGCAATGGAAAGATGCGATTCAATCGGAGTTAAATGCAACGACAAAACGTGAAGTCTTCGGACTGCAGTCCGAACACCGAAGGTGTAAAACCTGTTGGCTACAAATGGATATTTGTGCGAAAGCGCAATGAAAAGAGTGAAATCGTGCGATATATAGCGCGATTAGTAACCCAAGGTTTTTCACAAAGACCAGGTATTGATTATGATGAAACTTATTCTCCTGTTGTTGATGCTATTACACTCAGATATATTATCGGTTTGGCGGTACATGAAAAGATAGATATGCGCCTATTAGATGTTGTCACTTTGCTTACTTGTATGGAAATTTAGAAAATGATGTTTACATGAAAATCCCGAAGGATTTCATATGCACGAAGCATATAAACATTATCCTCGTAAAAATTACTCAATCAAGTTGCGAAATCATTATATGGCCTGAAGCAATGCAGGCGCATGTGGTTCACACGTCTTAGTGAATATTTATTGAAAGCGGGATTTAAAAATGACCAGGTATGTCCATGTGTTTTTATTAAGAAATCTGGTTCTAAATTTGTGATATTAGCTATATATGTTGATGATATTAATCTTATTGGAACTCCTGAAGATCTCCAAGAAACAATTGATTATTTAAAAAGAGAATTCGAAATCAAGGATTTTGGTAAAACCAAATTTTGCCTTGGTTTACAAATTGAACATCTGGAGAGTGGAACATTTATTCATCAATCAACATATACAACAAAAGTGCTAAAAAGATTTTACATGGACAAAGCACATCCATTGAGTATTCCAATGATCGTCCGATCATTAAATGTGGATAAAGATCCTTTCCGACCTCAAGAAAATGATGAAGAACTCCTTGGTCCTGAAGTACCATATCTCGAGTGCAATTGGTGCATTGATGTATCTTGCTAATAATACAAGACTCGATATTGCTTTTCTTTGTCAATTTATTAGCAAGATTTAGTTCTTCACCAACACGACAACATTGGAATGGAATTAAACAAGTCCTTCGATATCTCCAAGGTACAATTGATCTCGGATTATTTTATTCAAATAAAACCAGTCCAACATTGATAGGTTATGCAGATGTTGGTTATTTATCTGATCCACATAAAGCACGTTCTCAAACGGGCTATCTATTTATATGTGGAAATACTGCTATATCATGGCGTTCTACGAAACAATCTATAGCAGCTACTTCTTCAAATCATGCTGAAATTATAGCCATTCATGAAGCAAGTCGAGAATGTGTATGGCTAAGATTCATGATTCATTATATCCGAGAAAGTTGTGGATTATCATCAATCAAATGTATTCCAACTCCTCTTTATGAAGACAATGCAGCATGCATAGCTCAATTACGAGGATTATATATTAAAGGAGATCGGACAAAACATATTTCACCAAAATTCTTCTTTACTCATGAACTCCAGAAGAAAGATGAAATTGATGTGCTACAAATTCGGTCATGTGATAACCTCGCAGATATTTTCACGAAGACTTTACCGATTGAAACATTTGAGAAGTTGAGATATAAAATCGGTATGCGTCGGTTTAAAGATTTAAAGGAATCATCTCATCAGGGGGAGTAATAAACAGACATATAGAATAGTGTACTCTTTTTCCTTCACTAGATTTTTTTCCCACTGGGTTTTTATCTAGTAAGGTTTTAATGAGGCATATTCTTTATGTATGGATGGACATCCAAGGGGGAGTGTTATGAATTATTGGAATCTCCATTAATTAGTGGAGGCTCCACTAATTATGAATTTATGTGAATTATTAGAAGATTTTTATGGATGTCCATCATTTAGTGGAGACACCATTAATTGAGATTAGTTGAAGATGATGTATGCCATGATGTATTTCACTAATTAGAGCTCTATAAATAGAGCTATTCTCTAAGCTTGTAATACACCATCATTTTGTGAAAGAAAGATTAGAGAAAGAATTGTGAGAGAAAGAAAGAGAGAAGTTTGAAGAGAAATTCTTGTGCAAATAATAGTTAGAATTTTCTTAGTGTGTAGTGTGTAGATTTTATTCTAACACTACCCTAATTTTATAACATCATTCACTTTTTATTATAGGCATTGGGAAAGAGATTTGTGTAATTAGCTTCTTCTGTCCTCAAACTTTTTACCCAATACAATTTTCATCCTTATTTTTTTTAATCTATTTTGATGCATAAACTATTTTTCGAGTCTAAAAATTATCATAGAGATCATTGTGTCATAGTATTTAGTAATAAATTTGTATTCAAAAATTAATTCTCTCTATTTTCATTATCTTCAACTTGGTGATTTTTGGAAAGAATGTTGTAAGACGATTTACTCCTCAAACTATAGTGAAAATGGCATCTAGGATCATTTTGTGATTACAAAAATTGCAGTAAATTAAAAGGAAATGTTCGAAGATAAAAATAGCACTGAGTAAAAAAAATTTGTGGATTAAACTAAAGCTAATTTCCCAACAGGGAATTGACATGATGATCGTGATATTTCATTCAGAGTAACTCTCTCTCTCTCTCACACACACACACAGCAATTGAAGTTATATGAAGTTGGAATCGTAACCCCTAAGCTATGCTATGGGAAAATTTACCAAATTAATATTTCCTCTATTTTATTTTAAGTAAATTCATTTGTTCAAATAAAAATAAATTACATAGAAGGATTATGAGATTCATAGTAATAGGAAAACTCCATACTTTAAAACTTTAGATGAGTATAGTATAAGAGACAAAAAATAAAACAAACACAAAAAAATCTTCTTCCAAGCCTCCTTATCTCCCTCCTCAACCATTAATGACCTAAAAAGTCTAGACTCAATTCTGCATACAACAATTTAGAAGGCTTTAGGCGTATCAGATGCTTTAAAAACTACTTTAAAAAGATGAAAAATAAAGAGAGGGCACAACTCAATGAGTTTCAAATAAACGGTATGGGAACTCCAATGTAAGTAGATGAGAACATAAAGTATACCAAATAGTTTTAGATCTTGATAAACAAGACTTTAAAAAAAGTAAATTTTTAAATAAGTATTTTCTCTATTCTTTAATAATTATTATTTTTAGATATTAATGCATATTAAAAATTATAATATTCATAAAATTTATAAAAATTTTGAATTACTCTTATTAAAAATTATAAAATTAAATTAGAGTTGAAAATTAAATGATATTATTCTTTATTAAAATGATAAATAATAAAGATAGTATCATTTAATTTTATAAAAAGATAAACAAAGATTTTCAAAAGTTGCATTACTCAATTATTCTAGAGAAAAGTGCTTAAACTACTGAGGAAAAAGTTTGATGTGTTTTATTCAAAAGATAAAGGAAAATGTACAAATCTGACTGGTTGGTGGGAATAAAATAACACATTTTTTCTTTTGGATGGAGGGTAGATTTCCTCTTCCGGGAGAAAAATATTACCATTTACTTTCCAATTGTCCCAATTAAGATTTTTTTTTTTAAGTGCAAATCTGTACAAGAAAAAGTAGTTTTTCAAGAGTATACATTATAAATAAAAAGGATGGTTAATCCTTTCTTGTATGTCATAATCTAATAAAGACTCCCAAGTCAACTTTTCACACCCAACTAATTAAAGAAAAAGAAATTCTATCGTTTATTTTTTAAAAGGATTAGTGCTTAACTCAATTTTTAGAAACAAATGAATTGGTTTACTGTAGACCATTCCGGTGTGATTACCCATGACCAAAAGTTGCATTACTCTCACATCACGTCTTACGGACCCCACATGACGTATTTTAATCTGAGATGTACACGTTGCAGTCTAATCCATCAGGAGGTCAAATGATCAGTTGAAACTACAGACAAGAGCGGACCCAAATACAGCTCGCCCACGCTTTTCTCTTAAGCCTCATAATATCAGGAACCAACCGATAACCGGCTCAACCGGTTACCGAACAACCATGCAACGCTCTATTAAAACGCATCCCTGTCCGAGTCCAATCCCCCATTAGGCCACCTTTTCCATAGACAGCCAAAGGTTTGAAAGTTAGTTTCTGAAAATGCCGGAGGTTTTGGTAGCGGTGCCGTTCCGAAATATCGCCATCGGAAGCCAAGATGAGTTCAAGCAAGTAGGCGTGATCAGAGCGGCCTTGGCTGAGTTCATCAGTGCCCTTATTTTCGTGTTCGCCGGCCAAGGCTCCACCATGGCGTTTGATAAGATGACTGATAATGGTCCTAACACTCCATCTGGGATTATTTCTGCCGCTTTGGCACATGGTTTCGGGCTGTTTATTGGTGTCGCGGTCTCCGCAAACATCTCCGGCGGCCATGTTAACCCTGCCGTGACTTTTGGTGCTTTCGTTGGTGGAAATATTACACTCATCCGCGGTATTCTCTACATTATTGCTCAATGCCTTGGTTCCACTGTTGCTTGCTTGCTTCTCAGGTTTTGTACCGGTGGACTGGTAAGTAGCCCTTTCTCTCTCTCTCCCTCACTCTCGCGTAAGTGAAAAAAGTTAGTCAAGGTGAGATAATCGTTGTGGGAAATTCTTATATGGATCCGATTTATAATGGGTTGGATATTTTGAGTGTTGTATTATATATAGTGTAAGTTATATATTTTAAAAAAAGTATAATATTTTAAAATAGTAATTTACAGTAAACTTGATCGATATAAAAATTTTCCTAACCTTTGAATGTTAGGTCACCGTGCTTATACTTATAGAAATTCTTATATGGATTCGAGTACATGTACACAAGTGTTTTATTGAGCTGTACTAATACTTTAGAGAGTTATATTTTTTTAGAAATATATAATTATATGGGTATATAATATATCTTAATAAAATATCTACACCGATTGTAGGGAAGAATTTTTTCATACTTTATCCGAATAAAACCAGACTTCAATTTATATAATTATAAGTGTTGGAATATGGCTGATAGTTTTTAAGATTAGTTAGGGAAAACTTGGATGCATGAATTATTTTAAATAATAATAATAATAAATTTTACTTATAAAATATTAGCTTCACTTTAAATAAATCAAAATTTACTTAAAAATATTGATATTTGGATTTATAAAATTTCATTTACCTTTTCTTAATGAAAAAGTGAATATAATATCAATCCAAACGTGGCTAAGAAGGATCTGTTGTATGCAGGAAGCATCACCCTTTACCTTGGCAGCTGGAGTATCAGTGTGGAATGCCTTGGTTTTTGAGATAGTGATGACTTTTGGGCTGGTTTACACTGTATATGCCACTGCCATTGACCCTAAGAAGGGTGAGCTGGGAATTATAGCTCCAATATGCATTGGTTTCGTACTTGCGGCCAATGTCCTCGCCGGTGGTCCTTTTGATGGTGCCTCGGCGAATCCGGCAGTGTCATTTGGGCCTGCTTTGGTCAGCTGGGCCTGGAAAAACCAGTGGGTTTACTGGGCTGGACCTATGATTGGTGGTGGGCTTGCTGGTCTTGTCTATGAAGTCTTCTTCATCAGCCGTCCCACTCACGAGCCCTTGCCGGCCACAGAGTACTGAGTTAAAAGGCTGTTTCTTGATCTGTAATTTTCATTTATGTGGGTTGAGTGAGATAAATTTAAAATTAACTCCATCTGTTTTGGTTATTTCTTTGTAATTTTCTTCTTTTCCTTTTTGTAATTGTGTGCCGGGACATTGGGCAATAAATTTATGCTTTTTCATTTTCTTTTTTTTTATTCTTCGTTGTATTTGGTTTTCCCCTATTTTTGGCCACTTTCCTTGCTTTTCCATTTCACTATCCATGAATCAAAATCGAGAAAAATAAAAATCAAATTAAAATGAGGATCCCTCGTCCAATAGAAATTTCAAGAATAGATTACATTCGAGATTTCATAAAGATCGACCGCGTTAGGATATTTCTTAGAAGAATATTTTTCAATATAAGTGATTCTCTAATATCTCAGTTAAAAAATTATAAGTATTATTAAAAATGAATATGTCGTCAATGTAAAAAAAAAAAATTGTAACACTATCACTAGTATTTGATTTTGAATCTTCTAATATACTCTTTAAATCAGTCATGTTATTAAACAATAATATATTACATATATATTAAATTAATAAAAATATTATAAAAAATATTCGAAATTAAGGCTTGGTTTGGTTCGATTGTTTTGTGAAAGTAAATAAGGAGAGAAAGTAAATGTAGAGGTAAATGGGACATTTATCTCGTTTAGTTAGATGTAAATGTAGAGGGAAAGTAAATCAGGAGGGGTACCAGCCCCCCTCCCCATCAACATTTCATCCTCTCTCAATTTGGAGGGATTGAGAGGTAGAGAATAAAATTGGAGTAATAATGATCATATTTTTAACATTAAAAATTTTAATAAAATAAATAATAAATAATAAAATAATAAAATAAATTAATTATTCTCTCCCTTCTTCTCTCTCCTTCCCTTCCTATTTTCACTCTAACCAAACAAAATAAAAATAAATATATTAATTTTCCTTAATAAAAATAAAATGTGCCACCCTTTCTTCTCTTTCTTCTCCTCCTTCCCTTCACGAACCATAACATGCCTAATATCTCAAACTGCCTTGTTTACAAACAGGTAGGCAAAGGTTGCCAATATGGATCAGGCCTTACACCTGCATGTACTTCTAAGAAATGTTGTGTAGAGGGGGCGAAGAGGCAAAGTCACATAAAGATTTTTCAGTTTTTCGGACCCGTCGACTATGGACGACAGCATCATTGTTTTATGAAGCCTGCCATATTAAAGGCTGCATGTGAGGCCTGCAGGAGGCCCATTAGAGGGACCCAATTTTCTGGGCTCTGACACTCTTTGATTCATTCAAAACGTTGCAAAACTGCGTGAGAAAATTGTGTTGAAATCTTCTCTAGAAGGGAAATTTTTTAATATTTCTTTTTTTTTGGGGTCATTTTTCTTTTTATTAATTACAAAGGTTTTTTTTAATTATATATTAGTTGAACTAGGAATAAAATTAAGAGCAAAATATATAAAACATATGTTAGAAGATAATGTTATAATTTTTAAAAGGTTTTTAAGGAATGAAAAATATTTTTTTTTATTTTTTTAAAGAAATATATATTTGAAAAATTTTTAGAAGGTGAACAACCCCCAATTCTATCTTTGAGTCACAAAGAAATTTAGAAATTGGTTATAGTTTCCTAAATTATGAGTAAAACAACATGATTATCAAACTAATTCAATAGTGCAAAGTAAAGATTTTAATCAATACTTCAATATTGGGAGTTGTATAATAGTTTTTCATAAAACAAGAACCAAGGAGGTCATTTTTGAAAGTGGCTTAGCCTTGTAATTTCACGTGGTGACTGGTAAATTTAATGTTGCATACAAAAACAACAAAAGAGTACTTCATTTTTTAACCTAATCCCTCCGTTCCTATTTATCTGTCACAATTAATTACTTCACACAATTTAAGAAAAATTAATTAGTCTCTCAAATTCATACAACTTTGTTTATACATTCAAAAAATACCCTTGAATTTAATGTTGTCCACAACTGTTTTTTTACTTTGTTTGTTCAATTCTCTTTCTAAAGTTATTATACTTTTATTTTTTAAAACTATTTAATACAAGAGTATAACAATAAAATTAATATTAATAATATCTAAATTTTTTTAATGTGACAGAGAGATACAAAAAATTTTTAATTATGACAATAAATAAAGACAGAAGACATACTAAATAACAACGATGGAGCAATAAAATACTTGGAGACAAATTAGATAAGCATTGCCTCAAAAGTTGGCGCTGCATTAATAGCACACCTTCCCCCACCCACCCACGCTACTCTTTTTTTTTTTTTTTCCCCTCAAATGAATATCACTAGATTTTTGTACATTTTTCAGTTCCTATTCACATGTACCAAACAAACAAACCTTTTCTCTCGGTCAATATTTTTTACCTTCAAATGTGAAGAATTTTTTACTTAGGAGGTTAGAATTTTACTGTTCCGTATATATTCATTTCCGAAAATTTGATTATCTCCCTTCCTCGTTTGAAGAATGGAACTACTTTGTCTGGAAGCTAGGTCAGAATATATATATATATATATATATATATATATATATATATATATATATATATATATATATATTTCATTTAAGAGTATCCGAGAATGCTGTCAATCCAACTAAATATATGCCGCAGCCCGAGCCTTCTGCCAATAAAATTCACAAAAATTTGAGAAGAGCTCTAGCAAAAACTGGGCCAGCCCGATATAGTTTTGAAGCACTAATATCCAAAAGCCCAAGCTTCGCCCACTCTTAAACTGGGCTATTGATCTAAAACTGGTCAAGCCTAAATTTATATAAAGCCCAATCTGAGCAACAATGACAGCTTTTATTATTATTATTATTATTATTATTGGATAAACTATCGTTTATTATCTTATATTTTGTTATATCTACTATTTAGTACCTTAAGGTTTCAAAACCTACTATTATTTATTATTCTCAACTTTGGACTAAAAGATAAATTAATTAATATACTCTAAAGTTATTTATATTGACCCCTTTATGTTTTTCTATATAACATAAACCACAATGCTATTTAAGTTTTAATTTTATTATCATAAATTGCTATAAACTAATTTTTTTAAGTATTAGTAAATAAATATATATTATATGTTTCTAATTTCTAGTTTTAAAAATATAAAAAAATTAATTAAGAGTATAAAATTTTATTTAATTAATTATTTTAAAATTAAAATACAACAAATATTATACTATTACAAAAATTTCATGATAATATATTAAGGTAACATGTTAAAATAAAAATAAAAAATAAATTTAAACATTCATATTTTATTTTCTTTATCAATATGTCAACTACAGGTTCCTTTTATTTTTTACTATTGCATAAGTAATATTTTATTTTATTATTTACTTATCAATGCTTATAAAAAAACTCATATTATAATTTAAAAAATACTAAATTATGTCTACACACACACACACACACACACACACACATACATACATACATACATACATACATACATACATACATACATACATACATACATACATACATACATACATACATACATACATACATACATACATACATCATCTTCAAAAAATTGAACAATGCAATTGTTATTATCAAAATAATATTATGAAAGATTAAGTAAACATGTTTTTATCAAATAAATATATTCTCATTTATTATTATACAAATCTATAGATGATTTATTTTTCATATACTTTTTCGTAACTTATATGTAAAAAATATTTATTTAAATAATTTTTTTAGAAATTGAAAAGAAAATTAAAGTATAATATGAAAAAATGGTATAAAATTTTAAAAGAGAAAAAATGTTTGTAATATAAAAAAATTTCAAGGGATGTCAATATAAATAATTTTAGATTAAATTAGTAATTTTACCATTTAATCTAAAGTTAAGGAGAGTAAAAAGTAAGTATTGAAATGTACTAATAGATAGATATATTATTGTATAAAGTATTAAAAGATAATTTATCTTTTATTTTTTTTAAATGAATAATTTGCTTTGCATAAGTGATAAAACCAAGTCAGTGCAAGATGACGATTCAGCTACACCCCTATGGCGGCTCTTAATTAATTAATTTATTTTTTTTTATAAGAAGTAAAATTGTATCAATAAAGATAGGTTTAAGTCGGGAAGAAAAAGTCAGATGGGACAAAATGTTCCCACAAAAAGGACTCATTAGAATTTAAAAATGTAGAAGCAAAGTAAATAAGTGGCGATTCCCTAAATAAGGTACAAAGGAAACCTCCACACAAGAATAATTATGCAACATCTCATAAAACTTCATCTATGTTATGAATTATTGGAATCTCCATTAATTAGTGGAGGCTCCATTAATTATGGATTTATGTGAATTATTAGAGAAGATTTTTATGGATGTCCACCATTTAGTGAAGACATCACTCATTGAGATTAGTGGAAGATGATATATGACATGATGTATTTCACTAATTAGAATTCTATAAATAGAGTTATTCTCTAAACTTGTAATACACCATCATTTTGTGAAAGAAAGATTAGAGGAAGAATTGTGAGAGAAAGAAAGAGAGAAGTTTGAAAAGAAATTCTTGTGCAAAATAGTTAGAGTTTTATTAGTGTGTAGTGTGAAGATTTTATTCTAACATTACTCTAATTTTATAACACGTTATCAGTACGAGTCTCTGTCGTTATTAAAGCCAGAAGACAGGTACGCATTTATTGATCTCTATGGCTAACCTCGCTAAATTCGAATTTGTAACCCTTGATATTTCTGGAAAAAAAAAATTATATGTCATACAGAAATGCATCTAAATGCTAAAAAAAGGAGATCCATATGTCATGTGGATAAAAAGAAAGATTTGACCACCTGAAGATGGTCGCACTACTTACTGCACGGTATGAATGGTTGCACCTAAAGTTGCAAGATTGTAAAACCGTGAACTCCGTGATGTATAAAACTACATCTTAGTTAAAAATTTTACGGATAAAAAGTTACTGACGAAGTTATATTGGAGAAGACATTCTCCACTTTTCATACCTCGAATATTGTCCTGCAATAACAATATCGAGAAAAAGGGTATCCAAAATTGATGATTTAACATGAGTTATTATTGAGAAATCATGAAGCCGGATGAAGCTGGCTCAACGGCACTCCCGAAGTGAATGTTGTTGGCTCCAGCGAAGCCATCGTTATAGTCGTAGTTGTGGCGGTGGCCGTGGTTATGGTCATGGACACACTCGATATTTCCCTTATCACGGAGAAATACTGGCCACCGAAGTGGAGCAGAAAAGATAATAAGGGAAAAATATATTTCCATTAATAATAAGCATCACATCTTTTATTCATATCACTAGTGTTCATATGAATTTGAGGATACATGCTTATAGTTGCTTTTTGTAATTGAGTGACAAATTTAAGATGAAGGTTTGTAATTGTTCTTTTTCAATATTTACATTAGAGGAAGACAAACAATTAGTAATTATGGACTTCAACTCCTCTTTTTTCGGCATCCTCCTCATTTTCTTTCCCCTTTGAGCCAGCATCGAGACTAGCAGCAGAATTAGCCGTAAAATTACTGCGAAATGAGTCTTGAGATTTTATGATCCCCTTAAGTTTATTATAATTAAATTTCTTATTATATTTGGCCTTGAAGCATGCTTGTCTCAATTTACGTGTTTGGTCCTCTAACTGCGTATTAGGACTTTCTTCCACCAACTGTTTTTCACATTCCAATATCGCAATGGCTTCTTTCAACTTCTTCTCGACCATATGTCTTCCTTCTTCTTTATTTTGCATCTCCTGTAAATCGAAGTGATATCATCGATTATTTACTTATAAATCTTTTATAGTTTCATACTTGCAAATTATAAGTATGTATGTGAGAGAACCTGAACATTCTTGATTATGGTCTCCAAGCTCACCAACTTCTGTGAGACCATCGACGAATTCCTAACTCCCTACATCTTTTCTTGAGACGGGTTATGCCAATATTCGGTTCTTTGGCTGCGCTCTTGATTGGTAGGTAAAGAAATCTTTGCGAAATTGTTTCTCTTGATAGTGTCTGGGAGTTATTGCCCTTCTTCTCTCTCTGCCTCTTAATCATCTTCTTCTCCCCAGGAATTTTATCTGCAATAATATCTTGAACTTCGATATTATGCATTTCATGAGTACTTACTCCGACTTCGTTGCCAAGACCACTCATTTTTCTCCTAGAAAAAGAAAATAGTATCAATAAAGGTAATACCATTCAAAATCCATGTTTAAATGTATAATAACCTGGAATCATATTCTGACTTTGTTCAAAATCCATTAGAGAGTAGAAAGGATCATGCACAAGCATATCCTCATTTAAAGGAATAGCATCAAGAGGAACAGTATCAAAAGCAGTCTCTTATAGGGGCAGATCAATTTGGTCCAAAGCAGTATGCTCAAAACTTCCACTGATTTACATCAAAAACAAACCAAAAGAGAGTTTAATTTCATTATCAAGCACACTAAAAACAGATGGAAGCCCTCAAAGGTATCTCACCTGAAATTAGGAGGAAGCGGTTGGTTTGGAAAGGAAAATACATCAAAATCTGCTGCAGAAACCGAGTCAAAATTTGACCATGTCTCAAATGAATTACGAGTCTCCATATCTGCTTTGTGATTTTTGTTTTTGATGTTTACTAATGACTGATGACTGAGATATATATCGATACATACATACATATATATATATATATATATATATATGTATGAGGAAGAAGAAAAGGTAGAGGGTCGGAGGAGAAGAAAAGACAAGAGAGGAAGAGGAAAAGTCAGTACCGGGAAGAGTGAAAAAAAAAAAGAAGATATTTTTCTTGGCATTTCCTGCTTGTCATCATTTTCTTATATTTCTTTTCTTATTCTCTTGTGAAATCATTATTCCCTAAATTAGGGGGAAAACAGAAACAGTACAAGAAAGATCGTGATTGGACAACATCATTAAATTATCCTGATCCGCATACAAGCGCGTGTGAACTTGAAGTTCAAAAGATAATTCATTTGCAAAGCATTGCAAATCAAATGCCAGACACTTTTGTTGACTCCGAGAAGAGTTACAAAATCGCATATTCCGACTATAAATGCTCCTATTCGAATTGAAGTTCCAGTGAGAACAAAATATTATACCTATAGTCTTGAGTCAAAAACACGCTAGAAGCGTGGCCGACCTCTTGGTTCTAAAGATAAAAATCCTCGAAAGAAAAGAGGATTAAATGATCCAGAAGATCATATTGAAGAAAAGAATGATAAAGACCAAGAGAGAAGCGATGACAAAGAACCGGAAGTTGATGAAAGTAACACTGAAATTTCTATCAATTATACCACTTACGGTAGAAGTTGGAATCGGATAGAAAGCTGTTATTGATAATATATTTGCATACAATATATCTTTTGATGTTACACAGGATAATGATGATCCTGAACCAATATCGGTTGATGAATGTCGGCATAGAAAAGATTGGCTGCAATGGAAAGATGCGATTCAATCGGAGTTAAATGCAGCGACAAAACGTGAAGTCTTCGAACTGCCAGTCCGAACACCAGAAGGTGTAAAACCTGTTGGTTACAAATGGATATTTGTGCGAAAGCGCAATGAAAAGAGTGAAATCATTCGATATAAAGCGCGATTAGTAGCCCAAGGTTTTTCACAAAGACCAGGTATTGATTATGATGAAACTTATTCTCCTATTGTTGATGCTATTACACTCCGATATCTTATCAGTTTGGCAGTACATGAAAAGATAGATATGCGCCTATTAGATATTGTCACTGCTTACTTGTATGAAAATTTAGAAAATGATGTTTATATGAAAATCCCCAAAGGATTTCATATGCCAGAAGCATATAAACATTATCATCGTGAAAATTACTCCATCAAATTGCAGAAATCATTATATGGCCTGAAGCCATCTGGGCGCATGTTGTTCAATTATCTTAGTGAATATTAATTGAAAGCGAGATTTAAAATGACTAGGTATGTCCATGCGTTTTTATTAAGAAATCTGATTTTAAATTTGTGATATTAGCTATATATGTTGATGATTTTAATCTTATTGGAACTCTTGAAGAGCTCCAAGAAATAATTGATTATTCGACATCAAGGATGGTCGTAAAAGTATACTTTGCCTTGGTTTACAAATTGAACATTTGGCAAGTAGAACATTTATTCATCAATCAACATATACAGCAAAAGTGCTAAAAAGATTTTACATGGACAAAGCACATCCATTGAGTATTCCAATGATCGTCCGATCATTAAATGTGGATAAAGATCCTTTCCGACCTCAAGAAAATGATGAAGAACTCCTTGGTCCTGAAGTACCATATCTCAGTACAATTGGTGCATTGATATATCTTACTAATAATACACGACCTGATATTGCTTTTGCTGTCAATTTATTAGCAAGATTTAGTTCTTTACCAACACAACGACATTGGAATGGAATTAAACAAGCCCTTCGATATCTCCAAGGTACAATTGATCTCAGATTATTTTATTCAAATAAAACCAGCCCAACATTGATTGGTTATGCAGATGCTGGTTATTTATCTGATCCACATAAAGCACGTTCTCAAACGGGCTATCTATTTACATGTGGAAATACTGCTATATCATGGCGTTTTATGAAACAATCTATAGCAGCTACTTCTTCAAATCATGCTGAAATTATAGCCATTCATGAAGTAAGTCGAGAATGTGTATGGCTAAAATCCATGATTCATTATATTCGAGAAAGTTGTGGATTATCATCAATCAAAGATATTCCAACTCCTCTTTATGAAGGCAATGCAGCTTGCATAGCTCAATTATGAGGAGGATATATTAAAGGAGATCGGACAAAACATATTTCACCAAAATTCTTCTTTACTCATGAACTTCAGAAGAAAGGTGAAATTGATGTGCTACAAATTCGGTCATGTGATAACCTCGCAAATATTTTTACGAAGACTTTACCGACTGCAACATTTGAGAAGTTGAGATATAAAATCGGTATGCGTCGGTTTAAAGATTTAAATGAATCATCTCATCAGGGGGAGTAATAAACAGACATATAGAATAGTGTACTCTTTTTCTTTCACTAGATTTTTTTTCCCACTGGGTTTTTATCTAGTAAGGTTTTAACGAGTCATATTCTTTATGTAATTGATGGACATCCAAGGGAGAGTGTTATGAATTATTGGAATCTCCATTAATTAGTGGAGGCTCCACTAATTATGGATTTATGTGAATTATTAGAGAATATTTTTATGGATGTCCACCATTTAGTGGAGACACCACTCATTGAGATTAGTGGAAGATGATGTATGACATGATGTATTCCACTAATTAGAGCTCTATAAATAGAGTTATTCTCTAAACTTGTAATACACCATCATTTTGTGAAAGAAAGATTAGAGAAAGAAAGAGAGAAGTTTGAAAAGAAATTCTTATGCAAAATAGTTAGAGTTTTATTAGTGTGTAGTGTGAAGATTTTATTCTAACATTACCCTAATTTTATAACAATCTATTTATTATTTTAAATGTTTCAAAATATTTAATATTTTTTAAAAATAAAAATTTTAATAAATTATATACTATAAAAAGATTAATATCCTTATTATTTATTACTAATGTTATATGTTTAAATTTAAAATAAAATACTTACTTGCCGCACATATTCCCAATACTTCTTCCAATTGAATTTATTTATTACATTTGAAGTCTTTTTTTTTTTTTTTAATTACATATCATATTAAAGATTCAATGAGACATTTACAGAGTGTTTTTTTTTTTTCAAATTCTATTATTGTCATTATTGTCCCAGTAACACTTTACATTATTTATTTTACATATTATATTAGAAAATTAAGAAAGTTAGTTTAGTCATTTAAAAAAAAAAAAATCTACAGCTTTAAGAGTTTTATTAATTTCTGCGTTACCTCCAATTATAACAAGTAAATTTAACTAGAGATAGTGTTTTATTATACTATAATATTACTTCTTCTACCGTTCTCTTTTATATATCACAATTGGATTTTTTTTTTCTTATAATTATATGTCATTTTTTAAAATTAAGAATATATTTATTATTATTTTTTCAATTGCACCCATTTTATTTATTATTCTATTAAATCATAATATTCATTAATTTTCAATTTTCAAACCAACTTTTCGATTTATAATAAGAGTAATCTATAATCCTATCTTTTTCCTAAGAAAACTCTATAAATATTAAAGTTTCGTTAATATGCATATGTATTTTTTTAAAAGTGTTAAATATTAAAAAATAAAGAGAGTATATCAAAACTATAACTTCATATAAAATCTCGAGTTATATCAATTTTAATAGGACAAAAGTAGTATTTTCCAAGGATATAATTATTTTCTTTCATTCCAACTTGCAACTGTTTTGTTGACTATAATGTATATGTAGATCTTCTACAACTTGTCATTGAGAGGTTACTTTGAGAAATATGGAAAAATTCACATTATTATTTTAAATTATAGAATTTTCCTATATTACCATTTAAATTTAATCTTTTTATTAGTTGATATATAAATTTTCAAAATTATTCATTTCCATTTCTGTCAATTTGATTTGAGTAGTAATATATTACAATATTTAACCCAAAAAAAGTCAATATTAAAGAAAAATAATTTTGAAAGTGTGGATACCAAATTTGATAAATATACATATAGTAGTTTTGTATGGGCTGACTTAAGTGTGAATAGAGGAGATTCTCAAATGCATAGACGCCTCATTTATACAACTCTAGTCGCTGTGGATGATATTCAATCTTAATATAATAACTTGTGCATTGGTCTTATTCAAAAAATAATAATAATAATAACTTGTGCATTGATCATCCTGAGGTTTAGTGGCTAAGAATTGATGAAATTTGGCTATTGTATATATTTTTGTTTCTGATGTCAAACGAACTATTCAAAGATTTAGATAAAGTTGACATTTTACATCAACGTCTGGAAATTTTCTTTCTAATTATAGAGAATGATTTAATAAATAAGGGGGGTTATAATACAGGTTTTTTTTTTTTTTTTTTTGGTGCTAGATACAACATTGCAAGAACAGAACATACCTCTAAAATCTACATCAAACAAATTACATCTTAAAGAAGGCATTGATTGATGGTAACATGATGTTAAATAGTAGCCACCTTTTAAGGAGGGTTTTTAGGGTTGGTTTGGTTCGCGAAGGGGAGGGGTAGAGGAAAAGGGAGAATGAGTGATACATTTTATTTTTACTAGAAGAAATTAATATATTTACTTTTATGTTGTTTGGTTGGAGTGGAAATAGAAAGGGAATAAGAGAGAAAATAATTAATTTAGTTTATTATTTTATCCCTCATTATTTATTTTATTAAAATTTTAATATTAAAAATGTGGTCAATATTGTTGTCATTATTATTCCTACTTTATTTTCTTTCTCCCAATCCCTCCAAATTGTGAGGGGAGGAAATGCTGATATAGAGAGAGAGTATACCATTTCTTGATTTATTTCCCCTTCATATCTACATACAACTAAACGATATAAATATTTCATTTGCCTTCACATTTACTTCCCCTCTTTATTTATTTTCACAAAACAATCCAATCAAACCAAGTCTTATAAGGAAGGGATAAGGCACGGGAAAAAAAATCTATTATCAATCCCCTTTGTTTTGAAATAGTAATAGTTTTTTTAAAAATTTTATAAATAAATCCTTCATTAAATTTATTATTCCCTTATTTTTATTTATTTTCTTAGTCCGTGACAGAATTTTCATCTGTTGTTGTTCCCATACTGGCGAGTGATTTGGCAAGAGAATATTTTATGTTACTAATCCCCCGTATTCCGGCAGTAAAGTGCTTATAGAAAATTACTGTGAAATGTAAAAGTTAATTAATATTATTTTTATAAAGAATTTTCTTTAATCGTAAATATTTTATAATGTATATGATCTAGATAAAGATAATAGTTAAATATGAATGTCTTGGTCAATAATTATGGATCATTGACATTCATGGAACATTTCAGTTTTAGATTTATGAAAATTCGAGATAAGTTAATATAAAAATATTATGTCGGAAACAACTTTTATCATAAGATTATTATTCGAAAAGTAAGTTTCAAGTTTGACAAAGACTATCCCATTCTTTCTCCTTCTTCGCTCTTTGTTTTTTTCTTCTCTCCTTCTAATAAATTTTAAAAAAAAAAGGTAAAAACGCCATACATAAAGTCGAAGAATATGATCTTAAACTTGTGGCAATGCTACCAAATCAAATCCTAAGTTAATAAAGGCACTAGCAATCCATAGCTTCAAATTTGGCAAGTTAATGATGTCCACCTCCAATTCTTCAACCTGTTTTGACAAAGAAAAAAAACCACTGATGATCAATTTCAACACAAAAACTAACATGAAGAGGACGTAAAGATTGCAGAATAAGAAAGCTTACATGCAACGTAAATGTCAAAACGTAGTTTTGAGCTACTGCAGCCAAGTTTGAGCTATGAACTTTAAAGCTTTTAAGTGATTCAAGAGCCTTATAAAGCAATGCTCCAATTCCCTGCCCTTTGTTACAGACAATTCTTCCATAAAACTCCATCTCTTCCAACTGAAAAACCTCCATCTACAATCCCATGGACAAACACGTTCGAGGAGTTAGACCATATATTGCTAATATTTGATTAAGTTGGGGTGTGAAATTAGAGCAATTGAACCTGCAAGATCTTCTTGATTACTGAAGGGTTGGTTGTAACGTTGAATTTCTTGGCACTTTGGAAGGATCTTTCTGGAAACTCACCGGGCCGAGTTAACAACGTCTCGAGACCAACTATCTCAGCCTTCAGTTTCTTTGCATGCATTTGCAGCTCTTGTATATAAAGCACAGCATCCCCAATTATGGAGGCCTTATCCATCTGCATTATATACCATTTGCAGGATATGCATTTCAGTTATACAAGAAAAGTCAAAATTTTGTTCCCCATGACCCAGAAACGGAATCAGCAACTTGAAGTTGAAAGGAGACAAGCTATACTTAAGTAGACAATATTATATATTTTTAAAAAAATTTAATAGATGAAATATAAACTTTTTTTAAAAATCAATTTTTTAAAGTGAATATCAAAATTTTTAAAAATATGGGGGAAGGGAGTACACTGCCTAGTTCCGACCCTACTTTAACCTAATAGTTCAGCGATAACTAATTCGTAATTGAACAAGTTTTTGATATATCTTGAGATTTTTTTACTCTCCAAATGGTCTAAAAGGAAACAAATTAAAATTTGAAGTTTTCAGAACTCACTTGTAACAAGAGCAAAAGAACATACCTTGGTGATATTAGGAACCAAGGAACGCAATGCATACAGTTTTTCTTTCATTCGACCTCTCCTCTTCCTCTCCGATATCAAAGTTCTTGATCGATCGGTCTTCGTAGTCCTATTCGTGGTCGCTCTCGTAGTCGTAGCTGAAGATTCGTCCCCTTCATTCTCCTCCACTCCAAGATTCATATCTCCATGGAGTAGTGAATTAACCTCAGAATTGTTGACAACGTTAAAATCAAACAATTCTGCAGGAGTTGCCACAATCTGGCTTTCCTCCGGACAACCTGAAATAAGCTCACAATCATACTTTGGACAGAAGTTTACTGCTGGTTCAGCATTTTCACCCCTGATGAGCTCAATGAACTGCTCAAAATTTGTTTCGTCCATGAAATCAATGAAGCCAAAATCATTAAGATTCTCAGCTTCGAGCCCGTAAAGATTAGTCATCTCCATTTCTGTCTGTCAATAATGTCCAATAGTGACAGGTTTGAGGTGTCTGTTAGATTTTATAGACTATATAGACAATATTAAATACAATATTTGTAGTGTGAACGGAATCAAAAATGCTTTTTGATGCTGCAGTTGGTATGGAAGCAGTTGACAAATATAATGAAAGGAATAATTTACCTTAAATCTACTTGATAAGTTCTTATAGGTTGATAAAGTTGAAGTTCGAATTATAAATTTGAATATTTAAATATTAAATTATAAAAATAATTATTATAATTTAATTTAAATAAAAAAGAACAATAATGATAAAATAGCATTTTGTATTTTTTAGATTTTGAATTTTTTAAACATCGCAAGCTCGTGTTGTTTGGAAATGATTGGTTCTATTTTCTACCTTAAAAAATATATATATATACATAGTTGTGATATTTTAATAAAATGGAAAAATGGAGGCTAGTAGATATGATTGATAGGATCGCAACTAAGTCCCAAAGTTGAGTTTGATGATGATGGCAATGTACTCAATTCAGCGGCGGATGCAAGAAAAAAAATTTCTGAGGGGCAATATGAGTTATTATTGAGAAATCATGAAGCCAGATGAACTGGCTCAACAGCACTCCTAGAAGTGAATGCTGTTGGTTCCAGCAAAAGCCATCGTTATAGTCGTAGTTGTGGTAGTAGCCGTGGTTATGGTCATGGACACACTCGATATTTCCCTTATCACAGAGAAATACTGGACACCTGAAGTGGAACAGAAAAGATAATAAGGGAAAAAGATATTTCTATTAATAATAAGCATCACATTTTTTATTCATATCACTAGTGTTCATATGAACTTGAGGATACATGCTTATAGTTGCTCTTTTGTAATTGAGCATTTGATTGATGATGGAAGTGTTCAAAATAATTAAAAGTTTACTTTTAATATGTTTCTTTTATATTTTATATTTTGGCATTGTAATAATACTTATCGTTTAAGGTTTTTATTGTTTGAGTATTTACATTTATAAATATTTTGTTATGCCCATATGGCTATTATTCCGCTTACCGGATACACAAATGGCATTGAAGATATATGCCTAATTGATAGTGGTACAACACACACCATATTGAAAGATAAAAAATATTTCTCTTACCTGCAGATGGGAAAAACAAATGTTAATACTATAGGTGGTAGTGTAAAGTTGATTGAAGGCTCTGGAAGAGCTAATATTGTATTACCCGGAGGAACAAATGTTGTTATTCCTAAAGCGTTATTTTCTTCAAAATCTCGAAGAAATTTATTAAACTTTAAAGATATTCGCCGAAATGGATATCACATTGAAAAAATAGAAGAAAATAGTTTTGAGTATTTTTGTATTACTCAAATAATGTCGGGTAAGAAATCTTTATTAGAAAAGCTACCATCTCTTTCTTCTGGCCTATATAGCACAAAAATCCATGCAATTGAAATGCATCATTCAGTAAATCAGAAATTTACTGATCCTGTTACATTTATCATTTGGCATGACCGTTTGGGTCATCCAGGAGCTATTATGATGCGAAGAATAATTGAAAATACGCATAGTCATCATTTGAAAAGTCAAAGGATTTTGACATTTGATAAATTTTCATGTGCTGCATGTTCTCAAGGGAAATTGATTATTAAACCATCTCCAACAAAAGTGGAGTTTGAGTCTCCAGTATTTTTAGAAAGAATTCATGGTGATATATGTGGACCAATTAATCCACCATATGGGTAATTCAGATACTTTATGATTTTAATTGATGCATCGACCTGATGGTCGCATGTTAGTTTATTATCAACTCACAACCTGGCGTTCGCGAAATTGCTTGCCCAAATAATTCGCTTAAGAGCGCAATTTCCAGATTATCCGATCAAAATGATCCGTCTAGATAATGCTGAAGAATATTCCTCCCAAACTTTTGATACTTATTGCCTGTCAATTGGCATTACTATTGAACATCCAATAGCTCATGTTCATACTCAGAATGGTCTAGCTGAATCATTCATTAAACGGTTACAATTAATTGCTAGACCGTTATTAATGAGAACAAATCTCCCGACAACTGCTTGGGGACATGCTATTTTGCATGCTGCAACACTTGTACGCCTAAGGCCAACAAGTTATCACAAATTTTCTCCCTTACAATTGGCTTTTGGTTCCGAGCCAAATATAGCTCATTTAAGAATTTTTGGGTGTGCTGTATATGTTTCAATTGCACCAAACCAACGTACAAAGATTGGTCCTCAAAGAAGAAAGGGGATCTACGTTGGATATGATTCTCCCTCTATTATCAGGTATGTTGAACCCACGACGAGAGATGTATTCACAGACAAGATTTGCTGATTGTCATTTTGATGAATCATTATTCCCTAAATTAGGGGAGAACTAAAACGGCATAAAAAGGATCTTGCTTGGACAACATCATTAAATTATCTTGATCCGCATACAAGCGCGTGTGAACTTGAAGTTCAAAAGATAATTCATTTGCAAAGCATTGCAAATTAAATGCCAGACGCTTTTGTTGACTCCGGAAGAGTTACAAAATCGCATATTCCGACTATAAATACTCCTATTCGAATTGAAGTTCCAGTGAGAACAAAATATTATACCTATAGTTGCTTGAGTCAAAAACACGCCGAAGCGTGGCCGACCTCTTGGTTCTAAAGATAAAAATCCTCGAAAGAAAAGATGATTAAATGATCCGGAAGATCATATTGAAGAAAAGAATGATAAAGACCAAGAGAGAACCGATGACAAAGAACCAGAAGTTGATGAAAGTAACATCGAAATTTCTATCAATTATATCACTTCAGGTAGAAGTTGGAATTGGATAGAAGCTGTTATTGATAATATATTTGCATACAATATATCTCTTGATGTTACACAGGATAATGATGATCCCGAACCAATATCGATTGATGAATGTCGACATAGAAAAGATTGGTTGCAATGGAAAGATGCGATTCAATCGGAGTTAAATGCACCGACAAAACGTGAAGTCTTCGGACTGCAGTCCGAACACCGGAAGGTGTAAAACCTGTTGGCTACAAATGGATATTTGTGCGAAAGCGCAATGAAAAGAGTGAAATCGTTCGATATAAAGCGCGATTAGTAGCCCAAGGTTTTTCACAAAGACCAGGTATTGACTATGATGAAACTTATTCTCTCGTTATTGATTCTATTACACTACGATATCTTATCGGTTTGGCGAGTACATGAAAAGATAGATATGCGCCTATTAGATGTTGTCACTGCTTACTTGTATGGAAATTTAGAAAATGATATTTACATGAAAATCCCCGAAGGATTTCATATGCTTGAAGCATATAAACATTATCCTCGTGAAAATTACTCCATCAAGTTGCAGAAATCATTATATGGCCTGAAGCAATCTGGGCGCATGTGGTTCACACGTCTTAGTGAATATTTATTGAAAGCGGGATTTAAAAATGACCAGGTATGTCCATGTGTTTTTATTAAGAAATCTGGTTCTAAATTTGTGATATTAGCTACATATGTTGATGATATTAATCTTATTGGAACTCCTGAAGAGCTCCAAGAAACAATTGATTATTTAAAAAGAGAATTCGAAATCAAGGATTTTGGTAAAACCAAATTTTGTCTTGGTTTACAAATTGAACATCTGGAGAGTGGAACATTTATTCATCAATCAACATATACAGCAAAAGTGCTAAAAATATTTTACATGGACAAAGCACATCCATTGAGTATTCCAATGATCGTCCGATCATTAAATGTGGATAAAGATCCTTTCCGACCTCAAGAAAATGATGAAGAACTCCTTGTTCCTGAAGTACCATATCTCAGTGCAATTGGTGCATTGATGTATCTTGCTAATAATACACGACCTGATATTGCTTTTGCTGTCAATTTATTAGCAAGATTTAGTTTTTCACATTGGAATGGAATTAAACAAGTCATTCGATATTTCCAAGGTACAATTGATCTCGGATTATTTTATTCAAATAAAACCAGTCCAACATTGATAGGTTATGCAGATGCTGGTTATTTATCTGATCCACATAAAACACGTTCTCAAACGGGCTATCTATTTACATGTGGAAATACTGCTATATCATGGCGTTCTACGAAACAATCTATAGCAGTTACTTCTTCAAATCATGCTGAAATTATAGCCATTCATGAAGCAAGTCGAGAATGTGTATGGCTAAGATCCATGATTCATTATATCCGAGAAAGTTGTGGATTATCATCAATCAAAGGTATTCTAACTTCTCTTTATGAAGACAATGCAGCTTGCATAGCTCAATTACGAGGAGGATATATTAAAGGAGATCGGACAAAACATATTTAATCAAAATTCTTCTTTACTCATGAACTCTAGAAGAAAGGTGAAATTGATGTGCTACAAATTCAGTCATGTGATAACCTCGCAAATATTTTCACGAAAACTTTACCGACTGCAACATTTGAAAAGTTGAGATATAAAATCGGTATGCGTCGGTTTAAAGATTTAAATGAATCATCTCATCAGGGGGAATAATAAATAGACATATAGAATAGTGTACTCTTTTTCCTTCACTAGATTTTTTTTTCCCACTAGGTTTTTATCTAGTAAGGTTTTAACGAGGCATATTCTTTATATAATGGATGGACATCCAAGGGGGAGTGTTATGAATTATTGGAATCTCCATTAATTAGTGGAGGCTCCACTAATTATGGATTTATGTGAATTATTATAGAAGATTTTTATGGATGTCCACCATTTAGTGGAGACACCACTAATTAAGATTAGTGGAAGATGATGTATGCCATGATGTAATCCACTAATTAGAGCTCTATAAATAGAGATATTCTCTAAGCTTGTAATACACCATTATTTTGTGAAAGAAAGATTAGAGAAAGAATTGTGAGAGAAAGAAAGAGAGAAGTTTGAAGAGAAATTCTTGTGCAAAGAATAGTTAGAATTTTCTTAGTGTGTAGTGTGTAGATTTTATTCTAACACTACCCTAATTTTATAGCATTATTATAATTTATTCCCATTAAATTGGGATAGTGATATTTTAGTATCACAAGTTGTCAAAAAGTACTAGAAGTTCATTGATCATTAGTTAATGATAGTATTAACTAATGGAAGTTACTTTTACAATAAAATATTTATTGTACCCATACTGATTATAAAATTTTGATTATCAGATTCTGATTTTGTAATCTCACCTTAATACAAATAAAAATCTGCCTCTGTAATTTTAGAAAAGAATAAAAATTATAATACTTTTATTTTTGATTAAAAAGTCATAGTAATATTTTAATTAAAAAACTTTCAATAGGCTCATTTTATTTTTTGTTGTTTTTTTTAAGAAACACTACGAGGATTGAAACAACTTGAATCACAATGTACTCAGATGTAATCTTGTGCTAATAAAAAAAAAATTCCTTTCTTCCTTTTTACCATGAGGAGAAAAAAACAATTAGCATTACAATATTTTTCAAGTATGACCACATAAAAATTTCTTTTTCTATGAAATATTAGATTTAATTATATAATTATTGTTGAAAATACAACCATTTAAACTTCATATAATAGACGCAATTAATCTTCATTAAATAATATTAATTTTTAAAATAAAAAACATTCAAATCAACCGATTGTATTGCCAAAAATTTAGAATAAAACTCAAACATGGGTTGATGAGTTGGTGGGATAGTAATTGGTAGAGTAAAAGTTGCAAAATCATTATAAAATAATCAAATTTGGGATTCTAATGAATAAAAAAAAATACTTAATATGGGTAAAATGTTACTATTCCTCAACTTAATATGGGTAAATTGCAATAAATTTTAAAATAAACTATCATCAGATCAAAATTTAAATGAAAAATAGATTTTTAAAAAGTCCTAATCAAATTTTCAATTGTTAATCTGCTTCTATTTAATGGTAATAATGAGCTTAATTACATCTGGTTCTGACATCTACAATTATCAAACTTCTTGGCAGAACATTTTCTGTAACCTTCTAATTGTTAGAACCAAAATGCAATAAAATAACAATTGGAACTAAAACAAATGAAGAAGAAAGAAGTCTGATTGAAAAATATGGAATGCTCTAAACCTGTGAAGTATGGAAGCGTTTCCCTTATCATTTGAAAAAGAAAAAGAGTAAGTAAATATGTGGCAACCAATATTATAGTCTGAATTTTTAGTATGGGCCCAAAAAAAAAAAAAAATCTATATCTTGATGAATGGCTAAAAGATTTATTGAGAAAACCCTTTAAAAAAATAATCCAATCCCTCCTATTACAATGTAGGGCAACACTGTTTTCCATAGGAGAAAAACAACAGCATAGTGCTGCCAATAGCAAAAATTGAAGTCCAAACTAAAGAAGGACCTAATGTTTCTTTCTTAATTTCATCACTTGGCATCATCTACTCCATCCCTATCATGGATCCAGGGCGAGCAAATTGTCGTACGATAGTTTGTGCAGTCATTTGAGTTCACATGAACGGTTGACACAAGCACATGAATATTTCACACGATTATATAAATATCAAAACGATATCATTTTATTAAAAAAAAAATTACACGCAACTATCTTTTTAGACATTGAATTTTCATCATTTTCGATTTGGGTCGTGAAATCACCGCACAAGTTGCCATACACAACTTGCGCATCCCCATATGCCCCTATCATATAAAAACGTCATGCATGAGATCATTACTTGACATCATTTTTCTTTCGACTGAATTCTCAAAGATAAACAGCCATGAAGAAGACCTCTTCTTGTTGGTTTGGTAATCAAACTGTTGAAATTCAATGATGGCTGTGTTCCTCGTTTCAATCAATTTCTTTCTCCTTCATTCAAAGAGGACGAAATGTTCCTACACATTTATTAATTCGGCTCGGTATCAATTTTAGCAAAGAAAGAATTATTTTTTCTTCAAATTTTAGTGTTCTTTTTTTTTAATTATTATTACAAAATGCGAATCAAATTAAGGAACAATTAGCAAGTGCATGTGTCGAATGCACGTTTTAAAATAGTTTGTGTTTGGATCAAAATGGAGTAAACGTTGAATCTCGTGCTACGACGGCCAAAGCTCGTGTCCTAACTCATTCCAATATGAAATTAATGGAAGTGAGTTTCTCTAGAGGCTTGAGACTTAGGCTAATTAATTAGGACAATTAATGCATAAATCGAGTCTATGTGGATCGTACATTTTAAAAAATTATACAATATAATTTATATTATATACGGTATAATATTTTAAAATATTTAATCTATATAAATTAGATCTATACTAGAATTTTTGAATTAATTAACGTTAAATATTTTAAACAAAAATTCTATTAACTTCAGCGTAGTAACTAATACAATGATATGACAGTTTATAAATTAAAATATTACTCTCTCCGTTTCAAAATACGTATTCATGAAACCGTTTGCATACAGATTAAGAGTGTTGAAAACAATACAATAATTTAGATAAAGTTCATATTCTACCCATATTAAAAATACTATAGCTATTGGTTAGTGAAAATTCTCAAGAAGTAAGAAGAAAAAAGAGTTTTGGAAAATTGTATAGTTGACTTGAAATAAATATGGGTATTATAAGAAAAAACTAATCATTGATTCTAGAAATATATACATGAACAAATATTTTAAAATAAAATAAAAAAGTTTTATAAACAAGTATTTTAAAACGGAATGAGTACTTTTTTAATTCGATCATCAACCATTATACTCAAATTTATAGTTACCAATCCATTTTGATTACTAATCATAATGATTATTATTATATGAATGATTAATTAGTCCATTCTATTAATCATGGGATACACATTTCAATATGCTTATAACAACACTATCTTTCTTCCTATCCTACTACTTTTTGTTTGTGAAAAAAGTGAAGTGTATAAGAGATTTACACTATATTTTATTATAATTTAAATTAAATATAAAAATTATTAATAATTAAATAAGTGTTTAACGCATTCAAATTTCATATTTAAGTAACTTTTAATTCGTTTAAAATTTATAACATAATTTTAATATGTCTTAAATTAATTAAATACTTGATATTAATCGTTATCAAACACATTTAATAAAATAAGTATTTAATTTATTTAATTTTAAGTGTTGGATTATGTTAAAATAATGGTGAACCCTGAAGGTAGTGGGGATATTTATACTTCCTCTATCCCAAATTATTTATCCTATTTCTAACTTAATCTTTATATCAAATTATTTGTCTTTTTAAAAAATTAAAATTTAACATTCCAAATTTGTTCTTGTTTTAATAGCATTCTATTTCTCAAAGATATTAAATAATTTATTTCTCAATAAGCTGATCTCATTTAAATAACAAGAGAGGAAAATAATTTGGAGTATATTAAAATTTTAGAATTTGAATATTTCTTAATATATATATATATATAGAGAGAGAGAGAGAAAGTTAAATTAATTAAAAAATATATTTATCTTAATACTCATGTAATTAGTTAAATGAAACAGATAATTTAGAATAGAAAAAGTATATTTTTAAATTTTAATAGTTATAAAAATATAAAATATTAAAATATATAAGAGATTGAAAAAATCACTATTATTGTCATTAAAATTTTTTAACTTTCTATAATTGTCTTCGACGTGACTTCATATATCATTTTTTCGAACAATTTTGTACATAAAAAGGAAATAGCTGGTTATTTAAAATTGTTTTTCTTTCGAGAAAATTAATTAAGTACAAAAGTTTATAAATTATTTCTTATTTATTTTTTATATATATAATTTGAACTATAGTTTGATGTTTTATTATGTTGCCAAACCACCAGCAGAGCAAAAATAAGAGATATTTTGAACAAAAATTAGGCAAAGGATAATAAAGAATAAAATTTAAATATTTCAATTTTAACATAAGAGGATATATTTAATTTGTATTGTAAAAATTAGTAAAAACAAACTCACCTAAATGCATTAACAATATATCAGTGTGGGGTTGATTAATGGAGGTTGGCAATTGACATTTGAGACTTGGGAGTTGAGACAAACGTAGATTGCAATGCAAGTTCGGGGGGTTTTGGAATTTGAGAATTGGGAATATATATATATATATATATATATATATATATATATATATATATATATATATATATATATAAAGTTATTTTTTGTACTCGACCTTCTTTTCTATTAAGTTAGGAAGTTAATTTTTTAATGCTCGAAATTTAAATTAAAAAATGAAATCATATTTAGAAAAGAATATGTGCATTTTAGAAATTATAACATATAACATTGTAGAATTATTTTTTTAAATTCAAATACCCCAATATTTTTTTTTTCTTCTAAATCCAGTGCACGCTTGTGCCCCCAATAGAAATAAACATGGAGCCATCATTGGCTCATAACATTCTTAGTTGTGTACGCCATTGAGAGACATAAAGTAATTGTGGTTGAGTTGTATTTTGAGTAATAAGTTATGCATTTTTAAAATCAAATATTATATTTTATAAAGGTTCGAATTATTTTTAAAAAGAGCGAGATTATCATAATTCATCTCACTACATTTGACATTATATAATTATCTGAAATAATAATTTTAAGATAATTAAAGCATGCATAAGTATGGAGGAATAAAAATAAACCATTCACTCTCTACTATTAAAGTTCTTTTTATTCTCCTCCACTTTCCCTTCCATTCCACTAACCGAACTATACCTAGAACTTCAAGGACAGGCCACATATTATGTTTTTTTTTTTTTGTCTAAATAATGATTCAACCCTATATTTCATCAGAAATAGAAGAGGAAGAAATATCCTCCTCACTCAGTACAGGATTTGAATGGAGGATCGAAGTAGTTCCTCCATGATCACATAAAATGGCCGGTGAAAGTAAGGATGGGGTAAATAACCAAAATAATTATAAAATTTTGCCCATTTGGCAATTTCATGCGCATATACATTCCCCGAGTTGGGGACATAAACAAAACTCCAATTATTTCTCTACGTAAGTATGGATTGCACCGCATCTATGTATCCTTTACCAAGCCAAGCCATTCCTCAACAAAGTGAATACCATTAATTGCCCTTATAACATTTAATGAATCACCTTCTATTATGACCTGAGATATGTCAGCCGCATCAGCGATCAATGTAGCATTAAGAGCGACTAGGGCTTCAGCAACAAAAGCGTTCCCAACAAAATCTTTCCCAGTCCAAACTTATAGAATTTTCCCCTTGTGATCGCGAAAAATACAAGCAGAAATCGCATTTCCATATTGAAAAGCAATGTCAAAATTTATTTTGACATAAGAGAACAACGGAGCCTGCCAAGAACTGGAAAGATTAAGTGATTTCCTCTTCCATTTTCGGGTAAGACTGGATTTCCAATAAGCATTTGTTGTCCTGCTAATATGAACTGATAGCACCTCCTATTGTTGATGAGATCCACATGTATGTAATTGATTTATGTATTTCCATATATTTTCCATCAACACCACAACATAGTTAAGAAATTCTCGTTTTGTCTCAATTGAGAATGGGAATGCGTTATCCAAATTTAACAACTCCTTTATCCAATCTTCCACTTTCACATATTATGTTGGTGAAATCATAGGACTTCCATATTTTTAGTCATGGTGAAGCAAATGGTGGGGGGGAGTTTTTGAAATATCCCTTTTCACTATAAGAAAATTAAAACTTTAAAAATACTTTAAAAAATTCCAACATTTATAATGTAATCTTTTGTCAGGTCATTTCTTTTGATTTTTCTTTCTAACTCTAAGGTTATGTTTCATTCCTGCCTTTAATAACTAACATACCTTTTATATCTTTTAATCAAGTTGTTCAATTAAAAATACGGGACGTTAAAATAGAATAATCTATTTGTCTGAATAAAATGAATTAACATTAAATAAAATATTCATAGACATATATATTTATCTCTCTCAAAACAGATAAATAACATTTATTTTTTTATTTTTTTAAAATGCAAACTTACATTTGATCACTAATTTTTTAATTATAATTAAGTATTTAACTATTAAACTATTAACATTCTCTAATTCTATATCACCATTAAGAGTTGGAAAAATATCCTGATATTGTAGAAACTAAATATCCCAAAAATGAAAAAGAGCTTCTGGAAAATTCTTCCTTCGGTGGTCCAAAACAAGGAATACACAGTGTTTATTTTGCTTTTTCTGCTTTTTTTTTCTCTTTTCCTTTTTCCTTTTCCGATTGGACAGCAAAAAAAGGCCAAAATCTGACACGGCAAATTGCCAAGGTCACGTTGCGTGGCTTCTGGACCACTTATGAATTTCCACGTGGAAGGCTAGCCATTGACTAAAAAATGAAGAAGAAAAAAAAAGCTAGGAGTGGACAAAAAGTATTGGAAAAATGACGCGGAGCCTGGTCAGTGGGAATTGGGCCTTATCCATTAGATGGGCGTGACTTGTGAAGTTGGCGGCCCAAAATTCTTCGCCAGTGGTCGCCAAAGACAATGAAAGAATGTTGTTGAAACACGCCTCCCTAAGCGCGTCCCACTATGTATTCTTTTCTTTCTTCTAGATTTTTTTTTTTTTGGTTCACGGCTTTCTTCTATATTTAGGAAGAAAAAAAATGTTACATTATTTTTTTAAAAAAATTAAAATGAAAATGAGAGATTGAATCTTGCAATGTTTTTTTTAGATTAGATTATTTTCTAATTAATTTCGAATATTTAAAGGCTAGTTTGGCATAGCAGTGGCTAAACAAATTATATTTTCACTAATCGTGAATGGAAAGAATTAAAATAATTATGTATTTAATAATTTTATTTTAATCTTGATTTTAAGTTTTAAAATATTTAAAATAATCAAAAATATTATTTGTGAGAAATAATCTTAATTAACTTCATTATTTAACAATTTTATAAATTAAATTTTCTATAATTGTATAATTATATTTTTATTAGAAACAATTGAATAATATAAAAATAAATTTCTATACAAATAAAATCAAAAAGAAAAATATTGAAACTTAACACTAAAATATTTTGTACTATTAAAGAAGATGTAAATTATTGTAATATAAAAATTAAAAATATAATAAATTTATAAATTTAATTACTATATGAAAAATAAATAATTTAAAAATATTGTTTGCAAAAAGTTCAAATTTTAATTAAAAATATTTATTATTTAAAACATCAAATCTAAAGTTATTTTTATTGCCAAATAATCCTATAAATTCTCTCTCTCTCTCTCTATATATATATGTATATATATAAGTTATTGAGGATAACTATAGTATTATTGCTTGACTTTTTAAATAGTGTCTATTATTGATTTCGAACTATATACTTGCAAACTCTATTATCCTATGAGTATGTATTGTTTGTTTCATTATTTATAACTAGTAAAGAATCTTCTACAATTACTATTGAGTTTTTTTAGGCCTCTAAAGAATGTTTAATTAATCTAGCTCAATTATCTGCGCAAGTTTAGTTTTTATAATTTTTTTTCTTATGCTAAATTTTTGGGTTCAACTGATAAGAATATATTTTTAATTTCAAGTATAATAACACTCATTAAATGCTATTGACATGAGCAAATATGAATTCTATAAAATTCTTTGAATACATCACAAACATTCCAAAAGACTTTTTGAATGCTTCAACAAATGTAATGGGAAGCTATATACATTTATTAATGATCTCCCTCTCTATGTATAGAAATATATAGGCACATTTGCTATTTTGTTTCCTGGTTGGTTTGCTTTGAATATATTATCGAGTTATACAATAGCATGCTTTCAGAATATAAATTAGTTGAGAAGCCAAGTATTCATCCATTTATATAAAAAATAATAGTATTATTAACTGTGCAATTACAGTCGCATAAAATTTACAATGCTTTGCCTGACAAAAGAGTTGATAGAATTCGAATAATTTTAAGATTTGGAAAATATGATTTTGACGAGTATATTGAGATTTTTATTCCAATGTCTATAACCATAAGAAAGGATATTGATCTCTACTGCAATTGGTAGACTGGGTTATATGCTTCTAGTTTAAATGGTACAGGTATGCACCATTAATATTTTTGAATAAGAAGTATCTTGATGCTGGTGAAATAGAGAGGAAATTGATTTATATGTTAAATTTTATCAACCTTTTGTTGTTATTGTTGTTGAATCTCAAATGAAATTCAATATTCGTAAAGTTTTGTTCAAGGAATTTAGTGAAAGATACAAATTTTAACTGTCAGATTATTCAAAAAATACTATCTATGTCTTTATTATGATGTTGATAGAATGCATATTGATGAAAATTCAGTTACCAGAGTATAAATTATCGAGATAATAAGGAAGATTGATGAAAGTTTAATTAATAGAGATGCATCAAATAAGAGGTTGAAGTTAGGATAAGACCATATAATTGATCAAATACACCTTATTTAGATAATAGTTTTCTATATATTTCATTATTATGAATTCAAATTATGAGACATAACTTTTAAAAATAACTCAGTTTTATATGTTCATAAATGTTTCAATTACTAACTCAATCTTATATGTTCATAAAAGATTAATAATTTGTTGAAAAAATTTTGCCAATTATAACATGGCTAATATAAAAAATTTTATTATCATGAATATTTAAAAATAAAAAAATAATAATATAAAAACACTCGAACTTTATATTTAATATATTTTAAAATTCAATCGAGTGTTATGTCAAACATACGCGCTCTGGAATGAGAGTGAAGGAGAGTGAGCTTTCGGGAAATTACTGTTGTCGACATCGGCGTTATCTAATTCCAGTTGTCTCCTAACAGTCAAGAATGCTGGAATCTCTGAGATCCACAAAATTTAATCCGAAAACAACGTGGGCCTTATCGTAAAAATCCAAATCCAGGCCCGCGGTTTTTCCCGCCATATAAATACCGGTGTGCTCCGCAGAATCTACAGTCACCACCCACTACCGGAATCGCTTCGCCTTTCAAAAGCCTAAAATCGCACCTGCTTTACCGATATTTACTTCCCAGGTAAAAGCCCTGCATTTCTTCTTCACAGTGATATCTTTTTAGTAGCTAAGAACAAGGCGTTTAAGTCCGTAATCCTGTGGTGTTAGCAGCTTGTCAGCTCCATTTTAGATGTTATATTGAGCTTGTTTTTTGATGTTCTTTACGCATAAAATAATGATTGATTAGGTTAATTGAACTTGAACATGTTACTCATTTGCACCGGAAGATGAGCTTCTTTTTCGTAACAAATTCTGGGCTTTCCTATATTTGATTGGAAAATTGGGTTGCAGACTTGCAGATCAATCAAGAAAGTGTGCATTTGGCAGAGGAGTGGAAGATGGGCAGTGAATTTGTGCCTCGATCAGTTGTTGCAAAGGATGAGCTTGGCTCTGGAGATTTTGGGTATTCCTTCTTTGGCTGTTTCTTGATTAGTCCCAAATGTTCAGAGAATGCTCTGTTTTCTCTTGTTTTGTGCTTCTGAAACTTTGGAAGTTTCGTCTTTTGGTATTGAGCAAAAGGATTGTGTTTCAGGTGCAAACATTATAGAAGGAGATGCAAAATTAGAGCCCCGTGTTGTGATGAGATCTTTGATTGCAGGCATTGCCATAATGAAGCAAAGGTTTGATCTCAATTCTCTTTCTTTTCCCTTCCTGAGAGCTTAGTGTTGTTTAATTGGAGCAAGATAGTGATATTTTTCTCTTCCTGAATTTGTCATTGAATAGAATTCTCTGGAAATTGATCCTCTTCTTCAACATGATCTACCCCGACATAAAGTTCGGAGGGTGAGCTCTTTTTCCGATATTTCTGTTCTTTTTCTTGGGAAAAAAAAATCATTTCTTTGTCCTAACTTTCTTCTTTCCCTATGATATGAAGGTCATATGTTCCCTCTGTGGCACAGAACAAGATGTGAGTTTTTGGTCAAGTGGATTTTAAATCCTCAAGATCATGATTTGTTTAGCTGTGCTAAATTGGGGTTGTTCAATGCTTATAGGTTCAAAAAAATTGCCAAAATTGTGGGATTTGCATGGGCAAATACTTCTGCCGGAAGTGTAAATTCTTTGACGATGATGTAAGCCCTGTACGAAATTGCTTTGTTATCTATTGTGATCAAGAATTCAACTGAACATCAATCTGATTCCTTCAAACTTTCTTGCATATAGGTCTCGAAAATGCAATACCATTGTGATGAATGTGGAATATGCAGGTACATTTCATTGTTCAGTTTCTCTCAGACGATGGAGGAAATCTCTTTTCTCTATCTTTTTTTCTCCTTTTTGAACCTGAGCTGCTATAGTTGAACACTGCTTTACTCACCCCAAAATGACTGTCTATGCAGAACTGGAGGCAAGGATAACTTCTTCCACTGCAACCAGTGTGGTATGAGAAATATATACATTTTCTTTTCTTTTCTTTTTTTCTAGCCCTCAATTGTACTTTTTTTTCCCCCAAAGACTAAGGCTTAGATGATTCCCAGGATGTTGCTACTCAAAATTGATTAAAGAATCACATCATTGTGTTGAAAGGGCGATGCACCACAATTGTCCTGTCTGCTTTGAGGTATGTTGACAAAGAAGAATGAAGCTCATGAAACATTTCACAAAACAAACAAATAAATAAATAAAGAAGCTGGATGCCAAAGTGCTTCTCCAAAGTATTTCTTTCTATGGGATTCTGTTTCCCTTACATTTGGTTTTGATGGTGCAGTATTTATTTGATACAATGATGGAAATTACAGTTCTACCATGTGGACACACCATACACCTACATTGTGTAAAAGAGATGGAGCGCCATAGCCGGTAAGAACCTTTGGTGCAAACAACTAAATATATCTAATTGTAGAAAGATTCAGTTTGATTCTTAATCTTTGTCTGTGCAACTCTGAGGCAAAGTTAGATTTACCTTTGAATCTGGATATTGCAGCTACTCATGCCCTGTTTGCTCAAAGTCCATTTGCGATTTGTCGAACTTGTGGAGAAAGATTGACCAAGAAGTATGAAATCCTATAAATCTCTTTCTCACCGAATTTGTATTAAAACTTACATCAAGAATCAATTCCACATATTAACATCCTCTTGAAATTTCTATATCAGGTTGCTTCAACTCCAATGCCGGGAATGTACAAGGACAAAATGGTGAGGATATGAGAATTTTTATAGATTTCGTCCATGGATGCTATGTACTGTGTGATTATGCAGCAGATTTGGTTAATTGGGAGGAGTTGTGGTGTATTGCAGGTGTGGATTCTGTGCAATGATTGTGGGGTGAGTTCTGAAGTGCAATTTCACATTTTGGCACACAAATGCCCGAGATGCAAGTCTTATAACACCAGACAGATTCAGGGAGGCAGTGCTTCTTCTTCGTGCTCATCATCGGAGAATAGGTTTGTTGAGATGGTCAGATGACTTGTGGTTGAATCAGCAACATTTTGGGGTTTGTGAGGAAATATAGCTGTTTTCCTTGCTGGAAAGCTCAGAAGATTTCTTTCTACTCGCAACACTTTCGACACTAATTCAAGAATTTGTTTTTTCTTTTTTTTTCCCCCATTTTGGGGTGCCATGGAAAAATTGAGCTCTGTGCGAACTAGCTCATATGGTTTTCTTGTCTTTCGGGACTTTGTACAGTTCATATAACCATTAGATAATGCACTTGCATGCAAGATTTTTCAAGAATCTATGTTAGTTGCGAATATATCAAAAATAAGTCGGTGAAAATTCTTATCTCATCCGACCAACTCTGCACCAACAGTAATTAAAAATTCTCATGTTGAATTTTCAACGATTCTAATCATTTTGCTTTGCCCTTCCCCTTCTCGTTTGGAGTCCCATTGCAGCAGTCAATTTCTAAGATAGAGAACTATTCTCTGCTTTTAAATATTCAAATTTTTACTTTAAAATATTATAAAATAAAGATATTTTTTATCAAAATTTTGAAAATAATTTCCATTTAAAAGATGTAAACTATACTAATTTATAAATTTTAATATGAGTCATATGACCTCTCTACTTGATAAAGGTAATATAATAACTTAATTATAGTAAAAAAAAGTTTTTAATCTTTGTATTAACTTAAAATGATACTACTCAAATAGAAAGAGTAAAATTCTGCGTAAATAAGTTCCATTGACTTCCACTGGAGTGGTCCGAAGACCGAACAAATAAGAAAACAAGCTTATCATGTACAAAGAAGCACCATGGTCCAGTGCCAGGGATCCATTTGATTGCCTCGATGGAAAGAAATAGAGGTCAAAGATTGGATTTGATCCTCATAAGTCCGACGTGTCCAAGTTGGCGTGAAAAATAAGGTAACAAGTAACAACTGCTGACGTACGTGATAATGAATCTTAGATGTATCATTAACAGTATCTACTCACCAAATTGAATATTACCCATGTCAAAACGGCAACTTTTCCCCCTTTAACCAACATGCAACTTTTTGTTTTTTACTGTGAGGCCTGAGCCAAAAAAAGATTTTTGGAAATTCCTGTGCCCAACTTTAGGAGGGACTAGGGAGTGAGTGGCCAGCATTTCGATGTAAAGGCTGCATTGACTTTGAAAAGAGTACATTTTTTCAGTTAAAGTAGCATCCTAACTTTTCCATTCACAGGGAATCCCATGCTCCTTGAACAGTGTATTGTATAGTCTATTGGTTTCAAAATTTCAAAGTTCCCGAAAGTTGGTGGTTCTTTCTTTCAGTTTCCACTGGCTCTTTCCCAGGATTCAAAAGTTACTGCACACCAAAGCAATTGAAAAGTAAACCCCCCAAAAGAATGTAACACTTACAGAGCAATCTTCCTACCTCCAGCCTAAACAAAAGTAGCACAAGCAACACGCATATGACTGGCCAGATACATTTATAAGGTTACTGCTAACTTTAGATAGCAGGGGCAAAAATATGCTCGGAATGAGAGGAAAACAACTAGAACCCCTATGCTCTATGTTGGAAACACTGACCGAATGAGTCCCTCCAAGCAGGTGTCGTATTTGCTCATTTTTTTCTACAACCATGCAGGCTCTGGCAAAACAAACAAAATATCCCATTGGACCACTATATGAATGCATTCCTCAACCTTTTAGAGACTTTTTCAGTCACTTACCTTCATTACTTGGAGTAGCTTTGGATTGTATAATAATCCGAGCTCCTGAAGCAAGCCTGTTGAACAAAATGGGCAGGAATTTCAGCCGAAATGGGAAGAAGAAGAGAAGACAGGAAGGAAGGGGGGGAAGAGAGGACTAAAACAATAACAGAACAAAGAGATAAGGAAGAACTGAAATAAGAAATATGGGGGAGGGGGTACCAAAACCTAACTTTCTTCAATTGTAATCACATTTTCCTTCTCAATTTTGGAAGAATCCGGTCTCCTTTGTTGTTTCTTCCCCCCAACAGAAGGTTCAGTGTATCTCTTGCTTCCAGCATTTGACCCATCAGAAGTTATTCGCGAACTTCCTACTCCATCAGATGAGATTCTAGGCCCCTCAGAAAGAGGAGATCTCATTGATTCACTTCTTGGTTGCTTACTTATAGAAGACTTGATTGATCGAGGGATACACTTTGAACGTGTTGTGCTGGTCTCATTATTGTCTTCATCTAAATCAAATTGCTTGCTAGACCTACATCTCCCGAAACTTTCCACTTCAGAATGAAACACAAGAAGGAAACCAATGTAATCCACTAAAGGTAAACAATTTATGCTCTACACAAATACATTTTATGCTTTTCTTTTGATGTGTGTGCAGAAAGAGGAGGAGGGGGGGGCGCAGTGAAGGTCATAGGTAGCAATGATTTTCTCCACAACGCTCTTTTACATTCACTAGAAAACATCAGAGCAAAGCCCTAAACCAACTAAATGAAATATCCTTGCTGCATATAGCATAATTTCCAAAAGGGAACTTCAACAAATGTTTACACATGTTTATAACATCCGCATAAATAATCTTGGATCAGCAGTAACTTTAGATGTCACCTCAGGAAAGGGACAACATTAAGCTTAAACTGAACCTGACTAAAAGGAGAAGAGAGGAGTTTCAACGAAGATCTTATAGGGAATTTGAAAACAAAATGACATATCCATATAGGTTGAACTTTGACAATGTCACTTATCACGCATTCATGAATTTAGCACTGAACATACTCCCAATATGAACTAAAATACACAATAAATTGTTAAACGATAAGTATATTGCTATGTTCTCTTCCATGATCTTTAAGTTCATCCGCGTGACAAATTATTATTACCATTTGTAATAACTAATTTAGGAGGACACAAATAAGCATTTGAGAAAATACAAAATGACAGATTGGTAATAACTGTTCGGTTTAAAAATAAATTATTGTTAGTGAGCTGTATAATATTGTTCTCTTGTCAAATTCAAACCTAAACAAAATAAAATTTCTGACAATTTTCTTCCCTTTAGCAAAGCTTATCTGAAGCAAATTAGCCTAGGGTTAAGTTCAAATGCTACGGGGCCTGGTCCAGGTTATCATTTTTTTTCCAATATTAGATAATGAAGGAATACATCAATTCATTCTCAGACAAACCTGTCGGCATTATAGGAAGATGATCGTTTTAAGGTAGCCATCCCTTCTTCCTTCACCATATTTGTCTCAACCAAGCTGCCGCTGAAATATTCCTTATCTTCCAGCCTCAGACCCATAAGCCTAGAATTTTGTGGCAGGCAATCAAGATCCCCCAACATAAAAGATGACGAGAAGAAAGGGGATGGAAATTTTGAATTTGCAAATCTAGGTTTGTAAGTTGGGATGAGGCCAAAGCTGTGATCTTTAACTGAAACTGATCCGCAGGAAATCAGTTGCATGAGCACATTTGAGGCCTTGAACTTTGAACTGGATGTAGTCCGGAGTTCCTCCTCCTCAAGGATCCTAAAGCTATTGAGCTTACTAACATCAGCTCGGATGAGAGATTCCAGGGTATCGGTCCGAGCACCTGATGATGATGCACTTGATGAAGATGGAGGGGGTGAAACTGAATCCCTGGTAATCTCAGAAGGTTCTTTCACTTGTGGAATCTGATTTTGACGAGAGGCATTGCTTTCGGGTTCTGATATCCCCTCATCAGTTGAAACACCCCGAGTACAAGTCTCCCGAACTCTATTAACTACATTACCATTTTCATCAGTCTGGGTTGAAGCATCAGCTAGCCTGTCACTCTTGTAAACTTTGTACTCTGTCAAGCTCAGGGAACAATTCCAGGAGGAATTCTTCCCCACACTAGACTCAGGGGAAACAGCAGATGAACCTGGACGCTGAAGTGGAGGCGAAAGCTCCTCATCTTGAGAATGTTTTGTGGCCCTTTCATTCATGCTAGAAGAAGATGAGGAATCGTCTTGGCATCTGGAAGGTGGAGGTTCTGGTAATGACTTTTGATTCTGCAATCTCATGTTTGCAGCTTGACTAAATTGACCTGAAAATAAAGAGTACATTTGAAAGCTTATCAAAGAAACGATAGGGAACAGATATAAAATTCCAAATTGCACTACTTGGTTCATTTCTTGCCTAGGGTACTATTTCTTCAATTGAAAATATGATAGCTTGTTGCTTCTTTCTTCACATGCCAACTAAACATAACAACAGAACTTCTGTTCAATAAATTGACCAATGCAGGGGGAAAAAAATGTAAAAAACCTCGGGCAATCCTCCACCACAAATGGTTCTCTTTTCATTTCCAATTTTTCCTCTAGTGTCCAAAGTTGTGTCTAGCGAATGCTCAGCTGTTCCCTAGATTTTCTTCTATTAAAGCCAAAAAGAGGAGATCTATGCAAATGTACAGATTCAAAAATTTTATTACCAGAATTAGAATCTTCAAACAGCTCAGAGCCCTTGAGAACATACTCATTGCCCTGAGCAGGAAGTATTAAGTCATCCTCACATAAATCGTGCCACACAAATCCATTCTTGTAGCTTCTGTTTGCAACAAAAAACAGCAAAACTGTTAATAAGAGATGAAAAATAGTTTCTTTCCCCCCCCCCCAAAAAAAAAAAGAAAAAATCATAGACAAATTTTACCTCTTGCAAGACCAAGAGTACATGGAAGCCATGCCCCTGCCTCTCAAAATATTAAGCCGCTCAATCACATCTTCAAAGTCCCCAAAGACAACACCCGAAAAGGAAATACACGGATCAGAATCCCCAAGACAAGGATCAAAATATATTACGTTAGTAGCACTAACTGACCAACCATAATGATTTGATAGATTTACCTCTTAAGTAGAGACCATCAGAAGAAGAGAGAGGGACTTCAATGAAGTGAGGATGCTCCAGCTGCCTATTCCTACATAGATAATAAACCACAGGCATTTTACCACTATTCAGCGGCTGCTGATGCTGCTGATTTTGACTACGCTGTTGGGGATGATGATTATTGTAGTGATACTTGGGTGATTTTTCAGTCCAAACCTTGGCCCTTTCCGGACTCAAACCACCACCATTCACTTGCCTATTGTTGATACTGTAGTACTTCTTCATATTAGCTTTCCCCTCCATCTCAAACCCTAGCTAACCAACTCAAACTAGGCTTCTGAAAAATCCTATTAAAACAAAACAACCAGTTAAAATTAAAAAAAAGAAAAAAGAAATCTAAGAAAAAGCTACATAATGACGAGTTCATCATTGTATCGGCTCTCAAATTCAAGCAAAATTTCAAATTGAAAACCTCATTTTCAATTCGCCATTAAAAATTTCTGTGCTGAGATATCAAATTAAAAGCAGTAGATCTAAAATGAGCTTGAAGATCAAAAAAATCATCCAAGAACTAAACAGGCAGAAAGATCAACAGTGCCAGCTCATTCACAACTTTCAAAATTCATATTTCCTCCTACAATTAAACGTATCAACAAACTCAAATTCACACAACTAACCCAAAAAAAAAAAAAAATCATTCCCTGCACCATCATTACCCTTCAAATACAACCAAAACTAACAAAACTCCATAGAAATGCAACTGCAAGTCATGAATGAAAACAAATCAGAAAGAGAAATGCCAACCTCGGAGATAACAGTAACCATAACCAGAAGACGGGCGTGTGGGCACGAGCAATGAATGCAAAAGGAAGAGGTCCTTCTTCTGCGTGGAGTCGGAGAAGTGAGTGAAGTGACGGGAGAGAAATGAGAGAGCACCTCTCGAAACTTACAAATGGACAGGAGTCACTGAAAGAGACGGGAGAGATACGACCGTGAAGAAAAGGCGGAGGCAAAGGGGTACTTATTTCTCCCTCTTCTTTTTAGAGCTCAAAATGCGGTGTAAAGTAGAAGTTTCTGTTTGCTTTTGTTTTTTTCCTTTTGGGTAATAATGGTTTAAGAATTGGAAAATGAAATCGTGTTTGGCTGATTCCTGCGTTTTGTTATTCATTGGATTTTGGAATTTTATGCATACCTTATTGCGGGGTTCGAGCTTGTGTTTTTTGCTTTACACCATTAATTAGGCTATTAAGTATTAACTAAGTAATCTGTGTATGGTTCCAAGGGAATGTCCAGTCAAGCTGCAGTTTTACAAGTCAAACAAACTCAATTATTTGACCTCCCGTGGCATCTTTTGTAAATAGATATGACAATAATATTATTTTTACAAATATTGATTATCGTCATAAATAAAAAATTTTAATATTTTTTTTATCTGTCACATTAAAAAAAATTTAGATATCATTAATATTAATTTTACTGTTATACCCTTATATTAAATAATTTTAGAAAATAAAAGTGTAATAATTTTAGATAGAGAGTTGACCAAATAAAGTAAGAAAATAGTTATGGAGAATATTAAATTTAATGGTACTTTTGAAATGTATAAATAAAGTTGTATGAATTTAAAAGACTAATTAATATTTCTTAAATTATGTAATATAGTTAATTGTGACAGATAAATATAGACGGGTGGAGTATTTTATACTATATTCGTTTCACAATATAAACCATTTTAGATTTAAAATTTTTTTTTCATAATATAGGTCGTTTTACAAAAATTTTATAAAAAATTATTTTTTTTCCAACTCTACCCCTCCCTACAATTTTTCTTTTTCTACTAATTATAACCCAACTCCCTCCAATTACTAAATTAGACAAAAACTTAATTAGGAATATTTTTTGAAGTTTAGTTTTAAAATTATTTAGAATTTATAAAATCATTAATTCTTGTAACGACTTATATTGTGAAAAATATATAATAAATTACGATATATATATATATATATATATAAATAAAAGAATACATAAGAGTATAAAATATATAGTTTTATAAATTAATTTGATTGTGTATTGTTTGTATCTGTATGATTTAAATTGAAGGATATTATTTATATAATTTATTTTTTGCTAAGAAGAGCTTATTAATATTTTTAGAACTAATCGGTCGATATCAATATATTATCAGTTTTACTAAAACTGATGCTATATACATTAGTATTGATAAGACAATAAACATATTAACAGTAATCAATATGATAACAATAAGCATATTTGTATTTTCATTCTTATTTGTAATCATGGGTAGTGTCAATGATAACCGTATGTAAATTGATTGTTAATATTACTATCAAATTTGAATTATGTATAGAGTAAAAATTTCAGATGAAGAATGAATATCATAGACTATAATTTTGAATCATGAGATATATTTTGTATTTTGTCTTTTGTTTTCTGTATTAGGTGAAAAACACATAAAGTGTGTTTTGTATAAAATATAAAGGTATATAAACAAAAATTTAGTTTAAGGATGAGACAACTAATAAAAAAATTAAAAAAACTATTGACATTATAATTTAGCTGTTGTTTGTAATATAATATAAATTATATTAAAAAGCAATAAATTTATATTATCGTTTTTTTTAAAACTTTAAACGCATCTAATACAAATCCTTGATAATCACAACATCGGAAATGAGACATAAATAACTTAAAAGTATTGATAAACGCAAATTATTTACTATGATTTTGCATTAAAACGAGAATTGAAACATCAAAATTGATGCAATTGGCATACTTTTTTGTATCCATCTAACATTGGAGGAAACATACAATAAAATGAAATAATATATAATTTAAAATTATTGTAGTACATTCTGTGATTTTAAAATTATTGTCTCATTCTTCATGCTTGTTTAATGTGAAAGAGGTTGGTAGGAGTAGGAGTCTCTATGTATGAATTTAAAATGAAAAAGTCTATTAGTGTAGGAAGACCTATAAAGTTGCATTCAGCCATAGTGGCTGAAATGATACTTCATCAATTGCAATGCCTCTTGTGGCTGAGATAATGAAATAATAAGACTAATAAAATTTTTTCCCAATCATTGTTGTTACCTTTTTACACAATTATCTACATAAAAAAAAATTAGCCATAATAAATTCATAGTGTATTAGTTATTTATTTATTTTTTTTTTTAGTAATGAGAAAAGTCCATTTATGCCTAAACACTGTATCTTGCACCAAAACCTGTGGCCAAGGGCTTTGAGTGCCAACAAAAAGAACTACGAGTAGAAACATTTGAGTCCAATACATATCTTTAAATGCCTTTTGATGGGACTGTATATATAACAATCTGTTGTGAATTTGATTCAAAATAAAATCAGTAAATATAAAAAATAAAGTAAAGATACTAGAAGAGGAGATAAGAGAGAAAATCGTTTAGATATGATTTCATTGATTGTTCGTTTATTTACATATGGTCCCTATTTATAGAGGTTTCGATATAAAATCTAAAAGGTTACAGAATGTTAAAAAATAAATTTAATAACCTTAAAAAAAATGAAGAGTTACAGTATACGAAGAGTCACATTATCTTCAAGATAACGAACAATCACTTATTATTGTTAAGAAAATGAACAGCCACTTAACCTTTCATATTTCATAACTCTCCCCATTAGATGTTCATTTTCAACCACTTCGAAAAATGCATCGTTAAAAACCTTCATAGGAAAAATCATGTGGGATAAAAGCCTAATGAAGGGAAAAAGAGTACACTTTCCGTTCTGGAGGAAATACTGTCTTATTAAAAACCTGACTAAGAAAAAACCTGGTAGGAAAAAAATCTTAGTTAGGAAAAAAGAGTACAGTATACATACTCTCCCTCTTAATAACATTTTCAAGATGCATTTATATTTTTCAATCGACGCATTCCAATTTTATGTACTAATTTTTCAAATGAAGCAATTGGTAATGCCTTAGTGAGTAAATCTGCCAGATTATCACATGATCGAATCTGTTACACATCAATTTCACCTCTCTTCTGGAGTTCGTGAGTAAAGAAAAATTTTGGTGAAATATGTTTTGTCATATCTCCTTTAATATATCTACCTCTTAATTGAGCTATACAAGCTACATTATCTTCATAAAGAGGTATTGGAATTTCCTTTTCAGAAGGTAATCCACAATTTTCTCGGATATAATGGATCATTGATCTCAACCACACACATTCTCGGCTTGCCTCATGAATAGCTATAATTTCAGCATGATTAGAAGAAATAGCTGCTATAAATTGTTTTGTAGAGCGCCATGATATAGCAGTACCACTACATGTAAATAAATAACCAGTTTGAAAACGTGCTTTATGTGGATCGGATAGATAACCAGCATCAGCATATCCAATCAACATTAGACTGGTTCTATTTGAATAAAATAATTCAAGATCCATTGTCCCCTGGAGATATCTTAGGACATGTTTAATCACATTCCAATGTCATCACGTTGGGGAAGAACTGAATCTTACTAATAAATTCACAGAAAATGTTATATCAGGTCTAGTATTATTAGTAAGGTATATCAATGCGCCAATTGCACTGAGATATGGTACTTCAGGACCAAGTAGTTCTTCATTATCTTCCCGAGGTCGAAAATGATCTTTATTTATATCTAATGACCTCACGATCGTTGGAGAACTTAATAGATGTGCTTTGTCTATGTAAAACCTTTTAAGAATTTTTGTTGTGTATGTTGATTGATGAATAAAAATACCATCTTCCAGATGCTCAATTTGTAAACCAAGACAAAACTTGGTTCTGCCAAAATCATTGACTTCAAATTCTTGCTTCAGGCTATTTCTTGCCTTTTGGAGTTCTTCTAGAGTTCCAATAAGGTTAATATCATCAACATATATCGCAAGTATTACAAAACCAGATCCAGATTTCTTAATAAAAATACATGGACATAGTGGATCATTTTTATATCCTGATTTCAATAAATATTCACTAAGACGATTATATCACATGCGTCCAGACTACTTTAAGTCATATAATGACTTTTGTAATCGAATGGAATAATTTCCACGAGGGTTATAATTATATGCTTCAGGCATACTAAATCCTTCTGGGATTTTCATATAAATATCATTATCAAGGTTCCCATATAAATAAACAGTCACAACATCCATTAGACGCATGTCAATCTTTTCACGTACTATTAGACTCACAAGGTATCGGAGTGTAATTACATCCATTACAAGTGAATATGTTTCATCGTAATCGATACCCAATTTCTGCGAAAAACCTTGTGCCACAAGTCGTGCTTTATATCTTACGATTTCATTATTTTCATTTCACTTTCGCACAAATACCCATTTATAACCAATGGGTTTTACACATTCTATTTATAACCAATGGGTTTTACACCTTCCATTTATAACCAAGTGAGTTTAACTCCGATTGAATCGCATCTTTCCATTTTGACCAATCATTTCTATGACGACATTCTTCAACTGATGTTTGTTTAGGATCCTCATTATCTTTTAACACTTCAAGTGCTATATTGTATGTAAAAACATGATCAACAGTTATTTCTGTCCGATTCCAACTTCTGCCAGAAGTTATATAATTAATGGACATCTCACTATTCCATTTACTATTTTCAGATATTTGGACCTTTTCATTAGTTTCCACTTGATCTCTTTTTCCTAATTCTTCAATTGGATCATTCTGATTATTTAATCCTCTTTTCTTTCGAGGATTTTTATCTTTTGAACCAATGGGTCGTCCACGTTTTTGACGTGTTTTTTATGCAGTAGCTATAGGAATTGTATTTTGTCTTGCTGGGACTTCTATCCAAATAGGAACATCTATAACTGGAATATGCGATTTAGTTACCTTTGTAGAGTTAGCAAAAGAATCTGGCAGTTGATTTGCAAGTCTTTGCAAATAAATGATCTTTTGAACTTCTAGTTCACTTGCACTTGTGCGCGTATCTAAATAATTCAATGATGTTGTCCAGACAAGCTCCTTTTTATGTGGTTTATGTTCTCCCCCTAATTTAGGAAATAAAGTTTCATCAAAATGACAATCATCAAATCTTGCTATGAATACGTCACATGTTAATGGTTCAACGTATCTGATTATAGAGGGAGAATCATATCTAACATATATCCCTAACCTTCTTTGAGGACCCATTTTGGTACGCTGATTTGACGCTATCAGTACATATACAGCACACCCAAAAATTCTCAAATGAACAATATTTGGCTCGGAACCAAAAACCAATTATAAGGGAGAAAATTTGTGATAACTTGTTAGCCTTATGCGTACAAGTGCTGCAGCATGCAAAATAGCATGCCCCCAAGCAGTTGTCGGGAGATTTGCTCTCATTAATAACGGTCTAGCAATTAATTGTAACCGTTTAATGAATGATTCAGCTAGACCATTCTGAGTATGGACATGAGCTACTGGATGTTCAATAGTAATGCCAATTGACATGCAATAAGTATCAAAGGCTTGGGAAGAATATTCTCCAACATTATGTAGACGGATCATTTTGATAGAATAATCTGGAAATTGCGCTCTTAAGCAAATTATTTGAGCAAGCAATCTCGCAAACACCAAGTTGCGAGTTGATAATAAATTGACATGCGACCATTGGGTCGATGTATCAATTAAAATTATAAAGTATCTGAATTGCCCACATGGTGGATTAATTGGTCCACATATATCACCATGAATTCTTTCTAGAAATACCGGAGATTCAAACTCCACTTTTGTTGGAGATGGTTTAACAACCAATTTCCCTTGAGAACATGCAACACATAAAAATTTATCAGATGTCAAAATCCTTTGACTTTTCAAATGATGACCATGCATATTTTCAATTATCCTTCACATCATAATAACTCTTGGATGACCCAAACGATCATGCCAAATGATAAATGTAGCAGAATCAGTAAACTTCTGATTTACTAAATGATGCACTTCAATTGCATGGATTTTTGTGCTATATAGGCCAGATGAAAGAGATAGTAGCTTTTCTAATACAGATTTCTTACCCGACATTATTTGAGTAATACAGAGATACTCAAAACCATTTTCTTCCATTGTTTCAATGTGATACCCATTTCAACGAATATCTTTAAAACTTAATAAATTTCTTCGAGATTTGGAAGAAAATAACGCTTTAGGAATAACAATATTTATTCCTCCGGGTAATACAATATTAGCTCTTCTGGAGCCTTCAATCAACTTTACACTACCACTTATAGTATTAACATTTGTTTCTCTCATCTACAGATAGGAGAAATATTTTCTATCTTTCAATATGGTGTGTGTTGTACCACTATCAATTAGGCATATATCTTCAATGCCACTTGTGTATCCAATAAATGGAATAATAGCCATCTGGGCATAACAAAATATTAAATACTCAAACAATAAAAAACTTTAAACGCTAATTACTATTACAATGCAAAAAAATATAAAACATAAAAGGAACATATTAAAAGTAAACTTCTAATTCTTCTATCGATATTGTTGCTGCAAGAGCATATTCGAGGCATGAAAAGTAGAGAAAGTTTTTTTCTAACATATCCTCATCAGTAATATTTTCTCTACACAGTTTTAGCTGCGGCTAATTTTAAAAATAGTAGAATTATACTCACTAACGGATTTAAAATCTTGTAATCGCAAGTGCATCCAGTTATACCGTGCCTTTGGAAGGACGACCATCTTCTGGTGATCAAACATTTCTTTTAAATTAGTCCACAAAATAAGTGAATTTTTCACGGTAAGATATTCAACCTTTAAGTCATCATGAAGATAATGGCGAAGAAAAATCATAGCTTTAGCATCATTTTGCGATGATGATAGATTTCCTTCTACAATGGTATCTGCCAGACCCATTGCAACTAAATGCATTTCAGCATCTAGTGTCCAAGATAAATAGTTTTTCCCAATAACATCAAGAGTTGTAAACTTAAGTTTGGTGAAATTTGCCATGTGAATACAAAATCAAATAGGAAAAGTACTTACCTTCCTCTTTTGTTCTAGAAAACTTCAAAAACAAACCAGACTTCTTGATTGCATGGATTGAGAGAGAGCTTCGATGGTGTTGACTTGGTTATCACCTTCAATAAAACAACTTCAATAGTGTCACTGTGACTATAACCTTCAGTAAAACAACTTCGGTAGAGTCTCGTACTGATAACGTGTTGTGAATTTGATTCAAAATGGAATCAGTGAATATAAAAAATAAAGTAAAGATACTAGAAGAGGAGAGAAGAAAGAGAATCGTTTAGATACGATTTCATTGATCATTCGTTTATTTACATATGACTCCTATTTATAGAGGTTTCGATATAGAATCTGAAAGGTTAAGAAATAAATTTAATAACCTTAAAAAAATGAAGAGTCACAGTATACGAAGAGTCACATTATCTTCAAGAAAATGAACAGCCACTTAACCTTTCATATTTCATAACACAATCCCATTTGTTCGCCAAAAAATATAGTGACTTTTGGAGGAGGGAAACTGTTGCCAAAAGTGAAGAAAAGACCAATTCGAAGACCCAAAGTCAGTGAAGGAGCCAACGAGAAAAAGGCAACCAATGAAATTTATAGGGTACATATGGGAGATTGGACGGTGATAAATTTTTATTTGTTCATGCCTTTAAATTGGTCGGGTTTTTTTTTTTTTTTTCACATGCCTTGTTTGATTTACAAACACATAACGTGTAATAAAGTCTTTATTATTGATAAAGAAAAGAAAAGAAAAGAAAAGAAAAATACATGCCATGATTTTGTGTTCTCTGTTATTTCTAATTGGAGAATAGGATTTATTATCTTAAACAAATAAACTGTCTAATTTTGTAGAATTTTTTAGTTGTGTATGAACAGATCTTTTTACTAGGAGCTCATATTGTATATATATAGTCAAATTAACGACCCAACTGTTAGATTTATTAAAACAATTAAAAAACTTATTATGACAAAATTTGAAGATAATCGGATATATTTTGCCACATAATCTAGTATAATCTCTGTATAAAAGACCAAAACCTAAAACATTTAGAAACATATGAACATCAAATTAATGATCAAACCGTTATATCTTTTAAATTTGATAAAAAATATATCTCGACCGAGGGCAATCAGATCTATTTTGCCACATAATCTATGTATAAAAGACAAAAAACAATGCATTTAGGAGTATAGGAACATCAAATTAATGATCCAGCTGTCAGATATTTTAAAATTGTTAAAAAAATATTTTTTGTGGATTGACTTCGATATAACACGATTGTGATTAATTTTATCGTATGCAATGCAATCCTTCTCGAATACAATGGATAAGATCTAATAATATGATTTGACCTTCCACCTCGAGGCCCTTTTGGATTTTTTTTAAAAGATAAATATATTAAAGAAGGTCTACCAAAATTACAAAGAAAATATCTAGTGGGACAGAATGATACCACACAACATGGTCGATAGAATATAAGTCGGTCGAAGCAAGCAAGTGAGTTAGATAATTTCCTATTTAGGGTAAAAAGAAAACTTCTACGTGAGGGTGTTCCTGAAGAGGGCTCACAACCAAGTAGTTGATGAACCAATACTCAAGAGACTGTCCTCATCCGATAGAAGCTTATCAATTTGGAGTTGGCAATCACTCTTCATAATAACCTTAGTAAAGCCATGTTCCAAATAGAAATGTAACCCCTTAATGAAGACCATCAATTCCGTATGGAAAAGAGTAGTTGTAGTTAAAATTGAGCCTTTGTCATCTCGCACAATGGCTCCCATAAATTCTTTTTCTTGCACTTAACATCTACGTTGTATTTTAGTCTCCCTAGTAAAGGTGAGACCCATCTTCTATCTTCCCACAAGATCTCAAACTTGCATTACTTTGAATTTGAGCAGCTAACCACTTTGAGACATCCTAGTGCACCTTCAAGTACTCCTTAACTAAGCTATAGACCTGATTGATGACTGTATCTGGGTTGAATTGTTTAGGCTCAAAGAGTATGGTGTTTTGCACAAACCAAATATTCTAATAAATGGTTGCAAAGATGGCAAGTTGAAAATTAGAGCTTTTTGATAAAAATATTGTTGGGCATTCTTTGAAAAAAACAGGTAGTAGTGATCAAAATATCCTCCAACCTTGAAGTTATTTCCCATACACATCTTAACATCTAATAATAGAAGAGTTGGTATAATAACAATTTAAAGGTAGCTCCACATAACACACAGTGCTCCGAGATGGCTAGAACATGAGCATGAAGGACTTCAAAACAAGGTAGGATATTCAAGCATGCTTTTCACAAAAAATTCCTAACTTTTAGTTGCATTAGCAAGTGTTAGAAAAAGTACCAAAGCTTATTCTCCTCTAAAGAGGAAGCATCATTAAAGCCTCTTTGCCTAAAATTCATTTTGACATTGTATCCAAATTTGACTAAGTAAATCTTAGTGTTCGTATAATATTAGATAATCCTATCATTGGTTTAGGTCGAATTAAGAGGGATTTATAGCATGGCATCTACTTCGTATGAGAGAACTAAAGGCTAGAGACGATCTCGTCTTTAGCATCCTAGGTTGAAGTCAATAAGGTTAGATACTCGGTGCTCATGAGTTTTTTCTTCATTAATACGTGATAGACATAATTCATAAGGAGCAGGTAACTATTTATCTTCCCATATTTTGATTGACAACCTATTATTAATGCAAGGTCAATGTATAACAGATTATGTCCTTTAAGAATTACCTATGCCCTAGAGCGGTATGTATAAAAGAAGTATGAGGAAAATACTTGGATTTGAGGACCTAAGACAAGAGGGTACTTAGATGTTGCAACAAGTTCCAACATTGTCAAAAACTCAGTCCTCCCATAGATTTTAACTTGCAAAAGTTGCGCCAAGCTTTCCAACAAAGCTTTTTATTGCTCACATGTCTCTTCTACTAGAATCTAAATGTCATAGATACAATGTCTTTTTGAACATAATCAAGGAAGAAATAGGACATAACGTAATTGAGATTTGCTTGAATGACACTCTTTATAAGAATTTCTTTACCAACTTGAGAAAAAAAAAAAAAAATTCTTTCCTTCCACTTGTTTACCTTTTTCACATACTATCTTTGATAAATTGGAAGATGTCTATTTTCGAGCATCCAATCATAAAAAGGGGAGACCGATATATTTACCATTCATTAAACCCTTCAACCTATCTAAAGTAGTCTTAGTAATCTCCTTAATACGAGATTTTGTATTCTTACTGAAATAGATAGCTGATTTATCCAATTTTTTGGACTATCCAGAGAATGCTTATAGTCCTGAAGAACATTTTTGTTTTGGAACAAGTTACTATGATCCGTTTTATAGAAAAGGATTGAATCATTAGCAAAGAGAAAGTGAGTGAGAACTAGCATAGCATCTACTTTGTATGAGAGAAATAAGGCTTAGAGATGATATTCTCGCTAGCATCCTAACTTGAAATTAATAAGATTAGATATTCACTGCTCATGAATTTTTCCTTCATTAATACGAGATAGACAGAATTCATGAGGAGCAAGTAACCATTTATCTCCCTATGTTTTAATTGACAACCCATTACTAACGCACTATTTGAGGTCAAAGTATAACATATTATGTTCTTTAAGAATGACCTATGCCATAGAGGGACATGTATAAAATAACTTATTGGAATGTATGCCCTCTAGACTATATTTCTGATGTAATTATCGAATTTATTAAAAAAAAATTTATTCTCAAAATTTGTTTGTAAATTTATATTTTATTTGTACACGATTTACATTTGGAAAAGACCCATTGTGTTTAAGTAAGTGATTCATGTGAATGGTGGTTTTTCATAGTAAGGTATGGATCACGGATTATTTAACACATAAACGTTTGTTCTTAACCAATTGATGAGAATAGAAATTTCATCATATTTAAGTTATTGTGTTATGAATTTCAAATGTGGAATGGCTTACCTTGTTAGGATTCGTAGATTCCTAAACACGAAAAACATCCACGAATCCCTTCTGAAGACCCAAGCCAAACGACTAAGACGATTTATGGATTACAGAATTACCTTTATCGGCGTAATCAAGATCTTTGGATTCTGATTTTGCTGCCGTGCGTGCAATTCGAATGATTACCAAACGCTGCAATGTGCGAACGCTCTCTATCGGATACACACAACGAACCAACTCGTTACCCCGGGAGTACTAGCGCCTAGGATTTAAGAGGCTTGAGTTTTTCTTGTAAATGGAAGCATGAATATTAACAAAGAGCACTCTTGAGAAGACAGTTAGGGTTTTCTTTTAAAACCACCCGAACCTCTTGGAGTTAAACTCTGGTAATATCTTATCATATTTTATTTTAAATTAAAATTAAATTAAAACAGATATGATAAGATTCTCCATTACTCGGTAATTTAATTAATTAATTTATCGAGTCAGATTCTTACAATTTGAACATCATCCAGATACATCGAACGTGGACATATTTCCAAATTCTTTGTATCTGGTCAATTTTCTATTTTCGATTAACTTAGACATATTTTCAGATTCATCGAACCTAGTTACCAAAAAAATAACCTAACAAGTTCGCTTATTGTATGACCCTATAGGTTCATTTAACACTGGTAGTGTATCCAAATCACATTTAAATGACCCACAAGTTATAAGCGGATTCTAACAAAATATTATTATAACTATCAAGGTTAAATGAAAATCAGTGATTTCTTTGAACCAAACCATAACTTTATATTTAGTCTTTTTGTCACACGATATCCAGATTAAACATAAGGCACGGAGCATGTCATCCTTATTAAACATAATCAATTATTTATTGATCTCATAGTAGACCGTTCAAACAAATTATATCAATATCTCAGATTGATATATTTGAGTACGGTTATGTATTTTAACAGTCTAACTTATCAAGGGGTCCATAGATATCTCTCCCATAATTGAGAGAGACAAATTCCTTCAATATCAATCATATTCCTCTCCCTGATTTATTCTATATCTAACGGTAGTCTAATTTATTATCTGCTTAAAGACAACTTTAAACAATATCAAAATATAGAATTTATCAAGTATGAAACTATGATGAATTTAAGTCGAAGGACTTTTAATATCATTATGGTTAGAAAGTATTTATGACATGTTCCATGAAATACTCTTACAATGGGTCATATCCAATATAATATTTTTTTAACATTTATTTATATTTTGACTTGATATCACATATATCCATGACCAGTAAAACATAGCTATCAAGTCACAACATACTAATCTTAATTTATTGTTGTTCCACTAATAATAATCGATTAGGGACAGTTTAAAAATAATCATTATATTGATTGTAAAATTTTATATTAAATCACATACTTGATGATCACAAAACTAAATGCATTATTCATGAAAAAAATACCTCGTATTATTACATAATACATAACAATAATAGTATAAGTACAAATTGACTCTAGAGCATATCCCTAACCTACCTTTAGCCAGTGAGTAGTCCACTTACTTCATAGCATAAGCGTATTTCGAATACGTAGAACAAGACATATTATAGTGATTTATAAAAGTACTATTTAGAAGAAATCCAAACTACTACTACATGTGGACTAATACTTTACCGTTTGAGTATGAGTTGGTGGTCTGACGAAGTCGGAAGCATGTACTTGATATACTGTAGTTGAGGTTCTATTATAGAGCCAATATACTTATATGTTGGGTATATGTAACTAGTTAGTTAAGACAAACTTATACAAGATAGCTTCTGCGTTATATCGCTCCTTGTGACTATTCGAATGATCTAAATATCCAGGGCCCTGGGGAATATGATTTTGATATTTGCTTTAGGGTAGTTTTCTTGGAAAGCAGAAATATTTCTGGAGTCGTGGATCATTGGACTAGAGGTCTAATGATGGTAAATGTTTTTTAAAGAAGTGTTAGTATACTCTTCCTCTCTAAATGTACGACGATGCATATAAGGATATTTTAGTCATTACACCTGTAGGTTAGAGACTTTGCTAATGCAGCATTGTCTTTGGAGTCAATATTTTCTTATGGTGATATTAGAAAATATTTAAAATGTAAAATATAACTATTTTTATAATAATGGTATTTTGGTCATTTTAGTAGCCAATGCGATTTGTCTTTTGCTAATCGGAATAGCTCATAAGTCCTGATGGTTTTGGGTTGAATGATTGGTTTTGTATAAAATGGATTTTATTTTATTCGAGTAGCCTAGTTTATTTATTATGCTAGAATAAAATAAAATGTCTAAAAAGAGAGAATTATATATTGGCCTATTTGAATTATTTAATTAATTTAATTATTAGACTTGTAGTAGTCCATGAATAATTAAATTGAATTAAAGACTTAACCCAATGAATTGGGCAAATGCTTGAGGTTTATATTGGTCTATTTGGATTATTTAATTATTGAGTTTGTATTAGTCCAAGAATAATTAAATTAAATCAAAAGCTTAATCCAATGAACTGTGTTATAGGCCTGATTGATGGCTTAACATGACATGGGCCTTAGGGCTTCTCTGATTCTACCGCCTTTATTTGATTTTGAATGCCTGGGAATAGGCTATCAAGGAGTTGGGATTCAAGAGAACAGAGGTAGTCTTACACGGAACATTTTTTTTCCTCTGACTTTTCTTCTTCTCTCTGTAGACTAAGTTCTCTGTGCTATTCAATAGCAAAAACAGAGACACGAAACCGTTCTAATTAATGTTTGATAGCATTCAGTCAGAAGAGGAATATCACTCTCTTCGTCCTTAGCCTTCACCAAGCTTTCAGGCACGGGCTATATTCCGAAAGACCCAAAGCATTGCGTTGATGCCCAGAAGAAGCAGACGGCTTGCGGGACAACAACCTGAAGAAAGGATCATAGAACCAAAAGTGGTTCAGACAGGATCGCTAGCCCCTCCTAGATCAGTGAAAAAGCGCAGAGGTAAATAGCACTTCCGCTACTCTGTTTTTTGACATACTTCTATGAGTTTCGTTTCTTGCCATATTTACCTACAGAAGTATGAGGAAAATACTAGAATTTGGGGACTTGAGATAAGAGGGTACTTAGATGTTGTAGTGGGTTCCAACATTATCAAAAACTCGATCCTCCCCATAGATTTTGACTTACAAAGGTCATGCTAAACTTTTCAATCAAGCTTTTTATTACTTACATCTCTCCCCTACCAGAATTTAGCTGTCATAAATATAATGTCTTCTTGGACGTGATCAGGAAGGAGCAAATATGACATAACATAATTGAGATTCACTTGAATGATACTTTTCATAAGAATTTCTTTACTAATTTGAGTAAAAAATTCCTTCCTTCCACCTATTTACCTTCTCCCACACCATACATTTGAAAAATTGGAAGATATTTGTCCTCAAGCATTCAAGCATAAGAGGGACGACCTAGATATTTACCATTCACTAAACTCTCTAAGATGTCTAAAATAGCCCTGTCAACCTCCTTAACGTAAGATATTGTATTCTTATTGAAATAGATGGTTGATTTATCAAGATTTTTAGACTACCTAAAGTGCTTCATAGTCCTAAAGAACATTTTTTTTTTATTTAGGACAAGCTAAATAATCCATTTTACAAAAAATGAAGAGAAGGTGAGTGAGAATTGGCCCAGATGACTCAAACTGCATACCTTCTAGCAGCCATTTATCATATACTTGTTAAAGCATAGGAAAAAAAAAAAAAAAACCATTTTGCACAAATAAGAAAGAGAAAAGGAGATAGTGGGTCACCTTATCGAATCTCTCAAGATGGATGTGTCTTGGAGGTGGGGAATTTGTTGACTAAAATTGAGTAACTGATTTATCTCATGTATTTTATTATTAGGCTGACAAAAAAATTTGAAAAATGAATCACTAGGAGCACATCTTCCAAGTAGTCTCACTCTACTCTATCAAAGGCTATACTCATATTTAGTTTGATAATACAATAGGGTTCCATTTTAGATGAAGCTATCTGAAAGGAGTTGAGAACTTTAAAAGTTAGAATAATGTTATCCATTATTTACCTATTCTTGATTAAGGCACCCTAACTCTTATGCATCAATAAAGGAAGTATAGATTTCATATGATTGGCCAATACTTTAGAAATGATATTATCGATCGAATTGTAAAGACACATAGGCCTATATTCAGTTATCCTCTTGAGGGATTTAAGTTTTTGGGATTAGCACCAAAGAGGTATCATTAATAGTCGAAAGATCTATACCTTTGTTTAAAAAATCCAAAGTCATGTGCGTGATTCTTTCTCTGACAATATGCCAATACTTGTGAAGGAAAGCTTGATACATGCCATTTAGACTTGGTGACTTTGTGCCTTTTATCCTCTTTAATACCTGAACAACCTCTGTCTACATGATATTTTGATTGAGACTATCTTCTGTATCCTTATCCAATTAGAGCCTAAATATATCTTCATCAAACTAAAATAGAAGATCCTTGTGATGTGTATATCTTCTAGAAGTAATCTACCAAAATGATATTGAGCATGTTTTCCATCATTTCTCAAAAAACAAGTGGGTTATTTCTTTGCAAAATAGTGCTCAATTTCATATATGGCAATTCCGCCAAGATCTCTTCATTAGTTAGAGAAAGAATCCGACATATTGTGTTTTTTTATTTATATTTTTTGGTAGCTATCTGGCATTGGGATCTAGAAATCTTTTATGATGAATGTACCCGAAAACTTTTTTTAGATTTGCTTAAGATCTTTGGAATTCATTTATTTCTTTCAGCAGTGGCTTGCTTTGATTTTGGTGCATTTCATGTAATAGGCTTGTATGGTCCTAGAATATGAGTGTCCAATCCTTATGGAGAAATAGGAAAAGTACAATGTGTAAATCCAGCATGGGGCTCTTTCTTTTTTCTGAAGAGAATATTAATTTAAAAATAAATAGGAAAGGAAGCATTGATTTTGAACAATAGATGTCTTTCACATCTAACTAGAACAATAAGGAATCTTTTTTATTTTAAACGACCATTCCAAAAAAACATATTTCTGCATTAAAAAAAAACGTATTCAGAAAAATATTTGAAAAAAAAGAAGGGTATTGGACTTAAAGGCTTTTTCATTAGGGAAATCTCTTTCTATGGGAAATTCATAAAGTATTTTTTGTGTAACAAACAAAAAACAAATAAGTAATCAAAATTTTGAATAATCTGAATCGACTCGAAATAAGAAACGGCACTCTATTCACTTTTTTCAATTTTAAAAAATAACAATTTAGTTTTTTCCTAAATTCTAAAAATACTATACTTTTTTTGTTGACAAATGTATAAATACAAGATAAATAAATACAATATAAAGATAAAAAGGCTTGACCCTTCTGTTGATTTTTTCATTTCCAAGATAAGAAGGTTTTTTCCCCATCGATCTATTTGTTAGGGTTATGGTAATAAAATTTTGGATTTTTATCTCACTTTCTCTATCTATGAAAGAACAAGTATAAGATTGTTAATTATTTTTTTATTTTGAATTTTAGTTTTATTGAAACTAATAAATTCAATTTCACTTTACTTACTTTTGATTTTATATTTCTATTTTCTATTTGTATGAATTATTGTATAGAATAGAATAGATAGAATAGGATAGATTCTCTATATATTTCCTGTTATCAACTCAATCAAATCAAGACTTTAGTGAAAATATTCATATTCTGTATTAATATTTAAGTACTTTCGTTTTTCTATTTTATGTACATTGATAAAATCAAATGCATTATTAAATTTCTGAAATTCAATAAATGGGAAAGAGTTTATCAAAAATAAGAACAAAACTTTTTTTGAGTTCTATCTCTTCATTGATTCTTGATTGTGGGTAAAACTTTCTAATTACAAGAGTTCAATTGTAGGAGAACATAAAATTAAAATACACGAAAATTGCTAATACCCTAAACTAAAATAACGAACATTCAAATCCCTATTCCCTATTATTATACTATTTTGTATTATTTAACATTTGAATTTTTTTGAGTAATTTGAAACTTTTTTGAAAAAAAAAATTATTATACTAAATTGACTTCTCCAATCTCGACAATTGTTTATTCACAAGCTATTATTGGTTTAAGACAAGCCGCTATGGTGAAATTGGTAGACACACTGCTCTTAGGAAGCAGTGCTAGAGCATCTCAGTTCAAATCCGAGTGGTGGCATGTCATCTATTAGAAAAGATAAATAGATCCTATAATGAATTCAACTTTTGCCCTAGCCATTTCCATTTCGAGTTAAGAAGATGTGAATGCATATTTATCTCTATAAGAGGTGTGTTCTGAGGTGTGAAGTGGGAGAAAGGGAATGTCATAATTAAGGTTTTGAATAAGGCGACATTTTGATTTTTCATTTTTTTCATTTATTGAAAAAGAAATAAGAATGAGAGGTATTAACTAAATTGAATTGGGTCTATGAAACTAAGAAATAGTGAGAATTCTTAATCTCTTTCAATTCGAAAATCCAGGATTTGAATTGATTTCCTTTTATTGATTCTTCCTAAATGGCATTGATTTATTCTAAAGATTTCATTTTAATTGGAATTTGGTTATTCACTATGTACGAGGATTCTTGCTAAGCATTCATGGCTAAATTGTTAAAGCACCCAACTTATAATTAGCGAATTCGCCAGACCCGATGACAAAAATAGGATCACTTTTTATGGACTCGTTGAGAATAATTTAGATCTAGTTCATGGCCTATTAGAAGTAGAAAATGCTCTAGGGGGGATCTTCATGGACATAAAAAGATTGCAGTCAGTTTGATAATGATTGAGTGACATTACTTCTTCGGCCCGAACTGAGGAATCCTTTAGATATGATGTAAAATAATTTTATATGATGAACTACAAAACTCAATCACTTGCTGCCTTTACTCTTCAACTTTTTGTTGAGGTCTATCCTGTAGAAGTATTCAAATTGGATTAGTGGTCGATTTTTAGGTTTTGTCGTATACCTAATTGGTTACTTCCAATTACGTAAATCAAAAGTTCAAATCGTACTCAAATCTATTCAATATCAACATTATCATTTTAATCCAAACTATTAGAATCTTGCATATTCATAATCAAACTATATTTCTACTACTAAGACACTTTATAGTGGAAATAAGTTGTGTCGTGGTCTCCTGTCTCTAGCCAATCTATTCTACTCCAAGTCCTACAATATTCTTCTTATTTTCCTAGTAGGTCCTCGACTTGTTTACAAAAACGTAATTAACCTAATTGTTTACCATATTCTACTTACGAAGATCCTCCAACTGGGGAATAGACTACTTTGAGTTTGAATATTCCCAAATTTCAACCAACCATATTGTTTTAGCTCTTGATAAATGGACTTGATTAGGGATGGCAATTTTCCCGCATAAATTGGGAGCCCAGTCCGACTCGGCTCGGTTAGGCCAGGGATTCCCTGATTTAAGCGAGATGGGACCGGGGGAAGGCTCTACACCTCAACCCGCTAGGCGGGGCCGGGCCAGGCCGAGGACGGGGATAGCATGATCCTCAGCCCGTCCCCACCCCCGGCCTGCCCGATTCACATAGTACATATGTATAAAAATTATAATTTATATTATATTATATATATATATATATATATATATATATATATATATACACACACACACAGAATAATTATATATAGTATATGTAAAAATGAAATATATACATACTATATAGTATGTGTATATATTTATATACATAGTATATATATTAATTATATAATGTGTGTGCATATATATATCTTGTATTATATCTACTTAACCATGATAAGGCAAAAAATGTCTTGGTCTATAAAATTATAGATTATTATACGAAATAATAATATACCTATATTAATAAATTTGTAATTTTAATGCACTAATATATAACATGCTAACAAATAATATAGTAGTTGGGATGGTAAGGCATTATGAACATTTTATTGTTCATTGATATTCTAAACATTATAATCTTTTTATAAATTTTAATTGGTATTAATAATATTATTTTAATATTACTCCATAATTTATTTATTCTTATTTTTCTAATATTCAAAAATATTATTTATTTATTCTTATTTCTCTAATACTGTAAACATTATATTTTTTTAATCTTTTTAAATAATTTGACTAAGAGTATGTTAGATAATTTTATTCATAAAAATTATTATTCTTAGAATTTTTTATTATTGTATATATATTTAAAAAGATATTTATGAAATAGTTACAATTAAGGGGGAAAAGATGAATGAAAGATTAAGAATGACATTGTAAAACGGCATGGATATAAATTTGTTTCTCAAACTACTAAAGGTCTTGAGAGGTATGAGCAAAAAATGCTTGGTTTATAGACTTATATCCTTAGAGTCATTATTTATTTTAAAATTATGTTGTCATTTGCAAATTATGATTGTATTGTATCTCATACTAAAATTCGAATTTTATTTATCTCGAATTAATATTTTAACTTTAAATTTTTTTCTCACAAATATAAGATATAATATAGAATACAAATACTAATAATATAAGATTTAACTATAATTTAAGATGACAATGATAAATTTGATAAAAATATAAATATTTGTGTGAACAAAAATTTGTTCAACATCAATAAATATTTGTTCTATTAGTACTAGAATAAAGTTGAACTTATTCGAAACACGACTTTGTTCAAGATTAATTAGTATTTGTTGGATTAATAATTGAACATACCTAAACTTATTTGCAAATGTTTAATTTCATTCGATTATTAATATAAAATATCTTACATTAATACACAAGTACATATTATTTCTAAATTAAATCTTGATATTAGTAGTACTTATTTAGAGTTTATTTAGAATTACTTTTTTCTACTAAAAAAATATAAATTATTATTTTTATAAAATTTCAAAATTTATTTAAATTTAAATTTTTTTGTTGGGCCTAAACCGAAGCCCCACATCCCCGGTGGCCGGGGGCGGGGATCCCTGCCTTTCCCCGTGTCGGGGACGGGGATACGGGGGGAATGCGGGGGTAGGGGTGGGGCCGAAATTTCTAGTCCTTGACCCGATTGCCATCCTTATACTTGATATCTTGCTCTATGTCTTGAGGTTTTGTGCCTCTAGTCCACTGCCAAGAGATTGGAAATAGTCTTTGCATTCTTGTTCTTGTAGCCTAAGCAATTTAAAATGCTGGATCCTAAAGTTCAGCCGTAGGGTATTTTGGTCAAAACATGCAAGAATGAGATAAAGAGGAAAGTGACTGAGGTGAGGAGAGAATTATACACTTACAGTGAGGAAAAGTGCTAAAAAAATTATGAGTTCACTAGAGAGCAATTAAGATCATTAGATCATGTAAACTTGGGATCATGTGATGAGTGCTCATCATATACATATTTTTTATATCAATTATACTATAGCTGTTATAAAATTTGATTTAAATGACCATTTATCCTCATAACTTTACATTGTTTTGTATAGGAATCATGTAATAAAGGTTTCGTGAACAATAAGGCTGAAAAAGAAAGAAAATGATCAAAGAAGAAGACTAATGGCGCCGTCTAATTCGTACTACACGTCGCCGTGCAACTTTAGAGATTCTGTCAGATGAAACATTTTGGGATTCAACGGCACCGTGCAAAACATAGCCAACGCTGCCGTGTAGGTTTACAGTGCATAATAAATGTCACATATCACGATGTCGTTTGAGAGTTGGTACACTTAAATAAAGCGTGCACAGCACCGTGTATGTCATTTGAAATGGCACTGTTTAAATTCATAGATCAAATTTCTGCTAATTCTCGATCGCGATTTTTAGGGCACCTTAGGCTCTATAAATAGAAGTAAATAACACAATAAGTGACGACCAACATTGAGAGAAAACACCACTCCAAGAAGAGAAGAGAAAAAAGAGGATTGGAGGTTGCCAAGTGAAGATTGAAGATGAAGAAATCAACTTGTCTATGAGCAATTTCTTATCCTTTTTTTTTTAGTTTTCTTTGTCAATTTATATCTATTGCTTTAATTTTTATTGAAGGGTTGAACCCTAGTTAGTTCATGTATTATTCTACTTTTGATTTATTGATTTCCAATTCCTAAAGAATGATTACTTGATTTTATTGTATTGGATTTATTATTTGGGTTGCTTACTCCTAATGAATTCAAGAGATGGGGTTAGAGTTGGGTTCCAATTAATAGGTTAAATGTTTGTTTTTCCTTGATGAACTTGAGAAAAGATTTAGGGGATTAGAACTTGGTAATCATTGGGAATTTGATGTCACATAGAGATAGGGGCATTAGGTTCTTCCGAAATTTTTGGAGGTTTTGCGCATAATGCTTCTCAAGTTCAATTGGAGAGGTAGATATGTCCTCTAATTGTCTCAAGAATAGGTAATCTATAACTCAAGAGAGTGTGGGTTTTGCATTTGTGGCCTCTATCAGTTTTAGAATTAGAAATTTAGCTATCTTGAGTTTAATTTGATATTTAGCTAATTTAGAGGGATTCTTGACAAATTCATGTCTTTCACTCTTTTTCTTGTATTTGATTTTCTCATAGCCAATCTTGTGGGAGTTGTGTTTATTCTCCGTATTCACACCTATTGTAGTTAGTTTATTTAATTAATTTGTTAGGCTAAACAATAGAAGAAGAATGAGTAGTGGTGCCTTTCTCCTTTCCTTGAGAATCTTCGATACTTGTCATTATACGTTATACTACGCGATGTGTATACTTGCTCAATTGTGTAATTTGAGTGTTTTGACATTTTAATTTAAAACTTAATTTTGTGTGGATTTGTGACACTATTTCCAACACATGAAAACCACCTATAGGTTTTTGACGCCGTAGCCAGGGAGAAAGAATAATATCATGAAAAATTAGATTTTATTGATTTGGCCATGTATATAGCTGTGAATATTACTAATTGTTTTATGTAAATATTTGTTTCTCTATTTGTACATAATACTAACTATACTTATTTATAATTTTTTTTTTCTTTTTTCTATCTTGTTTGCATAGCGTTTTGATCCTTTATTTTTATTCATTGAGATAAATACATTGTATTGAATTGCAGTGTTGTATCCTTATATTGTTGGAGTAATTGTATATGTATTATTTTGTGGATCCTTGTTATAGATTGGAGAATTGGGTATTTTGTTGTTGTGTTAAGTGATCATAAGATAGAAGTGTTGTTGTAATTGGTCATTCATTGAGGAGATTTTATTGTGTAATTTTTGACTTAGTTGGGGGAGTAGTTATAGTAGTATTGTACATTTTTAGGATCTTGGTTGATTGTTGTGGAGTTTTTCCTTTTAGCCTTGAGGAGGTAATTTTGGTGTTTGTTATTATAGTATTATATATTGGTGGAGGTTGGAAAATGATTGTAGTAGTTGTGAATGTGTGGAGAAGTAGGTGGACTTGTATGGTTGAGATTATGTTTTGTGGAATGTTGTTGTGTAATTGGAGGTCTTGTTGGATTTGTATAACCTTTGTACAGTAATTCTTGTAGTGTTGGAGTTTTTTATTGGTGGAGATACTACGGTATTTTTGGAAGGTGTAGTATTTATGGATTTGTGGTTGTTGTGGCACTCTTTTGAATTTTCTTTCCAATAAACCTACTAAGTCTTTGATCCTTCATTTTCCCTTAGATTTTATTGAGTTTATAATGTGTATAATGTTAAATTTTATTATTGCTTTGTTGTGTATATAAGTTAGGTATTGATACGAGTATATTATCTTTTATATTAATTTGGTGTATGTCTAATGTACACAGTTGGTTTGGTCATTTGTTTGTTGTATGGATATTGGTGTAGTTCTTGGCACTAACATATAGTTTTGCAGTGGTTTGTTTATGTTAGCTAATTATGTTCTTTGATTTAGTTAGTCATGATAACTTGTTATATTCTTGGTAGTTGTTGTGTCTTTGAATTGATTCATTTGTGTATTACTTCTTTTGTGATTTTGTTGTTTATATCTTTGTTGTTAATTCTTTGGCTTGGGTATTGTTGTATTTTTTGTCTTTGTTTTGCAGGAATCGAATAGAAACGGTGTCGTGCAGTTCATATGAAATGGCACTGATCATCCATAGAAACCAACCAATGAGGATATACTGAGAATATACAATGTCGTATATAATAATTTGGGCGGCGCCGTGGAAGTTCACATCCTTAGGGAGTATTACTTACCTTCTCTTTTTATTTTGCATTCTCTTTCATGTAAATATATTTGTATCATATGTTTTGGACAATGAGGACATTATCTCATTTAAGTGCGGGGGAGAGGTTGAATAATTTTTCCTTTACAAGTTTTTATTGATTATTTTGGTAATTTTCCAATTTTTGGGCTAAAATTTTTGTTTTTTGTATTTGGGCAAAATTTTTTCGAATTTTATTTCGCAATGTTGGTTAGTTTTCAAGACTTTTTGGTATATGTATAAATGTGTTGGTTTGGTGAAGCTATTATTTATCTTTTTGCTTGGGAATTCTACTTAAAACTTTTTTAGAAAAGATTTTATGTACACTTATATATTGGGCATGACATAGAGTAAGTTTGGATAAGTAAGCTAATGCTATTTATGCCTTTGAAAATGTTGTGAAGTTCAAAAATTTGAGAATGGATTAGAATTTTGTGATGAAATATAGAGTGTGGATTATTGACTTATCTTTAGTTTCGTGGCAATTCCCATTCATTCATTCATTTATTTATCTTATATACTGTAGTATAGAAATTTTCAATTATTTATTTAACTTCACTTTGATATTCTTGGTTATGTCTAGCTTAATTCATAGGTTTACATGAGATTAACTTGGATGGATAAATGTTAGGATGAATTTTAAAGCAGAGGATGAGATAATATCTCTACCATCTTGACCTTATTGTATATATGTTGACTTGTTCCTGTTAATTATTCCAATGTACTGTGTTTATAGTCACTTGTTTTGTTTATATGTTAGTTAATTCTTTATTTTTGTGAATAATTGTGATTTGCTTGAGGACAAGTAAAGATTTAAGTGTGGAGGAGTAATGAGTGCTCATCATATACATATTTTTCTATATTAGTTATACTATAGTTGAAAATTTTGATTTAAATGACCATTTATCCCCGTAATTTTACATTGTTTTGTATAAGAATCATGTAATAAAGGTTTCGTGAACAATAAGGCTGAAAAAGAAAGAAAATGATCAAAGAAGAAGACTCATGGCGCCGTGTAATTTGTACTACACGTCACCGTGCAACTTCAGAGATTTTGTCAAATGAAACATTTTGGGATTCAACGGCACTGTGCAAAACATAGTCAATGTCGCCTTGTAGGTTTACAATGCATAATAAAGGTCACACATCATGACGTCGTTTGAGAGTTGGTACACTTAAATAAAGGATGTACACTTAAATAAAGGATGCATGACACTGTCATCTGAAATGGCGCCATTTAAATTCGCATATCAGATTTCTGCTAATTTTCAGTCGCGATTTTTAGGGCATCTTAGGCGTTATAAATAGAAGCAAGTAACATAATAAGTGACAGCCAACATTGAGAGAAAACACCCACTCCAATAAGAGAATAGAAAATAGAGGATTGGATGTTACCAAGTGAAGATTGAAAATTGAAGATGAAGAAATCAGCTTGTCTACGAGCAATTTCTTATCCATTTCTTTGTCAATTTATATCTATTGCTTTAATTGTTATTGAAGGATTGAACCCTAGTTAGTTCATGTATTAATTCTACTTTTAATTTGTTGGTTTTCAATTCTTAAAGAATGATTACTTAATTTTATTGTGTTGGATTTTTTATTTAGGTTGCTCACTCTTAATGAATTCGAGAGATGGGGTTAGGAGTTGGGTTCTAATTAATGGGTTCAATATTTGTTTTCCCTTGATAAACTCGAGAAACGATTTGAGAGATTAGAACTTAGTAATCATTGGGAATTTGATGTCACCTAGAGATAGGGGCATTGGGTTCTTCCGAAATTTTTGGAGGTTTTGCGCTTAATGCTTCTTAGGTTCAATTGGAGAGGTAGAGATGCCCTCTAATTTTCTTAAATTTGATTTTCTCATAACTAATGTTGTGGGAATTGTGTTTATGCTCTGTGTTCACGCCCATTGTAGTTTGTTTATTTCATTAATTTGTTAGGCTAAACAATAGAAGTAGAGTGAGTAGTGGTACATTTATCCCTTCCCCGAGGATCTTTATACTTGCCATTATACGCTATACTATGCGATGAGTATACTTGCTCAATTGTATGATATAAGTAGTGTTTTGACATTTTAATTTAAAACTTGATTTTGTGTGGATTTGTGATACTATTTCCAACACATGAAAACCACCAACACCTTGATAACTAAGGTCACTCAAGCCACTATCCAAAAGTGTTTGGGGGAAGTGGGCAAGTAACCACTGGGGCCTATCTTTATCAATTTTTTTTCTCCTACTATAAAATTTCATTAAAGTCACCTATATATAACCAAAGAAGATGCCCGTAATCACGTAAGAAGTATCCAGGAAAAATGTTTTTTTTTTTTTTTTTTGCCAGGATGACTATAAATATTACTAAAACCCCAAATATTGCAAGTTTAATCTTTTGTTTGTACATTTATGTGGCCATGCAAATAATTGAGAAGAGTAATATTATAATCATTAATCTAAAGGAGGGCTAAGCCCCCACTTAAACCAATGCGATCAACATAGAAACTATTAGAAAAACCTAGTTTTATCCTAACATTATCCATATGTTTAGGTAACCTTTTTGTTTTAGATAAGAAAATTAAATGACAAGTACAAGCTTTGAGAAGACTATTTATTGCCCAAATTGATAAAGCACTTCCAACACCCCCAACAATTTCAGACTAAAATACTCATGGCTGTTGATGGGGCCATTCAACAAGCTCCACCATTTGTACTGGTACTTTGTATAGTTCAAAGAGCCTAAAATATTTAGATTCTAGCAGGTTGCCATGGCAACTTAGTAGGGCTTCCTTTAATGGATGCTTGTGTGAATTTGGTGAAGTACTGAGTGTGTGCTATTGTCTATCTTCTATTTTATACTTCCTGGTTTGTCTCAGTCCTTGATGAGTTCCAGACTTTAGCTGCTTCCTACCTGGCCACTTGGTGGGCTTTAAGAACTCAAAATCAAATTGTCCTCATGAAACAATCTCCTTAGACAAGGCTATTAGATGTTGCGTATTGGGGGTATCTAGATATGCTGCTAATCACAACTACTCTATAACTGCCAATGAAACACTTCTAGCCTGAACTGCAGTAGTATAATTTCCAATGTCAACTAGAGATTGCTCTATGTGTTGAAGTGACTTACATAAATCAATTGCTCCCTCCTCCATATTGTTCATCTCTAGGCCTACAACAGCTTATGGTAAAATTCCCTTATCTCTGACCTATGTTCTGTCATCTTTTTTTACATGATTTGCAGTAGTAGGTGAGATGGAGTTTTGTGAAGATGATGACTAGGTTGCAGAGGGTTCGTTCCTTAGCACAGTCCTATAATCCCTGCGTTCTAGAAGCTTAACTAATACGTTAGATTGAGATCCATTGTTTGAATTCAACCAGAGCCTGTGTTCAAATAGGGAGAGACCGTATTTGTCACTTTCAATCAAAGTGCAATTACGAAATTGATGTCCTAGTAAGCCACAATAGAAGCAAAAGATTGGGAGACATTTATACTTGATAGCACCCAAAATCTCACATTAATGTTGATGCATGAGTCTAATGAAGTGCCTCAACGGTTCTACAATGGAGGTAGATGCTTTGGGATGAAAGATCTTCTCCCCCACGTAAACCATTTCCTTGATTTGGAGTTTATTACAATGCTAGAATGATTTCACCAATTTAAACCCTCACGGGAGTCCAGTCATAGTTAATCAAAAAAGCTTAGTTTAAGAGTCTGGCTTCGGAATCTCAACCTTTGATTTCCATGGTATAAGCATATTAAGGCAGTTTTCAAAACTCCATAAGCCTTTCTACAAAACAAAGTCCCAAGCCTCCACAAACCCAAAGAAAAGTTGGAATAATCCATCAAAAAATAGTTGCATAGAGAAGTCCCCACAATGCTAGGGTTTCGTCATGGTGGATCGACTATAATAGAACTTATTGTCATTGATTAGACACCAAGAGGGAACCCTAACCCTAACCTAGGAAGGTAAGAGGAGAGAAACCTAGCTAATTGAGGCCACTTTGGATAACCAACATTTTTTATGGGTAAAACTCACACAATAAAATGAAAATTGGACACCGCATAGTTAATAAGGAAATTAAGAATAAGAGTAATACATTGATGTATCTATCAACTTACAATATTCAACCAATTGTTAATTAGATGGGTAATATTGGTCTATGGCATATACACTACTTGAATTTCCCCTCCCCCTCTCTCCCACTATGGTGTAGGACTCCCATGTGAACCAATTCCTATCCTATTTATCTTTTTATGATTATCAAAAGAAATATGCAGGATGATCCGCACAATTTAAGGTTCTATTTGATACCTTAATTAAGTATTTAAGATTAATTAATTAAATATTTATTTTATTAAGTATATTTGATAACAGATTATATTAAGTGTTTAATTAATTAATTACAAATTTTATAATAAGTTTTTGTTATAACTTAATTGATTAAGATGTATTGAAATTTTATTTTAAATGAAATAAAAAAATACCTAAATTTAAAATTTGAATATGTTAAATACTCATTTAATCATTAATATTCTTTTATATTTAATTTAAACTATAATAAAAATGTATTGTAAAGATAAATTATAATTAATTCAAACTTCAATTTTTAAAATTCAATTTTCCTGATTTAGTACTTAAATAATTAAATTTCAATCTCTTACTTTTAATTTTATCAAATAGGTCCTAAGTCAGATGTAACAATGCTAACAAGGAAATTAAAAACACTGTTGGTATACGAAGGATTCACCAACTCACAATATTCTGAATATAATGTAGCATAATATGAAGGACAAACAACTTAAGATCTTTAACCTTTAAGAAAATATGCACCCACTTCATCTAAAGAGACTTTATCTAAGATAGCAACTTTAAAAAGTTATTCTTCAAGGAAATAATTATGATAATCCTTAATTTTTTTTAATTCAATGTTTGCCTCTAAACTAAAGAACAATTACAACTTATTCTTAAATTGTTATATCAGTTTTTACTCTTCTTTTTTTAGTTGACCAATGATTAATTTTTGTTTCTATTAATCACGTAACATATACATAATAATTTTTAAAATATTTAAGTCATTTACAATAATCAACCTCCTTTATAAGCTACTGCTACTTACTGTCACTTACCTGAATTATATTCATTGTTTTTGGAACTTGTTATTCATGAGACATAAAAACAACTAAGAAAATATGATCTTACACACATTGTTAACGACTTACTTTTTTTATTTATAAAAATATATTTTTTTCTAACATAATATAATATATACATTAATAAAAAAAACTATAGTGTAAATTAGAAATTCAATACTAGTCAAGAAGTAACAAACTATCAATTTACGAAGGGTTTATTTGGAAAGAAACTTAGGATACTACTCGTTACTCAAGATAAAGGATTTTACGAATTGAAGTCTTTCCCTAGAAAGCTTACATAAAGATCAACAATATATTCTTTTTTTTAGGGTGAGTTTGGTTCGAGTGAAAGTGGGAAGAAAAAGGGGAGTGGAAGTAAAATAGGAGGTAAATGTGTGATTTACTTTGTTTGGTTGGAGTGATTGGAGGGGAGAAGTATATGTGGAAGGGAATTGGACCCCTTCCACCTAAGTTTTTTCTTCCTCTCCATTTTGGAGAGTTTGGGAAGTAAATGAAGGTTAAAAAACTCTCTTGTTTTAGGGCATTTATATTATTACAATTCTACCCTCAATACAATATCTTGATTTTGGACTCATGAAATTGTTGATTTTTTTTCTCTCCTCCGGAGAGTATGTTATGGTTGTTGCCTTCAAATCATACTCGTATTTTTTTAATTAAATATATCAACGAAATAATTTATAACAATTAGACTTGTAATTAAAGGTGATTATTTTAGATAATTGGATTTTTAATTTATAAAATTTATTTTATTCTAAAAAAAATTAATAATAGTAGAAGAATATTCTTATTGATAATTTATGAAAGTTTGACATGGTATTATTTATTTTCAATGATGATGATGCATAATATATATATATATATATATATATATATATATATGTATATATTTAAAAAAAAGAAAAAGGCCTACTTTGCAAATTTATTATGAATTAGCCTTATAGATATAATAATAATTCAATAATTATTTCCTACCTTTATATCTTACAACCAAATAATGAGAGGTAAATCATATTTACTTCCCTTCCACTCCAACCAAATAGGATGAAAGTAATTATATTTACTTCCCCGATGTAAGTAAAATGTTCCACTCCTCATCCCCTTTCCCCTCCTCTTCGCGAACTAAACTTAGGCTTAGTTTTAGTCGTTAATGATTGACAAATTTAATATTTGGACAAATAACTGAGTAATTGTCTTGCTTATAATTCAAAAAATTAACTTCCGACGTATGAAATTTAAAAGAAAAATGTTCGACAAAACCTTGAAAAATTAAGGGGACACTCTAAGCTAACATTAAAGCAAGAGAACCAACAAATAATCCAAGAAGAGACAGCTTTTTCGTTATATTTTGTCTTTTGAGAGGAAGAAGCGACATAGCCAAACATTCCATGTAATATGAATAAAGTTTTTAATGACCAAAAAGTTTGGTAACTAGAAAAAAAAAAAACAAAAAAGTCTCCAAATAGATTTTATTTTTCTAGCATTTATGCATTAAAATTTTGAATAATTTTTAAAAACAACTTATTGTTATGAATTATTGAAATCTCCATTAATTAGTGGAGGCTCCACTAATTATGGATTTATGTGAATTATTAGAAGATTTTTATGGATGTCCACCATTTAGTGGAGACACCATTAATTGAGATTAGTTGAAGATGATGTATGCCATGATGTATTTCACTAATTAGAGCTCTATAAATAGAGCTATTCTCTAAGCTTGTAATACACCATCATTTTGTGAAAGAAAGATTAGTGAAAGAAAGATTAGAGAAAGAATTGTGAGAGAAAGAAAGAGAGAAGTTTGAAGAGAAATTCTTGTGCAAAGAATAGTTAGAATTTTCTTAGTGTGTAGTGTGTAGATTTTATTCTAACACTACCCTAATTTTATAACACGTTATCAGCACGAGTCTCTGCCGTTATTAAAGCCAGAAGACAGGTACGCATTTATTGATCTCGCTAAATTCGAATTTGTAGCCATTGATATTTCTATGTCATACAAAAATGCATCTAAATGCTAAAAAAAGGAGATCCATATGTCATGTGGATAAAAAGAAAGATTTGACCACCTGAAGATGGTCGTACTACCCACTGCACGGTATGAATGGTTGCACCTGAAGTTGCAAGATTGTAAAACCGTGAACTCCGTGATGTATAAAACTACATCTTAGTTAAAAATTTTGCGGAGAAAAAGTTACTGATGAAGTTATATTGGAGAAGACATTCTCCACTTTTCATACCTCGAATATTGTCCTGCAGTAACAATATCGAGAAAAAGGGTATCCAAAATTGACAGATTTAACATGAGTTATTATTGAGAAATCATGAAGCCAGATGAACTGGCTCAACAGCATTCCCAGAAGTGAATGTTGTTGGCTCCAACAGAAGTCATCGTTATAGTCGTAGTTGTGGCAGTGGTCGTGGTTATGGTCATGGACACACTCGATATTTCTCTTATCACAGAGAAATACTGGCCACCTGAAGTGGAACAGAAAAGATAATAAGGGAAAAAGATATTTCCATTAATAATAAGCATCACATCTTTTATTCATAGCACTAGTGTTCATATGAACTTAATGATACATGCTTATAGTTGCTCTTTTGTAATTGAGCTGACAAATGTAAGATGAAGGTTTGTAATTGTTCTTTTTCAATATTTACATTAGAGGACGACAAACAATTAGTAATTATGGACTTCAACTCCTCTTTTTCGACATCCTCCTCCTTTTCTTTCCCTTTTGAGCTAGCATCGAGACTAGCAGCAGAAGTAGCCGTAAAATTACTGCGAAATGAGTCTTGAGATTTTATGATCTCCTTAAGTTTATTATATTTCTTATTATATTTGGCCTTGAAACATGCTTGTCTCAATTTACGTGTTTGGTCCTCTAAGCTGCGTATTAGGACTTTCTTCCACCAACTTGTTTTTCACATTCCGAGTATCGCAATGGCTTCTTGTAATTTCTTCTCAGCCATATGTCCTCCTTCTTCTTTATTTTGCATATCCTGTAAATCGAAGTGATATCATCGGTTATTTACTTATAAATCTTTCATAGTTTCATACTTACAAATTATAAGTATGTATGAGAGAGAACCTGAACATTCTTGATTATGGTCTCCAAGCTCACCAATTTCTCGTGAGGCCATCGACGAATTCCTAACTCCCTACATCTTTTCTTGAGACGGGTTATGCCAATATTCAGTTCTTTGGCTGCGCTTTTGATTGGTAGGTAAAAGTACTGCGAAATTGTTTCTCTTGATAGTGTCTGGGAGTTATTGCCCTTCTTCTCTCTCTGCCTCTTAATCATCTTCTTCTCCCCAGGAATTTTGTCTGCAATAATATCTTGAACTTCGATGTTATGCATTTCATGAGTACTTACTCCGACTTCGTTGCCAAGACCACTCATTATTTCTTCTAGAAAAAGAAAATAATATCAGTAAAGGTAATACCATTCAAAATCCATGTTTAAATGTATAATAACACGGAAACATATTATGGCTTTGTTCAAAATCCATTAGAGAGTAGAAAGGATCATGCACAAGCATATCCTCATTCAAAGGAATAACATCAAGAAGAACGAGTATCAAAAGCGAGTCTCTTGTAGAGGCAGATCAACTTGGTCCAAAGCGGTATGTTCAAAACTTCCACTGATTTACATCAAAAACAAACCAAAAGAGAGTTTAATTTCATTATCAAGCACACTAAAAACAAATGGAAGCCATCAAAGGTATCTCACCTGAAATTAGGAGGAAGTGGTTGGTTTGGAAAGGAAAATATATCAAAATCTTCTGCGTTCGAATTAGACAGAAGCGGTTGGTTTGAAAAGGAAAACATATCAAAATCTTCTGCGTTCGAATTAGGCAGAAGCGGTTGGTTTGGAAAGGAAAACATATCAAAATCTTCTGTGTTCGAATTAGGCAAAAGCGGTTGGTTTGGAAATGAAAATACATCAACATCTGCTGCAGAAACTAAGTCAAAAGTTGACCATGCCTCAAATGAATTACGAGTCTCCATATCTGCTTTGTGATTTTTGTTTTTGATGTTTACTAATGACTGATAACTGATATATATATCGATACATATATATATATATATATATATATATATCTGTATGAGGAAGAAGAAGAGGTAGATGGTAGGTAGAGGGTCGGAGGAGAAGAAAAGACAAGAGAGGAAGATGAAAAGTCGGTACCGGGAAGAGTGAAAAAAAAAATAGATATTTTTCTTGGCATTTCCTGCTTGTCATCATTTTCTTATATTTATTTTCTTATTCTCTTATGAAATCATTATTCCCTAAATTAAGGGGAGAACAGAAACAGTACAAGAAAGATCGTGATTGGACAACATCATTAAATTATCTTGATCCGCATACAAGCGCATGTGAACTTGAAGTTCAAAAGATAATTCATTTGTAAAGCATTGCAAATCAAATGCCAGACGCTTTTGTTGACTCTAGAAGAGTAACAAAATCGCATATGCCAGCTATAAATGCTCCTATTCGAATTGAAGTTCCAGCAGAACAAAATATTATACCTATAGCTGCTGAGCCAAAAGCATGCCAGAAGCATGGCCGACCTCTTGGTTCTAAAGATAAAAATCCTCGAAAGAAAAAGAGGATTAAATGATCCAGAAGATCATATTGAAGAAAAGAATGATAAAGACCAAGAGAGAACTGATGACAAAGAACCAGAAGTTGATGAAAGTAACACTGAAATTTCTATCAATTATACCACTTCTGGTAGAAGTTGGAATCGGATAGAAACTGTTATTGATAATATATTTGCATACAATATATCTCTTGATGTTACACAGGATAATGATGATCCCGAACCAATATCGATTGATGAATGTCGGCATAGAAAAGATTGGCTGCAATGGAAAGATGCGATTCAATCGGAGTTAAATGCATCGGCAAAACGTGAAGTCTTCGGACTGCAGTCCGAACACCGAAGGTGTAAAACCCGTTGGCTACAAATGGATATTTGTGCGAAAGCGCAATGAAAAGAGTGAAATCGTTCGATATAAAGCGCGATTAGTAGCCCAAGGTTTTTCACAAAGACCAGGTATTGATTATGATGAAACTTATTCTCCTGTTGTTGATGCTATTACACTCCGATATCTTATCGGTTTGGCGAGTACATGAAAAGATAGATATGCGCCTATTAGATGTTGTCACTCGCTTACTTGTATGGAAATTTAGAAAATGATGTTTACATGAAAATCCCCGAAGGATTTCATATGCACGAAGCATATAAACATTATCCTCGTGAAAATTACTCCATCAAGTTGTAGAAATCATTATATGGCTCGAAGCAATGCGGCGCATGTGGTTCACACGTCTTAGTGAATATTTATTGAAAGCGGGATTTAAAAATGACCAGGTATGTCCATGCGTTTTTATTAAGAAATCTGGTTCTAAATTTGTGATATTAGCTATATATGTTGATGATATTAATCTTATTAGAACTCCTGAAGAGCTCCAAGAAACAATTGATTATTTAAAAAGAGAATTCGAAATCAAGGATTTTGGTAAAACCAAATTTTGCCTTGGTTTACAAATTGAACATTTGGAGAGTGGAATATTTATTCATCAATCAACATATACAGCAAAAGTGTTAAAAAGATTTTACATGGACAAAGCACATCCATTGAGTATTCCAATGATCGTGCGATCATTAAATGTGGATAAAGATCCTTTCCGACCTCAAGAAAATGATGAAGAACTCCTTGGTCCTGAAGTACCATATCTCGATGCAATTGGTGCATTGATGTATCTTGCTAATAATACACGACCTGATATTGCTTTTGCTGTCAATTTATTAGCAAGATTTAGTTCTTCACCAACACGACGACATTGGAATGGAATTAAACAAATCCTTCGATATCTCCAAGCAGCTACTTCTTCAAATCATGCTGAAATTATATCCATTCATGAAGCAAGTCGAGAATGTGTATGGCTAAGATCCATGATTCATTATATCCGAGAAAGTTGTGGATTATCATCAATCAAAGGTATTCCAACTCCTCTTTATGAAGACAATGCAGCTTGCATAACTCAATTACGAGGAGGATATATTAAAGGAGATCGGACAAAACATATTTAACCAAAATTCTTCTTTACTCATGAACTCTAGAAGAAAGGTGAAATTGATGTGTTACAAATTCGGTCATGTGATAACCTCGCAGATATTTTCACGAAGACTTTACCAACTGCAACATTTGAAAAGTTGAGATATAAAATCGGTATGCATCGGTTTAAAGATTTAAAGGAATCATCTCATCAGGGGGAGTAATAAATAGACATATAGAATAGTGTACTCTTTTTCCTTCACTAGATTTTTTTTCCCACTGGGTTTTTATCTAGTAAGGTTTTAACGAGGCATATTCTTTATGTATGGATGGACATCCAAGGGGGAGTGTTATGAATTATTGAAATCTTCATTAATTAGTGGAGGCTCCACTAATTATGGATTTATGTGAATTATTAGAAGATTTTTATGGATGTCCACCATTTAGTGGAGACACCATTAATTGAGATTAGTTGAAGATGATGTATGCCATGATGTATTTCACTAATTAGAGCTCTATAAATAGAGCTATTCTCTAAGCTTGTAATACACCATCATTTTGTGAAAGAAAGATTAGTGAAAGAAAGATTAGAGAAAGAATTGTGAGAGAAAGAAAGAGAGAAGTTTGAAGAGAAATTCTTGTGCAAAGAATAGTTAAAATTTTCTTAGTGTGTAGTGTGTAGATTTTATTCTAACACTACCCTAATTTTATAACACTTATAATATATATGATTGTTTTTTGAATTAGTCGAAATTGTTGATGTTGGGATTTTTACAGTTCAATTTTTTTTAATCTAACAAAATCTTTGGACTTTTTTTTTTGGTTAAAAGTAAAAATTTTGGACTGACCCTGAACACAATATTTGGGGCTTTAAATGGATTGGAATTTTCGAAAACTAATTTTTTAAAATTTAAATATATTATTTTATATATATTTACTTTTTTAAAACGATTATTTATTCAAAACTCATAATATTATTTCTCTTTAAATTTCACATTTTAATAATATTTTACAAAATTTATCTTACACTAATTTTTTTTCACTTACACCTAATGTCAATTGGACTTTGGCCCGGCAAAGCCCACATGCAGCCCGAACAATAAAAATGCGAAAATAAAGAACAATTCCGCGGTTGTTTCCCGCCGTTCCGCTCTCCTTACCTGAGCAACGCCCGATAACTGTCTGTGAATGTTGTTCTCGACGCTCAAGTCACGCTCTCTAGCCTTCAGCAAACCCACCATTTTCTCTTCTCACGTCAAACTGATCTTTAGACGCTATTCTTCTTCTGTTATCAGCTACTCCTCTTCTCTCTCTGCAAAACCCTTGTCCCTGAATCGTCTCATCTTTACTTCTTCAATCCCTACAATCAGCTCAAGAACAATGTCTTCCAAACCGCAACGCAACGCTTTCGACGTTCTCATGTCCAGTCGTTCGAAGAGAAAGCCCTCCCAAGAATCGTCGCCCCAGAAACGCAAAACCCCAGAACCAAGTACCCCTAATTCGATAAACCCTAATCAGATAAACCCCGTTATCCCCGGTTCAAATCAGACTCAAGGAGCCTGCCGAATTGAGAATGAGGCTAAAAATGCTGTGATAGAGGATTTGAAGAGTGTAAATCCCAGTGCAAATGATGGGTCCTTGGCTGTAGTTAAGAAACCTAGGCTAACAATTACTCCTGATGAGAGTATTGCTGAAGTGAAGAAGAAAGCGGCCGATTTTGACCCCAAGAAAGCTGCATTTTGGGGGACGGGTGAGAAGGTGCCGTTTATGTTTGTGGCCAAGGGACTTGATGCGATTTCGGAGGAGTCTAAACGGATTGCTATCACGGAGATTCTGTGTAATATGTTGAGGACTGTGATTGAGATCACACCTGAGGACTTGGTAAAAGTGGTGTATATTTTGGCTAATAAGATTGCGCCGGCTCATGAAGGATTGGAACTTGGCATTGGAGAAGCTTCTATTATCAAAGCCCTTGCAGAGGCTTATGGGGCCACAGAAGCGTGTATCAAGAGCAAGTATCAGGTGAATGTGTTAAAAAATTTCCTTATTTTTTATTTTTGGTTTCCGTTGACTGTTACATTTTGTTATGGCCCATCTGTGTGTGTGTGTGTGTGTCTCTCTCTGTATATACAGTGGTTTGGTTTTGGTACTGTTATTCTGATTCTGTTTTTATTCTGCGGCATCACGTTAAATGGTTTATGGTAGTTTTTAGATGCCCATGAGTGTTTGCTACTAGTAAGAACAATGTTTAGAAGTCTGCTTATGTGTTGCATTAGATTGATATTTTCTCAAGGCAGTGTGCTGTATTCATGATTGAGAATGTCAACTGTATGATTCCAAATGACTATGACCTTAAAGGAAGCTGTACTATCTTGAATTTATTTGAAATCTTCTTGTGTGCTTTTAATTGGAAAAGCTGGAAAAACTTAGAGACAGTTTCTGAAACTTCTTTTAGATGTAATAGATTTACGGCTGAAAGTATCATCTCAATGTCTTAAACCACTCTATAATCATCAAGATTTTTAGTAAGTGAATGAAATTTGCGGCTTAGTAAACATGCATTATATTCCCATTATTATAGATACAGTTTTAGAGTAAAACTCATAGGTAAGAACCTAAACTGAGGCAAATTTACAGATTTAATAGTTTTGGTTTAGTTCATGCTATCAGCCGATGCATTCTATGAAGTACACACAACCACATTCACAATGTATTTTGTTGTAGAGTAAGGAAATGGGTTTGACAAGAAAATTTGCTCTTCTATTTTGCATATTTTTGATGGATTTTTTTGGCACTTCTTAAAGTAGCAGAAGTGTTTTAATTATGCTTAAAATCTGGCTTTTATTTCATTTCCCCTGTCTATTATCTAAGTTTAGGTAGAATCTTATTCTGGTAGGAACTTGGAGATCTGGGGCTTGTTGCAAAAGCCTGCCGTTCATCTCAGCGTTTGATGTGTAAGCCAGAAGCACTAACCGTTGCCAAAGTTTTTGATGCATTTCGCACCATTGCTACGGTACTTTAATTTTGGTTACTCCATTCTTTTTCATTTTATTTTTTAGATTATTTTGTTTATAGTTAGAACTTATTATGTCTTAATCTTGTCATATTTTATATAACAGAGATTATCTTAGTAAAGTAGATTTTTCACTTAAATAAATTGCTGGCTCCTATCCATATTTGACATGTTTGTACTCTTCCAAACTCAGTGGACATGCAGATAGACTTGACATGTTTGTACTATCCATATTTGACATGTTTGTACTCTTCCAAACTCAGTGGACATGCAGATAGACTTGTTCGCAAGCTTGGTTAATTTTGATAAATCTGTTTACAAAAACATGATTAACATATGCAAGTACATTAATTAGTGTAGTTTTTTTTTTTAATTGTGATTATGCTGCATGTGATGCTTGAGTTCTCAATGTAAACCTTAGCTTCGAATCTCATCCATTTTGGATTGCTAAAGTTTCTTAACTGAATTATTTTACTGCTAACTCAGACTATTTTTATTCCTTAGACATCAGAAGTTTTGCACCTGGCATTTTGTTACTTCCTTCACTTTTACTTTCTTTTTTCTTTTAAGCCTTTATAAAAGTTTTTGGGCTTTTGACTGAGTGATTTTGGATATCAGGGCTCACTGTTGAGAGATTGAGGTTGCACTTGGCTTTTGACTAGTCTGGAAGAATCAATAGGTGATTTTGATGTTGAATTGTTTCGGTTTGGGTTAGGTTGGTTGGTTTATTTGATTCTTCAATTTTTGCTTTTTCACAACAATGTGCAGGGCTTGATTGAATAAAAAGAGACAGAGAAAAATTACCATTCTTTTCCCCAGCGAATGCAAGAAAAAGTGTTTACGTTTTAGCTTGCTATAGTGAATATGGTTTGGGCCTTCATGTTGTAAAAGGGAAGTGGGGGTGTGAAGGGATAGATATACAGAAGGAGACAGAGGAAAAAGAGGACTGATACAGTCAACAAATTCTTTTGATTTGGGTTAAAAATGTATTATTAAATTCTGGTGATATCAATAACCTTTAGTAGTTTAATTAGTATTGTGTGATTGCGGGAAAAGAATGTGTTAAAAAATGTAATGGTGAACTTTTGTCTAATAGCATAGGCAATTATGCTCTGAAAAAATGTACTTCTGAATAACTTATATGAACCAACTGATTATGCTGGTTATAATATTTTGACAGAGAGAACACATTTTTTTATTGATGACTGTTAACTTTTGCTTAATGCAATTGAAGAATTTGTACTTGTGGATGCCTTCATACAGGAATCTGGTAAGGACAGTCAAGACAAGAAAAAGAAGCGCATAAAGATGCTACTTGTTGCAGCTACTGATTGTGAACCACAGTACTTGATTCGTCTACTCCAGGTTGGTATTAAGATGGTTTCATGTTGTATGCTGACAACTTTCTTTTCTCTTGAACTTCATTTGAACTCCATATGCAGACAAAACTACGCATCGGTTCAGCTGAACAAACTCTCTTAACTGCTTTGGGTCATGCTGCAGTGTATGCTGAGAAGCAATCTTTGCCTCAAGCAAATATGGGTTCTCGTTTAGAAGAGGTAAATTGAGCTGCTTCTAGACCTTTAGAAATTCTTTTATTGTATTTACAATTTTTAGTTGTTGACAGTATAATATGCTTATATTCTTATGTTGTGTGCTTATCCTCTGCTTTAGTGTTAGGTGGTTCATAATTTGGTTGTATTCTTAAACTTACTTTTCTTTCCATCAGGCTGCAAAAATTGTGAAACGAGTTTATTCAGTAATTCCAGTCTACGATAAGATTGTCTCTGCGCTTCTTGCTGGTGGTGTTTGGGATCTTCCCAATGCATGTAGCTTTGAGCCTGGTGTTCCTGTGGGACCTATGCTAGCAAAGCCAACTAAACAAGTATCTGAAATATTTGATAAGTTTCAGGATATGGAATTCACCTGTGAGTACAAGTATGATGGGGAACGTGCTCAGGTAATGACAAATAAAATGCAATATTTATCTCTTAGCTTTTGCACTTAGATGTGTGATTTACTCGTATCCATTTCGTTTAGATTCATTACATGGAGAATGGTTCAGTTGAGATATATAGTCGAAGAGCAGAAAGAAATACTGAAAAATTCCCTGATATTGTTGCTGCTATATCAAGGTAATCTTTTTCTGTAACCACCTTTACTGCTTTGATTAGTAACATGTTATCCATGACTTGAGAAACTTTGCTGCAAAGTCAAGGGCCTTAATCTTCTCTTCTTTCTCATGAATGCAGAAATATATACTATTGCATTATTGAACAGTAATGCATCATAAAGCATTGCATTCTTAGGATTAAAAGATTGTTTATGCTACTTTTATAGCCACACATAACAACAACAAAACTAAGCCTTAGTCCTAAGAAACTTGGGATCGGCTACATGAACCAATATAAGACTACGTGTGGTCATTCACATAAATCCCCTTCCTCCACTTTTTTCTATCCATCGTCATACTTTCATCCAAATGTAACAAAGACATATTTCTTCTAATCACCTCCATCCATATCATCTTAGGCCTGCCTCTACCTTTGTCTAACCTATCATGCCTCCATTTCTCAATCCTCCTAATAGGGGCAACCCTCGGTCTTTTCTATACATGCCCAAACCAACTCAAACAGCATTATCTCATTTTGTCTTCAATGGATGCCACTCCCACTTTTTCTCGAATAGTCTTGTTCCTTACTCTATCCTTGACATAAAATTCATGTCATTGGTCTTCACTAATACATACATTCTTTTGCAGATTGAAACGGCCATCTGTGACTTCATTTGTTCTCGACTGCGAGCTTGTTGCATATGACCGCGAGAAGAAAAAAATCCTGCCCTTCCAGGTGAGGTATTATCTCAGTTGTGTTGCATTGACATTCTTTGCAGTTGAAAAAAATGTTGTAAGAACTTACAATTGCTGTGAACATTTTGATGCTCTTCTTACTATAGAGTCAATCATAACATCTGATTATATGAAGGAAATATCTTGCTAGTCCTAGAACAGGCCTTTTAACTGCAAAACATATGGCTGTCATGTTTGAAGTCTGGGTGGTTATGTTTTTGGTTGAGTCTGCATGTTCTCTTTGATGCACATGAATTCTGGTTAGTCAAAAAAAAAAAGAAGATCATTAATGTACAAAGAATGGAAGAGTTGAAAGTATTCAGTTAGACAAGATAGTAGATTTCCCTAACAATCCACTGGATGTTGCAAGGAAGGGGATTGCGTCATCCTTCCCCCTTTATATTTATCAGCCCTTTGATTTCCAAGTTCAATGATTATCTATTTTTGCCTCCTTGCAATTCTGAGATTTCATTTCTGATAATTTATAAACATAAACAAACAGATGAAAAAGAATTTTCCATGGTATCGGATGATGAACTTTGACTACTGCTCCTTTATTTCCCCTCCCTTTTGGAAATCTTCTCCTACCCAAACCAAAGACAAATGCATACACTTTTACGGACTAAATTGTCTTGAGATTATGACTATAGAGGTATTAAGATTTTGATCATGTAACACTCTCTATGAAACATTGTGAAACTGTGGATATATTTTACAAGATTTCTGAGAATATGTGCCTACAAGTTACCCTTGTCATAAGATTTATTAACAATTAAAGTGCCATTTTGTCAACCATATTAAGTATAGACCTTGCTTTAGGAGGCTTTTTATATTACATGAATATCAGGTCAGCTAGTATCAAGTTCCTTTTTTCTTTTGTGTGTGTGTGTGTGCACACGCGTGTGTGTTGGCGGTGGGGGTGATATTTCTGGTTTTGACATTTAGTGTAAGAGGATGCAGGCTTCTACTACATGCCAGAGAACTGTGCTCAGCATTTATAATTTTTTTAAAAAAAGAAATCATAATAAACAACTTGTAAAGTCCTAATTGTTTGACAAGAATGCTCCTCTTTTTTTTTCTTTTTTTTTTTATAAATTAATAATTTTAGTATATGTGTTTCATTTTGTTGAATAACTCTTTCCCATATGGTTTATTCTAAACATCTTGTACTTCTGGGGTGCCAGACGCACCTGCTAGACAGATTTGTCGCTTTATTTCTTTGGATTAGTTGTTTTATTAACATTCCTGAACAGCATAGTATCATAAAGGTATACAATTGTTTTATGAACTTAAGACTAATAAAAGTGAGCTTTTGCAGATCCTCATCACACGTTCTCGAAAGAATGTTGTCGCGAGTGAAATAAAGGTTAAGGTTTGCATATTTGCCTTCGATATCTTGTACCTCAATGGCCAAACTCTTTTGGAAGAGCAACTTGACGTTCGTAGACAGGTATTCTAATTCTTCCGACTCATGTGATCTGAAAACTACTGTCTTCCTGTGCTTTCTTAGGGTGCTTTTTCTAGGGGTGAGCATGGGTAGGGTAGGCTAGGGTAGAGGCCGAAACCTTTAACATGTTTATGGTTGATGATAGTGACTCACTGATTACAGGGCCCCGAATCTTAAGCCTCTCCAATATAGTGGTTCACTCTGTGCATCCCTCTCTGGCTCAGGCAAGAATGTTGACAATTGAAGCATCCTGTTCCTGCTGTCACTGGGAGCCTAACCATGTCAAACGACATGCCTAGAGCCTATCTTATTTTCCAACTCCTCTCCCTGCACTTTACCTTGCATTGCAGTTGCTCACCACGCTGTGCTCTAATCTTTGCCATGTATCTTTAATCCTTTTGGCTAGTTTGCAAGTCCCATACCCAAATAAAATGCAATCAGAAGGTTCCGAGCTACTGCCATTTCCTGCTGCATACTAGATGGATAGCTATTCTTTTTCTCTATTATTTATTTAATATGTATCTAGGTTTATATAGTTATATTAAACCACTTCTAGCTGTAATCTATGTTTATGATTGTCCAAAAATTTAATTTCTTGTGGCATGTAATACTCAACCACTCATGATTGCAACTGTGGCTTTACCTAGCATCTTTACAACTCATTTGAGGAAGAACCTGGATTTTTTGAATTTGCTGAAGCAATAACATCAAATGATTTTGAGGCAATAGAGAAATTCCTTGAAGCTTCTCTTGATTCCAGGTTGGTTTTTTGCTTCTAAAATCTGAGATCCAGTACTTATGCTTTCTTTTTCTTTTTATAGTTATTTGAATTGTAGTGTTTCCATTCCAAAAGTCAGTCCTTTGGCTCTTAGCTTGATGCTTACAATCATTTCTCTTGCCATGAGTAACAAAGTCGTTTGTAGTACATCTTTTTTCCTTTGCAAGAACTATTGTAATTTGAGGCAGCTATGTTGTATTATGCCTGCATGGATCTAAAGCCTGTTCAACCATTCTTTGGGAGATTAACTTCAAGTTAATTATTGGATGGCTTTATTGCAGATTAGTCTCCTCTTTCTTGCATGCACCTGCTCTTTTGTGTGATTTTGTTCTTGAATGGTTGAAGGTGGCATTCTTTGTTTGCATTAGAGGGAGATTTGTTGTTCTCTTTTGAAAAGATCAATCGCTTATCAACTTCCAAACGAACAATTGTTGATTACCTGTTTCAGTTTTGCATTATTGGCATAGGCTATTATTAGTTGGCACTTCAGATATATCTGGCTTCCTTTGCTTGATGGCTTTTAGCATGGTGCTTCTGTTTCAAAAGCAGTTTTCTGTTATCAGAGTGTTTTACCACTTCAATTGTCTCATTCACCCTACTTTGCAGCTGCGAGGGGCTGATCATCAAAACATTAAATAAAGATGCTACCTATGAGCCTTCTAAGCGTTCACATAACTGGCTGAAGTTGAAAAAAGATTACATGGACAGGTTAGTGTTAAAGCGTGCTCTGCATGTGTTGATTAAGCTTATTGCACACTGACTGTTTCACTATTTATGCCTTGAAGTATTGGTGATTCGCTAGATTTGGTGCCCATTGCTGCTTTCCATGGTCGGGGAAAACGTACTGGTAAATCCTTTCAGAATCTATTCGCTGCAGAATTATAGGATTGCAGTCAAAATCCTCCACATTCTGGATAATATTCAAGATTATTTCAACTCCATCTACATTTTCATCTCAATTTTTTGGCATGTTTTAGGTGTTTATGGTGCTTTTCTCCTCGCTTGTTATGATCCCAATAGGGAGGAATTCCAGAGCATCTGTAAAATTGGTAAGCTGTTTACCTTTTTCTGTGACAAGTTGACGGTCCTACCACAAAAATCAACAATGAAAATAAATTTAGAATGCTTTCAAGTGTTTAGTGACTTTTTACGCCTGCAATTTCTGTGGTGTTTAAGTGAATGCAAACTTTTGTGATGATGATTAGGCACTGGATTTTCTGAAGCTATGCTTGAAGAACGCTCTGCCAGTCTTCGCTCAAAAGTTATTCCCAAGCCGAAGGTCTCTCACTCCTGGCAACCCCCCCTCCCCCCAACACACTCAAATGTCTGCAGCTTTAGTTTAAATTTGCAGAGCATATATAAGCCATGGAGTTCTGTCTGATATCTTACTTGTTTCTTACATTCAATCTTCAGCCTTACTACCGGTATTCGGACACACTCACCCCTGATGTATGGTTTGAACCTGCTGAGGTACTAGTTGTTATTTTAGCACCTTTCAATTTTTTCTGCATTTAGTTTGAGATGCTCTTGTTCCCTTTCTTTTTATCTCGTTTGTTTCTCTTTTTAGTTTTAGCTAACAAAACATTTTTCACCATCATTTAGTTTTGCCATTTTGTTATGGATCATCATGGAGTTTAGCATCACTTTCTAGCACAACATTTTTGTGATCTCTTTATGTTTAAATTTTAATTGCATTTAGTAGAAAATGTTTGTTAAGGAATTGTTTGTTTGTTTTTTTTTTGGGGGGGGGGGGGGATGGGGTCCTTTTATCCATATTAGAATTTTAACCCACATAAATGTGCATCTGTTCATCGTGGATGGAAAGTAGCTTAATCTCATTTAATGTGGAATTTAAGTTTTTGCCATATATTAGGTTATTCATTCAGTTATATCTTTTAGGTTTGGGAGGTTAAAACTGCTGATCTGACTATCAGCCCCGTTCATTGTGCTGCCACTGGTATTGTGGATCCTAATAAGGTACCACCCTTGATTAGCTTAGTAGGCTTCTCTTCTTTTTTTTTGTTTTATTTTTGTTTTTATGTTTCTCTTTGAATACATGAAAGGTTATTGTTCCAACACAACTAAAGTAAAGAAAACTAAATAGTGAAACTTATTTTTTTCCCTTTTACTTTTATATCTTTGGATATGCAAACCTTTATTGTTGAAAAACAGCTGAAGTAAGGAAAACTTAATTGTGATCCTCCTGGCTTTAACTGCATTGCGTCTTCATAGCTGACAAGGCTGTTTATTATTGTCAATTCCTTTTGTGCATGGTTTATTACCTTGTGACCCATACCATACTACTAGTGGAAATGAGAATTAAAATAACTAGCAGGTAGATTGGAGGTTATTCTTAGTTGATTTTTAGCTGTTTGAGCTATACGTATGCCTTTATCTTGTTTATTTTGTTTTTTCCAAAGGGAATTTCTTTACGATTTCCTCGTTTACTTCGGGTGCGAGAAGATAAAAGTCCTGAGGATTCCTCGTCAGCCGAAATGGTGAAGAAAAAATCTCTGCTTATTTCTGGATGTTACTTTAGTAACAATACTTTCAGATGATATCTAGTTGCTCTGCATTCTTTTTGACATTCTTGTTGCTCATGTGCAGGTAGCTGAGATGTACAGTGCTCAGAAACACATGCGGGACAATGAAGTTGCTAGTGATGATGAATGAAACAAATCCAAATATGATTCATTTTATTTCAAGAAAGTATGCCCACAGTACAGGTTGACATTGTTAAAGAAATGTAAGTTGGCGGTCTTCTAAAATTTTCTGTTGAAAGTGTTGAAGTTGATGCACTTACTTCCATTTATTATCCTCTCTTCCCAGCTGTGTCTCGTTCTTACCAGACTGCTACCTCTTATTCTTATGTAACACAGGAAAATCAGGAGGAAAGATGATGAGCCACATAAATGATGCAGACATTTGATTCAGCCTCCCTCAAAAAAAAAAATAATAATAATAAATAAATAAAAAAAAATTGCAGATACTTCAATATGTTGTAAAATTTGTAACAGCCATTGAAACAATGTGGACAACCTTTGAATTTCTCGCACCTTCAATATTGTTGCTGCCAATTTTCACATCATGTTGTGCAGTCACTTTTTTTTTTTGTCCCCTCAGCTTAGCTTTTCCCAAATTTGTTAATATACTTGGATTTATAGCTGGAATGGAAAGAAGAGTATCACAGCGTCTAGCTTATTCACCCAAAATATACACATTAGATTACTGTTCTCAGTCGCTATTATGCCAGCTTGCACTCTTAATCTTCTACGGTCTTCAGCTCAAGGGAAGGCGGTTTTACCGCTTCTGTTCTTCCCATCCAAAGTGGAAGGCTGACGTGCTATTCTTTGCTTTCCATCTGTATATAGCTATTTTGTGGGTGTTTAGTGGGGAAAACGATTGGAGGCGCATGGTTTTTGAAGATTTTAGAACCTGAGATATACGTTGGCTACAGTGTTGCAGGTTGGAAATGTATGACAAATTCATGTTTTGTGAGTTGTGGCGCATGAATAATACTGTATTAGTCCAAGTTTAGGTCTAAAATGAAAAGGACCGTATATTCATTCCCCTTTGAGGCTGTCATGACCAATCTAAGTCTTCTTCTATAGTGACATTTTGTCAAGTTGTGATGCATGTTAGACTATTGGTCAAGAGTCTTTGAGTCTTGTTCTTCAATAAGTTACTTTTATTGAAAATTCTTAGTACTTGAATCGCTCATTATTAATAAATTTTTTTGATTTATTTTTACGTGGTTCTTTCATTCTTTTATGTGAATGTTGAAATTTATTTATTTTGTACTTAATTTCCTAAATGAAAATATGAGATGTTTCATCAAATCTATTTCTTGAATGACTTGATAGCTCATCTAGGATGCTTAACAAACTACTATATAATGCTAATATCTAGCTTACCTTCTCCCACATCCAACCACTCCACACCAAATTTTTGGAAAACAGGAAAAATAAATTAAAAATAAAAAAGAGACTTTTTGGTGGAATGGATCTACAATACTATTACTCGTATATTATCAGTGTTCACTTATCTAGGCTTCCCAATAATACGGGTAGTAGAAGTTAAAATCCCCTGCACGGAGATTTGGAATGTTGAACTGAAAAAAGAAGTTGTTCTGTTGCTGTGGCACGTGGAATACCAATCCTTATGTTGCAATAAGAGGTTAATTGGATACTCTTGTTTGAAGATTCGGAGATATTGTTATGTTTGTTTATTTTCATTTTTGGTTGGTGAGGTGGGGGAGGGGGAGGGGGAGGGTGCCGCGGCGGGAGGAGGGGATTAGGATTGGGATCGGAATGCAGTGAATGGATCACAGTTGAGGTATTGTGCACATCATGTCAAGATTTGGTGTCATGTGAATTGTGAAGAATCTGGCCGCGGATCCTTCCCCCTTTGGTTTATCATTTTGATTCTACAATGCTTTCATATCTTTTTTTTATCTTCTGAAATGATAATAATCTTCACGAGATTGTATAATTTATTAAAAGAAAGAGTCCTTAACAGGGAATTGTCCCTTTCAAGTAGCTTTTGCTCGAAAGATCACTGGCCAGAGCTCGAAATGCTGCGTGTTGGACACCCCTTTCTTTGTCAAGATCTTTATTTCTTTTAAGGAACAATCACAAAATATATTAAATGGATTCTAATGGTCATCTCTTTGTATTTAGAAAAAAATGAAAAAGAAATTGTTTTCTTTTCTATCTTTAATAATTTTCACAATATAATCTCATGTTTAATTATTAATTATTGAAATTCAAGTAATAAGGACACTTAATGTCGTCTTATGGCCTAAATTACTGAATGGTGACCTTTCCATGGATCCAAAACCTTGTTTTTAAGAAGGCATTAGTAGTTGGATGCCAGAACTGTAATTTGATCAACTCAATTAACAGAATAGTAGTGGTTGATGCAGAAAGAGGAAAATAAACGCAATATTAGACAAGGAGAAAAAGAGAGGAAATGATCAGAAAAACATCAAATCTAATTTAAATATTGAATCACACACAAGTGGTAGATCCGGATTCTGATTTGTGGGAACCACTCATCCCCGACATGAATGGCTCCTCTTGGACCTTCTGGTTGCTGTCCATGGCAACCGCCTTTCTTCTTTTTTCTACCAATCTAACGACTCCAGAGTCTGCAGTCCACACACCAGCTCTCTACACTTTTTTTTTTTTTTCTCTCTTGAAATACTCAATCCAATGGCCAATACAAATACTATAGAATATTACTACTAATCTCGAGTCAGCTAAATGTCTCGTGTCACATCCAAGAAATTATACTAATCAAAAGAATCAAAACTCCTTTTGCACAAGGTAGAGGGAAAATTTGACGTGTGAGGGAGACCACCCAACCAATGCACACGGCAGAGAAAAAGCAGGGTCCGGTAAAGGCACTTCTTTCTCTGACAAGATCACAGCTTTTGGTAATCAATCTTGAATGTTTAATCCCTAAATGATGACTTGTAGTGATATATACAACAAAATGCTGTAGCTTGCCCTGGTGCAAAAATAAGAGGACTACTTAGATTGGATGAGTTTGTTGTAAGTTTGTAGTCATTGAAGAACAAGCCTCTGGTACTTGGTTTCACTGGGGGAATAAGAGCCCTCGCAGAAACCCCTTTTCTTGTTTACTCTACCACAGCTGTTAATATTGCTGTTATAGGCAGCAAGGGAGAGAATAGGGTCTTGCTGGAGTAGTGTTGGTGTGGGTGGTGGCGAGGGAACAACCACCGGCGGCGGTGGAATCTGGTAGGTGTCCAGTGGTGGGGGTGGGTGGCGCCACTGGGGAAGAGGACCAGCTAGTAGAAGGGTCTGAAGGAGCGGCCCTGCTTTCATAACTGCTTGCAAAAGCTTCCCTTTTTCTGGCAGTGGCCTATCGGGCAAAATGGGCAATGCTGGCTCTGGCTCTACTGGAGCCTGTGGTGGAGCTGGTGGCACTTCAGATGGCGGAATTGGATCAAGAACCGGTGATGAAACAATGGATTCTTCACAATCTGAGTTAGAAAAGCCATTGTTGGAGTCCATTCCTCTTCTGGGCTCATCTTCAATGCTTGAGATTCCAGAAAGGGGAGCTGATTGATGCAACTGTTGCTGAAGGAATAGTTTCTCAAGAATGAGTCTTTGGCATTTGTCCTCTGCTTCATCCCTTTCTTGGATGAATCTGTTAAGCATATCCTTGAGCTGAATTATTTGTTCATCCCGCATTTTGAGCTCCTCTTGTGCCTTCAGCTTCGTATTCTCCAGCTCCATTGTAGTCAACAACAGAGACTGCCTAAGCTCTTCCAAACTCTGTTCCAACAAAGAAAACAACATTACACATAAGAATATCCTTCAAATCATCAAGAAATCCAACCTCATTCTATGATATTCAGCTAAAAAATCCAAGAAAACCACATTGTAACCTCAAGAATGAAAATCCAAGAACAAAAAAAGACTTAACGCCTAACCTTTCCTTGGCAGAAGTATGCCCAATTGAGAAGAGGACCACGTTGAATGTCCATGCCTCTAGAATTTCTCTCTCGCAGTGGTTTGTAAAGGGGCCAGAGCAAACGAGAAATGTGCAAGAACTAGGAAGTAGGAAGAGGGTTTGGTTCAGTGTGACCCTTATAATGGGCCGCTTTCGGTACTGTGTTTTATATAGTGTAAGCAGTGTTCGAAGTGTGATTCACGTAATTTCTTTCCGTTACTTGTTTTTTTCCTTGGAGGGGTTGGAAAAAAAAGGCAGAAAAAGCCAAGAGAAGCTACGATGGTGGAGGCCAAACCCCAATGCTATAAGACTCCAATTGCCAAGGTCTGAAGATTTTTAGCCAAAAAAAAAAAAAAAGAAAAAAGAAAAAAGAAGTGAAGCATATTTGATCTGACCGGGACGGGGAAAGTCAGTGTGTTTTTGTACAAAGAGTCAGTCAGATGGCTCAATGCACGAACGTATCTATCGTGAGGAATTACACATCGGCGCCAAACGCGGGAGTGAAGACAACCCTGATGCGGTTTCCCTTGTTTTGTATCATTGACGCGACGTTTCCATGTTCATCCATACCCCGAACATAGATAATAGTATTTATTTTTCATTAGATTGATTAATGTTTATAACTGTACAAGATTCTCAGTAAATTTTTGAGTATCGCAAGTGGGTTGCATTAACAAATTGATGCTAAAAGTCATATAAGATTCATTTCACGGTATAGCGAACTGATAATATGATATTTAAATTTATATAAAATTCTGATAATAAATTTAAATAGTATATAAATATAGATTTAAATGTTTATTGTCAATTTAAAATATTTTTTTAATTCAACGAGAATAGTGATTAAGTATTTAATCATGAGTATTATTAAATTTATAGTCGTACTTTTGGACTCACGGGCCTAATCTATATGTGATGGATAAGGTAAGAGAAATGATTAACCACCAGTCTTGATCTGAATATCACATATATATTACTCTTTCCGTTTCAAAATTTTTATTTATGAAACTTTTTTATTTTGTTTTAAAATATTTGTTCATGTACATGTTTCTAAAACTAATTATTAGTTTCTTCTCATTCTACCTTCATTTATTCTAAATCAACTGCACAACTTTCTAAAACTCTTTTTTCTTTTTCCTTCTTGAAAATTTTTATCAACCAATAGCTATTATATTTTTAATATGGGTAGAATAGAAATATTATCTAAATTATAGTATTATTTTCAACACCCTTAATTTGTATGTAAAGAATTTCATAAACAAATATTTTAAAACGGGGAAAGTACTAGTAAGAGATTAATATTTTGTATTATTAAAAATATTACCGCAGCAAAATCTATCTTTACTATATATATTATTTACCGTCGTAACAATGCATATAAATGGACTTGTGGCTTGAAATCTCCTAAGACCTAAGATTTGCAATTCCATAAAAATGGATTTGTGAAGTAATATTGCATTTGGATTTATATTATATTAAGTTAAAAAAAAAACGTAAGTTGATTTGAATTTTATAAATAACTTATGGACTCAAATATCAATATCTTAATCTATTTGGAGTGAATAATAAAATTAAATTTATTTATATTAAATTAAATTTTCATAAAAATAAGTCTAAAGCAGTATTTAAAAAGAAATTAAAAAAAAAAAAACAATCCAAGTACACCCTAAATGTCCTAAGGACTTTCTTAGGCTGAAAGAGGGAATATAGGCATTGGCAAGAAGAGAAGTTACATCAAATTTAGTTCATGTGGTGGCAAACAGTTTGAAAGCAAAGCCAAGGAATGCATTATGTGTGTACATTGTTAAATTTGAAGTAAACTTATGACAATTATATGATGGTGATAAGAGAATTTTCCATTTTTGTCATCTTCTTTTGTCATTTAAAAATGGAGTTTTTAGCATTTCATTTTGAGTGGTTTGATTACATTACCACTTGAATTAAACCAAAAATACTATATTAACCAAGTCAAACAGCCCAACTCAATCTCCATTACTAGATTTTACTAATTTTTGTGTCTAAATTAAACATTAGAATCCGATTCAATTATCATAAAACTTGTATTTATATATTCGTTTATAAGTTTAATTAATTCGAGTCAATTTCAAACCGAGCCTTTCATTGCCTTAGAAGAATAACATTGAATTGAGTTGGAACTTTAAATCATCTAAATTTGATTCGAGACAAAGGTTTATGAAGAAGATTAACCATTTAACATTACTGCTTCACATCTAATTAATTACTACTACAGAAAGAAAATTAATAACAGTTTTTAACATATTCTATTGTATTATTATTATTTTTAAGTAATATTAATATATGGGATGAAAAAATGGTAAGACAGTAGCTTTATTGTTATAATATATATATATGTGACAACTAAAAAAGGAAACCATTTTTTTTTCTTATTAAAATCCATGTCCGGAAGACTAATGGGACATTAAAAATTAAAAAAAAAAAAAGACTAAATGGGCCCTCACTGTTATTTGTGTAGATAAGTAAAAATAAAAATAAAACCTCCTCTATTTCAATAATTATCAACGCTCATGTGTTTACGTCAGTATATTCTCGTTTTTATCCTTTTAGACAAAAGAGTTGAATTGAATTGACTGTTTCACCATGTGAAAATGTCATTATCTTATTTACCACTTTCAAAGGCTCTGATTCCAGACATCACCAATAACTTAATAATAATAATAATAATAATAATAATAATAATAATAATAATTTCTATTTTAAAATAATTAATTATCACAATGTAGTTAAGTTAGGTTCAATTCACATTTTTATCTAATTATGTATTTAAAAACAAGTATCATTACAAATTTGTTCGAAATCTGATGAGACGAACTTAATTTAATGATATTGTGATAATTAATTTTTAAAAAATTAATTTATTTGATCTTTAAAATTTAGAGTTTGTAATATTTTTTAATCCTTAATAATTTTTTTCTAGTGCTATAATCCTTCATGAAATTATAATCTATCATATGATCCCCAATTTCTTTTTCAATTTAAATTTCGATAAAAAAAAGTCACTTTTATTGTATATATTTTTTCTTTTAAGTGAAAAATAAGTATATTAGTTAATTACATATAACAGAGATAATTTTTTTTAGTCAAAATTTATATCGAAAAAAAGAGTTAGAAACCAGGTTATAATTACATTAGGAACTACAACGATAAAAAAAATAATTAAAAAATAGAACATTACAATTTATAAGTTTAAAATTTTAGGGACCAAATACTCTAATTTTTCTTAATTTTTTTAATCTTTAGTATGAAAGTCGTAGATAAGGAAACATAAACTAGGGATTAGGTGGTATCTTTTACTTTTTGCCTAGAAATTTGAGAGAACTTTTGTATTTTTCTATATTAAATAATTTGTACGGTCAATTGTATTTCTCTAAATTATTAGATTTAGTGGTTGCTTCGCCTTCTATTGTTTAGAGTTTATTACAGTTTGGAATTTTCCATCAACGGTATATGATAAATTAATTGTCTTGATAATGTTGGGAGATTAAAGTGGGAAAGGAAGAATCACTTTTTACTTCAAATTACAAAAGGGTGTTCACATTCCATGAGTTAGAAGAAATTGAAAATATTATTTGATTTATATTTTTGTATTCGACTTTTGCTATAGCCAAGAAAGAAAATTATAATAGTAGTAAGAGTTAAAGTTTTTCAAACACGATAAAATTTGAAACTGTAAATATAAATTAAAACTGTATTTGTTATAAATTAACCTCGTTCGTTATAAACAATATAGAACACTAGATTTCTCCATTCTGATAAATAAATCTCGATTTATAATTATATAAATAAATAAAAATGGAATAACAAGATCATTGAAACGGACCGATATATTTCACTTATAATATTTTAGTATCTAAATTGTTATCTTAATAGTTAATTAATTTTCTTTGGAAACTAATCTAAAAAAGTGAAACTCATCTACTCTTCCACCAATCTCGTTTTCTCAGCACGAGTTAAATACAAATTCTTGCTCTAAATATAGGAAACCATCTATAAATTCTTAGATTTGAACATTCTAAGAATAGTCCCCCAAAAAACACAAAAAAAGGAAAATGTAACATCACCGAATGGCAATCTATTGACTCAAGTAATGCCTGCATGTGCTTTTTGCAACATCAAAGACTAGTAGAGGATGATTAAAACAGTTCAAAAAATGCTTTTCTTTGCCTTCATTCTCAGTAACGTTTTCAAGTAAATTAAGTCAACAACATCACACACACAATAGTCAGAAAAAGGAGCTCTGTGTACTAAGTTTCCCACCAAAATTTGGCAAAAGAAAGACCCTTTTGAGAGCCAAAGTCTACTTTGATTGGAAAAGAAAGACTAGGCTACCATTGGACTATTCTTTACTCACTCCTGTGGAAAAGTATACCCTTTTTCTTCTTTTTTTTTTTAATCTTTTGGGGTGTTTTTTTTTTTTTTTATGCTTTTGCAATTCAATTTTAAAATGCATGATTGCAAATAAATGATAATCTTGAGGTTAAATATATGATATCTTAAGTTGACAGATACTTGCTAGCTAAATTTGGTATGTTTGTTTTATCTTCGATGCTGATTATATGTATTTATGTTTGGTGAAGTTATCGTAATGGGAGACAAAGTAACCTATCTGTTTAGCAAAGCCCTGTTTTTCAATTATTTAAAATAATTTATTGTTCAATTTTCAAATGTGAGTTATGTGCATTGAAGATTACATATTGAAAAGGAGATAGTTAAATTCACTTGTAAGTGGAAAAGATTATAGATTTAATGTGTTATAGTCTATTTGAATTGAGAAAAATGAAAGGAGAGAAGAAAAAAAAGAAACAAATGGTTTGAGTTTAGGCGTTTGGTTAGTCTTTTAAAAAGAAAAAGAAAAGAATTAGAGGGGAATGAAGGGATTATTTTGATATAAAAGTTTCAACGTCCATTTGGTTCAAAAATATATAAAAATAAAAGAAAATGATCTTCATTTAATGAACATTTATTAAAGAATCTAAAACACCCCTAATAAATATATGATTTAATATTATTACAACAAATTAGTGAATAAAAATGTAAATTATATTATTTCCTTTATTTTCCACTTATTTTCTTCTCCAAATATCATATTTATCCATTCTTTTTTTCCTCTCTATATCTAATTAAATACTGTAAATAATTAATAATTTCTTTTCTTCTCCTTCCCTTAGTCCAAAATGACCCTTAAGGTTTTGAATCAAGATTTATCTTCCAAACACATACGTTCGTTTTTCACCTGGCTAGCATTTCAAGAACTAAGTGAGTTATATACAAGTTAGAAGGATATATAGACTGAAGGATTCATTATCTTAAGGTTTTGAGTCAAGATGTAATATCAAAACTCAATCAATTGTTTTTTATTTGAGTCGTGGTCAAGATGTGGTATCAAAATTTATGAGTTTATTTTTTACTTGGGTCCTTATTCAGATTGTCATCAATTGCTGGGCTATTCTACTTGTAACTGTTGAAATAAATGCCCTCTATTGTATCTGATATCATATTAAATAAAGAATTTATTCTCAAAATTTATTTGTGCACGATTTATATTTGGAAATGACCCATTGTGTTTAATTAAGTGGTCCATGTGAATAATGTTCTTTCACAGTAAGTTATGGATCACGAGTTACTTAACACATAAATATTTATTTTTAACTGATTGATGAGAATGAGAATCTCATCATATCTAGGTTATTCTGTTATGAATTTCAAATGGGGAATGGTTTACCTTTATTCAGTGAGTAGTTCACTCACTTCATGACATAAGCGTATTTCGAATACGTAGAACATGATCTGTAATAGTGGTTTCTTAAAGTATTATATGGTAAAAACTTAGACTATTACCGTTTCAGCGTGAACTAGTACTCTACGACTTGAGTATAAGTTCGTGGTCTGACGAAGCTGGAAGCATGTACTTTGATATGCTATAGTTGAGGTTTTATAATAGGACCAACATACTTGCATGTTGGGTATGTGTGACTAGTTAATTAAGACAGACTTGTACAAGATAGTTTCTATAATATATCGCCCATTGTGGTTGTCTGAATGATCTAAATATCCAGGGCCCTATGAAACATGACTTTGATGTTTATTTTAGGGTAGCTCCCTTGGAAAGTGGAAACAATCTAGGAAGCGGAAATAATCATTGGATTAGAAACCTAAGGATGGTAGATGTCATTTAGAGAGGTATTATGACATTTCTTCCTCTTTAATGTACGGCGATGTATAGAGGGATATTTTAGTCATTACACCTATAGGTCGAAGACTTTGCTAACACAACATTACTCTTGAGGTCAATATTTCCTTATGATGCTATTAAAAATTATTTAAAATGTAAAATATAGCTATTTATATAGCAAGGGTATTTTGATTATTTTAGTAGCCAAGGGGATGTATCTTTTGGTCCCCAAAATAGTCCTCAAGTCATGAAAGATTTGGGTTAAGAATGGTCTATTTGGACTTGTTAATTATTTATTGGGTTATTTAATAATGCCCAAAAAATAAATAATTGAGATTTAATATTTATGGGTGTTCAAACCCAATAATAAATAATTTTTCTAGTCTAATTGAACACAAATGAATACTCTCTCGGGTAAATGGAAAAATGAATTGTTGTGCTCTTTCCTTTTTTATAATGGAGCTTTTATTATAGTGCTATATATATATATATATATATATATATATATATATATATATATATATATATATATATTGTAGCTTTTATCAAAGTGCTATATTTTCTATTATATATATATATATATATATATATATATATATATATGGATATTTATTATATATATTATGCAATAATGTAGTTTTTATCAAAGTGCTATATTTTCTATTATGCACTAATTGAGCTTTTAATTTTTAAATTAAAGAGTTTTTCATTAATTATGCATTAGTGGAGCTTTTGATTTTTTGAAATCAAAGAAAAGAAAAGGAATATAAAAGAGTACATGGTTGTTCATTTTTCCTCTCTATATAAGAGAACACATGGTTGTTCATTTTAAGGAGGGCAAAGAAGTGTATGCAAGAGAGAATATTGTTCATATAATTTTTGAGCAAGAGAACTCTTAGTTGTACAAAGAGTTCTTAGTTGTTCATAAGAAGTCCAAAGAGAAAGCCTTGTTAAAGTTTTCAACAAAGCTTATCAAAACCCAATCTTCAAGCTCTCACTGGCTGTACTACGGGCACCATTTCGGAAGATTAAAAGTTTCGCATGAATGAAACGCAGTAAACGGTTGTAAGGACGTGATGCACTGGCCTCAAATATACATACACAGACATCTACACCAATACAAAGATGGCCATCTAATCAAAGAGGTAAATTTTCGTTACCCTAATATGCTTTCAATTTTATGATTTTGGCCATCTTAAGGCCTTCAGTAACAAGTTGTATTAAAGTTTCGAGGCATAATTCAATGGCTCGTGACCGTCTTGATACTAGTGCTGTGAGTTGATAGTCATGGTATCGAATCGTGCTAGATTGTCCCCATAGTTGATGTCGAGTTAAAGCCGAGCTGTTGAGGCATATCTTATGGATTTCTCTAATTGTCTCCACAGTTAGGCACATCTCACATCTTGCGATTTATCTGGTTTGTTTGGATTGAGGGACCGGTTAACAAATTTGGGATCGGTCAGTAAATCTGCTCGTAAGGGAGCATTATCCCAAGTTATATTAGATTAGACACAAGTGGAGTTGATAAGACACTATTGAAAGCGGAACGTAATAGTTGATGCATTCATATGGAGAAGAGTAGTTTGACTCTTGATTGAAATCTGAGTTAGATACAGGTAGGCACAACTTGCGATTTATCTATTCGGCATGGATTGAGGGATTGGTTAGAAAATCTATTCGCAATGGAGTATCATCTCAAATTGTATTAGATTCGATAGTTTAGCAAGAATGACTATTGACGTAATAGTTGATAATCTCATATGGAAAAAAAGAGCGGTTTGACTCTTGATTGATATTTTAGTTAGACACAGATACAGTTGTAGGACAATTTTGAAAGAATGAAACGTAATTGATGGTCTCATATTAAAAGAAGAACGATTCAACTCATGATTGATATAAGAATTAGATACAGATAAAGTTAATAAGACGCTTTTGAAAAATTGATACATGCAACACCACTGTGGTCCTTGGGGCGCATATTTCAATTTAAGTGAATAGGCACACTTTGTGTATGAGTTTGATGGAGTTGATGGTAGACTTTTAGTGGTTGCTATAATACTCAAGCTAGCCAAATTCCAAATATCAATATGGTAGAGACTAGAGGGGATATTTGTTGAGATTTGAAGTCGGAGTTGAAGATCCCACATTGGAAAGGAGAAGACTGTGACATTATTTGATAACATTATTAAATATTTAAAATTAATTGTTTGAATGTTTATTTAATTAAATATATTTATTAATAAATAAATACTATTAAATATTTAATTATTTTTGTACATATAATAAATTATTATTATTATTATTACTCAAATGATTAAAATATATTATAATTATTTTTATTTAATTTGAATTATAATAAAATATAATATAAAATAAAAATTAATTAATTCAATCTTTAAATTTTAAAAATTAGTAGTTAAATATCATTAGCAAACCTGAACTAATGAAATCCCTTCTGTTTTTAAATAAAATATATTTTATTTCTACGCTTCAAATTTGATAGTTAAAATATATGACTGTGGTAAGGACTCATTTGTGTTCCTTGTTTGGGTGACAAGTCTTTGTGTTTTTATTCTAAAGCCAGCAAAAAACGAATCCATGCATGCATAAAGACGGTAAAGTATTCTCCTCATTTCGCCCCCCAAAAAAAAAAAAAAAAGTGGTGAAGTACATTACTATTTGTAAGAGAATTGATACTATAGTAGGCAGCAACGGGTAAGATTATTTCACAGCTTTTGCAAGTAATTATGAGGTTTTTCCTTTTCCCAATTCTATGATGATTAACCACAAGGTTAATTTAGTTGCTCAATTAAAATAATAATACTTTACCCTTTCTAGATTCGCTCATTAGACCGGCACTGCGATATCATATACTGTTCCTTAGAAGACGTAAAAAATTGTAATTTTTCCTCCAAAGAAGCACTTCTGTCATATAGTATGGAATTAGGTCAATTCTTGACCTTTAATGGGAGATGAAGACAAAGCAACATTTCTCATGCATTGAATATTGTGGTTTTTTAAGGACCACAATATGAAACCACCATTACAAACAGAGAAGAAAAGAAGGAAGGTATGTATGCGATTAAAAAAGTATTAAATTAAATATAAATTTACTTTAATAGAAACGTTTTATCAACTTATTTTAAGCAAGTTAAGAACAGTTAAAAGCATTATTAGTTAAAAAAAAGAAAAAAATATTTTTATTTTATCTTGTTAAGATCACAACCCAATAAATAGATGCAAAAATTATGTCATTAATTAGGAAAAATTATAATTTTATATGTCGATAACACATCTATTATATTACGTATAAGTTGAAAAGACTTTATAACGTTTACAAATAAAATATAAGATATTTAATTTAATTATTATATTAAAATATAATATAAGGTCGAAATAGATTAAAAATCCAAATTTGAAAACTTGTGGAATATTTTCCATCACTTCAAAATATTTATATTTCCAAAATTTCAAATCAAATGAGCACAAACCGAACTTCGCTATTGGAATTGAAGTCCGCAAAGGAATTAGCTGTAGCCTCTAAAGACAGATACTCGCTTAAGCACGAAGCCACGAACTGGCCCCCGCAAACGGTCACCAGCAAATATGCTGATATTATCACCGGTCACCACCGGTCACACTAGATGGGACCCATCAATCCAACACACAATGAGTGAAATGCAACTTACTAATAAAAAGGAAAAGAAAATCAACTATTAGCCCTTAAAAAACCGTGTGGGGTCCATCCAAAAGAGAGAGAAAAAAAAAAAAAGGGAGAGAATCCATTGGATTATTAAATGTGGGATCCAAAGTTCAAAAATTCGTATAATCTTTTTCTTTTCATTTTAGTTGGGTCGTCTATTCAATTCTAATGGCCGAATCCCAAGTAGATGTTTGTCCAACCTATGGGACTGAAAAAGCTGCTGCAATCTAATCTTATAATTGCCTGGTTTTTATCATTCTTTAAGACATGAGTAGACATGTACATATGGAAAGTGTTGCTACTTGTAATCACTAACAGCAGGCGTTGATTTAGTGAAATGCTGAAAATTTGCCTAGTAATGTTTGAGGTTAAGTAATATTTTATCCAGTTCAAAGTAGATTTATATTAATATATAGTTCTAAGTGATTATTAAATATTTTATGATTCGTTAATTTTGTTTACTATATATAAAGAAAGAAAACTAATTTTTTATACGTAACATATTTTTGATATAACGCGGCTTTAAGATTTGAAATATTATAATAAAAAAGTGTAATAATTGACCTAGTTACTACTTTTTGTCCCTATCGAGGGTAAAGATGAACCACTACACTTATCATTGTTCTTTTCACTATTACCTTGATAATGCTTTGCTAGAGAGGGAGGCTAATGATTTGTAATAAAAAAGAGAAATGATGGTGGTTGATGAACTAGTAGTAATGAGTAGAATTGGGCCATTTGTTTTGATGATGTAATTTGTGCATTCATAGGGCTAAAAGGTTCACTTTACTTGGTCCAAGAACATAAAAGGAAAAAGAATCAGACAGAGATTTGCAATACGCATATAGTAGTATTATTTAGATAAGTAAAGAATTTTTATGGAAAACAATTAACATAAATAAGAGAATAGTGAGGTGATTCAATAATTGTATGTCAAGTATGATATGATACAAGCAATCACCAATAAGTACTCATCAATATGATCTCAGAATTACTGAGACATTAGCAATGAATCCAAATGAAAAGATTAAAAAGAGAAGCATCAATGCTTACACAGAACTCATATAGAAATGCAGAGGAAGCATTCATCCACAAAGCCTTAACATAGCAGAGAATGAGATTGTCAAATTCCATAAGAGATCAATCTTTTCTCCTCATTTTTGAATTTAGAGGGATTTCTTTGTAGGACTGAACCTTTTCAACAGCTTTGCGCAAAGGTCTTCCAATGGATGTTCTTTCTAGTTGTTTTGATTTAATTCCTGAATCATGTTTCTCATCTTTTACTGCCCCTTTGAGAGTAGCAGGTGATGTAGGTGCAGCATCTATGCACATTGGAGCATCACATGTCTCAGCATCAGGAGAGAGCTTCATGCCATCTATTTCAAACAAGTTTTCAGTGGTTTCCTGCTGTTGTTGGATTTTGGCACTAGAAGATTGCCTTCTCAAACAACGCCTGGGGAAACAAGGCAGAAAATGAAATGAAATGGGATATATCAAAACTCACAAGTAAAAAGTGAAAAGAGAGAACTAATGAAGCTGAAACAGAATGGCTCAACGGTTGATTTTGAGTAATTTATGAAAAAGTTTAACTTCAGTTTCAAATATACAAAAAACAATACTCGAATATTTGGAACTCAAATGATTAAAGGATTAGCAAGTATGATGCAATAGCTCCTTAGAAGGCACAGTCTATGGGAGAGATGTTTAGAGGGCGTTAGGTTCAGTGTCTCAAACAATTATCCTCTTGTAGCATTTACTGGTTCTCAGTTTTAATTGGTCACAACAAATCCAGGTTCATTAGAAGATAGTCAAGTCTAACCTTTTGTTTTCTGCAGCTTCTTTTCCTGTAACTTGCTGAGACATAGTTGAACCCATAGCTTCAAAACAATTCACAAAGTACATAATTGAATAATTAGAACACATAGTCAAGAGCAGAAAAGAGAGAGAAAGTATTTCAAAATTTAACATTTACATCTACTTCTTGTAAACCTTTGACGTCTGTTGCTGGCATTGTGTTTTTCATCCTCATTAGCTCTGGAATCTGCGCGTATAGCCTTCCCATCCTAAATCAAAAAATTGATAACATATTTCGTAAGACTAGCAAATAACACAGCCAGCCTTGTGATTTTGAATGAAATTCCTCAAATATTGCATGAGTTAGATTACAGCATTCCATGGTGTTAAGTGAAAAAACTGCTATATGGATCTAAGCAAAATACCCATTCCCCATCCCTCTCACTTCAGAAATTAGGCTATTGAAGAAGAAAACTATAGGCATCAAACTTCATGAATCAAGAGGATTAACTCGGTATTCAAAATATCTTCATCATCATGTTTGCAGTTAGTGCATGGAAGCCTTACCTTTTAAATCATTAGACTAAAATGAAAACTTATAGTTTACTTGGGATTAGAAAGCCAGCAACCTTATGTGACTTGGCTTATCTCACTTGAACTAAATGTGAGGTGAAAATTTGGCGGTAATTTTTCCCCCCTTCATCGGAAAAATTGCAGTAAATTCCGGCGGTTCAATTGCTAGGGGAAAACGAGAGGTTGCCACATGTAGTGCATAAAATAAATCAAGGTAGACTGATACCATAGAACTATAATCTGAAAATACAATTGGCAAAGGCTCCTAAAGTCTCGGCATCTAAATATTGAACACTTCTTGATTTCAAGTTCTACCTGCATAATATAACATTGCACCTTAGTTTCTCCAGAACCTTCCTTTTTCAAATGCATCCGACTGAACATTTGCTAAAGTCCAGAACATGCTTTGCTAGTCTTTAATTCAGAATCTCATGAACTTGCTTATTGTTGGATGAACATGTGAAGGTGGTTTATCAACATTATTACTTAGAGATAACTCTGAAAGGTTTTACATTAAAAATGGGGGGAATTTTAGGGCAAATTCTTTTGCAGAAAAACATTGAAACCAAGCACCCTTAGGCATTTACATCTGAGAAAAGGGCAACAAATAATTCCAATAATAGATTGCATGTAGATGGCAGCCTTGATGATGTGGGGGTATCCCTGCTAAACTGGCAAGCTAGTTTACCTTTAGCTCCATAGCCTTTGCTTTAAGTAGTGCTTCCTTGCACGAAAGCTCATGCTGTAGTGTTTTCAACTGTGACGAAGAAAAGTCAGTAAAATCACATTGTAGAACTAATATTTTGAAAGGCTGGACACTTTCAATTTGTCAGTGAAAAGTTTTGCAGGCTCAAAATCACAATCTTACCTTTTCTTTACCAAAATTAAGTTCCTGCAAATCAACATGTGTACATGTTATTGCAACGTAGAATTGCATAAATTTGCCAGAAAGTAGATAATTTTGAACAATGGTGTGTTCAAGGAACTAACCGCAATCATCTGACTATTTGCTTGAGCAAGATTCCAATTTTGCAGTTGCATCTTCTGAAGATTGATTCGGAGTTTCTGGAGCTCAAGTCCACTTAATTCTATGATTTTGCTGTCATTAGAATCAAAATTGTATTATTTATCAGATAATTGCTTATCTATGAGAGATTCAGATAAAGAAATGCAAGAGACATGAATCAATTCTTACTTCTTATCTTGAATAAGTTTAACTAGAGCTAGATTTTCCTGTTTCAAACATCCAGAAAGCAAACAAGTTAGCCAACTCTCTTCTAAAAAGACACCCCCCACCACCCCCCCCCCCAAAAAAAAAAAAAAAAAAAAAAAAAAAACTAAAAGCAGCCCGGAAAGTATGCTACCTTGGTAAGATTATCAACGTAGTTCTTAGCTGAAGAAGCATCCTCTGGTGACTGCTTTTCCAGAATAGCAGGAGATCTTGGTTGTGGCAGAGAATTGGTAATATCTGAGAGCCTCTTCCTCATTATGCTTCCAAAAGAGGATCTTTTTGCCATTTTATCCCCTTTCATTATACCAATAATCCTTACAACCACCGTAAATTACTCAACATAAAACTCCTCAAATTTCAAGACCCAATTGAAAGAAAAAAAATCAAGAAACTAGGTGAAGCTTCAAGACCAAGAATTTTTCTTTTAAAAAAAATAATAAATAAATCACACAAAGTTATCTGGGAATCTTGTTGCCGCAATAGAAATTATCAACTACAAAGATTGAAGTATGGAAGTGACAGATAATGAATGCGTTTATATCAACAATTGTGCGTGTATGATTAGAAAAGGAGTGTATATTCAAAATAGAGAATTCTTGAACACACTTGTCGCTAAAGATGGACATACAGAGAATCCTTCACTCCTTCAATTTCTCTGTCAAAATCTTGCTCTTTCTCTGCATAAAGTTCTTCTAATTGTTTATCCCGGGAGAAGGAATTTGTGAGGAGCAAGAGAGATTAGAATTAAAGGAAGGAAAAGGAAAAGGAAAAGAAAGAATCAAAGAAATGAAGAAGAAAAGGAAGAAGTAGAGGGTTTGAGAGCAGGTTCGGACCACCAACGGCTTTCCGAACCAGAGCGGCAAAGTTGTGTGTGTAGGTACGGATCTCAATTTGAAATTGACAAAGAGCGTTTGTTCCTAAAGTCGTGACCCGCCATTTTATTTTTTCCCCTGAATGGAAGTCGTGATACATGCTGGGAAAAAGCGTGCCGGTATGGTTTTTTTTTTCTTTATAAAAAACTTAAAAACTCATACAATGCAAAGGGATATTTGATTCATATATTTTCTCATATGCAATTTATTGAATATCAATATACATCACATATTAAAATGTAAATTTATTAATAATATTTTTTACTTGATATATTAAGAAAATAAGAATATAAATTGAATTTAATAAACGACATCATTATCATTTGCAGACAACTTGATATATTTTGTTTTTGTACAATAGAATTTGTTTATGTTTGGGTGGTTTTGAACCAGATCACCTATTCAGAATCCAGGTAAGAGCATCCTATGCATTCTTTCGGAACCGAACCAGAATTAAGAATAGCATGCCGAAGGAGTGAAGCACCAGAGTGGTCTTTATCCAACCAAAGATCAAATTTAGACTTCAAATTTTGTCCCTCGAGCATTGACTTACAAAAAGAAATCCTTGCATAAATGATGAAAGTTCATAAAACATATAAATGACAGATCATTCTTTACGTACATCTTTGAACAAATTCTCCCAAGATTGCAAAAAGGCAGCTGCCAGTAGATTGGATGCCATGCATTCTTGAGTCTTGGTCCGTAGAAATGGTTAGCAGACTGCTTCTGAGATAACCAAAAAAGATGCGATTGAAAATCTTCCATAGTTTTTGAGTAGATTATAGTTTTTAAAGGCAAGTAAACAGCATTCATAGCATCATCAGCCTCGCAAGACAAGATCACCTGTTTGCTACTTCGGGACATTTTGACTCCTTTCTCTTTGATATTTATTACTCTTCAGTAAAAAGGCAGATAATAAATGATACGATACAACTTGAGACTTTCACCTAAGTTGGAGCAGTGAGACAGAGAGATAACTAGCAACAGCTTAAGATGTACCTGAGTATTGAGTGGATGTTCCCTGAAGAAGATATGAAGCTTTACTCCGGACCTGCATTTAAAGAAGATTCAGAACAATATGGATACTTCTTAGAGAAATGAAAAAGAAACATTAGATACTTACCTTTGAAGCAAAAGGCCTCATATCTGTGCTGCTAATTAGGCAAGAACACTTCCTTAAACAAACACCCCACATCTCATAAAGCACTCGATTGTCTTTCAAGTTAGGATCAAATGAAAGCCAATTCTCTGCCAGATTCAAATATATATACATCTTGAAAAGATCACAGTCCTTGTCCTTCACATTAATTGTCATTAGCAATCTCAAGATGTCCTCAGCATCAAGTACCTTCAAGATAAATGCAAAATCCTATGCGTTATCTATGTGACAAACTGAACAGAATGAACTAAAGTGGAAAAACCAATGAAATAGTTACTCGTACCAACATACTATATCACAGTCATACCATATCATCAATCATTCTATAATGGTAAAAGAAACACTAGATAATAGAAAGGAAAGAAACATTAAAATGGCCAACCGGGTCTGCTCAAGTTGAACACACACACTGTTCCTAGAAAGGACTAAGTAACAAGAAGGAATCTACCTGGACAACCAGTTGAATACTTGATGGAACCATAAAATAGCATATCCAAGTTTCTATCTGGACTTGAATTTGTAGCCAATAAATATAACATTCAGAAAAATAACACAAAAAAGAAAAGTATTATACAACTGAAATGGTGGATTTTGGATTACACTGCTCAAATTTTTTCTATCATTCAGTATTCAAGTCCACAATATTGTACACAATGAGAAAATTAAAAAAACAAAATAAAAGCCCAAGCGTTGCATTATGATTAGGGGATTTCCACACTCCCTTTTAACTCCTTTCCCCCCCCCCCCCCCAAAGACACACCACAGAGACAATACCAAAAAAAAAAAAAAAAATGCTCCTTTGGTTGCATTCCCTTAGTAATAAAATCAGTTGACTCGACAAAATTGCACAGACCATAAATCAATTACAAACGTGATTATCATCTTGGTAGATGAATATTCTTACACTTACTGTTAAAATAAACAGAAAAGATGGTGATAACCAAAAACGCTCATCCGTCGAACAAATTTAATAGTATTCTCATTTTACCCTTTGAAAGTCATAAATGTTGCAAAATCTATTTCTCTTTCTTTCAAACATTGAAACTGTAAGCACTTCTGAGTATTTTATGTGCAGAATCTCAGGGTAATTGCTTCTAAGAGTGGTTCTTCGCCTCTGGCCCTGTTTGCCCACTTTTCCTTACTCCTATAGATAGGAGCCTGCCTCATCCCAATTTCTTGCAGGTAATTTACCCTATAATTGTCTAGTGAACCAATGAATTAATGCAAAAGAAAATTGATATCCAAGTTTTCTTTAGACTAAAGGGACAATCTAATCTGGGTGAAATTGATTTTATTGCCGGAATGCCAATAGTCTTTCAGATTATAAAAAGAAGTTGAGTTTGAAGCTAAACGGGAGTGCAAAAATCACTCCCTATAATTAACCATAATTAGGGGCTACTAAAAAAATTGCATAAACTTTGTTATATTCTTTCCTTCTGCTAAGCATCTCAGCAAAAAGTGATAAGAGAAAGAAAACAAAAAGGTTCTATTTGTCTTGGGTGACCTAACCTCTCTGCCTCATAGTTGTATTTATGAAAGTTTTTAATTCACTGGGAGTAATAGAAGTACATAATCCACCGTGCCATATAACAAGTTTGTAATTAGAAATATTTGAAAAAGGAGCAAGGTCCATTGATATACAGTTATTTAAAATGTAGCAAGAACTTCTAGAACTTGGAAGTACGTTAAGATCATATAGTAGAAAAAGTTTCTTCACGTCAAAGCTAGATGCTAAAGCCATGTTTGATTTAAAAGAATTCTCTGCTTCAGGATCATAAAGGAATACCTGCTTGAGCTAGGTTCACTACCAAAAGAAGCTATGGTGAAGCGAATCATGGCATTAACTAATTAAAGCTGAAAGAGAGACTGATGAACAAAATAAAAACAACCAGAGAAGGAAATTTCCAATATGGAAAGGAACATGTGTGCGTCTAAGGATAATAACTTCAGAACAGCAACCAGAAATATAATGAGAACACTAAGTGCTACCTTTTCATCAAAACAGGACACAAGAAATTGGAATGCCACTGCACTCCTGAGGTGCTTACTACGTGCATCAACTCCTGAAATGCTCTCTAGAATTCTGAGGGAATTAACATCTGCTGGCAGTCTTATTAACAATAACTCACAGTCAAAAAGAGGATCATGAAACATGAGCTACAGAAAAGAATGGTGAAGAAGTTGGTAAGGTAAGGTCAGGAAAATAAACATGCCAAGGCAGCTTTTAGCCTTAAATAATTCAAATCAATTCATTTTAAACAAATGTGAACATAATAGGCAAATCAAAGCAGGCTTTTAGCTTAAAATTTTAGAATAAACTTATTTTAACATATATGAATAGACTAGTTGATTTAAGTCCACGAATTAAACTTTTCAGTTTTCTAATAAATACCCTATAAGTACATTTATTGTCCTTATGAGATGCCAGCATTTTTGACCTTGTACTTTACAACTAGAAGAACAAAGAGAAATGTTATCCAAATCAAGCTCATCCAGAGAAGACTAACAAAAAATTATAAAACTTTATATCACTCCTTTCACTTCTGTTTGGGTTAGTTCTTATTCAAAAAAGCCTCAATGATAATTGTAAGACCCATTATTTATACTAGCCCAACACAGAAGGATGTAAATTGGCAAGCAAGTGAAAAAGGAATTGTTGGAATGCTTCTGTAATGCATCAAAAAGTGGAATACAAGATCACAAGTATCAATTATAAACCTGCAAACAAGAGACTCAGCCACTCTTGAACAACTCTCGTTCCACTGCTCATTTTTGAAGGAACTGATAACTGTAATTAAGCATTCATGCAATGCCATAGAAAGAACCAACAGTCTTCGATCCAAGAACAGAGAGATAATCACAACAATTAGATCCTCCACCTCTAGAGTAGAGAAGATCAATCGCATATTTCTACAAAAGAAAATTGTAGTTGGATCAGTAAAAGAAGCACAGTATTCAAATTAGGACTTTTGAAATGAGTTGGAATGATAACAGTTGTAGGTATTCAACACCTAGAAAAAATAAATAGCTGATACAATTTGCTCATAGTTATCCAGAAATATCAAACTGAAAATCAGAAGGAATGTATTTATCTTCAGTACAAACCTTCTTTGAGCACAACTAACAGCAACAAATTTCAACCAGTGTCTAATATTTTGAGGTGGACCTGACGATTTGGAATCTGTAAAAAACCAAGGGAAAAAAAGTCAGAATAATGAATTGGAGGATAAGAATGTCACCAAAGAAATAATATAAAACTGAAAAATCGCATACATAGCCATGAATAATGAAGCAAAATAAACCCAAAAAAAAAAGACAAAAATACCAAAAAACCAATTAATAGAAGAAGCACACAAAATGTTGTGGGAATTCTGAAAATATTTCATCTGGTCCCCCCCAACCAAAGAGAGAGAGAGAGAGAATGGAAGATAAAGCAAAAGTTGATAAGTAAATCTTCCAAGCAATAGTGTGAAGCCTAAGTCTTTCATCCAAAGTTCCACAATTTTTGTTAACATTTGGTATCTCACTAAGAGCATTTAAAAGCATTCTAAATGATTCAAGCATTCAGATAGGTGGGAGTTTAAATTAAGGGAGAATTGGGCAAAAGACAACAAAATATAAACTTTGAAATCATCAAATCAAAATTATGCATTTTAAAAAACCTCTATTATTTTAAAATTGGCTGAAAACAATAATCGATTTCCAATTGCATTTCTTTATGATTGATAGCAAATCCGACTACAGAAAAGGATTGTGTGACGTGAACTCACGAATAAAAGATAAACAACTTTCTTATTTACAGAAATTTGAATATCATCTAAAGGCATGTGGAGCCCTTCCTGTCCAGCAACGGCATTTGCAAATATTGTGTATGTATATGTGTCCATGTGTATGTGTTAGCACATGTGCATGCAGGTTACACGAAGATGAAGTGGATAGATTTTGAAAGGACAAAAGTTGATCTTGTGAATTTGCTTATATCAAAGAGAGTCTAGATGCAAGAAACCCTTTAAATACAAAAAATAGACTGATGCACAACTGATAAGCTCATGCCAGACCATGCCTCCACAAAGTATTGCATTGAAAAACTTATCTCGATCCATGGTTTCCTTTCTACCTATCAGCCTATCCACAACCTCTAAGGTGATCTTTCTACTTAACAATTTTACCACAGAGCCTATAGAACAGATGTATTTAAATTCTAAATCTGGCAGCCTGCCCCTCAATTTTCTAACCGTATTAGCCTATGCAAGTTCAAATTAACCTTCATATCATTGCCCAAATCTATTGATTGTCGCAAGTCAAACAGAATTTGTGTGACATTATTAGAAGTAAACAAAGAAATAACCACCAAAAATAGGGAATAGTGTAAGCTTGAAAATTTAAAATGGAAAAGTTCAATGTAAAGATTGTGTTTTGAGATTCATATATATACAAAGAGGATTATCCTTAACGTAAAGCCATCACTCAACAAAATTTACCATTAGTCTACATAAATATATTTCACTTATATTTCTTCACATGCCTTTATATGCTTTCAAACAGAATTAAATAACTGAAGAATTGGACAAAGATACAACTTTCAAAACCAACAGGGATAAGAACCAGGATATTAAAGATTTACAAGTGCTACCTGTACAATCTGTCTCAACATCAGATAATATTTTGTCAGGCGAATCCAATTGAAAACCATATATTTGCAGAGCTATTTTGAATTCTGAATATGTGGGTAACCACTCAATTACCATCCTCGATGGATCAGCCTGATAATGTGCACAAGAAAAATAAAAACCACTTACAATATTCTATCCAAAAACATTAAGGCATGCATACTTATATATTATTAAAAACAAAATTGAAGAAATACAGAATACCACAAAGATGAAACAACCTCATTTTTAGGCTGCAGAAGAGCACACCACAAGTCATATGCAGATGTTCTTAGATCTTCCCTTGATGAATACAACACTGAAAAATGTATAAAAGAGTTGGTAAAACATCATATTGCAGAGAACAGCATATGTATTCAGGAAGCAGTATACTCACTAAGATTAAATGTCCATGTTGCGATTGACTTTTCCAGTTGACCAGATATATTAACCAATTTCAAAAGCCACCCATGTGTCAATAATCCTTGAAGAGAAGTTTTTTCTGCAATAGCATGGTATGAGACAATTGAATTCAACATTCATATCCCTCCCACATTCTTGTCGTAATTATTATAGATCAATCTCTCAGCAAAAGCAAGCTAACATGAAAATGCAACTAACTAGTATATAACAAGAGCAAGTTAAATTAAAAATTACAAACTTTTCAAAGGAAAGTCAAAATGAGGCAACAATTGAGACCTTTCTCGCTTTCAACTTGAACAAATGAACTAAGCTCGTGGTCCTTAAAAGCCTCCAAAAATTTACAACTTCCAATCTCTGGAAATTTGATGGGAGGCATCGTCTTCTGCAAACACGTATGAATCACAGACACCATCAAATGAGACGTATAAAACTGTCAACCAAATTCCCAAATCATGAAAGTATGTAATTCCTGAAATATGTAAGGGCAACCTGATTTCCAAAAACTTGTAAACCCCACATGGGCATCTCATCATCTCCACTTATCTGACGCATCTACAAAACAAAGGTTGATATTCAATATCACTTCAAAGAAGCCCATCTCGGCTTCCCAATTATCACACACACAGTTAACTAATAGCCAAAATGAACTATCCAATTTCCAAGTGTAAGCTCAGCACTTTTCCCCGCCAAAAATAAACACTTCAAAAAAAGCTCCAGAAAGAACGATTCACGCATAAAAATGTATACCAGAGTTTCAAAATTTAGCAAAATAAACTAGCCCCGAGGAAATTGAGCCAGAAGAAACCAACTCTTTTTACATTAAATAGAATAAGGAGAATTCTAAAGAACTTATGAAAATCTTGGTAGTGCAAGGAAAACAAAGAAATATGTATTTACTTGTTCTTGGCATTCATCAACAAATTCAGAAAACGCTGCTTCTCTATCATCCACATCTTTTTCCTCGTCCGAAGCACATGTCTTTTCAGACTTGGCCCTTTCGGATTCTCTCTCAACAAGCTTGCTTTTTTCCTTGTAATAATCTTCCAAGAGATCATCTAAGCCAATAACCTTTCTTCTGTCAAACCACAAACAAGAGCATAGAAAAAAAGAAATCAAGAAGAATAAAATGTTACGTAATGCCAAAATGTAGCAAAGATCAGCAGTGGGAAATAAGGGGGTTCACTTTCTCTTGGCTCTGCTGGGAGAAATATTCCTGGGCTCTTCGAATTCGAAGTCCAAAGCATCATCAATGGACGTCATCCCTCTTAAAAATTTCTGATAAACAAGAAAAAAAAAATACAGAAATTCTTCTTTGGAAAATCAAGAAACAAAAGCAGGCACAGAAATTCCCTCTTTTCCCCCTCGGTTGGCCGGGGCTCTGGAGACTTGGTTTAAGCTTTGAGGCCGGAGATACGGGGTTATTGTACCGCGAAATTAGCCCGCGGCTCAATAAAAGTAAAATCAAATTCCAAAAATAGGGAAAGGAAAACTGTGTAATTTTTTGAAACTGTTAGACAGTAATTCGGGGCATAAAAAAAACGATTTTTATTAAAATATTAATTCTTTGAATAATAAGAATATTAAATGTTTATTATTAGCCTTTCTAAATTATAAAAATAGGTTAACAAATACGTTTTTAATTTAAAAATTATTATTTTTTACACAAAATTTGCGAAGCTGATCCGAGCGCGACTTTCAAATTATTCATTCTTTTATTGGGAGGATTGGAATCTTTGATTGATCTGTTGCAGATTATTAATGTTGGGAATATATTTTAAAAATTAAGTACAATTTGAATGTAATGTATTTTTTAATTAGCAATTAAAATTATACAAAATCGAAACCAAAAAGAGAAATTGTCTACTTTTAATTCTCGTAGGAATTTTGTTAAATTTATTTTTTTGTAAATTCCATTTAAGTTTGTGTGCTAAAAAATGTAGAATATTTTATTCTTTAGATCAGTAATAATTCAAAATTGTATTCTGTGCTCTTTTTTTCTCTTGGGTTTTGTTTGGCAAACTGTTGTAAGTTTTCGGCAATATCTTTAATTTAAAACTTAAAAAATATTTAAATTTAATAGAAAGTTTTAAATTTTTTAATAAATAGATATATTTTTTAATCGAATATTTTATTATGCATTCGTACTTTTTTATACAGCCATCCGAATACGTAACGGTGGAATAATCAACCATTATACGCACATTGGAAATTCCAAAGAAAGAAATTGTAACTGTATTTTGTAAGGATTTTTGGAATTGAACCACCAAAAGTATAGATAGAACAAAGATGCACACAACAGGTTTATTGCTTCAAAATTCAAAGAGGGACAAGGAATCAATGATCTCCTTCTTTACATCAATATTCTTTTACTAGAAGTATATACTAAGTGTGAAGAGGGGAGTGAATAGTCTTTTCAAAATTTTTATGTATTTTTTAAAACCTTTTTAAGTTTTTAAATTAATAATTTAGATTTAATGGGAAATATATATTTTTAATGGTTAATGATTCAAATCTCATCAATTTTTTAGATTAGTTTATGAACGATCAAGATTTGTTTGGTTGTCAAATCTAATTTAGTCATTTTACAATATTTTTAATTTTTTCTTTTTAACTTTCCCTTTTTAATTTTGTAATTGTTGGCTTGCTTATTTACTCCTCTCGCAGCTCACATTTCCCATGGATGTCTTTTCGAAACTTTACCCCAACTTGAGTTCCCAACAAAGACTCCACCTTTTCTATTTTCTGTAACATGTTAGACTTTGAAGATAATTTTGCCAGAAAACTAATGAAGACAAAGCAATTTCGCCGAAAAATAGTAAAAGTAGGGAAAACCAAGTGAAGAGCTAAAAGTATAAGAGAAATGAAAAGGCGGGGTAAAAAAGGGAATCAGATATGGAAAACTCATTGAAAGAGCAAATCTATGATAAGAAGCAACAGATCTAGGGAACTGGAGAGCTGAAACTATTAGAAATAGAGAAAATAGGCTCTATTAAAGTCCAAATCTTTCGGAGTTCCAGTGCATTTTAGGGATTATTTTTCTCCCTTCTTTTTCTGCTTACAATTGTCACTCTTAATACACTGAACTCTGGCGTGGATGGTAATCTAGCTCCCTGCTTCGTTTGTCCAATTGCGGGTTCATTTAGAATCTAGTCTTAGTTTGTTAATTTTTTACGCTAGCATTTTGGTGAGTCAAACCCTTTCCCTCCTATTGCAATAGTATAGGATCTGTATTCTATCTACCTATAATGAATTCTTTGTGAGATAGTTCTTCTTTTTTCTTTCTGAGGAAATTTCAAACCATTCCTCAGTTTTCACTATTTCAAACAAAAAAGAATTTTATATTCATGGTTTTGTTGAAAAGTACTCCATCCGTCCCATAATATAAGTCGTTTAACTTAATTTCACACATATTAAGATTCCTAAAAACAAGTGACTTTATGTTTTTTCTTCCTAAAACACCCCTATTTAAATGTCTTAGAAACAAGAGAAGAGATGAAAGAGAAATAGAGAGAAAGAGAATAATAAATAAGAACAAAAATGTAAAAATAGTTTTAAAATCTTCTTGAAAAGTCCCCAACGACTTATAATTTGAGACAGTAAAAGTAGTCCCTAACGACTTATATTATGTGATGGAGGGAGTAATCTCTTTCTATTGTCAAAGGTCTTGCTAACCAAGTATTCTTGGCAATTAATGAATTATTGACATGTCTATGTGAAATGTTTTTTGTTGACATTATGAATTTACATATTCTTTTATTAGACTTTGAGGAGTCATTTCATGGGGTTCAACATATGATTTAGGTCAAAAGTAATGTAACAACAGTGAAGCATGGGGTAGGGCACCCACACTGAGATAGCACAATTTTGCACTTTAGGCTTCTATACCAATTGGATTTCCTTTTTTGAATAGGCAAATGTCCTAGCTATTATTTTCCATCTATAGCTAAAAGTATTAATGTTTTCTTGTTATTTGCAATTCCTTTCAGAAATGTTCACGAAGTAAATCAGGATATCGTTTTTCTTAACTTTTTATGTATTTGTTTGATTATGGAAATACACTGACCTTGGTAAAAATGTTTGAATTATATTTAGGGAGAGCTGTCTGTGGGAATTGTGGCTTCTTTCATTGGATACACTTTCATATTAACTTTTTCTCTAAGTACTCTTTCTTTGTTTTTCATTATTTTTTTCTTCCATATAATGTTTACTACTAAGTCATTTCTCGAAGTGAATATCCTATATTAATGTCACAGATACAAAGAGAGATGGAAAATATATAGTAATATTTTAAACAAAAAACTGATACCTGTCATATTTTGGATTTTCCCCTAAAATTCTCTTAAGAAAAAGGTGGATTTAGTTTTGGCTCAATTCAAAAGAAAAAGCAAGGCATTTAATTGGAAAAAAGAAATACGCTTTTGACTTATATGTTCAACGACTGGTGAACATCTCTGGAGATCTTCATGAAGCCTTTGCTGCTACAGAGAGAATTAATTCTGTTTTATCTGGGGCTAAAATTGATGAAGCACTTGATTGTGCTTAGTTAAGATTGGTGTTTTACAGTATCTAATTGGAAAATGAGCTTAGTTTAAGTTGGAATAAAGAATTAGTAATGGAGAAAATAATAGTTTGCAGTAAAGTTCTAATTTGAGGCAGAAATTCGTAAAGTTTTACATAATGATTATGTTCAATTGTTTTGGAAAGTATTTATATGTGTTACTTTTGATTGTTTCAGTTGTTTTATGCAGCTATTCTTGATGTGATTCTCAGTTGGAAAGCAAGGACAAGCATTTAATGTTTTTCCCTCTAATATGTTTTTTTTAGAGCTTGGAGATTCAAAATTTCTATTTTATTTTGTAGTCTTGATTTTTTTAGGTTTTTTTTTATTTACTCATTTGTTGAACAAGACTGTTAAGTTGGCGACGAAGGTGGAGTCTTGGGCTGGAAATACAAGTTGGGGTTCAAGAGTACGAGTAAAATTCTTTTCCCAAAGAATTCCCCCCCCCCTTATTTGGTTCTTTACAACTTGGAGATTCAAAAGTTTCAGTTTTGTTTTGTAATTTTGATTTTTTTTGCACCATTTTCTGTATGTTACTTGTGTCAGAATTTCATGAAGTTCCAAAGCTAGAGTAGAATGAAAATTTCAAATTCAAGCCAAAATGCTAACAATGAGGAGAATGGAATTCTCTTATTTGCCAATCTTAGTTAATTTGTAAGTATTGCGGTTCTTGTTTATGTAATTCTACTTATAATTGAGGTTCTACTTTCTAATTGAAATGCTTTCCTGTGTAGCTTCATTTTCTATGAATTTTAACATTCTTGAGTTTGATACTAGATCTTTTTGTTGGTCTTCTAACTTTGATTTGGTTCTTGGTAATTTTTCTAAAAATTGTAGATTTAGCTCTCAAGTTTATTGTTAGGTATAGTAAAAACTTTATTTTTTTTCGATTTCTTTTATCCCTTTTGGGATTTTAAGATACATGAATTTTTTGCAAAATAGGTGAAATATATTTAGTGTGATCTTGATTGACCACTGTAATGGGCCTTGAGAGTATTTATTTACTTGAATCCTATCATAACTTTTACAAAATTGAGGTGGGGAATGTGTTGTATGGTTTTGTTAGACTTTAACTTGAATAACCCTTACAAAATTGAGGATGGAAGAATGAGTTCTAGATGGAATTTATTGAAGTAATGATATTGTGCAAAAAGATCATGGAACATTTTGATGCGACCTTAGCTTTTGTTGGCATTCTGTGACACACTTTTTCTAACATTGGCATTGATGAGCCACAAAAATCTTTTTTGACTTCCCTAATCAATGATCTAGATAATACAACTCTTTGTATGCCATTATTATAGTGAGAAAGAGGAGTGAATAGTTCATATTTGGACAGGTAGAAAGGGACGAGGAACCAAAGGAGGGAGAAGAAAAGCCTAAGGTAAGGCTTTCAACTAATATGGTCATTATGCTTTGTTTCAATCTTCCAGATGGAGTATTTTTGGTTAATTGAACTAATGATTATCATCTTTATTTGGCTTCTCGGGGGAAAAGAAGACAACAAAAAATAAATAAATAAATAAAACTGACAAATATTGGGATTGGGAATTGACCAATGAAACCAAACCCATATGGATGAGTTTGAACTACTTTTTATTCATCTTCATAAGTCATAACACCTTATTTCTTTTGTATATTTTGTTCAACTCATATTTGACATGGATTTGCACATAGATAATTGATTTTTCTTGAAAAAAATGCAGATGCGCAATCCAAAAGAAGTTGAGAAAGAACAATGCCAAGAATTTTCTAACAAAACTTTTAATAAGTTCTTAGATCCATTGACGTACACTCGCTTGACCACTGAGGTACTAAACATTTTGCTGATTTTTAATTTCCAAGTGAAGATGCAGTTTTGAAATAGTTTTATTCAGGGTGAGATCGTGTTAGTGTTGTACCCTAGAGGCAATCACTTGTACTATGTATATTGCATCATAATTAATAAAAGAGGCATTATTTATCTTTCAATTTGATTGTTATATCTTGATATGTGTATAAACTGTTTGATAAAGTCCCTAGTATAACACAGTGTTAAGGAAATCATAATAGAGATTATGATATGAGATTCCTACTATACTATGTAGTATTTGAGCTTGAATAATCCCTAGTCATAGTATTAATGAGATGGGATATTATTAATACGTCAAGACTAGCATATGTTATATCTCTTGATTGGATTAAGTGGTGGTTCTAATAACCGTGAGTATTGTGATACTCAGGATTAATATGTGGATGCTTGTTATATGAACAAATTCATTGGATAACCTAGCTATGAGATAATCACTTGGATAAGCTATTGAGTGTCAGTGATAGAATCTCATTATGGCAAATGTGCAAGCATCCTTAAACTTAAGATCTCCAAGGTATTTTGTTTATCAAGCGTTGTACTTTGATTCTAATATTTGGAATCTTACAAGGACCGCCTATGGGATGGATATTTACTCATGAAGTCTTTGGCCAAGGCGACTATGCGTTGAAATAGTTTCAAATTTGATACACATATCGAATAATGGATTTCTTGAATAAGTGCTAAAATATTCAAACCAGAATTAATAATATTCTGGATGGAGTTGACACTAATTTCATACTCTAGTCCGAATGAGATATAGTATGGTGAAAGGAGTTTATTGCACTGGTTATTTACTATTGAAAGGTTCATGTCAAGCCACTTAACTTTCTGGATTTTTGGGTGATCAAAAGTCATTGCTAGATATCGCTCTTGATCTACTAAATATGAATTTATTAATTAGAGAATTAATAAATTAATCTTATATTTTATTTAGGATTATTAATTCTAAATATGTTAGAATTAATTCATATTATGCTACCAATAAGACCAGAAAGCCTAATAGGTCACACATAATAAATGTTTGAATACTTGATATATATTATTTGATAATATTGTAGGGTTAATTAAGAGAAAAAAATATATTTATATGTGAATTATGAAGGCATAGGAAAGCGAAAAAACACAGGGCACACAGCGAAAGCGAACATAAAAAAAAATTGAAAAAACAAGAAGAGGGGATTCCAGGGCAAGGTCGGCGCCTGCTCCGGCTGCCCTAGTCGGCACCGGTTGCCCCCTGTCCAATTCCGAGGTTTTAAAAATTTTACCTCTCCTTCTGGTTCTCAAAGGTAACTGGACCAAAGCGTGCGCAACTGGGGTAAGTGTGCTGGTGGAAGCCTCTGGTGCGATTCCTACAAGCCTCCTACTCTGCTTTTGCATGTATGTGAATGACAAACTCTCGATCTTCCAATATATGGCTTGCCTAACTACCGTTTGGTGAACAACTAATAGGCTAGGGAATTTTCTGGAGAGAGAGAAAGAGAGAGACACCTAGCCTTTTTCGCAGAGAAGAAGCCGTCTCTTAGAGTGTGTATTCTGTAACAACGACGTTATTCTCAATCCTCCTATTTAATCTAAATAAAACCTAAGTTAAACTAGATTGGGCCAGTAGACTCTTAGTTTAACCATTTGGGCTTAATTAATTGTTCTAGTTAGAACCAACTTAATGGCCTAACAAATAATTAATTTTTCAGCCCAAATAAATCAGTTCAATTAAATAAGCCTAAATCAGTTTAATACCAGGTTAATCCCTAATTATTCAAACTAGGCCAAAACCCTGAATAATTAATTACTCTACTAAACTAATTTAATTAATTTTCTCTCTCTCCATGGACCTTTATTTTATTCTAACCCAATAATTAAATCAGGTTACTTAAATAAAATAAATTCTATTTAATTTAATTTAATTCCTTAGCTCGTATTTAATTAGGACTCACGGTCTATATTGGGGACCAAAAGACACACCGCATTAGCTACCAATATAACCAAAATACTCCTGCTATATACACAGTTGTATTTTGCATTTTAAATATTTCCTAATATCACCATAAGAAAATATTGATCCCATGGACAGTGCTGTGTTAGCAAAATCTCCGACCTACAGGTGTAATGACTAAAATACTCTACTATACATCGCCGTACATTCAGAGAGGAAGACGTTTACTAACACATCTCTAAATGACATCTACCATCCTTAGGTCTCTAGTTCAATGATCTACGATTTCCTGGATTGTTTCCGCTTTCCAAGAGAGTTACTATAAAGCAAAAATCCAAGTCATGTTTCTCAGGACCTTGGATATTTAGATCATTCAGACAACCACAATGGGCGATATAGTATAGAAACTATCTTGTATAAGTCTGTCTTAACTAATTAGTCACACATACCCAACATGCAAGTATATTGGCCCTATGATAGAACCTTAACTATAGCATATCAAAATATATGCTTCCAGTTTCGTCAGACCACCAACTCATACTCAAGTCGTAGAGTACTAGTCCACGCTGTAGCGGTAGTAGTCTAAGTTTCTACCATATAATACTTTTAAAAACTACTACTACAGGTCCTGTTTTACGTATTCGAAATACGCTTATGTCATGAAGTGAATGGACTACTCATTGGTTAAAGGTAAGCCTTTCCCCATTTAGAATTCACAACATAATAATCTAGATATGATGAGATTTTCATTCTCATCAATCAGTTCTCATCAATCGGTTAAGAACAAAATTTTATGTGTTAAGTAACCTATGATCCATACCTTACTGTGAAAGACCTCCATTCACATGGACCATTTACTTAAACACAATGAGTTATTTCCAAACGTAATTGTACACAAATAAAATTATAAATTCACAAATAATTTCTAAAAATAAATTCTTTGATTCAAACATTCGATTTTTACATCAGAAACCTAGTTTAAGAGGGCATACATCCCAACAATTTATAAGTTTGTTATAATTCATGGGACTTGCTTGTAATTATATAAATTTTAAGGGCCCAATTGTAGACATTAGATCTTGAAGGATTTAATTACAATTAACACAAATCTTAAAAACTATAAATATAGAAATTGTTCCCTTGTACAGACGTTGAAAAAAAAAATAGAGGGAGAGAGACAGATGGTTATTCTTCTTTCTTATTTTTCTCCAATTAAACCTAACCGCTCCTCTTCTACTAATATAGTTTTAAGCGGGCTTTGTGAGTGATTCAACCTTGTGTGGATTACTGTTGGAAACAATCCTATTCTTGGATTGTAGTGGCACCGGGTGGACGATCAAAATAGAGGAATTGATTCTTTGGTTGGCGTAAGAAAATTTATTTTCTATTACAGAAGGTAATCTCCGTTTTCTTCCTCTATTCTCGTTTTAATTGCAAACATGTGATCCTTGGACATGGATTTCATGATTATTTCCATTGCGTTCTTATTTGATAAGTATGATGAAATCCCAACAGTAGTATCAAAGCCTTCGTGTTTGTGTTTTAATGGGTCTTTAATCACTTTGAAATCGTTTTTGAGCATGAAATTGTATGATCATGGTGATTGTATGTCTACTACTTTGTATAGTATGTTTGGGTTTTCTGGTTTAAAGAGTCTCTGGGTTATTGAAAAAACGGTTGGGAAGTTGTTTCTATGTGGGTCTGTTTTGGCATTAGATTTTTCTGCAATCAAGTTTTTGATTCAATAATTTGGATTGTTGTTTAAATTGTGATGTAGATTATAGTTGGTTGTTAGTATTGATTAACAATGCTTGATATCAAAATTGTTTTGAACGGTCTGAAAATCATATTGCTATTCATGAAAAATTTACAACAGAATTCGAGGAAGAAGATGAACACTGGTATTTTTCTACCTCCAGAGCATACCTAGTACCGGGTACCTTCTATCCACCTGGCGCCAGGTGCACTCTATTCTTGCACTATTTTATAAAAAAATAATAATATTTTTTTAATCTTTTCTAATTTTAAGAATAGGTTCTAATAATGATTAGAATTTATTTGAAACCCATAAGTTTAGATAAAAATATTTTTAAAATTACATATACGACCCACAATTTTCTAAAAATTTGATTTCGGTCCAGAACTTTTCAAAATTCGATTTTGGACTCGAATTTCTCCAAAATACTGATTTTAGATGTTTGCATATTGGATATTTTATGCTGTATTTTAAGCACGTTTTATTGGCATGGTGGATGGTTATAGATTAAGACCAAACTTATCTGTCAATGTATCTTTATCGCTTTGTGTTAATTAAATAGGGCCTGTGCGTCCTGCCTTATCTCAAATTCTTATATAATTCTCTTTTCATCTAACTCCCCTCAAATATAACTTGAGGTTTCTTCCTTTAGAAAATTATGTAATTAGTTTATATAGGTTAGATTGAAGCAAAATTTTATTTATAAGATTTTGAAGATGGCAATCAAAACGAAATGAGATAATAAGACATTCTATTTAAATCATGCATGAACACGTAAGGTTGACCGTATTAATTTCCTTGATAGCTTGAGAAAATTAATTTAGAGAGTTCATAACCATGCCACGTAATTGTTTATTATCATATTTATCAATTTATGCTGCTTATTGATAAATTGTATGTATGTCAAATGATGAGACAACTAAAAGGAATAAATCCCTCAAATAATATTAAATCTAATATCTTCCATTAATATAGTAAGAACGAGAGTTCTTTTTCTAGACCAAGTTGTTGGGCATACCCAAGCCTATTTGACATTAAGTATGTCCAAGTTATAGAATTTAATTCTTAATTAATGGGTTTAGTTTAACTAATTTTTTTATCCCAGTTGAGCTAACCCAAGCATAAAGAATATTAGAGACAAGGCTGTGATAGTATTAAATACTTTAATGATTAAAAGATGTTAATCACTCAATGATATAGTAATTACATTTGATGTAATTGGTATTGGATACCTACCACTGACCTTAAGAGTGGTTTGTTGGTCTAACCCAAAGTCATTCTTAAAGAATTTGGATACTGGTCCACTAGAAAAGCTTCCAACGGGCTTTTTCGAGTCAATAGTGGGGGTTATTAATTTGAGTAAAATAGTGAAATAAAAATGCATTTAATTAAAGACCTAATTACTTGTATATCATAAGCATATACATGTTCTAATTACTTTATATTTATATCTAAGTCATTTGTATCATGTCGACAAATCTAAACCTACATAGCATCTTGGAAACAAATAAGCTCACCGAATCAAATTTTTTGGACTGGTATAGAAACTGGAGAATCGTTCTCAAGTTAGAAAAGTTGCTCTACGTATTAGATGCTCCTATTCCGTCACCTTCAGCCCAAGATACTCCTGCTGATGAATATGCTATCCACAAGAAGGACAATGACACTGTATCGTGTATTATGCTAGCGTCAATGACTCATAAGTTGTGAAACCCCACCTAAAGCTAACCTTAGAGTAAGGGGGTCGGGATGCATATCATATTTTCTTGCATGCATAACTATATTTTTGAATAATTTTATGTGCTTTAGAATTATAATTTATAGTCTAGAAATCTTAGTTGTACTTATTGAGTAGGAAGGGTAAAATGGTAATTTTGTTTGAGGTCAAAATAGAAAGATAGCTTGAGGATTAAATAGGAAGAATATTTATGAAAGAAAATAAGAATAAGAGTTGTTATGATTTAGTAGTTAGAGCTTTGGAATTAATCTCTAAGGTCTTGAGTTCAATTCCCACTAATTAAGTTTTGTCATGATTAAATTTTATTTTATATAAGGTAGAGTATTTTCGTCTCTTGCATGCCATAAGTAGAAGTAGGAGTGTTATTCTAAGGGAGATATGAAGGGAATGTCCTAATCATATTCTTATGCCCTAAAAGAATTCACAAGGGATTCATGTCCTTTTTATTCCCTAACTTACCTTGATTCTTTACCAATTAAGTTTGTTCAATTTATCCAAAGCCATATTTTAATTCCAGAAAATTTAGCAAGGTTTATTGATCTTGGAATTAAAAAAATGGCTCTTAGAGGATAGAGTTTTGACCGAAAATAGGGAAGGAGTTAAGGAAGGTTCCCAAGAGAATTAATCTCCATGGTTGAACCTTTAAAACTCCACTTCATAGTATTCATCTTCTTTATGATAGGAATTTGAAAATTTTTCAGGTTCTTGGACAGTTTATCCTTCAAAAACTTCAATCATTTTCCTTACTCAAATGCTGCCAGAAAAATGGCCAACTTGTTCAGTTTGAAGACTAAAATCCTTTGCCAAAAGACTGGACTGCACAAAGCTGTGCAAACCAGAAAAAATTTTTTGGATAGCTTCAATGTTTAGCAGTCCAAAAACAAGCCGTTTCTTCTACCCTTCAAATCAGTAGATTACCTCTGCCTTTCTTCCACAAAGAAGGCTGGAAACCAGCCTTAAAGGACCCTTCAATACCTCTCCAAACTTTTTGCAAATCGGTTGGAACATTGCAAAAAAACTGCATAATAATTTCCAGCAAACCATTCGAATATCCAACCAGAAAAATTCCAGCCTTGCCTCTCTTCAAGTCTTGTCCGAAAATCACTTCAAATCTCTGTGAAATTAACCTTAGTCAGCCATGAACTAAACTTCATCACCCTCATCCACTGACCTGCACGATTGAGCACTATAGCCACTCCTTAAATTCCTCCTTCAATTATTCCAATCAAGCTTTCAATTGAAGTTCAAAATTCCAGCAAATTATTCCATGAAAACTCCATTGGATTAAGCTTCAAACAACCAGAAATTCTTCCACCATTACATTCAGAATTTCGACCAACCCTATAGCCCCTTCAACCCTCATTCATTTCAGCAAAACCACAGCAAACTAGTCGGCTATTGTAGCTTCCAAGAACCTCCATCAATCAAACCACCTTACCATATCTTCTACCTTAAAACACTCCATAAATTACTCCTTTTAAAATTCAAACAACCAGATTTTCCTCTTCTCCCTAATCTAAAAATCAAATCACAAGGATACCTCAATCATTTGGCCAATACCTTTCAACAATTTCGTCCAGCTTTCTCTCTAATTCTCTCAATTTCTCCAAGAATACCAAGAACACACACTAACTTTCTTCAAACCTAAGACCACTATAAACACCTCCAATCCCTTCCAAAAACTTCAGATCACGCCTATTCACTCCCTAGAGTTCATTTCTAGATTTTATAACATCAAACATTGAAAACAAAAAAAATCTGCTAACGGATCAAAACCAGAATTTTTCTTGAAGTCTCAAGAACTCTATTAAGGTAACCAAGAATGATTTTGTTTATCTTCTTTCCCTTCAATCTTTAACATGATATACTAATACTCTCTCTCTCTCTCTCGACCGAAATGGTTGTGTCAACTATGGTCGTTTTTCTTCTCCCTTCTTGGACGAATCAAGCCTCCTAAATGTGTGGATCTCCTTGAATCTTCATCGAGATTGTCATCAACCAAGTATTTCTCTTTAACCTTCCCTTTAATTCTAAAATCATATCTCTTAGATGTTGTTAGAAAAGGATAGAATATGATTGGGGATTGAGTATGTGCTTATGTATGAAGGAGTTGAAATTGAAGCATGAGGATGTTTTGCCATGGTTAAGTTTTATGATAATTCTTGTGGATCGATGCATGTTCTTCATTTCTTAAGGTGGTGTGGATATTTAAGCATGCTAGATATTATGTCACTTTTGGTGAATAGGATATTATGTTCTTGTTGAAGCAATGAATATGATTATGCTTAGTAGAGATTTGACCATGTGATAATAGAAACGGATTTAAGCCTTTACTCACGAATGGAATAGTTTGTTGATTGATGTTGGAGTATATATTCATGATTCTTGTTAGCAATAGGAATTATGATCATGACTTTGTTGATCATAAACCATTTTAATTAGTCAATTTTATTACGTTAATTAAAATTAATATTATGATTTCCTCCAAAAATTTCAAAAACCCTAGGAAGTTGAAATTGGAATATTAAATGGAATAATAATATTTTAACCAAATAAATGATATCTTTTATTAAAGATAATATATATAAATATTTATATAATAATAATAATAATAAATAAATAAATAAATAAATAAATAAAGCCTTTTATATAAACAACAACAACAACAATAATAATAATAGGTAAAACATTAGTCTTATAGGCCATATATTTATAAATACTATTGAAATTTATTTATTATCTATTGATCAAAATTTAATAAAATTTATTTATTATTAATTTTATTTATTGTTTTATATCTATTAAATATTAATTAAGAGATTAGTAATAATTTATTATTTATTTTAATAATATCAATTAGGACTTAGGATTTTTCATCAATTAAACCCCAGTTTATTTATTAATAACAACACTCAAGATTTGTAGCTGAACATATAACTTATTAGTAATTATTTTACAATCTCTAGTTATTTTCACTTTTCAAACTAGACTTATTTTATAAAACTTTTTATCATCTAATATTAAAGCTTAGGATATTATGGTTATGATTGTAATAAGTTGAACTAGGATTATTTAGGATATTATGGTCATGATTGTAATAAGTTGAACTATGATTATTTATGGAAGCAAGTATAGCTTGAATATAATCATATGACTTGTGTTTACTCCAGGCGGAGTTAGGTCAGCTTTGGAAGATTTGTGAATTTGCAAGCAAAGGATCAGGTAAGTTTCTGCATAAACTTATTTGATGACAAAAAGCTACTATGGCAAGCTAAAAGTAGAGTGTATGGACACTCATTTTGTAAAGGCAATTAAGGACTGTTTCCTTTCTTGTTCAGTCAAACAAATCTTTTGAAAACCAAACAAGTAGTTTTGCACAAATACTAAATTATTTCTAAGAACTCAACTTTGACACAAATTTTAAAAATCTTTAATTGCTATTTCCAAGTAAAGCAATGTTTTATTAGTTTTCTCCCAAGTAGGACAATCAACATTGAGTACTTAATAAAAGTATGCTAGTAGTACTAGTTTTGAAGAGCAAGAGTGAGTCTTCTGGCAGAAGGCCACCTCCAAAAGATAAACTCAACTCAGAGAAACGATAGTACTACCTAGTCATGCCAGTCCGAGTTAGCAAATTCAGTCAAGTGGGTTGTGTATTTTCAGAATGGACAACCGATTTGTTTGGGTGTAGAGAAAGAGGAGTATCTTATCCGGTAGGCCGATCACCTACCTTTTGTCAGTCTGCACAAAGTGTGGCATTCTGACCGTTATATGGTCATGGGGCCTAACGTGTGGTAACCCATGGCTATCCATTCGAGTAGTTGTATTTATTGTTCACATGTATAGTTTGAAAAGCAAAACGCTACTCTTTACTTTTAACCCTTATTTATTGCTTGCCAGCATTTTCTCTTATGCAATTTTCATAACCTGCATTCATGAATTGTTTTACCTGAAACACTTAAGGCACACACGGGCTTACTGAGATTTTTATCTCATCACCTTTTATGCTATGTTTTCTGGTCAATCCTACTGTGGAGATGAGTAGTTAGATTGTTGCCTGCTTTGAAGACTTTATGTTATTTATTTTATGTGTTTCTTTGAGAGACGATAGTGAACAATTTATTTTGGATTTATTCTTGAATTTTTAGGTTGTAATAAGTTTAATTTTAAAGTATTATTTTATTTTTTTTGTTTGTGTGACCTAGTTATAAAAACCCATTTTCCTTTGGACGGGATGACATCCCCGGCCCTTGTTTATAAAAACAACATGAGCATATGGATGCTCAAACCATTATCTTCTATCTTAAAGAGTTGTTTGATAAACAAGCTAAAATTGAGAGATATGATATCTTTAAGCAACTGTTTTGTTCTAAGATAGTTGAGGGTGCTTCAATGGCCACTCATGGGCTGCAGATATTGGACTATATTGAAAAGTTTGGGTCTCTTGGTTTCATAATGAATTACGATTTAAGTGTTGACTTAATTCTATAATCATTACCAAGTAATTTTTCACAATTTATAATTAATTACCACATGAACAATATTGAGACCACCATACATGAGCTTATTAATCTGCTTAAGACTGCTGAATCATCCATGAAGAATGATGATAAGGCTATCTTGCTAGTAGGTTCTTCGTCTTCTAAGAAGAAAATTCCCAAGAAGAAGAAGAAAAATCCTACCAAGCCCAAAAGAGGCGTGAAAAAGAAAAAAGCAGCCACCAAAGGCACATGTCATCATTGTGGCAAGATGAGTCATTGAAGGTGCAATTGCAAAGCCTATTTTGAGACCGTGAAGGAAAAAAATAAGAAGGAGAAGCTTGCAAGCACTTCTACTTCTACTCCTGGTATATTTATGATTGAGATTAATACTGCCTTTAGTAATAAGATATGGGTATTGAACACCGGTTGTGGATCTTATTTATGTAATAATTTACAGGGACTAAAGGACAGTAAAAGGTTGAAAAAGGGCGATGTGGACCTGCGAGTTGCAAATGGAGCAAAGGTTGCTGCACTAGCTGTGGGGATTTATCATCTTAATCTACCTTCTGAATTAATTTTAGAACTTCAAAACTGTTATTTTGTACCAATTTTATTGAAAAACATTATATTAATTACTTATTTAGACTTATTTAGATTTTATTTAAATTTTAAGAATAAACGTTATTCTTTTTCATTAAATGATATCCATTATGGTTCTGTAACTTTGGTTAATGATTTATATGTTCTAGACATGGATAATCTAATTCTCAATATAAATAAAAAAAAATAAAGAAAAGATAACTCAATCTCATCTTACTTTTGGCATTGTTGTTTAGGCCATGTAAATAAAAAATGCGTGTCTAAATTATACAAATTGGGTGACTTGGGGTCATTTGATTATGAATTATATAACATATGCGAATCTTATTTACTTGATAAAATGGCTAAAACTCAATTTTCTATAAAATGATAAAGGGCTAAATAGTCACTAGAACTAATACATATAGATGTATGTGGCACAATGTCTATATAAGCAAGATAATGTTATCACTACTTTATAACTTTCATCGATGACTATTCACGATATGGATGTTTGTATTTAATGAAATACAAGTCTGAAGCATTTGACAAGTTCAAAGACTTTAAGAATGAAGTAGAGAAATAACTTGGCAAAAGTATTAAAACTCTTAGATCCGATCGAGGTGGTGAATACTTAAGCCAAGAGTTTTTAAGTTATCTTAAAGATAATAGGATATTATCTCAATGAACTCCACCATAAACACTTCAAAATAATAGTGTACTTAAGAGAATGAATTGAACTCTTCTAGACATGGTACGGATCATGATGGCTTTTGCAAATTTACCAAAATCATTTTGGGGATATACACTGGAGACTGTTGTTTATATATTAAATAGAGTTCCGTAAAAAATGATTGATACCACTCCTTATGAGTTGTTCTTTGATAAGAGACCAAAGTTATCTCATTTAAGGATTTGGGGTTACCCTACTTTTGTTAAAAGGGCAATGTCAGATAAACTTGAAAGTAAGTCTAACAAATATTTGTTTGTTGGATATTTGAAAGAATTTTTCGGATATTACTTCTATCTTCTTTCTAAAAATAAAGTTTTTGTTTCGAAACATGTTGTCTTCTTAGAGAAGGAGCACATGTCTAAAGGAGATAGTGGGAGCAAGCTTGAATTTAGTAAAGTTCAAGAAAAACAAACAAATATTAATCAATCGTTTGAACCCACACCTATTGATGAACCTTCTAGCACACAAGGGTTTCGTAGGTCAAGTAAGATACGAGTGGCGCCTGAGAGATATAGATTTCTCATAAGTGATCACAATGATGTATTGCTCATAAAAGAAGATGAGCCTACTACTTACAAATACGTTCTGGATAGTTCAGAATCTGACAAATGGTTTGAAGTTATGAAGTCAGAGATGAATTCCATGTATGATAACCAAGTATGGACTTTGGTTGATCCACCCGAAGAAATAAAACTTATAGGGTGCAAATGAGTTTTCAAGAAGAAAACTGACATAGTTGGTAATATGGTTACCTATAAGACACGTTTGGTTGCAAAAAGTTATCGATAACAGTAAGGTATTGACTATAATGAAACTTTTTCACCAGTCACTATGCTAAAATCTATAAGAATACTCCTAGCACTTACCACTCATTACGATTATGAGGTTTGGCAAATGGATGTGAAAATAGCTTTCCTTAATGAAAACCTGATCGAGAAAGTCTATATGACTCAACCTGAAGGTTTCACATCCAAAGATGGCACAAAAGTATGCAAGTTGCAAAGGTCCATCTATGGACTTAAGCAAGCATCTAGGAGTTGGAACATCCGTTTTGATGAGACAATTAAAGAATTTGATTTCATTCAAAACATGGATAAACCTTGTGTGTATAGGAAGTTTAGTAGGAGTGCAGTTGTTTTCTTATTACTTTATGTAGATGACATACTACTAATAGGAAATGATATTTTCATTCTTCAATCTGTAAAGATTTAGTTATCCAAGATGTTCTCCATGAAAGATCTTGGATAAGTAACCTATATTATGAGAATAATTATCTATAGAGATAGATCAATGAGGTTTCTAAGTCTTTCACAGTCTACATACCTAATAAAGTGTTGAAGAGGTTTAGCATGGATCAATCTAAAAAAATGATTCTTACCTATGGCACATGGAGTATGCCTTTCAAAGATGATATCTCCAAAGACACAAATTGAAAGGGATCATATGAGTAGAATTCTGTATGTTTCGACAATTGGGTCTATCATGTATGCTATGATATATACTAGGCCCGATGTATCATGTACTCTTAGCTTGACGGACAGATACTAATCTGACCCTGGAAAAAGTCATTGGGCGACTGTAAAGAATATCTTCAAATACTTTCGAAAGATTAAGGATATGATGTACTCTTAGTATATGGAGATGGTGATTTGTAAGTAAGAGGGTATACTAATGTCAGCTTTCAGTCCAATAAGAACGACTATAAATCACAATCTGGCTACGTGTTCACATTAGATAGTGGGGCAGTAAGTTGGAAAAGTTTCAAATAAGAAACTATTGCCGATTCGACAACTGAAGCAGAGTACATAGCAGCTTTCGAAGTAGCTAAAGAAGCAGTGTGGATCAAGAAGTTCGTCACTGAATTTGGAGTGATGCTTAGTATTGTAGATCCGATCTTTTGTATTGTGATAACAATAAAGCCATTGCACAAGTAAAGGAACCACAGTCTCATCAACGATCTAAGTATGTACTTAGACGCTATCATCTTATTAAAGAGATCATAAATAGGTGGGATGTAAAGATAGAGAGAATTTTCACGGATCAGAACATAGCTGATCCACTCACTAAAGCACTTTCCCAAAAGAAACATGATAAACATGTTGAGCTATTCGGTATTCGATATATGAATGATTAGTTAGCTCTAGTGCAAGTGGGAGATTGTTAGTGTTGTACCCTAGAGGCAATCACTTATACCATGTATATTACATAACAATTAATAAAAGAGACATTCTTTATCTTTCAATTTGATTGTTATATCTTAATATGCATATAAAATATTTGATAAAATCCCTAGTACAACAGAATGTCAAGAAAATCATGATAGAGATCATGATATGAGATTCCTACTACACTATATAGTATTTGTGCTTGAATAATCCCTAGTCATAGTATTAATGAGATGTGACATTATTAATACGCCAAGATTAGCACATGTTATATCTCTTGATCGGATCAAGCGGTGGTTCTCATAACTATGAGTATTGTGATACTCAAGATTAATATGTGGATGCTTGTTATATTAACAAGTTTATTGGATGACATAATTATGAGATAATCACTTGGATAAGCTATTGAGTGTTAGTGATAGAATCTCATTATAATAAGTGTGCAAATATTCTTAGACTTGAGAACTCCAAGGTATTTTGTTTATCGAGCGTTATACTTTGATTCTAATCTTTGGAGTCTTACAATGACCGCCTATGAGATGAATATTGGGTACAATGTAAAGTAAACGAAAGTAGTTGAGATGGTCAATAAAGGATTCGCCACTCCTAATAGTAGGAGAGTATATCTCAGGGCCACTTGTAGAAATTATTACTTGTGAAGTCCTTGGCCAAGGCGACTATGTGTTGGAAATAGTTCAAAATTTAATACATATATCGAATAATGAATTTCTTGAACAAGTACTAATAATATTCTTGTTGGAGTTAATACTAATTCTATGTTCTAGACCGAATGAGATATAGTATGGTTAAAGGAGTTTATTGCATTGGTTATTTGCTATTGAAAGGTTCACATTAAGCCACTTGACTTTCTGGACTTTTGGGTGATCAAGAGTCATTGTTAGATGTCGTTCTTGATTTTCTAAATATGAATTTATTAATTAGAGAATTAATATATTAATCCTATATTTTATTTAGGGTTATTAATTCTAAATATATTAGAATTAGTTTATATTATGCTACCAATAAGACCAGAAAACCTAATAGGTCACACACAATAAATGTTTGAATACTCAATATATATTATTTGATAATATTGTGAGATTAATTGAGAGAAAAAAAATATATTTATAGGTGAATTATAAGTTTGTTATAATTTATGAGACTTAATTGCAATTATATAAACTTTACGGGTCCAATTGTAGACATTAAATCTGGGAGGATTTAATTACAATTAACACAAATTTTAAAAACTATAAATATGGGAATTGTTCCCTTATGTCGACACTGAAAAAAAAAAAACGAGAGGAGAGAGATGGACGTTTCTTCTTCTTTCTTATTCTTCTCCAATTAAACCTAGCTGCTCCTCTTCTACTAGTATAGTTTTGAGCTAGCTTTATGAGCAATTCAATCTTGTGTGGATTACTGCTAGGGACAATTTTACTCTTGGATTGTAGTGGCGTTGGGTGAACGATCAAAATAGAGGAATTGGTTCCTTGGTTAGCGCAAGAAAAAATTTTGTTTTCTACTATAAAAGGTAATCTTCGTTTCTTTCCTCTATTCCTATTTTAATTGCAAACACGTGAATCTTGGGCATGATTTCATGGTTATTTTCACTGCATTCTTATTTAATAAGTATGATAAAATCCTAACAGATCGAGTTCAAAAATGTTCTCTATATACCTAGAATGGCTTTTCTTAACAATGAAGATGTTATTAATCCCAAGACAAAGAACCTATGAGTATATTTGAAGCGCATATTTATTTTTTATGATTTTGATGGTAAGTTGGTAAGTTCTGTAGTTTATACTCAAGCAGAAATTTGAAAATCTTGTTTCAATTTTGGTTGTTAAGCTTATATACTTTAAGCTGTTTTTGGAAATTTGGAGAATGTAAAGGAACATATCAAATATTCTAAGTTGCAGTAGATGGGCAGGAGATGATATTTTGAGAGTGAAGTTTGGAGGCAAAATAGTTTCAAATTTGCAAATTGGTTTACTATTTCTGTGAGAACATGATGCTGCAAATCCCTTGGTTTTTACATTTGTATAAGTGAAATTAAATGTCATGAAAAATTCTTTCCTTATGGCATTTCAAATCTTTAGCTTTTTCAACAATTTTATTTTGACTGACTCAGTGGTAGCAACTTCTTTCTTTTTAGCATATTCTTGCGGTACTAGGAAAAAACTTCTATGGCTTATTTTTAAAGCTAAAAAATTTAAACCACAACTAGACATAGGTGAGAGGGATTAAGATGCAAGAACATTTTATAGTACATTGAAAAATTATCAAGTTACATTGAATTTGTGGTATTTATGTCTCATGAGATGTTCTCAATTGCTGACTGGCAGTTTTCAAGATACTTGAGCTTTGTAAAGAGAGTGGTGGATTCAGATGACCTTCTTCTCAATGTTTCCAGGGAGAACCTTTGGGAAAACTGCATTTTGCAAGAATATTTATAGCAAAGTAATGATATTTTTGTATGTAATTCATTTGTTTTTCTCATGCACTTGTTCCTTAATTCCTCGTTTATTGTTTCTTAGGCAAGGATAATAAGAAAGCAGCTTGTAAGGAAAACTTTTTACATGAGTCAAAAACTTGCCAAAAGTGAGAACAAAGAGGTTTGGATTTAGACTTAGTCGTTGTTGACTTCTTTATCTATCATTGGAACATTTGCTTATTTTTCATATTTCCTTTTTTCCTTTCCTTTTTCTAGAAGTCTCTGTTTCACTAGGAAAACATTTACCTTATTTCATAATTTTAAAAAATTTTGGGAAATTTTTGAAGTTGGGATGTATTGAAGATTCTAGAAACCCAAAAGAATCACTCTATTGTTGAGATTTTTCAACAAAACCAAAAAAACCCACTGTCTAAGCTATCCCATGGATTGAAAAGATGAGCTCAAAATTTGGGTTTTAAAAGGTATCTGGTTTCAAATTATAGGCAAAACGACTAAAGAGTGATTATGTCATTCTTGTAGTCACGTGGAAAAACTAATGATAGAAGGAGCTGGAATTCATAGTTATACTAGGGTTTTAACTAAATAATTTTTATTTTTTTGACTTACTTTTGTATAGGCTTAACCTTGATATATAGGCTTTTGAACCTTTCTCATGAACAAGACTGTGTTAATTAGGTTGGACTTCTTGATTTCTTGAGCTTAATCAGGTTGGTATTCATTTACCGTATGCAGAAAGCTATAACGGTTGGTCAAAGTGAAAAAGGTGATACTTTTCCATTGAGCGCCATATGTATGATTTTCTTTTTATCAATTTTCTGGAATAAAGTCTTTTTTGTTTGCTTTCTCATCTGTTGTTCTCCTTCAGATCAACATTTATAGGTGGGTAATGTTAGAACTTTTGATCCTGTGGCTTCTGGTTTATTGATTGTATGCATTGGTAAAACTACAAAAATGGTTATGTAAGGTTGTAATGTGATCATTCAGGAATTAGCATATCTACTTTCTAATCTATTCTCCCACCTCTCTTCCCTTGGACAAAGTGTTACAACTTGAGCAACTGTCTTTTCCTTCCACCAGTATAGTTTCACTTGTATAAAAATTCTAACCATTGTACATCTATATTCCTGATTGATATTTAAAGGAATGAAATCTCATTTTCTTAGTGCAGTGCATTTATTAATGAGTCTGCTAACTTCTCAATTCTTTTACCCAATATTCCACTTCTACAACTTTCTCATTCTTTTCTAAAAATCTTTTGGGTAGTAAGATTTAAATGTTGATATTCATATTGTGATGTTACAACATATGGAGTTTCTCTAAAATTTGAAGATATTTTTGCAAATATCAAGGTATAATTAAGGGTTATAGTGGGATCTTCTTCTTAGAAGAAGCAAAATATAAAACCCTCCATGCAGAACAAAGCCCTTGTTTGAAGATGTTTGTTTTTTTGAACAAAACCATTATCTAAACTTATACTTCATTTATTTTAAATATTTACTCAAAATAATTGGTCATTATTCAATTAAAGATATATACAACTTGGTAAAAATAAAAAAAATTAAAAATATATATATTCAAAAGTTTTTTTTTTTACACAACGGGCAGAACCTCCATGCGTGGCGTGGAGATGTCAATTAGCATACTACAAAAAACTGACTACTTACTACAATAATAATTTGACAAGACATAAAGGTTGTCATCCTTTAAAGATCGGTCAATTTCATCTTATCTTCAAATTTTATTTGGAAGATAGCATGATTCATTGTATTTGGTGATAAACCGTCTACAAGTGGCCGATGAGTCCATGTGCATGCTTAATGTAATAAGGAAGGTGATGTTGATTCTTCTGGAATCATTTCTTGAAACATAAGATATGTCTAAACTTCATAATATGCAAATTTAAGATATTGTGATTCTTGTTCATCTTCATCAAAGTTTGACAATGTTTTAGATAACTTTTCAAGAAAATCCTTTTTTGATGTAATTCTTGCTAATTTTGATTAAAGCTTTGTATTGATGCAAAGAAATTCTTTAGCTGACTGAGTAGGTGCTTCAAATTTGTTTTGATATTTGCAACCAATCCACCATTTACATTGGTATTGATAGATAAGAGAGGAAAGGCCTTCATTAGTTATCTTGGAGAAAAACTAGCTAAGGATCCAAGGAATATTATTCCCAAGTACAAAATTCAATAATCTTCTGGTGGGAGTGATATTTTCAAAAATAGACCAAACTTTAATATAATCATGATAGGTATAGACAGGAGGCTTGAAAGGTTGTGAAAATTTAATGGATGTATTAAACCCTTTGACTTTCCACTAATTTGGCTTCAAGATTTGTTTGATTCGAATTTTCAAATAAGAAATTCTTGATGCATCTTTTGGATATAGACAATGGGTTATTTTAACAGAATTAATGTCAACTAAAATAAATTCATAAAATAATTTACCTTTAAAAGGTATGGTAGAAATGAAAGTTTTATTAGGATAAAATAATACAGAAATAGATCAGAGAACAACATATTGAACATGTTTTATTCAATGGGACAACAAAAGAAATAATTTGTTTTGATGATAAAAGATGATTTATGTTTTGGTAATGAAAAAGCAAGATTAGGAATTATTTTTGTGACTGAGTGGCTATTTTTTTGAAGATGGTAGGTTCTATCATTGCATAAGAAGAACTGGAAATTGGAGAAATTTTATGTGAAGGTTCTAGAGAATTAACTAATCTTGAGTTAGAAGTGACTCAGGCTAATTTTTCTAGAGAATGATATACTGAAAGAGAAAATCTATTTATTGGAGGTCTTTGTGCCGTTTCACTACAAAAAATCTCTAGTTAAAAAGTTAGGAATAGAATTGTTTACACCTTTAATATATTAGATATCAAAATAAAAAATCGCAAGTAAACTTTGCCATCTTGCAAAAATTTGTTTTGAAACAAGATTTTCACATCTTTTTGCAAAACATCTTTAGTAGCTTTACAATTAATACGTAATAAAAAAATTGTTATTTATCTAATCATTTTGAAATTTTGTAATATTAAAAAATAGATAAATTTTCCTTTTTATTGTAGATTTTTTTAAAATTTTTTTATTTTTGCAAACCAAGCCAAACACCAAAATGATATCTAACCCATTATTTTGATTGGTGTCCAGATAATCGTTGTTTGAAAATTCCTTCATACTCAATATCGAAAGTTTCAGTCTCTACAATCATTTAGGCTTCTGGGTTAGGAATTCCTAGACAATGTAAATTTTTTACCAATCTTTTAAATTTTCATTGTTCAATTTTTTTTTCAGTCTACGAAAGCTGTTTTTCCTAAGCCTTTGGTATAATGGCTCACAAATTTGTTTAAGATTTGGTATAAATTCTTACATATAATTTAAACATCCTAAAATCTTTGTAATTGAGTATTATCTTTTAATTTATCTGAAAATTTAGATGCAAAATCTAAAGCTTTACAAATGGGTTTATATGTTCCTTGATGCAAATCATGTCCTAAAAATCTAATTAATGTTTGAAATAATTTCATTTTAGATGCAGATAGAACTAAACCATTAAAGTATGATAGTTTTATACTAGTTAATATTATTTTGCCCGTTTTTAAAATATAATTTAAAATTTTCATTATTTAATTAAATTTATACATAAATATTAATTATACAAAATTCTAAATATTTTATCATGTTAAAATTTATTCTTAATGAAATTATTCGAATATATATATATATATATATATATATATATATATATATATATAACATAACCATTTTTCTTTTCTTATGAATTTAAATTTTATACATTTGAAAGTATCACCAAAGATTACATTTATAACAAATTAATCTCTCTATATTATAAATCTCCTCGCCTAATTCTTTTACTGATAAGTCAAATATATTAATTAGTCTCTTAGCAACCCAAGAGGGGAATTTCAGTTTCGTTTATTAGCCCTAAGTATATTATTGCTAATCAAACATCTTGCTTTGATTTTAGAGAGCTCTATTAGCTCTATATCAACATGAAGCTCACCATCCTTTGGAAATCCATCAGTAATTTAAACAGGACAATCCTCCTTTACATGGTGCATTTCGGATTTCATCTTGAAAAGAAAGTCAAATATTAAAAATTTGTTAACCGACAAGATTTTAGCAAGAACTTTGTTTGTCTCCATATGAGAGAGAGAGAGAGAGAGAGAAAACCAAGGGTCAATATCATGATAATAGATTGAGGCTTCAAAAAACAACTCACAATGAGCAAGAGTCCTCCTTCACGAGATCTACACCTAGATAAGAAATCATATCTAACAGAAAACCAAATCCACATAAGCACAAGTACTGATTTTGACAAATAGAGATCTTGAATTTGTATTAAACACAAATGCTTCTTTGGATGAATACATAATGAGACTCACATTTGGTGATACATCTGATATAAATAACAAAATAAAAGCACAATCAAACTTCCAGGCCTAACCACAACTTTAATCAAACTTCTTGGAACAATCTTCAACTTCCTATGTACATGAAATCACTCAATCAATAACTCTGATAACTTCTTTTGATCGAATAATCAAAACAAGGAGATAGATACGAAAGGAAAAAATAAAAAGATAAAGAGGACTGACCTTTTATCTTGATCAAAACGGATTTTCATCTTTGAATGTTTAAATTCTTGTTGAGCATCTTTATCTACTGTCATAGCAACTCTTTATGGAAATTCTAATCGGTATTACAAAAGTATTGACAAGATTGTGATATCCCAAGATCTATTCCAATAACAATCACTAACTTCAGTGCTTCGTTGGCATCATGTTTTAGCAACAAAAGAAATCAACTTTATATTCAGTAAAGCAATCTAATTTTGATTTATAGGATGCTTACGATATACAAGATAAGTTTCATCAAGGTTAAACTCTTCTTCTAGATCCCAAACTACAAAATCTACTTGCTTACCAACTGAAATTATACACTACATATATTGGAACCATATTACCCACCAAATGAAAATAATTGTAATCTCCTAACTTGACTAAGGGATTATTTTTGTGCCACTACTTTAATTTAATTTGAAACAATTATGAAACTAATTAGAAAATTACCTTGTATGGTAAGCCAGCAAGTTCGGCAAGCTTTTCGCTCTACCATAACGCTAATTGCTCCAAAGTAATTCCATATTTGCAGCCATATGACTATGTCAAAGGTAGGACAAACTGCCAAGAAACTCAATATGAACCAGCCAGTAAAACAATGGCAAAATTAATGCATGTAATAGTCATAATAGAATGCCATTCTAATAAGAAAATATGTATTATTAGGCAGGTCAACCATCTGCAATTACAATGTCTGATACTGATTATTATTATTATTATTATTATTATTATTATTATTATTATTATTATTATTATTATTATTATTATTATTATTATTATTATTATTATTATTATTATTATTATTATTATTATTATAGTAAAGAAATACTTCCTCGTGATTATAAGTTTGCCACAACTATCATTTCTCTGATCCAAATAGTGATGTAACAGTCTATTCCACTATATTTTTCATCTTCCATTCTAAGGGATAGTATGGATTTACTCACCAATCACCATGAATAGGTCCTAACTGATTTGGTGTCTACAAATAAAAGTATGACTACTAAAAATTGGATTTGGTGTCTACAAATAAAAGTATGCACAAAAAAATGAACTCACACACTTTTGTGTCTGCATAATGCATAACGCAGAAGAATTTATAGCTTGGTTCAGCTAAAAAAAATAAAGATATGATGGAATGAGAAATTCATTAAATGACCAAAAAAATTAAGCTTATAATTGGTTGCATATCAAAGTTGCTAAGTGACCAAAAAAATTAAACTTATGAATCGTTGCATATCGTAATTGCAGAAGTATTAACATCCTATCACTACTACAAATTAATAAACGAATTCAAGAAGATCAACCAAGGTTCCATATATCATTAGGTATATGGTTCAACGATTCAAAGGGGGTTACTTTTATTGCAAGATGATGATGATATGAATAATGTATGGACTTTGCATTCTATTTTTAAGGAGAGTGGCATGCACATTTATGTAATGGCAAACTCTATTTTAAATATACAACAAAGCGTGCCAACAATTCTTTACGCACAAGACCAGTACGCTTCCAGACACATTACCACAACATCAACATCAATGTGTTGTGCAATATCCATCCAATATTGGGTCCTACATAGATTTGTTAATCCAACAAGACGAGTTGCAAAGAACATCAAAATTAGTAGCCATATCAACTAAACTACCCAACTATTTATCCAAATTAATTTGCATATCATCCAACGCCAGAAGTGACTATCGGTCCTATGCTAATCCTACATAATGAGATTGAAACAAGATCCACTGAGCCACCAATAATTAATGGGGCAGTAGTTATAGGCTCACTAGAACCAACTTTTGATATCGACGGACCCCCAAACTCCGAGGAAGATCGTGGGTTCAATGCCAAAGTGGCAGACGACAGTGATGACGACAGCAATAGCGATAGTGACCATGACGATATAGATCTACAACACATACCAATTCGGGCTTCACTAGCACAGTGCAACACATACTGGTCTAGGGTACAGATATGTATTCCTATGGTAGTTTCCAAGACATTGGCATGGGAGTACCTGAAGATGGCTTTTTCTATACTGGTGATGACTTGTGCATTGATGAATAGTCAAAAAAGAATAGAGAGTTAAGACCGAAGATGTATTTCCAAGATAAGTCACAGGTAACTTATGTTGCGAGATTGTAGCACGTGAGGAAGGAGCGCGAGTTCACAGTAATCAATAGTAAGAGCACAGTTTGGACTACCTCTTGCAAGAATAACATTGAACAAAATTTATGTGCCTAGTATATCCGAATCATTAAAAAATCTAGTAGGGGTGATGGGAAATATCAATATAGAACGGCTAACACAGTCTTCAAAAAGTCATAAATAACAATAATAGAAATAACAACAACAAAAAAATTCACTTTATATGTTGTCTTTTATCTAAAATTCAATTATACAATTCATACAATAAAAGGACAAGTATACGTATTTTTATATGTAAGTATAATTAAAATTTTACTTTATATGTCATGTTTTGTACCCTAGAACCAAACAATTACTTAGTCACCTCTTTCGCAAGATTACAATAGATATTCTAAATTGTTAATTACAGTTTGTTTGGTTTAAGGGAAATGAGAGGAGAGGAATAGTTATTATTCTGATTGAAGGAAGATAAAAGAATATAGTTTAAAAATAAGTTAAAATTAATTTAACATCTAAACTTTAAATTTAAATTTTAAATTTCAAATTTCAAGAATTAAATATTTAGATTTCAATCTTCAAATTTTAACCTTAATAAATGAGGCCTGGTGACTATTTTAATAAATCAAAATAGCTATATTTTCACTACACTTTTTTTCTACTGTTGCTAAAATCAAATTTGTACTTTGTGCATATCACTATGAATATTTGTAGGCAAAATATATGTTTTGGAGACACTTTCTCAAAATAAATTTGATCTTTCCCTCAATTGAAAAAGTAAAAGAGAAAAAATCATTTCAAGTTGCTTTCCTTATTAATATTAAAATATAGTATTTCCTCTATTTAAATTTAAATATTTTTATTTTAATTTAAAAATAAATATTTATTTTACTTAAATAAATATACATAATATATATATATATATATATATATATATATATATATTAAGTTGGTGCCAGGTAAATTCCTCTTCTATTCTTTCTGGTCTCTCTTTCTTGAGCTCACTCCATTGGGCAAGGCTTTCTCCTTCTCCTCTCTATCTCTCCCCCTCTTTTTCTAGCATGCCGCTTATGTTCTCTTGCAATTTCTCCGGCCTTTCTTGCCTATTTTAGCTCACTCTATTATTTATGAAAGCAACTCTTTTCCTATTCTTCGTAGTTAGGCAATTAAGGCTATGCAATTGAGGCAACAACTTCAATCTTGGGCAATTAGGAATGTGCATTTGAAGGAACAAGTGAGCAAATTACAACCTTTTTGATGCATTGAGTTGAATCTATAGTGTTATTTGTGTTATGATTATATAGGAAATTTGCAACTAGATTTTGACATTTTTGTTTTTCTTTTTCTTCTCTATGGTGTAGAGATTGGAAAGATTGGGAATGAATTTAAATATATATATATATATATATATATATATATATATTATTTTATAGTTTATATGCTATTCACATACATTGACATGCTGTATATATTCCTTGAAATGTAACGAGGACCTCCACCCATAGACCCAATTTTGAATTTGAGTTTGGAATGAACCTTTCTTTTTTTTTTTTGTTGGTATTTTGGCAAGCTGGGATTGAGGATACTTTACTGTTGACCAAAAGAACAAGTATGGTGATTTTTCTAGTACTTCTAGAGCACCTGGGCTTTAGCGGGGTAATATTTTCTTGTTAATGATTTAGATGAAAAGCCCTTCTAGTTCAAGTCTTGGGGTGAAAACTTGACCTAAATCACCTAATTTTCTGGTGAAGGAAAGTTTATGGGCATTGGGCTGCTGGGAAGTTTTGTAGCTTAGTTGCAGAAGTTTGAATGCTTGTTTATCTTAACCTACTTCAATCATCTTTCGAGATGACTCAGTGTCAATAAATATCATTATGTTAGCTGCCAGCATAAGATTAAAAATATGAACGGTTAACAAAAATCAACTGTTATTTTTTACCGTATTTGCAGCCTTCAGCACCATGTCCTTCATTTCCTTCGCTACTCACATTGTTCTGTGGCATGTTTTATATCTTCAACCTAAATGTTTTATCCTTCTTCAGAGGTTTGAGGAAATCAAACATCATGGATAAAAAGGAAAAGCACAGAATCTTGATGGTGTCTGACTTTTTCTATCCCAACTTTAGTAGAGTGGAGAATCACATATACTATCTATCACAATGTTTAATGAAGTTAGGCCATAAGGTAATTCAAAGCACCTAGTATAGTATTTCTGGAATTTTTTTCCCATTTTCTTTCTTGTTGTATTCTTCTGTAGAGTTTGCCTTCTATACACTCAGACATGCATAGAGTAAATGAAAAATTATTTTCTTCCTTCGAATTTGAATGACCTCCTTTTTGGCCAAAGAAATAAATTTAAAATAGAGGTGTTCAAGCAATGGAGATAATTGTTTTTCAAATGAATTAATTACAGGTAGTTGTTATGACTCATGCCTATGAAAATTGGATTGGAGTAAGGTATATGACTGGTGGCCTGAAAGTTTATTATGTGCCATGGATACCATTTCTCATGCAGAACACATTGCCAACATTCTATGGAATACTTCCAATTACAAGGACAATTCTAATTCAGGAGAATATATCAATAGTGCATGGGCATTAAGCTTTCTCCACTTTGTGCCATGAAGCCTCGATGCATGCACGTACTATGGGTTACAAAGTTGTATTCACTAGCCATTCTCTTTATGGTTTTGCTGATGTGGGAAGCATCAATATGAACAAGGTACTGCAATTTACACTAGCAGACGTGAGCCAAGCTATCTGTGTCTCTCATACAAGTAAGGAAAATACGGTTTTGAGATCAGGTGTGCCACCTGAAAAGGTTTTTGTCATTCCAAATGCTTTGGACACAGCTATGTTCAAGCCTGCTCCAGAACGACTCAGTAGTGATGTTATTGTTATTGTTGTGATAAGTAGGTTGGTTTATCGGAAGGGAGTAGATCTGCTTGTTGAAGTGATACCTGAAGTATTCTGTTTGCATCCCAATGTAAGTGTTTTTGTTGATATGGCTGATGTTTAAAGTTTTGCATTGTATACATGTATATCCTCAAGTGTGTTGGTTGTGAAATTTATGTCCTATAATATCATGTCCAGAAAAAGACATCAGAGGCAATGTTAGTTCCAATATGCAAATCAGGTTAAAGATATAGACCTCCTTATGATTAGTTTTACTTTTGTTACAAAAGATGTTTTAGTTAGGATTTGCTAATAACCATTATGCAGTATCTTAAAAGTTTTTACTTTTTCAAAATAGAAACTCTAAAGTTTTAGAGTCTGTTAATATAATCTCTCACTTGGACACACTTCTTTCAGGTTCGTTTTGTTATTGGAGGAGATGGGCCTAAAAGAGTGCGGCTAGAAGAAATGAGAGAGAAACATTCTCTTCAAGATCGAGTGGAAATGTTGGGAGCTGTTCCACATGCTAGAGTACAATCAGTGTTGATAAGTGGCCTTATATTCTTAAACAGGTATAACCAGTGTTGATAACAATTTAAGTCTGTAAGCAAAGTAATCTACTAGTTATGAATATTCCAACATGAAATTTCATTTTCTTCTCTCGAAAACACACATGCAAACATTTATGTGCTGCATTTGTGCATATACTTGTTTATCTGTAAAAATCTTCACTTTTTCAGATTCCTGATTTCTTTTAACTCATTTGGCAGTTCTTTGACTAAAGCTTTTTGCATAGCCATACCGGAAGCTGCTAGCTGTGGATTGCTAACAGTTAGTACACGCGTGGGAGGTGTCCCAGAGGCATGTGCAAGATGATTTTCTTTTGTTTTGGCTAATTTAAAGAATCTGGTTGTTGTGCTAATAATCAAAAATGCTGCTGAAGTTGACAGAAATATTCCTAGGAAGTTCCAGATAATATGTGCTGACTGCTGATCTTGCATTTTCTGTTTTCTCTCTCAATAGGTTTTTCCGGATGATATGATTGTTCTGGCTGAGCCAAATCCTATTAATATGATTCAAGCAATCACAAAAGCTATACATAACTTCCCCAGATTGATCCTCAAGCAATGCACACACGAGTGAGTGTGGAATTCTTTCTCATTTTTTAGTTAAAAATTTGTATGCTACTCCTTTAAGTGATACATCTGGCTGGTATCTTCAGTGAAATAGCAATACTTGTCTCTTCTTGTTCTTCTTTTGAAAAATTTAAGAATTTATTGGTAAAAGAGTTGTTGGTCCTCGATTTTAATTTTAGAAAAAAGAGTAAGCAGTGGAATCTTTGGGTTGACCCTAAGATCAAGTGGTGGAAGCTTTAGGGGGATGAAAGAATAGCCTTGGTCAATAAGGTAGTTGAGGCGGATAACTGGTCTGTTGATGTGGATTCGGATCCAAATATTATGTGGAGAAAGATGGCTCAATGTATTAGGGCAGTAGCTACGGAAGTGCTTGGGGAATCTAAAGAAAAAGTACCTCTCAACAAGGATGTGTCGTGGTGGAACAACGAAGTGAAAGAAGCAGTAAGGAGTAAAATAGAGTGCTATAGAAATTTAGGGAAGTGTAGGAGTGATGAGAATTTTGAGAAATACAAGGTCGCGCGAAGTAAAGCTAAAGAAGCTGTTAGAAAGTAAAATATCCATAGTTTACAAGGATTTATATGAAAAGTTAGATACTAAAGATGGGGAGAAGAATATATATAGACTGGCGCGTTATAGGGAGAAGAAGACGAGAGATATCGGTGTGGTGAAATGTGTAAAGGACGACAACTACAGAGTTTTAGTTAAGGACGAAGAAATAAAGGAGAGATGGAGATCGTATTTTGATAAGTTATTTAACGGGAGTCAAGTCCAAGTTCCAAGTGTAAGTAGCCTAGCGATTTCAAACGAAGAGATTAACCGTACGTAGATTCATCGTATTCAGAAGTATGAAGTCTGAGATGCCCTTAAAAAGATGAGTCCAAAAAAAGCAGTAGGATCGAATGGTGTACCGATCGAGGTTTGCAAGTATTTAGGAGAGATAGGTATTATGTGACTGACAAGTCTGTTCAACAAGATATATAGAGTTAATAAAATGCCTACAGAGTGGAGGAAGAGTACTCTGATTCCTCTGTACAAGAATAAAGGGAATGCTCAAGATTATGTCAATTACCGTAGAATTAAACTCATGAGTCATACTATGAAGTTTTGGGAGAGAGTGATTGAACAGAGGTTGCGAGGCATTATATAAATTTCAGATAATCAGTTTGGTTTTATACTTGGACATTCCACTATGGAGGCAATTCATTTATTACGGCAAATGATTGAATATTATAGGGAAAGAAAGAAAGATTTACATATGGTATTTATTGACCTGGAAAAAGCCTATGATAAGGTGCCTAGAGAAGTAGTTTAGTGGGTGCTGACCAAAAAATGTGTATCAATAAAGTATATTACTCTCATTAAAGATATGTATGAGGGAGCGTGTACAAGTGTAAAGACTTGCACCCGAGTGATTGCAGAATTCCCTATTACTATCGGGGTGTATCAAGGATCAACGCTTAACCCTTTCCTCTTTGCAGCCATTACAGATGAATTAACATGTACTATACAGGAGCCTGTGCCATGGTGTATGTTGTTTGCGGATGATATTATGTTGATTGATAATATTAGAGTTGATGTAAATGCTAAATTAGAGTTATGGCGGTAGACATTGGAATCTAAGGGCTTCAGAATTAGTATGAGTAAAATAGAGTATATGGAATGCAAGTTTAGTGGTAGCAGAAATATAGCCCAAAGTGTAACTTTGGAAGGTAGAGATATACCGTTAACTAATTGCTTCCGATATCTAGGATCTATTATTTAAAAAGACGGAGAGCTCGATAGTAACGTTGCACACCGAGTTAAGACGGGTTGGTTGAATTGGAGGAGTGCGACTGCTATTCTATGTGATCGTAATGTACCATTGAATCTAAATGGAAAGTTCTACAGGACAATCGTAAGATCTGCTTTGTTATATGGTACGGAATGTTGAGCAGCTAAAAGGTGCCCAACATATTCAAAAAATGAAAGTAGCTAAAAGGTGTCATATTCAAAAAATGAAAGTAGTTGAGATGCGTATGTTACGATGGATGTGTGGATATATTAGAAATGATAGAGTTAGAAATGAGGCCATTAGGGAAAAGGTGGGCGTGGCATCTATTGAGGAAAAGATGAGAGAAAGTTATCTGCGTTGGTTTGGACATGTTCAGAGAAGACCGAAGGATGATCCTATTAGGATGATGGAGAGAGTAAGGCAGGATAGGTTAGACAGAGGTAGAGGTAGGCCTAAAACGACATAGATAGAGGTGATTATGAGATATATGTCTTTGTTAGATTTGAATGAGAGTATGACGTTCGATAGAAGGAAGTAGTGAGAGAGGATTCATGTGGATGACCACACATTGCCTGACATTAGTTCATGTAGCCGACCCCAAGTTAATGGAATTAAGGTTGAGTTTTTTGTTGTTGTTGTTGTATTGGTAATGAATTCCTCTCTACAAAATGGATTACTTTGCTATGGTTCCGTTAATGTCTCTTTATGATATTGGGTAGAATGTGTTAGTGTAGTGGAATTTACTATTTTCTCAAAAAGTTGAATTGCTTAATACATATGTTTTCTTTACTTGAGTCTCTCAACCCTCTATTACCTGATTTTCTTTCCCCTTCACTCCAATTTGCAATTGGGGGGAAAAAAAAGGAAACACAGACAGTCATAAACTCTAAAAAAAGAAGAGAAAGAAGTGAAAATAAAGAAGAATTTTTCATTTAATTTCTCTTCAACACTCAGCATAAAACTTCTATATCTGCATATTTAGCTGAAACAGACATCCATTTAAACATCTGCATACATAACTATGTGTGTCACATGCATATAGATGCATTGATGCCCCTGCTGGCAAGGATGGGGTAGGGAGGGCAAGATGGTGACTCTTGAGGTAATTTAAGTAACGATATGTGGCTGTAATAATCACAATTCAGCTGTGAATAATAAAATGCTTGAAGCTGCAGAAGAAATTTATTTGATACTGAAAAAATTAGATGCACGTGAAATCTCACCAGATCAGCAAAGATGAGAGGAGCATTAGTAAAACAATTCTGTGACCGTGGCATTAAATTTATGAACAGAAATTCCAATTGATTTGTTCAGTTTTGGAATTTTTAAAAGTATTATATTGGGTCTGATGTCTTAAAGCATTAGAAGAAGAATAGCATTTCCCCTTGTTGAATATGATGATCTACCGCATTCACTTTCCTGCCAGATGAAGAAACTGTATTGTTGGCATGACATTGCCAGAAGGACGGAGATTGCATAAGATGCTCCAGTCAACATCTTTTAGAATGATTATCTCAGTATGCACATACAAATATAATGCAGATTTCTAGATACATATGTTTTTCCTCACATATTTGCAATGGCTGAAATTATGTCCAAATTAGTGGATCAGAGTTATAGCATTGATTTTGCTTACACAAGAAAAATCACTGGTGATCCTAAACATGCTTCAATCTATAGTGTAAATGTTAGAAAGTGAAGGTGGTTGACAATTGTTATGGGGTTGAAGGGGCTAACAATCTCAACTTGCTTGACACTTGCCTTTTTCTAGGTACCTCACTTATGGTGCTTGGGCTGGCAAGCTTTTTTGCTTGGTTCTGATCATTGATTTCTTATTCTGGCATTTCTTGCAACTATGGAAGGTATATGTCACGCCCCAAAGCTGAGGATGACATAGCAATACTCCAAAAAAGAAATGTCGAACCCTTACAAACCATAAATAATCAAAACATAAATTCTAGTAATATTTAAAGAACATCCTTACATCGTTTTTAAATTTAAAACAAAACATACATAAAACTGAACAAAAATGAAAAACAACTAATCACTCTAGATCCTCTTCAAACTATTCTTTTAACTCATCTTCATCTAACTAAGAACCTGCATAATGTTAAATAAGAGGTGAGCTCACTAGCTCAATAAGGAAATCTGACCTACCTAGGATTGAGCATGCTACATATACATATACATTTACAAAATATTTTATCAAAAGAGTTTAGAAATTTAAGGTACAACAAAACTCGTGGGGTCTTAAAATATCTCCCTGGTGGGTTGGTCGCACCATGTGAAGATCTCGGAGTATCACCCAAAAAAAAGAATAAGGAGGAAAAGAGGAATAATGAATCTCTTAACCTTACTCATTACTGAACCAAAAGAGGTATATCTGGCACATAAATACCGAATTAGTGTGGTTTATTCAGTGACAATAATGGTAATCGAAACAAGCGAGAAAATCATCGCTTCAACAGAGGAAAATTGGCGCCGAAGTCAAAACAGAGTGTACCCGGCGCCGGTGTATTCTGGAATGCGCAGGCGCGATTTTCAGAACACCCAAAATCTAACCTGTAACTTTCTAGACCAAAAACGCAGTTTTTTACCACCCACTTTAATAATGAAAAATACCGTTTTGTGCACCAAAAATCATGTATACATACTTAAACATGCTTAAACAAAACTTAATTCACGAAGATGATTCATGCTTGGGGACTTGATTTGGCTTAACTGATCAATCTTCTAATTATTATATCCCATTGGAAGAAGGACCTTAGCTTATCTTAGGTATTATATCCCACTAGTAGGGCCTTATAGCTTATAAAGTTGGGGAATTTCCTACCAAAACAAAACTCACAAGCATTCAACATCACATGAATCAGAAAATTAGCACATAAGCATAAAACTTAGCTTAAACTCATAACTTTCAACGAACATAACCATTGGTACGAAAATAACAATTAACATATTATGCTCAATACTATTTTCATATAATCAAAATACCACTTTCATAAAGAAATCAAGAGACATCATTGATTTTGAAGAAAACAGTAACCAGTACCAAATATAGGAAAACCCAATTTCCTTAACTACTAAATTCAGCCTCTTGGAACCTCCTAAAGCTTCCACTCAAGCCCCCAAACACTTATTCAGCTTCAATTAAAACCCAAACAATACAATTAATCCTCCAATCAATTTTTTCCAATTTAGAACCCTAAAACTCTAATTTCGATTCAAGAACAATTTATCCCAATCCTAGGTTACAAACATCATAAAACACAAGAGGAAAGCTAACTTACTAAGAGTTGATGCTAAAGCTCGAGTCCCTTCTCAAATCCTTCCTTCTCTTCACTCTTCTCCTCTTCTAGAATAGCTTCAGAAATAACGTAACCGTTCAAAACATGCCTGAGCCTATAATGAAAAAATTAATGAAAGCCCCCTAATTAAAAATTGCACTTAACCTCTCAACTTATAATACTGAATTGTTTTAGCCTTATGAACTCTAATCCACTAATTAAAATAAAAAAAAAATCATAGCCCAATAAGCCCATAAAAAAAGAGAATTCGGTGGGCTCACAGTATATCTTCTCATTTTTGTGTTAATTTTACAAACTTATCATTTACAATACTCTCTTTTTTCTTGGTAAAGTGATGCTTTTTGCCACTTCCAATAGCCTGACAGGGAATTGAAGTGGTACCAAAGGTACAACATGTGAAGTCCCAGCATGGAGAAGAGATGTCATGGGATCATTAGTGGGTTAGTAGATTTAGAACTTGGGGTTGAGGTGTTTTATGTCTGTCTGTGAGAGAGGGAGAAGGAGGGGGGGGGGGGGCGTTAATCTGTGTAAAAATTTAGAATTATTTTTTGTTCATGCTAACAATTTTCATTAACAAAGTTATACAGTTTTCTCATAACCATAATAGTAACAAATTAAAAAATAAAAAAGGTAAAGACAAATAAAAAACTTATTCATATCTATATTTTTCACTTTATCTTTCATGTTCTTCCTCGCTTATTTTTCTCCCCTGGCATTGCTTTATGGCATAGTAATTGCTACTTTGCTCCCAGTGACAGAGTCCTTAGCCATTTGTTCTTTCACGAGAGATTTGAATGTTGGAAAGGGAATTGTTCTTACTTTATCCCTTTGGGGATTTGTCTCGTACTTTGGAGCTCTCCAAGCAATCAAGAAAAATACGCAACTGGCACAGGAACAAGAATCCTCAACATTTTATTTGGTAAACCAAACTAATCGCACATTCTGGGGTGATTTGCAGCTCCTGAAGGTTATTGGTTAAGATTCCAAGTTTTTAAATCATTGATCAGTTTTAGTGCTGGAGATGATACTGTCAGGACAAATCATTTTGCAGTATCATTTCGTCTTGATCATCAATTGATGTGGCTGCATCTAATGGTCATGGCTTTCTAGTGGCAAATCATTTTGCAGCCCAGTTGCACCTGTTTTCTCTCTGAACCTCTCGTATATGTTACCTTTGTAGAATGCTGTAGTCCTTGCCACCAAGATCAGTGAAGAAAGGGCTCCAAAGAAGGTAACAGCAGCCAAAATTACGAAAGGGATTCTATAACAATGGCTGCCAATGCATGTCAATGCCTTCCCTGGTGTTCTATGCAATCCCTTATCTGCATGCTGCATTACTGCTTCTTGATCGTAAAGCATTCTGGTGACTTTCACATTTAGAATGTAGAAGCCAATAGGGCTGGCTAAATAAGCACAATTAAACAATGTACAGTACCTTTTTAGTCGAAATAGCTCGGATACAATGGCGTTCAACACTGGAAATTGTGCACCAAATGAAAGTCCAATGATAATTGATGCAATGTAGACAGAACCTGGAATGGGGAAAGCAATGAGAAGTAGGCCGATGCATGACAAGTAGAGGACTAACGTTGTCATCAGAGGCCTTGGAAATTTGTACGTGGCTAGTCGTGCAAAAATCCTCTCAAAGAAATTCCATATGCTTACCAGTGACAAAAAGGACTTAATGGTTTTTGTTGAATACCCCGAAGATGTCCAATCTGACCAAAGTTGTCGACAGCCGTTAGACTTGAGCCAATTCACTCATTGTTGAAATGAAAAGAAATAGGAAGCTAAGAAGTGCCTGTAAAATCGTGTAGTCTTATCTTTTCTGTTTTTTTCACTGTGCCCACAAACCAGGAGGGCTTTTTGCTTGTCATCTCTCACGATAGTAGATGTCGATGGCATTGATGGTGGTTTATAACCAACAAGCAGTGGCTTCTCAACAATTACTTCATTTGGATTGGAGGGATGTTTCTTTTGGTTCCAAATGACAACATCTTCTCTTGCAGAAATGAGAAAGGGCACGAACGGTAAGGCACAAACCACAGTGGCAGTTCCAGAATGTGCTACTTTGGAGAATGATACTAAATCCTGAACTATGGTCATAACCATCAGATACAAGGGTAGAACAATCGAAACATAAAGGAAATGATAAAGGATTCTGAGTTCATTAGGATAGCTTATGCCCTTCATTTCGCAAATTGCATACACAAACACCACAGATATTGCAGCTGGTAGCCATCCAATTCGAAGAACAAGGGATTTGGCATCATTTCCAAATATTGCGAAGTAAACGTGCAAAACCTTTCAAGAGATCTAACAAGATGCCACGATTCTCAGGGAAGTTCCTGACTGCTGTAACAAGAACTCCAGTGTTTGCGAAGTTCTGAGAGTTGGCTCCTATGCAGATGTACATGCACACTTGCCAAACTTTTGGGGTAGCAATTTTGCCAGCCATGGCTAGCCATATCATGAAAAAACCTCCAAAATTCATGGCTGAGCCCGTTAACAGTAAAGTCCAAGTAGGAGTTACCTCTGCAGCGAGGCCAAAAGTGACCCCAATATTGGCACCAAGGTCTTTGAAAAATCCCAGAGGATTGAGGGTGCTTTGATCATAGCCCAGAGACACTTTTATCTCTTGGGAATATGTCCCAAAATTGTAAGTTCGACCAGCTCCAGCCATGATTCAAAGTGAGGCAAAAAGTGAGAACCATCGACTTCTAGCCAAATGCACTGCAAAAGGTAGCAAATCACTGTTTCCAATCAAAGTTCCCTTCCCCATAGGCAGGACGAGGAACTAGGATGGCTTCTTTGGATGAGAATGACAAGAAAATGAGAGAAATAAATATTCAACAATCTGTTTGGTGCTGATGCAACGAATTTGGATTAGATATAGTGGGCATTCCATTCATGTACTCAAATTCAAGAATCCAAGATACAGCAAAATGTGTTAACATAGTCAGAAATAAACAACAAAGATTCTTTTCTTTTCTGGAAACTATTTGCCCTTTTAGAAAGCTAAGGAAATTAAATGTACTAGATTCTGGATGATTACGAGCGTGTGGAAAATAATTAAGTCCGGTGGCTTTATATGGTCAGATTTTGATTAGTCTAAAAGTAGAAAAACTATGCACGGGTAGATTCACTCATGGAAGAACCTAATCCTTCGGAGGATCTGGTGCCTAGTAATTGATATCACCATAATTCCATTATCTAATTCAATCATCAAAGGAGTAGTGCATGCTTTCTGGATGGCAAACACAAGGAGTAGAGAACTTTGTTTAAATTTCAAATGAAGATCCCAATAGTAATATTGTATTCTTTCTGGACGAGGATTGGCTAAGGCACTAAAACATTTTTTGCTTTCTTCATTGCTGAAATTCTCTCTCAATTCCATAATCTTTATCTCCAGTAAAGCTCAATGTAATAGTACCACACAAATTTTCATGTTTGCTTATGAATCACTTTTGTAAGAAAGTATAACTCATTATCAAATACACGTTATTTATGAATCGCATAAGTCACCAACTATTCAACTATTGACGAGGACCTTCAAATGCTTCTAATAATAACAGTATTTTAGCTACGGTTCTAAACTCTAAACAACAAGGTGCAAAGGTATGAACTCCTCTCACTTGCAAGAATTAGAGCTTTCAAAAATGATTACACATATAGGATCCCTTTCTGTTCCTTTTGATACTTGAAAGTGTAAATGTAGTCTTTTTTTAACTGTCCACTCCCTCTAGCTAGATTTGGTTGTATTCTACTACTATACATTTAACAACTCTTCTTTGCGATGTAAGTAATGAGTTAATGTCTACTCCCACTGTAACATTTTTAACATTAACTCCGTCTAAAATTTTTAAGGAAAACAGAAAAGGTGAATTGAATTATACCATAATATGCACACGAATACCTGAAGTAGAAGGAATTCAATGGACGAATCACCTTGGAACAAGAAGACATCCCATGTTAATGCACATCACTTGAAGTGCTTAAACGTATAGGCACCAATTTAAGTGGGATTGTGGGTAGTGAGGATTGCCTGTATCCAATGATACTATGCATGCAGAGGCAAATCATGTGCTTTGTTTCCCATTTGAGTTCTGCACTCCAATCCACATTGCTTTCTCTGGATTGGATTGGTTTCTATTGTATTGGATTGCTTTTGAAAATAATGCTTGTCTCTTTTCCGCAAGTGGAAAGAGTCTCTGAAGAGAGGTATTTGTGCTGAAGAGAGATTTTTTTCCCCCAAAAATCTCCAATAAGAAAAGCACACTATACCTTCCTTTCTATTTAATCGATTATAAACCCTACTTACATTCTAGAAAATTGTGCACCACAAATAAAAAATAAACAAAGAATTCTCCGTGCGACATAGAAATCAATTTAGTTAAGTTTGACCTTAATCATATAATAAGAGTAATAAAAAAAAAGAATCCAACCTTCTATTATCATTTCTTTTTTATTAATTAGTCAAACTCAAGAAGATGGTAAATTGAATTTTCAAATTCGAAAATTAAAAAAAAAAAAACCCACTCTCTTTGATATCATTTGATCAAAATTTAATTCATCAAGTTGTTTTAATTTAATCTAAATTAAAATAACAATATATTCTTCATATGATCGTACTATACATGTAACTTTAAGGACTTTTAATTTCAATTGTTCAGCAATTCTGATCGATTTAAAAGTAACTAGAATTTATTTATCCATATAATATGTTTCTATAGGTATAAGAGCCATTTTCTTAATATTTGGCAGAATTCACACATTATTTCGTATTTCACTAAATAGACATTTGTGTTAATTATGATATAAGTCTAACCTATAATTAAAAACTTTTACTATTATGACTTTAATTATTAATTCAATTCTTAATATGGATCTAAGTATGTATAGAATAAGGGATGATATAGAATAAGTGCAAGGAATGTAGAGTTAAATAAATGAATTTATTCATCTTTCTATATGAAAGATATGCAAGATAATCAATTCTATTATTTATTATTCTGAAACTAATCTTTTAGATATCTTATTTAAGAAATTCTATCCATCTATGAATATAAAACAAAAATAGATGGGACTATATCTTGACATGATGGAAAACTATATGTTATAATTCAAATTGTAAATATCGATTTATATTAATTAATTTATAAAAAAAGAGATTCATCCAAATTAATCATGTATAAGGAATTAGATTTGAACTGGAGGCCCATTTTTGGAAAGAAGCTTTACCCTCTTTTTAAAACTATTTCACGCATATTATTATATTATTAGTCAAAAACTACTGTTTAATAATTGACATTCAATTCTACTAATATGATGTCATATTTTATGTTTGAAAGGAATATTCAAATACCTTTTCGGTTATCTCTTTTTTGAAAAAAATTGAATCTTGTTATAAAATTAGGGTAGTGTTAGAATAAAATCTTCACACTACACACTAATAAAACTCTAACTATTTTGCACAAGAATTTCTCTCTTTCTTTTCTCTCACAATTTTCTCTAATCTTTCTTTCACTAATCTTTCTTTCACAAAATAATGGTGTGTTACAAGCTTAGAGAATAGCTCTATTTATAGAGCTCTAATTAGTGGATTACATCATGGCATACATCATCTTCCACTAACCTTAATTAGTGGTGTCTCCACTAAATGGTGGACATCCATAAAAATCTTCTAATAATTCACATAAATCCATAATTAGTGGAGCCTCCACTAATTAATAAAGATTTCAATAATTCATAATACTCCCCCTTGGATGTCCATCCATTACATAAAGAATATGCCTCGTTAAAACCTTACTAGATAAAAATCCAATCGGAAAAAAATCTAGTGAAGGAAAAAGAGTACACTATTCTATATGTCCATTTATTACTCCCCCTGATGAGATGATTCCTTTAAATCTTTAAACCGACGCATACCGATTTTATATCTCAACTTTTCAAATGTTGCAGTCGGTAAAGTCTTCGTGAAAATATCTGCGAGGTTATCACATGACCGAATTTGTAGCACATCAATTTCACATTTCTTCTGGAGTTCATGAGTAAAGAAGAATTTTGGTGAAATATGTTTTGTCCGATCTCCTTTAATATATCCTCCTCGTAATTGAGCTATGCAAGCTGCATTGTCTTCATAAAGAGGAGTTGGAATACCTTTGATTGATGATAATCCACAACTTTCTCGGATATAATGAATCATGGATCTTAGCCATACACATTCTCGACTTGCTTCATGAATGGCTATAATTTCAAGCATGATTTGAAGAAGTAGTTGCTATAGATTGTTTCGTAGAACGCCATGATATAGCAGTATTTCCACATGTAAATAGATAGCCCGTTTGAGAACGTGCTTTATGTGGATCAGATAAATAACCAGCATCTGCATAACCTATCAATGTTGGACTGGTTTTATTTGAATAAAATAATCCGAGATCAATTGTACCTTGGAGATATCGAATGACTTGTTTAATTCCATTCCAATGTCGTCGTGTTGGTGAAGAACTAAATCTTGCTAATAAATTGACAGTGAAAGCAATATCAGGCCGTGTGTTATTAGCAAGATACATCAATGCACCAATTGCACTGAGATATGGTACTTCAGGACCAATGAGTTCTTCATCATTTTCTTGAGGTCGGAAAGGATCTTTATCCACATTTAATGATCGCACGATCATTGGAATACTCAATGGATGTGCTTTGTCCATGTAAAATCTTTTTAGCACTTTTGCTGTATATGTTGATTGATGAATAAATGTTCCACTCTCCAAATGTTCAATTTGTAAACCAAGGCAAAATTTGGTTTTACCAAAATCCTTGATTTCGAATTCTCTTTTTAAATAATCAATTGTTTCTTGGAGCTCTTCAGGAGTTCCAATAAGATTAATATCATCAACATATATAGCTAATATCACAAATTTAGAACCAGATTTCTTAATAAAAACGCATGGACATACCTGGTCATTTTTAAATCCCGCTTTCAATAAATATTCACTAAGACGTGTAAACCACATGCGCTCGAGTTGCTTCGAGGCCATATAATGATTTATGCAACTTGATGGAGTAATTTTCACGAGGATAATGTTTATATGCTTCAGGCATATGAAATCCTTCGGGGATTTTCATGTAAACATCATTTTCTAAATTTCCATACAAGTAAGCAGTGACAACATCTAATAGGCGCATATCTATCTTTTCATGTACTGCCAAACTGATAAGATATCGGAGTGTAATAGCATCAACAATAGGAGAATAAGTTTCATCATAATCAATACCTGGTCTTTGTGAAAAACCTTGGGCTACTAATCGCGCTTTATATCGAACGATTTCACTCTTTTCATTGCGCTTTCGCACAAATATCCATTTGTAGCCAACGGGTTTTATACCTTACGGTGTTCGGACTGCGGTCCGAAGACTTCACGTTTTGCCGGTGCATTTAACTCCGATTGAATCGCATCTTTCCATTGCAGACCAATCTTTTCTATGCCGACATTCATCAATCGATATTGGTTCGGGATCATCATTATCTGTGTAACATCAAGAGATATATTGTATGCAAATATATTATCAATAACGGTTTCTATCCGATTTCAACTTCTACTGGAAGTGGTATAATTGATAGAAATTTCGGTGTTACTTTCATCAACTTCGGTTCTTTGTCATCGGTTCTCTCTTGGTCTTTATCATTCTTTTCTTCAATATGATCTTCGGATCATTTAATCCTCTTTTCTTTCAAGGATTTTGATCTTTAGAACCAAGAGGTCGGCCATGCTTACGGAATGCTTTTGGCTCAGCGACTATATGTAAAATCTTTTGTTCATGTTGGCACTTCAATTAGAATAGGAGCATTTATAAGCGGCATATGCGATTTTGTTACTCTTCTAGAGTCAACAAAAGTGTACGGCATTTGATTTGCAATGCTTTACAAATGAATTATCTTTTGAACTTCAAGTTCACACGCGCTTGTATGTGGATCAAGATAATTTAATGATATTGTTCAATCACGATCTTTCTTGTACTGTTTCTATTCTCCCCCTAATTTAGGGAATAATGATTTCACAAGAGAATAAGAAAAGAAATATAAGAAAATGATGACAAGTAGGAAATGCCAAGAAAAATATCTCCTTTTTTTTTTTCACTCTTCCCGATGCCGACTTTTCCTCTTCCTCTCTTGTCTTTTCTTCTCCTCCGACCCTCTACCTACCATCTACCTCTTCTTCTTCCTCATACATATATATATATATATATATGTATCGATATATATATCAGTTATCAGTCATTAGTAAATATCAAAAACAAAAATCACAAAGCAGATATGGAGACTCGTAATTCATTTGAGACATGGTCAAATTTTGACTTCGTTTCTGCAGCAGATGTTAATGTATTTTCATTTCCAAACCAACCACTTCTGCCTAATTCGAACACAGAAGATTTTGATATGTTTTCCTTTCCAAACCAACCGCTTCTGCCTAGTTCGAACGCAGAAGATTTTGATATGTTTTCCTTTTCAAACCAACCACTTCTGTCTAATTCGAACGCAGAAGATTTTGATATGTTTTCCTTTCCAAACCAACCACTTCCTCCTAATTTCAGGTGAGATACCTTTTATGGCTTCCATTTGTTTTTAGTGTGCTTGATAATGAAATTAAACTCTCTTTTGGTTTGTTTTTTTATGTAAATCAGTGGAAGTTTTGAACATACTGCTTTGGACCAAGTTGATCTACTCCTACAAGAGACTGCTTTTGATACTGTTCCTCTTGATACTATTCCTTTGAATGAGGATATGCTTGTGCATGATCCTTTCTACTCTCTAATGGATTTTGAACAAAGCCATTTACTGATATTATTTTCTTTTTCTAGGAGAAATAATGAGTGGTCTTGACAGCGAAGTCGGAGTAAGTACTCATGAAATGCATAATATCGAAATTCAAGATATTATTGCAGACAAAATTCCTGGGGAGAAGAAGATGATTAAGAGGCAGAGAGAGAAGAAAGGCAATAACTCTCAAACACTATCAAGAGAAACAATTTCGCAGTACTTTTACCTACCAATCATGAGCGCAGCCAAAGAACTGAATATTGGCATAACCCGTCTCAAGAAAAGATGTAGGGAGTTAGGAATTCGTCGATGGCCTCACAGGAAATTGGTGAGCTTGGAGACCATAATCAAGAATGTTCGAGTTCTCTCTCATACATACTTATAATTTGTAAGTATGAAACTATGAAAGATTTATAAGTAAATAACCGATGATATCACTTCGATTTACGGGATATGCAAAATAAAGAAGAAGGAGGACATATGGCTGAGAAGAAATTACAAGAAGCCATTGCGATACTTGGAATGTGAAAAACGAGTTGGTGGAAGAAAGTCCTAATACGCAGTTAGAGGACCAAACACAGAAATTGAGACAAGCATGCTTCAAGGCCAAATATAATAAGAAATATAATAAACTTAAGGAGATCATAAAATCTCAAGACTCATTTCGCGATAATTTTACGGCTACTTCGTTGCTAGTCTCGATGCTTGGCTCAAAAGGGAAAGAAAAGGAGGAGGATGTCGAAAAAGAGGAGTCGAAGTCCATAATTACTAATTGTTTGTCGTCCTCTAATGTAAATATTGAAAAAGAACAATTACAAACCTTCATCTTACATTTGTCAGCTCAATTACAAAAGAGCAACTATAAGCATGTATCATCAAGTTCATATGAACACTAGTGTTATGAATAAAAGATGTTATGCGTATTATTAATGGAAATATCTTTTTCCCTTATTATCTTTTCTGTTCCACTTCAGGTGGCCAGTATTTCACTGTGATAAGGGAAATATCGAGTGTGTCCATGACCATAACCACGGCCACTGTCACTATAACGATGGCTTCTACTGGAGCCAACAGCATTCACTTCTAGGAGTGCTGTTGAGCCAGTTCATCTGGCTTCATGATTTCTCAATAATAACTCATGTTAAAACTGTCAATTTTGGATACCCTTTTTCTCGATATTGTTACTGTAGAACATGAAAAATGGAGAATGTCTTCTCCAATATAACTTCATCAGTAACTTTTTCTCCGTACAATTTTTAACTAAGATGTAGTTTTATACATCACGGAGTTCACGGTTTTACAATCTTGCAACTTCAGGTGCAACCATTCATACCGTGCAGTGGGTAGTACGACCATCTTCAGGTGGTCAAATCTTTCTTTTTATCCACATGACATATGGATCTCATTTTTTTTAGCATTTAGATGCATTTTTGTATGACATATAAAAATTTTTTTTTTCAGAAATATCAAGGGTTACAAATTCGAATTTAGCGAGATCAATAAATGCGTACCTGTCTTCTGGCTTTAATAACGGTAGAGACTCGTGCTGATAACGTGTTATAAAATTAGGATAGTGTTAGAATAAAATCTGCACACTACACACTAATAAAACTCTAACTATTTTGCACAAGAATTTCTGTCTTTCTTTTCTCTCACAATTTTCTCTAATCTTTCTTTCACTAATCTTTCTTTCACAAAATAATGGTGTGTTACAAGCTTAGAGAATAGCTCTATTTATAGAGCTCTAATTAGTGGATTACATCATGGCATACATCATCTTTCACTAATCTTAATTAGTGGTGTCTCCACTAAATGGTGGACATCCATAAAAATCTTCTAATAATTCACATAAATCCATAATTAGTGGAGCCTCCACTAATTAATAAAGATTCCAATAATTCATAATAAATCTAAAACAAATCAATTTCTAATAGTTCTTTTTTTTTTTTTCAAATGGCAATTGTTCGAAAGGAATTTTTTAGAATAGTTTGGGTCTATTTATTTTATTTTTTTTGGAAAAAAAGATGGTTGAAACTGAGAATTTTTGAATGGCTCAAAGACCCCATAACTCATTTTATATTAGTGACTCATTTGGTTCCCGAACAAAATTACATATAATTCTTCCAATGTAATATCAAGGGTTCTTGATTAATTAAAAAAATTAAATTATATTTGATGTTATTAATAATTTAAACTTGTATTATTACCTTCGTCCTTTCAATAAAATGAGCTCGTATGTAAATACATATTTATGTGTGAAGAAACATTACATTATAATAACTATTTTTAAAAGTTTTCTTTCTTAATTGTAAATTATACAATAATTGAATTACTACCTTGTCGATAACTATTAAATCGTTTCAAATTATTATTGAATTAATTTACTCTTACTGTTTTCAGCTAATTATAATCAATTAGAGCAAGACTGCCAAGGGTTTTTCTATCATTCTACAAATACCAATACTTAAGTAGGATGAGACATTCTCAGTTATCAGACTCTCCGCTACGCTTTTTGGATAAGCACAAGACAGAAAAACAAAAACCCAATTCCCTCCTTCTTTGCTACTAGAAAATAGGTCAGTCCGGCTCACCCCTCACCCCACGTGGGTTGATAGAAATATGGATCGGAATGGGTCAATCTATTTTTTTGATAGGCTGTAAAATTTTAAATCTGATCCAATCTTCTCATAGGCCATTTATATATAAATAATATTTTTTAAAAAAAATTCATACCATAATTATATTTTTCAGTCTTTAATTCTAACTATAATATAAATATAATGAATTAAATTATAATTTAAAATAAAATATAAATATCAAATAATAAGTTAAGTATATTTTATCTATTATACTTTACCCACATAATTTTACATAAATTTACAATTTTAATAAGTCCGAGAATTAAACATAACAAATCACATATTAAAATCAATAACTCTCAAAATATAAATACAGTAATCCAATTTTAAATTTTAAATTTAAAAACATCAAAGTTAGAAATCAATATTTATTTCACAATTTCATATAAAGGCCATCAAAGTTAAAAGTATTGATCATACTATTAGTCTACTAAAAAGATACACATTCTTTCATCATTTAAAATTTTTTTAATGATTTTATTTGAATCTACTAATGATATCTTTGACATAGTTGTTTCAGGATTGGATTGTTCATCTAATAATCACAAATAAGAATAAGAAAAAAGAATATAATTAGTATTATACTTACTAATTGTTAACTAGTTAAAGAAATTAAAAAATTTGTTATATATTACCATCATCATTTATAATTTATAATTATAATGTTGTTTTGACTTTTGAAACTTTTGTAATTTCTGAATTTGAGAATTTAAAAAAAAAAAAAAACTTGACCCATGGGCCAAACATGATCCTACCCCCGCTCAACCCATGGGCTTTATGGGATGGGGTAGGTTGTAATTTTTTATATCCATATTTCAACTGGACATATTTAGTCCGACCCACAAAACCCATGGGTTGAGCAGGGACAGGGTCATGTTTGGCCCATGAATTACCTTTTTTTTTTTTTAATCCCCAAATTCAGAAATTACAAAAGTTTCAAAAGTCAAAACTACATACTGATTATAAATGATTACGGTAATATATAACAAATTTTTTAATTTCTTTAACTAGTTAACTATTAGTAAATATAATACTAATTATATTCTTCTTTCTTATTCTGATTTATGATTATTAGATGAACAATTTGACCTTGAAATAACCATGTCAAAGATATCATCTTCAATAGCGAATAAACCTTAATCATACAAATTGTCTTGTTATCCTCCCGCCGCCCCCCACCCCCCTCCCCCACCAAAAAAAAAAAAGAAAAACAAAAAAGAGTCCAGACAACTCATTGTTGGACTTCCTAATGCAATGTTTGTAATGTTACTTCCAACATAGCCATTGTTTAAGAGTTGTGCCGCTTCATTCGTTATCTTGTCTAAGGAAAATATATCAAGAATTTTGTCCTTTTATGAAGCAAAGAGTAGAAAGAGCCAGAAAATATGGGATCAAATCAATGAGCAATAGTCCATGTGAAAGGTCAAGTAGTATATGTTCACTCACATGATGTATAGACTAACAGAAACAGACAAATGGTGATGGCAAAGTTGATACCATCTTGCTCATATTTTATCCAGTTCTTACATAATTTCAAAGTTATTCTTAGCAAATCAGAAATCCTTGTGAGATATCAAGATAGAAGCAACTAAGTCTAAATATGTTAGATGAGTATTATGATGTTTAATTTGTATAATATTATGACTCAAAATGGACATTTTGCTATATTTAAAGAATTGTTATGTTGATCATTCATTCTCCTCTTGTAATAAAATGATTCGTACAAAGTATTTTAGCTTGCTTTATTCTAACAGGTACAGATAGGAAAACAGAAGAGTCTTGAAAATGGTTACTGAAGACATACTTGAAGGCCAACAAGTGCTTCAATGGTTTCCTTCACAATATCCGTACCTTGAATTGTATTCCTGCTTCTTAAGGAGCTTTATTGGAAGTTGGCAATGTCAATTCCGTCTCTGTATTCTCTGCTTCCCCACTGAACTTCTTGTAAATGTCCCCTTTGTAGAACTCTCTGGTTCTAGCAACCAGAAGCAATGAAGCCAAAGCTCCAAAGAAAGTAACACTGGCTAATATTACAAAAGCTAGACGATAGCACTGTGTACCAATGCAAATCAGTTCCTTAACTGATGATCGAGTCATCCCTCTCCTCGCAAGGTCTTTCAGTGCTTCTCTATCATACAGAGGTCCAGTGACCTTCACATTTAGAATGTATGAGCCAAGAGGACTACCCAATTGCCCACAGTTGAACAGTGTGGAGTAGTACTTAAGGCCAAAAAGTTCAGAAATGATTGCAAAAATTAAGGGCAATTGTGCACCAAATGAGAATCCTATGATTATTGAGGCAATGTAGACAGATCCATTAACAGGAAAGGCGATAAGGAGATGACCAATGCAAGATAAGAGAAGGACTAGTGTCATCATCAGAGGCCTGGGAAATTTGTGCTTGGCTAGTAGGCTTTCAGAGACAAATCCAGAGAAGATCCTTCCAAAGTAATTCCATATGCTAAGAAGTGATACGAAGGATTTTATGGTTTTTGTTGGGTATCCTAAGGACTCTCCTATCTGTCCTAAGTTATCTACAGCAGTTAGGCTTGATCCAAGTCCACAGAATGTGGCAAGGAATAGAATAAGCATATCAGTGCTCAGAAGGGCTTGCAGGATTGTGTAGTCCTCTCCTCTTTCTGGTTTGTTGAAGAAGATGTTCTGGTACCACAATGTTTCTTGCTTCTCTTCCAGCATTTTTGTGGTTGAAGACTTAGATTTTGAAGTTAATTTTGACTCCGGTGCTGATGGATTCTCAATGGTAATTGCTGAAGTAATAATGGGATGGTTCTTTTGCTTCCAAATTGGCAACTCTTCTCTAATGGCAATGAACAGCGGGACAAAGAGTAAGATGCAAACTGCAGTGGCACTTCCAGCATAAGCTGCTTTTGAAAAAGTCACTACTTTTTGGAGAATGGTCATAACCATAAGAAACACTGCAAGAAAAATTGACACATAAAGGAAATGATAAAACACTCTCAGCTCATTTGGCTGCTTAACAACCTTCATGTCCCGAATTGTATAGACGAAAACCACTGATAAGGCAGCTGGAAGCCAGGCAATGAGAAGAATCAGAGACTTGGAATCATTCCCATAGACAGCCAAGTATACTTGTGTCAAGATAGCGCCACTTAGCCCAGTAAAGCCTTTCAAAAGACCTAGCATGACGCCTCTGCTCTTGGGGAAGTTCCTGACAGATGTAACAAGTGCACCAGTGTTGGCGAAGTTCTGAGAATTGGCTCCAAGGCATATATAGATGCACATCTGCCAAACTTTAGGTTTTGAAATCTTGCCACAGACAGCAAGCCATATCAAGAAGTAGCCTGCAAAATTCATTGCTGACCCAATCAATAGCACAAACCATGTTGGAGTCACCTCAGCAATGAGCCCTGATAGAACCCCAACATTTGCACCAAGATCCTTGAAGAAGCCAAGAAGATTGAGTGTGGTTTGATCATAGCCCAAAGAAGATTTTATCTCTTTGGAGTAAACTCCAAAAAGATAAGTTGCTCCTGCTCCAGCCATGATCAAGAAGGAAGCAAAAAGCGAGAACCATCGTCCTCGGACGACATGAACTGCAAAGCTGATAACCTCGGAAACTCTACCTCCACCACCACTACCGCTTATGTTACTAGTCATTGGTGCTTCAGCTTCACCCTTATCCTCCTCTGAGAAGAAAGGTAAGAGAAATTGGATCTAACAATCCCAATTTAATGATAATTAAAGATAGTGAACTGATTTGTTTTGGGTGCCAGAATGAATGCACTTGACACGGGCTGCTGATAGGGTGGGCCACTGGAAATGCCACAGGAACTTTTTATTTGAAAAGCTGAGGGGGAATGGGGCCGGGGTTGGGGAGATGTCAGACAGAAAGCTGAAAGAAGAAGACGAAGAGCTGTGAAAGAGACAGAACCAAGATTGGATGAGACTTTGGTGAGCTAGTTTGCTGGAGAACATGGGATTTTGAAGAAATCGGCTAAAATTTATCGCCAACGAAACAAATCTGTCAAGCACAGAGACTTTCCCGTTACGAAATTAGTAGCAGAAAACACGCCCGGCCCCATGTATTGCACTTTGGGGTCTCGCCTATTGATTGAAAGGTATAGTTTGGTAATACCGTTTACATAATGGATAAAGTTTTGAAGTATATGTGCTATCCCAAAATTTTGGACGGACATAATTACATTTATCTCTATTTTTTGTTGTCAAGTATTGGAAGGTGCAATCATTTTAACACCGAAAAATATCAACAGGAAACAATTTTTAGAAGCATAGGAAGTTAGGAACTGCAAAATTGGCTTAGAAACCATTACCTCTCGAGAAAATTTTGGACTGGTGCCACTTATGGCCACTTCCCCATGGTGTCCCATTCAAATTATTTTTCTTTTAGACTGTTTAGCCTACAATAGTTGGATGAGAAAGTATATAATATTCCATTCATCAACTTGCAAAAAAAGAGCGATGGGCGACTGGGTTGAAAGATCTATTATTAATGGCCTTCTTAAATCCCTAGAAACAATGCGGTGGAGGCAATATCTTCTAACAATGCTATAACTGCCAAGATTTTGGCATTTAACTGGATTAAAACAACAAATGCCACAAATCCGGAATGGCTACTCTCCACTGTCATTAACACTGTAGCAATAAAAAACATTAACTGAAATTCAGATCAATAGTTCTAATTCAAACACTACATCTTATTTTTTCTTGATATGAATAATTCACTTAGATAACCAACTAATCAAATAAGAGTCATATTTCAATCTCAACTGTTTATATTATTATTACATGACGTATTTAGATTCCAAGGCCACATGATCAACTTTCGATAATTTTTAATACACAATATAATACACAATATAAGATATAGCAAGAACAAGTTTAGGCATACAAAAACTTATCATAGCAAGGTGAGCAAGTGAACTTGAGCCCCTAGTTCGGTTTATAAGTTATACTGTTTCTTTATTAAGGGTAAGCAAGTGAACTTGAGCCCCTGGTACCGTTTATAAGTTACAATGTTTCTTTATTAACGGTGAGCAAGCAAATCTGAGCCCCCAGTTTGGTTTATTACCCATTGCACGTGTCTGCGGGATATACCAAAACAAATCAGAACACTCAGTAAAAGTTCCCAACTCTTATATATATAGAGACAAAGTCACAATAACGTTTGACTTCTGAAGCTCATAAATCTCTCTATATATAAGTACAAAGTCAGAAGTTTTATATAAAGTCACAATAACTTATTACTCTTAATTGATCGATATAAGGATATAATAAATATAACTTTTTAATTCTAATTTAAATAGTACAATAGCAACTTCCTAATATAAATACATCAAAAAATACTAATTTTATTTTTTAATCCAACTACCTTGTTCTAACTAGGAATGCAAGACAACCAATACATGTGAATGGTGCAAAAGATAATTAAGCTGGAAAACGTCTTCCGCATAATGGTCAACTTGGGAAGTGCATAACAAAACTGCAATAGCCAGATATGTGACAGAGAACAGACATGCAGGCATAGAGAAAAGAAAAGCAGGCATATGATTAGAAGATAGAAAAAGTTAAAAGAGGAAAACACGATAGGTATGCACATTTTCAACCTCATTTCTACAGAATCTTCTTCCGAATGATGAGATAGTTTTCTTCATTGTTCAACTGTCAAATAATGAAACACTATATAGTGAATATCAAAAAACTCATCGATGTCTAGCAAGGCCTAGACATGTGCACAAACATTACAAGAGGACTCAAATATAGTCATTATACATAGCATACACCTCATATTGATGCACTGCACTTTACATCAGCATGACCAAGCTTAACCAAGCCATCCATACTCCACCAACCCCCGTCCTATTGCAACCTGAGCTTCCAGCAAAGAGTATATTATAGAATGATGTACAACTTATGTTAACATCTGTAACTAGTATATACAACAGAGTATCCTGTTCATGCAGTTTTCTGGATGATAAACAATGGAATCCCCATCAAATTGAACAACAAAGGATAAATGCACAGTATTTTTTACTTCTGATAAAGATTCTTGCTAGAAAGTTTATGACAATGTCTTAGAATGCACATGACAAAGTAAAAACTTTGCCATCCTAGTCAACACTTAAAAACCATGTTTAAGATATTTAGATCTGATGGAATTCAACTTGCATAAATAAACCTCCCCATGCTCCAATGCTGAAGGAATAAAGTAAGCAATGTACGTCGTGTGACTTCTCAGCAGCAAACTGATCACAATTGACTGTCTAAACATTCTAATAATTAGTTGGCTACAAGCAAGTTACATTGTCTGCTTTGACATTCGATTTCTCTATTTTATCATTTTGTCCCAACTATAAGTACATTATATATTGCAAATTTGCAATTACTTGGAACAGCATTTTTTGCTTCCCTTATCAACTGGATCTCTTTTGCTCCTTATGCACCAACTCCCAATTCATGACTGAAATGTAGAACCTTCATAACTGAGATTCATGGTCCCCCAAATTTTCAGTAGGCAGCGTGGCCTCATTCTTCATAGTACGTATTTGTTCCCCTATTCAAATAGCTCGTCTTTAAAAAAAACCCAAAATGCAAGAACAGTGCATTACATGTTAACCACCCCCCCCCCCCCAAAGTTTTTCCCTAGAATAAGTTGTGTCACTTGTTGCTACAAAAAGGTCATAAACTCAGATCCTTTCCCAGTTTTCTCTACATGAGTTATACATAACTTCGTGTCATTTTATTGATCCAAAAACTAGAAACTTCAATCTTTCAGAGGGATTATCTTGAACCAAAGAAATTGATATATTTAATTATTACTTCACAAGAAGCACATGAACTTAAAAAGGTCTATTCCAACATAACCACACTTTTTTTTTTGGGTTCTACTGCTAAGGTAACGGAAGCCTGGGCATACCTGATGCATCTGATTATTTCATGTTTGAGATGCAATGTGCCAAATAAAGCGTTTTGACTTATAGTCTGGTGCTGTTTGGGTTCTAAGCACTTGTTTATTAAACCTGTTTTGAGAATTCTTCCTTGTCAATGATTTCACTTTGACGCATTATTTCCACAATTAAGGCACAAGATCAAAAACCAGAATTGCCTGGAAACATTCATCTGGACTCAAAACACTCCAAGCAATTCAACTTTATAGTGATCTAGTCTTTGGATTGCTACAACTCAATCATGCTAAAAGTTCAAGTTTTTGACTCTCTTCTTAAGCTCAAGAATCAACAATATAGTACCATCATTCTTCCTCAATTGCTCAAGGCTTGTCCAGTCAGCATATCTGGCAGATGATAACCGATTAAATGTAGTTGAACACATATGTTTTAGTTTTTTAGAAGCAGAAAATCGTATCTGGACTTTCCTTTCCTTGTTGCATTATTTGGGGCACTTAGCAATCCTCCAGTTCTCTTTAATTAAGTTTCTTTTGGGTAGACAGATTGGGGATTATTGCATTTTCTATAAGCAAAGAATGAATTTTCAATGTGATCGTTGAACTTGCGTCAAGAGCAGTAGAACCTAACTATAAAAATAGCAACTTTAACATCTAGTTGAAAGCAGTAGGAGTCCAAAACAAACTCAGAAAATGAACATAACAGAACGAGCAACAATAGTAGAATGTGATCACTTACATGGGTTCTGAGTGACGTAATACCAACAAAAAAATTGTGCTTTGGTGAATCGGATTCCGCTCGTCACTAGCTGCTCGTGGCCCCAAACTCCGCCCTCCACGGTGGCGCAACTGATGGTTCGCTCATCGCTGGAACGACGGGCCAAAATTTTTCATTGTGGCGACCCCATGATGCGGGCTTGACAAGACCAAAAGCTCAATGGGCTTGTGAACGAGACTGAATGAAATTGTTAAAACCTTCTAGTCGGGGAAACTCTAGTCCCACAAGAGTTGTAAGCTCAATACACGTGCGTATTCAATAAGTATCATTAGCAATGGTTAATGGATCGACCCACACGGTTTCAGGCCGTATCGGGCTATGCCCGAGGATCGGCCCCCATCCAGGCAGGCCGGTCAAGGCCGATCCCTAGGCCAAAGGTCCTGGATCGGATCGGCTCGGGCTTTTGGCCCGTGTGGCCCGCGGGCCGACTCGTGGCTTATTCTTTTTTTTTTTCTTCCTACTTAATATAATTTTTTAAAATTATAAAAAGTCACCTTGAAGTGGTGGGGGGTTTGGTTTAGACCCCTACCTATTTTATTAATTAATAAAATAAAAATTACATAAGAGGGGGCTTGATGCCTAAACCTCTTAAAAATATTACAATGATTAAAATTTAAAAATATAATAAATAGCCTAAAAATAAAATTAAATACATAATATTACTTATTCTAAATTCCTAATTACAAAAATACTAAACTAACTACTTGGTTCACCCATTCATCATCTGAGTCATCATCAATAATCCACGAATTAGTTGTCCTATCTTCGGCTGCAAACCAACTACTACAACACATTAACCATCTCCAAAGTTTGAGGAGCTAATCGAGATCTTCTTTCATCGATTATTCAAGCACTCTCACTGAAGACGCTTTCCGATAGCACTGTAGAGACTGGTGGTGTCAAAAGATCACGTGCTATTTTAGATAAAATGGGGTATTGACTTAATGAGCCTTCCACCAATCACAAATATCAAAATGTTGATCTTCATTTTCTACCAATGGCTGCATCTCGTAAATTGTCATCTCGTTGTAGGTAGTAGTCGATCTTTTTTGACATTTCATAATACCCCATGGATTAAATACTGATGAAATTGAAGAGGTAGATTTTCACGGAGGTTAAAAGTGACTACTAGATGATAAAACTTGCCTACTTAAACTATGAGAACTAGAACAAGAAGACTCAAACTCATACAAATTATACATGTCAGATAAAGCTTTAGTTGTTTTATCTTTTATATCTTTTATCATATATTGTTTAAGTGCTTGTGATTCATCAAAATCTAATGTTTCATATAAATATTCAATAATACTATGAAAACCAGACGTCTTTGCTCTAGGATCCATACACATTGCCATACAATATAAAATAGGAATATCTTCATAATATTTTTTATATTTTTCAAATATACTTCTCATAAAAAAAACCATATTGGGGATGATACATATATTCACAAAAAATATGTGCTACCTTAGCAAGTGTTGGAAGAATATGATGAGTAGTGGGATAATAGGATCTCGATAAAAGTTCAGTAGCTTCTTTGAAAGTAAATAAAAATGTTGAAAGTGCAGTACAATTTTCAAAATGAGTTTCAGTTAGTGGAGGATGAAAATTATTACCATTACAAAATTCAATAAGTTGGTTTTGAAAAGGTATAACACTTTCAAACATATCTAAAGTTAAATTCCATCTAGTTTTACAATCTAATCTAAATTTTTTAAAAGATACACCTTGTTCTCGGCATAATGTCTTAAAATTTTGTTGCCTAATTGAGGAGGTTTTAATAAATAAAACAATAATTCTAATTATATTAACAATATCATCAATATATTTATATCATTCTTTAACACATAAATTAAGTATATGACAAGCACACCTAGTATGAAATAAAATACCATCTAACATAGGATTCATAATATTTTTTAAAATTGTTATGGCAGAATCATTATTTGAATCATTATCTAGAGAAATAGAAATAATTTTATTTAAAATCCTATATTCACGACATGTTTGAGTAATCATTCTAGCTATACTACTACTTACATGAGGATATTCAAATAATTTAAAACAAATAGTTCTTTTTTGTACTAATCAATCATGATCTATCCAATGACATGTAATGCACAAATAAGATTCATTAGTAATTGCAATCCAACCATCACAAGTAAGAGCAAATTTCCAATTACAAGAATCAAACATAGCAATTAGATACTCTTTCATTTCTTTATATATCTTTATTGTATCATTTTTTAATGTTGTTCTAGGAATTCTTTTACATGCTGGTTGACAATTATTTTGCATATATTGTTCATAATATGGATTTTCTGCAAAATTAAAAGGTAATTTAGTTTGAACAATCATTTTAGCAAATACATGTCTATTTTTTCTATGATCATATTGAAAATTACCAACCATTTGACCTCCTGTAGTACGTATTTGTTGTTGTTTAAATAGGTTTTCTAACCAATCATTATGTGACCTTTTTCATATGTCTAACTAATGTTCCCGTCCCTCCTCCATTCTTATGTGCATATACCGCTCTATAAATTTTACATGTTACCCTATCACTATCATTATCTTTTTCAAAAATATTCCAAACCATAGATGTTTTTGCTTTAGTTGTAATACCCGTTGTTTCAACATCATCCTCACCTATATTAGATTCGTTGGGATTAATTATTGGAGTTTGTTGTGATTGTGAAACACTAACACTAGGCCTACTAGGACCTTCATCTTCATTACCTATTTTATTATTTATTAAATTCAAAGCTGGATCTATATTAAAATCAAAATGTGCAGATGATTGGGATGAAGAAAATTGATGATATTGATTTGGATCAATTATTTCTTAAAAAAAATAAGCAATCAAAATTCAAATAAAAGTTCAAAAAAATAAAGTATTAACAAATAATGAAATAAGAGAATTGAAAAATATAAAAAATAAATTAATTTAAAATTTAAACAAATAACTAAAATAAATAAACAATTAATAAAGTCAAAATATAAGAATGTAAGATTAAGAAATACTAACTCGTTGATGACAAGATTCAAGAAAGAATAACAATACTCTGGAGCTTTTTACTTCTTGTATCCACTATTCCGCTACTCAACAATCTTCCAAAATATGAAGACTTTTCTTGAAGAATTGAAAAAAATATAACACAAAAATAAATTCTATTCTAATACTTTTTGTAGAGAAAATGGAGAATTGAGGAGAGTTTGAGAGAATGAGAGAGTGTTTGATGAGTTTTGGGTTGAATTGGAAGGTATTTATAGAGTTTTGGGGGTTAAAAAAGAGAATATAATCGTTTGGGACCAAAATACAAAAAAAAAACATTTCAACCGTTGGGGGGTTGAAATGCAAAAAGAAAAACTTGGAGAGCCGTTGCCAACGGCTCTCCCTAGGCGGGCTAGCCCGCCGGGCCGTGGGCCCAGGCGGGCCGGCTCAAGGCCGGCCAGGGATTTTACCCCCGGCCCTAGGCCCGAACCAGCGCACAGTGCGCGATTTACCGCGCGGGGGCCGGTCCACTTGCCATTGCTAGGTATCAATTGCTAAGATCTTCTCCCTCAAATCCCTCTTCCATCCTCTCTCGCTCTCCACTTTCATAGATTTGTGTCCTCTCATCATTTAAACTAGATTAGTGCCCGTGCATGAGATATTTAGTAATTTTTTCAATTTTTTTACATTCCAAAATAATTCAGATAAATAGATAATTTTAATATTTAAAAGAATAAAAAATTTAGATAATTTTGATTTTAAAAAAAATCAATTCAAATAACAATGATATTTAAAAAAAAAACCTTCAAATTTTTTAAAGGATGAAATGTATAAATATAGAATAATACTTTTAGAGTTTCTAAAAAGATGAAAAATTAAAAATTAAAAAGAACATAATTTTAGAAGGTTCAAAAGGGTTAGCATAATGATTAGTTCAATAAATTCAAATAAATTAAATGGATGTAATTGTCAAGAGTATTTTAGGAATTTAAATAGAGAAAGTAAATAATAGTTAGACCCAAAAAAAAAAAAGCACAAAAAATCAAAAACTTCTTAATTAAATTTTCTTTGATTTTAAAAACGATTTTTAGTGTTAATGAGATGGCTATAAAATGAGGTGGTTTTTTTGTCCCATAAAAATAGTTCCAATGATAAAATATTAATAGCTAACATAAGTGGTTCAACTTCAAAAAAGAAAAATTAAATAAAGGTGTCAAAATTTGATTTATTGAGAATCTCTCTTCCCCCTCTACTATCAGTGTGTGGTAATTTAATTAAATATTTAAAATAAATAAATAAATATATATTTTATTAAATACGTTTGATGATAAATAATAATTAATTAATTAAAGTGTGATTAATAAAATATTTTTATTATCAATTAATTATTTAAATATATACTAATTTTTAAATAAATTTTAAGTAAAATATTCATCTAATTATTAATATTTTTTATATTTAATATCTATTATAATGAAATATAGTGTAAAAATAAATTATAATTAATTTAAACTTTATATTCATACTTGGCATTTTAAAATTCAAAATTCAATAATTAAATATTTATATTTTCAATTTTCAATTTTAATTTTATTAAACAAATCATAAATCATAAATGGTTTTAAATGAACATCAATGACATGGCCTTGCCAATTATTCCTCTAGATTGAGTGTTTATATTATGGAAAACAGTGATCTAATTTGTTTTATATATCTGCATATACACTATCTTTTCCAATAAAATCGTTGGATATCTTTTCATGGAGGCGATGAACAAAGGCAATCACGTGCCCAAATCCACAAACTATTTGAAAGTGTGAGTTTATGACAATAGATATATGAGATCAAAATATTCAAACTTGGATCAATAAAGATATGCAATTTTTTATATTATAAATTAAGGTAGCTTATATTTGATAAAGTTAAAGTTTAAATATTTAATTAATATTTTTTAAATTTTTAAATTTTGAATAAAAGATTAAATTAATTATAATTATAATTTATTTTTATATGATATTTTATTATAATTTAAATTAAATAATAAAATATAATAATAATAATTAAATAAGTATTTAATATATTTAAAATTTCAAATGTAAGTAACTTTTATTCTATTTAAAATTTATAATAAAATTTTAATACATTTTAATTAATCGAGTGATAAGAAAATTTTATTATCAAATGCATCAAAATAATTAAATATTTAATATTATTTATTATCAAATATATTAATTAATTTTAAATATTTAATTAGATTATTAAATATATTCTAATGAATGAATTTAATTTATTTGAAGATAAGAAATTAATTATGACAAAGCCTATATAAATAAGTTGAAACGGAGAAGGGGAGAAAATCTCAAGTTATAAATTGAATTTAAACTTAATAATCTTTAATAAAAATGCATTTTAAGTCAATTAAATCATTATTTTATCAATAATTTAATATGTGTAAAGGACAAAGATAAAAAGAGGTTGGTCTGTAGGGTAAGAGAAAAAAAGAAGGCTAGGGGGCAGGGCATTGTATAGTACGAAATTCTTTTGTGGCCAAAAAAATAATAAATGGGAAAATAGGATTTTCCTTTTTGACGGGGAACCTTACGACATCGTTTCAAGTGCCATTTCATTTCAAACATGGTACGGGAAGATACGAAAACTCTTTCCAGAAAGCCCTAAAACCCACTTTTCCCTCCTTTCTCTCACTCGAGAAGCTATTCCGGTGCGGTTTTCCTCTTCTGGCGCCTTCAGCTACTTCGGCAAAGCTCCATTTCCACCGGTACCGCTCTATTCCAATACTCGATCAGCTTTACAAATGGGTATGTAGCAGTTGACTTCGACGGAGTTTGCGTCATTCCCTTATCTCAATTTTTACCTAATAATTGTTCTTTTCAGTTGAAAGATAGAGCCTTTTTGTTCTCCGTTGGTTGCCACAAATGGGATTGAATACATCTTTTCTTGGACCGTTATTCATATCTTTACTGGATTGGTATTTGGGACATATATTTTGTTCTGGTTTCTGATTAAAGTTGCTGCTTTTAAACAGAATTATGATTGCTTTGTTAATGGAAATTGTAATTAAAAGCTGGGATCTTACTGAAGAATTTCGTATTGGGTTTCCAATAATTTGGCTGTTTCGTTCAACAGTAATGCAGATTTGTTTTTTTTCCCCCCCAAATCAAATGTGTTGAAATATATATCAAGCAGTCCATTAGTGATGACACAATTGAGGGTCTTACAGGCAATCTATTTGATGCTTATTTGAAACGTAAGTTTACAGTTTTACTGGTAATTAACTATATTTTCACTTCTAAAACATTCCTTAATTTATTACACCTTTTGCTTAAAACTTGAAATAACATATCTTTATCATTTGCTCTACACCAGCATCCTTGAATCTTACAGACCTGTAAGGAAGGGTGATTCCTTCCAAGTTAGAGGTGGCATGCGTAGTGTTGAATTTAAGGTGGTTGAGACGGATCCTAGGGAATACTGTGTTGTTGCACCAAATACAGAGAGATTTTGTGAGGGAGAACCCATCAACCGTGAAGATGAGGACAGACTGAATGAAGTTGGATATGATGATGTTGGCGGTGTCAGGAAGCAAATGGCCCAGATCCGTGAGCTTGTGGAACTTCCTTTGAGGCACCCTTAGCTTTTTAAGGCAATTGGTGTGAAACCACCAAAAGGAATTTTGCTTTATAGACCTCCTGGCTCTGGGAAAACCCTTATTGCAAGAGCTGTAGCCAATGAGAAATGTCAAAAATGGCTGGTGAAAGTGAAAGTAACTCGAGGAAAGCATTTGAAGAAGCTGAAAAGAATGCACCAGCAATCATATTTATTGATGAGCTCGATTCAATTGCTCCAAAAAAGGAGAAGACATATGGTGAAGTTGAGAGGCGCATAGTTTCCCACCTTCTGACCCTAAGGGATGGCCTTAAGGCTCGATCTCATGTCATTGTCATTGGAGCCGCAAATAGACCTAATAGCATTGATCCTGCTCTGAGGAGATTTGGGAGATTCGATCGAGAAATTGACATTGGTGTACCAGATGAAGTGGGAAGGCTGGAAGTCCTTCAAATCCATACAAAAAATATGAAACTTGCTGAGGATGTAAGATTTTTTTTTTTTTTTGCCATTCTGCTGATAATTCTCTACCACTGCCATATCTCTGATGAAAATAAGTATCGAGAAATTGACATTGGTGTACCAGATGAAATGGGAAGGCTGGAAGTCCTTCTAATCCATACAAAAAATATGAAACTTGCTGAGGATGTAAGATTTTTTTTCTGCCATTCTGCTGATAATCCTGTACCACTGCCATATCTCTGATAAAAATAAGTAAGTCCTCCCAATTGCTTTTGGAGGTTGATCTTGAAAGAGTTGCAAAAGATACACATGGCTATGTAGGTTCCGATCTTGCTGGTGGGCCATACGTATACCGGGGCGAGGAATCTATATAATCTGAGTGAAACGTTTTGTGATTTTGATATCTTTTTAAATAAAAAAAGAAGTCTCAGAAATATGAATTTATTGAATTCAGATAATTTTATGAATTCAAATAACTCTGATTAATTCTATTTTATTTGAAATTATTGAATTCAGATAACTTTAAAAAAAAAAATCGTTAAAATTTCTTCACCAATAAATAAAAACTTTTTAAAAATTTAAAATTTACATGTCAGGTGTCAGTGCAGGAGAGTGTCAGGTGTCATAACATAGTGTCAGGTGTCATAACATGAGGCTTCCGCAACTCATATTATATATATATTTGTTATTATTTATTTAGATTATTTAAGTATATTTATCTATGTTTATTATTTAGATTATTTAGGTTTATTTACTTGAATTTATTATTTAGGTTTATCATTTATTTAGTTAATTTTATTATTTAGATCATTTAGATTTATTATTTAAGTTTATTATTTATTTATTTTTCAAATAAAAGTTTATTATTTAGATTATAAAATTTTATTTTTATTTAAAAATTAAAAAAAATATATAGATGATATAAGAAACACTTAGCGAATTCTTAAGAGTGGGAAAAAGGATGAGAGCTGAATTTGGGGAAGAAGATATGTACTGGTAATCAATCAGTTAAGAAACAAATTATAAGAAACGATATATTAAAAATAATATTATAATTTTTAAAATTTAAAAAATGAAAAATAAAATTTAATAATTTTTTTTAAATATTAATTTAAAATTTAATATAGGTAACCCGCTTGCCTATATCTGTCTTTGTTTCAAACTTAATATATTTTATTTTAAGTAAAATATTTCATTAATTGATTAATTATCTTAACTGAAGTTTTAAACTATTGTTTTCTCGAATTATATATTTGCTACTATATTGTTTTCTTACTATCTCAACACTATATATTTATTTTTATTTCATAATATTTAAAAATAAATAATTAACACATTTTTTAGTTAAACTTTTACAATTAAGCGTTTCATTTAAAGGATATAGACTCTATTAACATATAAATTTCTAGCACTAATCTCTCTAATTACTAAAGTAAAAGGTGAGAATTTACTTATAATCAAATGTTCTTTTAACTTTTATGTCAAATTAAAATAAAATATTTAAATTTTAACCGAACAAGTATTAGTAACTAATATTTATTTCATCCTTGGGAAGATTTATTTTATTTTTTATAAATTAATAAGTAATAAAGCTAAGGGGTAAAGTTCTTAGGGTTTGACACATCAGTCCCATGAGGTTAATTGGCTAATGTTTGTGTGACACATCAGTATTGGGGTTTGATTTGTAGCTATGGTAGGACGGCTGAACCAGAGAAGTATTTTGGTTTTGTTCTTCAGGTTTCCTGTTAGGTAAGATCATTAAGAAAGGATTTGGGGTTAAGTGCTATAGGTTTGAGCAACAGATTCCATTGTATGAGTTTATACTTTAGGTGTGTTACTTAGAAATGTTTTTTTGGTTAGCAAAAAAAGATTGTTTATGAGGTATAATTATGATATTTATAAGCAATTGTGGATTACTGTCATGCTTGGGATTTGATGAGATATTGAGGATGCTAAGAGTTTTGGTTCCTTCGTTATATTACTTTGGATCCATCACCATCCATTAAAACCAAAGCCCACCCCAACACTTAGGGTTTCAATCCCATTCTTTTCAATCCTCATTCTCTCCCTTTCTCCTTCTCCCCCCATCCAAAAAGAATTTGCTCATTAAACAAGCGCTGGCGTCTTTTTCACTCTCTCTTCAAGCGCTAACGAGTTATTCAAGATGCTTTGGTTAATTGGTTTTGATTGCTTCGGTTTTTGTGTTTTTGGGCACCGCAAAATCTATACGTTATTGGAATGTTTTTGTTTTGGTTTGGATCCCAAAAGTGTGATGTTTCAATTTCAACAAAATGTCTTCATATCTTAGAGGAGATACTTAGTAGCATGTGAAAGGTTTTCTGGAGGTTGCCGTTTGAGGTTCCAAATTCTTAAGTAGTTAGCTAAGTGAATTTTGCAAGGACATAAGAAAATGAGTGGGAGTAAGATAGGTTTTGTCATATTCACCTAACTCGACAGTTTAGTCTCCGGCAAGGCCTTCCATTATTGAGAAGATTCTTGAATTCTATCCAAATTCTTATCTTTTCCTCCACAGCTCGCTAGACTCCAATGCTTACAAATTATTGTTGTTAAAGGCGGCACCCAAGATTGCCTCTGTGAAGATCTTTCAGGCCGAGCCCATCCCGAAAACGAAGATACAGTAGTGAGTCCTTACGGCTCAGAACTCACCCAATGGAATACATGATAACTTTCTTTAATTCCTTTTTTCATTTTTTTTTTCAAAAAGATTGTGTCTTTTTTATGGTACCAAAAAATAGAGTTTTAGAATGGAATATTATAGTAATAAGAACAAAGTTTTAGACTCATAATATATGGTTTGCTAGAATTCTTCCAAATCTGATGATGATAGGAGTCAAGCCAACTCAAGCCGCTAAAGCTCAAGAAGAGGGAGCAACAATGCAAGGGCCAATGACAAGAGTAAGGACCAAGAGACTTCAAGGCGATATCCAATTGTTCCTATAATCGTACTTGATGATGGAAGGAATGGTTGGAGTGAAGAAGGCAATGACAAACTCAATTTGATGAATATCCAAGTGGAATCCCAACAACAACTGATGCCTGCATCAACAGATGGAACGAAAGAGGGAGAAAATGCTGAATTCCAGCTTCCAACTTCAACCTAGCGCAGCCCCAAGGCATACCTGGCGCCAGGTGCATTCTGTCAGCCAACACACTAGAATTCCAATATTGACCTGGCACCAGGTCCAGAGCCTACACCTGGTGTCGAGTCCAATCGGTCACAAGGCTGGAATTCTAGTGCTGACCTGGCACCAGGCCCAGCACAACTCCTAGCACCGGGTCTAGTTGGGCAGGACTCCCTATTTTATCGATTTTTACTATTTTCTCTACATTTCTTTTATTTTAAACACTTTGTAAAGACCGTTTTAGTCCTTAAATTATCTTGGGGCCTTAGTAGTTACCTAACTAAGGTTAGAGTAGTATAAATATATCTTTTTTGTAATTTGACAATTCAATTGATCATATTTTATTTCAAAATGTGAAAAGAAAGCTTTGAGAGGTTTAACCTCCTTGTTCATCTTCTTTAAGACCTTGCTTGGGGTTTAGTCATCCCTATAAATGAGTCTCTAAAATCTATGAATAATCCAATGTGATTTTTCTTGATTGGATCTTAGTTGCTTTGTTCCTCTAAGGTTTTATTTTGAATTTCATTGCTTGGGTGCCTATAGTTCTATTTCTCTTATTCTTAATTTTCTTTGTTGTGTCAAGGATATTTGAGTAAATTTATAGTGGGTCTTGCTATATTTCTTATGGGTCTTTGATACTTTATTCTTCAAAGGTTTGCTAGGGAATGCTTAGATAATTTTCTTTCTTCTTTTGCCACAAATTTTCATTATTTGGGTTATATTTGTTTAGCCAATGGTTTTATCCATTTGTTTACCTTTGTTTCTACAAACTTACTCACACAAGATCATATCAAAGAGTTTGGTATTAGAGCAAAGAAAGCATTGATTTCAATCAAAGCTTGACATATAAAAAAAAAATAAAAAAAAAGGAGCCTTACAAGTTGAAGGAAAAAAAAACAAGGGAATCCCGTAAAAAAATATGCTTAAAAAATGTCATGAAATCTTTGTTATATCCTGATTTTTCTTTAAAAAAATTGCTCATTGATGTTATTATAATCCTTAGGAACAAATTTGTCTTATGTGTGTGGTGAAAATTGGTTTGAATATGGGTGAAAATGTTGGTTGTTCTTAAGTGACGGGATTGCAACCAAAGTGTTTGTTAAATGTTCTATGAGGATATTTGAGGCTACAGTTGTAGGTTTTGATTTTTAATTTTTCATTCTTTGATATATTGGGACTTGATATATCACTCTAATGTTGAAATCCATACTCATTGAACTCATTTTGCCATTATACACTTATGGTAGTCTTGTTCTTCCTATTTCTATCTACTAGTTTTCTTGTTTGTTTCTTATTTCTTACTAATTCTTGTTCGCTTCTTATTTAAAATTGCTTTCTTATATTTTTAGTGATTGTTCTTATACTATTTGAATCCTTATTCTTTGAAATTCTTGCTTGAAAAACTTGTTTACTTAAGGTGCCCAACAAGTGTTTGTTGAAATTCTTCTAAGACCTCCTAATTGGAAAATTCATTGAATTTTGTTGATTCACTTAGTTGGTCTAAATCTTTGGCTATTGGGGAGGATTGGATTGAATAAGAAGGTTTGAGTGTTGAGAAAAAGGTAAGAGGAAGAGATTAATATCAAAAGAGTCAAAAAGGGTAAATACGAGTATAGAGTAAAAACTATTGAGAGTAAACATGCAAGGGAATAAGGAGAGGAACTACTTTTTTATAATAATCTCTTTTGTAGGTATAACTCCTTAAGTAATTCCATTATCATGGCTTATGAACAAGAACTTCTTAAACCTAATCCAAGTGGTCTTAGTAGACCACAAGAAGAACCACTTGCTGCCAGGGGTTTACGAGATGATTTGCAAGTTATGATGAGAATTATACAAAGTGAGTTTCAACACATAACAAGAGAGCTAACGGGGTTGAGAAATCAACTTGGAACCTTTTTTACCGTTGCATAAAGAAGAGATCAAAAGAGATTTGAAACACCTAATCCTAGAATAAGAGATGATGATGCCCATACTCCTCTATTGAATGCTCAACAAGTTGAAGAGTGGGATGAGCACTCCATTGAAAGATTCCAATAAGCTTCTATGAGAAGGGGTAGACATGGTATGAGAGGAAGATAAGGTAGGGGTCGAGGAAGGAATATGGGAAACAATCCAAGAGGGTTGAAAAGAGAATTTGATGGAGTTGATGAATGGTATAAGAGAGAACATGGTGATACATATGAGGAATCCAATAGAGGATGGGGCAATAGAGAAGGTAGGAGGAAAGGAAATGATGAGGATTTGAAGCCACCAGCATTCTATGGGAAGAGTGATCCCAAAACCCATTTTGAATGGGAGAGCAAAATGGAGATAAACTTTCAATGCCATACCTATAGTAAAAGATCTAATGTGAGGCTAGCTATCTTGGGATTTGTGGAGTATGCATTGATTTGGTAGGAACAAGTTGGCAATCAAAGAAGGCAAATGGGAGTAGAAGACGTGGGCAATTAGAACTTGTTAAAAGACATGATGAGGGCTAAGTTTGTTCCAGACCAATATTACCAAGACCTCTACCAAAAGATTCAATCCCTTAAACAAGGTAATAAATGGTGGAGGACTACCATAAGGAAATAGAGATGATGTTGATGAGAGCTCAAATCCAAAAAGATCTTAGGGCAACAAGAGCTAGATTATTGGGAGGATTGAATAGAGAAATAGCCAATTTGGTAGAGTTGCACTCCTATGACTAACTTGAGGATATAGTCCATGCTACCGCCACCATGGAAAGACCACAACGAAATAGAGATATCAAATATTTCAAGTGTCTTGGCTATGGGCATACTTCTCATCAGTGTCCAAGTAAAAGGGTTATGTACACTAATCCCTATGGAAAAGTCATTACCAATGAAAAAGATGAGGAAGAACGATGCCAAGGAAATCAAGAAGAAAATATGGAAGAGGAAAGTGATGAAGGGGAAGTGGTTAGCAAAGAGTACTCCTTTGTTGGAGTCACGAGGAGATCATTGAACTCCCAAGCCGTCGAAGACCAAGACCATCAACAAAGGGAGAATATATTCTATACAAGGTGTCTAATCAACGAGATCCCTTGTAGTGTCATTACGGATAGTGAAAATTGCACCAATGTGATTAGTGCAAACTTGGTTGATGAGTTGGGAATGAAATGGATTAAACACCCTAAACCTTACAAGCTATAATGGTTGAATGATAGTGAAAAATTGAGGGTCAACAAATAAGTTTTGGTATATTTTGAGATGGGAAATTACAAAAATAATGTACTATGTGATATGGTGCCAATGCAAGTGGGTCATTTGCTTTTAGGGAAGCCTTGGCAATATGATAGAAATGTAAAGCATGGTAGGAGGAAGAAAACCTACTCTATTGTCAAGAAGGGATCCAAATTCACTCTTACCTCCTTACCCCCAAGTGAAGTAAATAAAGATCAAAAGATTATGAGGGAAAGAGAAAAGAAAAAGAGAGCATAATATGCCAAGCAAAAATAAGAATTAGAGAAAAAGAACAAGAAAGGAAAGAGAAAGAGTTGAGGGAGAGAATGGGAAAATAAGTGCTATTGACCATTACGGATGGGAGTGAGCAAGGACAAGAGAGAAGAGGTAAAATAAGAGTGAACTATTTTGCAAAAGAGAGTGAGATCATAGAAGCAATAAAGGCTAAAGAACTGGTTATTCTTCTTATTTGCAAAAGATCTTATGTTACTACTAATGACTCTACTTTGTCTTTGCCAAGTGAAATTGCAGCTATTCTCCAAGAATTTGATGATGTTTTCCCAACGGAGGTGCCCAGAGAATTGTCACCCATAAGAGGAATCGAGTACTAAATAGATTTCGTGCTCGGAACTATCATCCCTAACCGACTGGCCTATAGAATTAATCCGAAAGAGGCCAAAGAATTATAAAAGCAAGTTGAGGAGTTGTTTGAGAAGGGACATGTGAGAGAGAGCCTGAGCCCTTGCGCGGTTCCAATTCTCTTATGATGGGACTTGGTGCATGTGTATGGATTGTCGTGCCATCAATAACATCACGATTAAGTATCGCTATCCTATTCCGAAGTTAGATGACTTACTTGATGAATTATTTGGTGTAAGCATTTTTTCCAAAATTAATTTGAAATTTAATTATCACCAAATTAGGATTAGGGAGGGGGTTGAATGGAAAACAGATTTCAAAACCAAATAAGGATTGTATGAATGGCTTGTTATGCCATTTGGGTTGTCTAAGACTCCTAGTATTTTCATATGTTTAATGCATCATGTTTTAAGAGAATTCATTGAGAAATTTGTTGTTGTGTATTTTGATGACATTTTAATTTATAGTAAGTCATATGTGGATCATCTTCAATGTGTGTTTGTTGCTCTTAAAAGGGAAAGATTGTATGTTAACTTGGAAAAATACTCTTTTTGTTTAAAAAGTATTACATTTAGTGGGTATGTTGTGAGTGCGAAGAAGATTGAGGTTGATGAGGGAAAAGTGAAAATCATCCAAAATTGGCCCACTCCTACCACTATTACCCAAGTTCGTAGCTTCCATGAGCTAGCTAACTTCTATAGGAGATTCATAAAAAACTTTAGCACTCTAGCAGTCCCTCTAACGGAAGTAGTGAAGAAAAATGTGGGATTCAAGTAAGAGGAAATCCAATAACAAGCCTTTCAAACCCTTAAGGACCAATTGAGCTAAGCCCTAATTCTTATTCTACCAAACTTTGAGAAAGTATTTGAAATAGAGTGTGATGCAAGTAGGGTGGGGATATGTGCAGTTCTAACCCAAGATAAAAAAACCCATTGTTTATTTTAGTGAGAAATTGTCCGGGGTAGCCCCCAATTACTCCACCTATGACAAAGAACTTTTTGCCTTAGTGAAAACCTTAGAATGTTGGCAACACTACTTATTGCCAAAAGAGTTTGTGATCCACACCGACCATGAAACCCTTAAGTACATCAAAAGCTAACAAAACTTGAACAAAAAGCATGCAAGATGGATAAAGTTTATTAGGACATTTTCTTATGTCATTCAATATAAAAAGGGTAAAGATAATGTGGTTGCAGATGCACTATCTCAAAGGTATGTACTTTTAAACTCTTCGAATGTTAAAATTCTAAGTTTTGGACCAGTGAAGGGATTGTATGAAAATGATGAGAAGTTTAGGGAAAATTTTCATGCTTGTGAAAAATGTGCATTTGTTAAATACTATAGGCATGACGGATTTTTATTTAGAAAATCAAGACTTGGTGTGTCAAAAAAGCCCATTAGGGACTTGCTAGTTAAGGAGGCCTATAGTGGGGGACTAATGGGACATTTTGGTATTGCAAAAATTTTAGGCACACTTCAAGAACACTTTTTTTGGCCCAAAATGAGAAGGGATGTAGAAAAATATAGTTTCCAATGCATAACATGCAGGCGAAACAAATCTAAGTCACTTCTATATGGACTGTACACTCCTTTGCCCGTTCCAAATACCCCTTGAGTTGATATTTCCATGGATTTTATCTTAGGATTGCCTATATTCAAAGGGAGCAAGGAATCTATATTGGTGGTTGTTGATAAATTTTCAAAAATGACTCATTTTGTGACTTGTTCCAAAACTAATGATACTTTATATATTGCAGATTTATTCTTTAACGAGGTGGTAAGGATGTATGGAATCCCAAGGACTATTTTGTCTGATAAGGACACTAAATTTCTTAGCCATTTTTTGAGGGTCTTGTGGAATAAATTTGGCATTAATATTTTGTTTTTCACAACTTGTCACCCCCCAAACGGATAGGCAAATGGAGGGGGTTAACCGGACACTCACCTAACTCTTGAAGACCATTATCAAGAAAAACTTCAAGAATTGGGAAGAGTGTTTACCTCACATTGAGTTTTCTTACAACCGGACTATCTATTTCACTACTTCTTATTATTCTTTTGAAGTTATATATGGTTTTAATCCTCTAACGTCTTTGGACTTTATGTCTTTACCTGTAGGAGAACGCATGTACCTTAACGGAGCCAAGAAAGTAGAATTAGTGAAGGCACTCCATGAAAAAGTAAAGACAGCTATCACAAAGCAAAATGAAGATATTGCCTTTAAACGCAACCAATGGAGGAAACCGATTTAATTTGAGTCCGACAATTGGGTTTGGATGCACCTTCGCAAGGAGAGATTTCCTACCCAAAGGAGAAGCAAGTTGGACCCAAGAGGTGATAGACCGTTTTAAGTCATTGGCTTAGTTGGAGATAATGCCTACAAGATTAACTTGCCCGGTGAGTATAAAGTGCTACATTCAATATTAGTGACTTAACTTCTTTTGATATAGGTAATGATTTGTGGAAGAATCAACTTCAAGAAGGGAGAAATGATAGGAATCAAGCCAACCAAGCCGCTAAAGCTCAAGAAGAGAGTGACAATGCAAGAGCCAATGACAAGGATAAAGACCAAGAGACTCCAAGGCGATATCCAATTGCTCCTACAACCATACTTGATGATGGAAGGGATTTTGAGCGAAGAAGGTAGCCACAAACTTAATTTGATGAACATCCAAGTGGAATCCCAACAACAACCGATGTCTGCACCAATAGAAGGAGCGAAAGAAGGAAAAAACGCTAAATTCCAGTTTTCAACTTCAACTAGGCGCCGGCCCCAAGACATACTTGGCGCCAGGGTGCATTCTGCCAGTTAATACACTAGAATTCCAGTGCTGACCTGGCGCCAGGTCCAGCACAGCTCCTAGCACCGGGTCTAGTCGGGCAGGATTCCCTGTTTTATCGATTTTTACTATTTTCTCCTCATTTCTTTTATTTTAAACACTTTTTATAGACCTTTTTAGCCCTTAAATTGTCTTGGGGCCTTAATAGTTACTTAGTTAGAGTTATGGTAGTATAAATATATCTTTTTTGTAATTTGATAATTCAATTGATCATACTTTATTTCAAATTGTGAAAAGAGAGTTTTGAGATGTTTAATCTCCTTGTTCATCTTCTGCAAGACCTTGCTTAGGGTTTAGTCCTCCCTATATATGAATCTCTAAAATCTATGGATAATCCAATGTAATTGCTCTTGATTGGGTCTTAGTTACTTTTTTCCTCTAAGGTTTTATCTTGAATTTTATTGTTTGGGTGCCTATAGTTCTATTTCTCGTATTCTTGATTTTCTTTGTTGTGTCAAGGATATTTGGGTGAATTTACAGTGGGTCTTGTTATATTTCTTGTGGGTCTTTGATGCTCTGTTCTTCAAAGGTTTGCTAGGGAATAGTTAAATAATTTTCTTTCTTCTTTTGCCACAAATTTTCACTGTTCAAGTGGGAGACTGTTGGGGATATGCCCTAGAGTTAATTTGTACTTATACTATTGTCATTATATTTTATATAATAATATGAGGCTTTCCTTTCCATGAATAGTGAGTTTTGTTTTGTTGGTCATCAAGTACGTGACTTGATAGTAAAACCCTACAATGAATACAATGACTATTCTAAAACTGTCCCTGATCAATTATTATTATTGGAATAATAATAAATTAAGATTAGTATGTTTGTGATTTGATGGCTATGTTTTACTGGCCATGGATATTTGTGATATCGAGTCAAGATATAAATAAATGTTAGAGAACATTGTATTGGACATGACCCACTGTGAGAGTACTTCATGGAACATGTCATAAGTACTTTCCAGCCATAATAATATTGAAAGTCCTTCGACCTATATTCATCATAGTTTCCTACTTGATAAATTCTATATTTTGACATTGTCTAAAGTTGTATTTAACCAGATAATAAATTAGACTACTGTTGGATATAGAATAAATCAAGGAGAGGAATATGATTGATTGTGAAGGAATTTGTCCCTCTCAATTATGGGAGAGATATCTATGGGCCCCTTGATAAGTTAGACTATTAAAAATGCATGGCCGTGCTCAAATATATCAATCTAAGATATTGATATCATTTGTTTGAAAAGTCTACTATGAAATCAAGAAATAATTGATTAAGCTTAATAAGGATGACATGCTCCGTGCATTATGCTTAATCTGGATATCGTGTGACAAAATGACTAAATATAAAATTATGGTTTGGTTCAAAGAGATCACTGATCTTCATTTAACTTGGATAGTTATAATGTTTTGCTAGAAACCGCTTATAACTTGTGGGCCATTTAAATATAATTTAGGCACACTGCCAGTGTTAAATGAACCTATAGGGTCACACAATAAGCGAACTTGTTAGGTTATTTTTCTGGTGACCAAGTTCGATGAATCTGGAAATATGTCTAAGTTAATCGTACTTAGAAAATTTACCAGATACAATGAATCTGGAAATATGTCCACATTCGATGTATTTGGATGATGTCCAGCTTATAAGAATTTGACTCGGTAAATTAATTAGTTAAATTATCGAGATAATGGCAGAATCTTATCATATCAGTTTTAATTTAATTTGAATTTAAATTAGAATATGATAAGATATTATTAGGGTTGGACTCTAAGAGGTTCGGGGGTTTTTAAGAAAACACTAACCGTCTTTTCAATAGTCCAATTTTTCGGTTGAAAACATTCGTGCCATTCTCTACCAGAAAAGAAAAAAAAAACCTCTCAAACCCTAGGCGCTAGCACTCCCCGGGTATCGAGTGAGTTCGCGGTGTGTATCCGATAGAGGACGTTCGCATACTGCAGCGTCTGGTGATTGTTCGGGTTGAACGTACAACATCACAACCAGAATCGAAGGATTTCGATTACAGCAACCAGAGGTAATTCTTAAACCTTAGATCATTTTAATCGTTTACTTGGGTCCTCGGGAGGGATTCGTGGATGTTTTTCGCGTTTAGGAGTCCACGAATCCTAACACTTGTTATATTTCTTGTGGGTCTTTGATACTCTGTTCTTCAAAGGTTTGCTAGGGAATAGTTAAATAATTTTCTTTCTTCTTTTGCCACAAATTTTCACTGTTTGAGTTACAATATTTGTTTAGCCAAGGATTTCGTCCATTTATTTGCTTTTGTTCTACAAACTTACTCACACAAGATCATATCAGATTATGAAGCTATTTTGTAAGCCAAATTTCAGAATCATCCAATAGTGCTACAAAGATATTTTTGAATCTTGATTATCCTGATATGAAGCTCATGCGACAAAGGTAACTATATTCATAAGAAAAAAACAAACAAATCCTGAAGACCAATATGTAAACTGAGCACTAAATTTAGGTAAATTTGGTGTTGTATGATGATGTAGCTTTAGCCGTGGAGATTTTGCTGGTATAGAGCATATCCAAGTTATTAATAGTATACTAACTATAGAAGAACTAGAGTCTAAGAAAAAGCATATTAGAGATATTAAATTGTTACTAGAGTATGGTGAAAATATGGTAAGATTATTTGTTGCAAAATTGAGACTATTTCTTCCTATGGTTTTGAAGAAAAAGCTCATGTATTATGTGTATCTATATGTAGGAAAAACTTTTTTACTGTTACGCAACAATTTGTTCAATTGATGAAACCTGTGGTCGACGATTTAATTCTTGCTTAAAATGCCACTAGAAGCTCAAATTAGTGGATGATGAGTTCTTTTGTAAAAGTTGCCATCGAGTAGAGAAGTCTCATTTAATTAGGTATGTATAATTCTTAACAAGATAGGGTTTACTTGGAAATCGAAGATCATTTCCTATGTTATTAATGTGTAATATGACCTAATTTTGTCAAAGTATCATGTGAAAATGAAAGTGAGTGACCAGACTGGAAAAGCTCACTTCACTATGTTTGATAAAGACGTTGAGAAATTAACGAATATTGCGGCCTCTGAGCTTGCTAAACAACAAATAGATGTAAGTTGGTAATATTATTTTTTAAGAATTAGAAAGATATTTACATTCAAATTCTTGATAATTAATTAGGAAAGCTATTATGTGGAAATAGGATGAAACAGGATTCCTGAAGTGATTGAACGCCTCATTGGTGGTATGTATGTTTTCCAAGTAAAGGTAAATATGTTTAATTTGGGTGCATAGAAGGATGATTTCACAGTAATAAGGTCGTATTTGGTAAGTGAAATGAATGACAGAACAAAAGACAATGTATTAGAGCATGAACATAAAATATTGTGAATAATTTTTGTTAGTTTTTGTATTCAATTACATCCCTAATATATTTGATGCTAAAATTGTAGGAAGGAATGACGAGGTAGAAGCTAGTGATGGTGCAAGTGATATTGCAATTGTCACACTACGAACGAAGGAAAAGTAAAGAGGGAAAAAAATCAATTCAAACAGTGTCAGAGATGTTGGTGATACTGAGAAGACATTTGTCTCGAAAAAAATATGACTTGGATGATTCTGATTTTGTAACTAATAGTTATTTGATGCCATAGTATGAAGTTGAATTTACTTGATGCAAAAAAATGTCTAAATGATTTAATATGATAAAAATTTATAATATTACTGTTAAAAACTTACTGTTAATCACTGTATGTGAAAGTGATTATGCATATGATCATCAGAATTCATGTTTTGGGTGTCAAGAATTCATGTTTTGGGTGTCAAGTTATTCAATATCAGTAATTTGATCATGTCATAAAGTTGAACTGGTAGAACAGAGTTTAAGCATAAGCTTAGTTTAAATACCAATGTCAGACAGTTTAATCTTTGTAGCAATGGGGCAAACAGAAAGAGACTTCTCATATAATGGGGTTTAGATGATTAGTTTTTCAAGCTTGGAAAGAGGGCCATTTTCTGGAGTCTATTTGTATATGAAAATTCTAAGTTGGATCCTTGAAACTACTAATATTATTGCATGCAGGAAGAGTAGTTTTATGAGCACCTTTTTTGTGATCTGCATTCAATTATTTTAATGAATTATAAATCCAGTTGCAGAGACCACTTTATGGCAAGAAAATCCAAAGAAAGAGATGGCCAATCCAAAAAAACATGAGACTCCTATTGATAAAACGACCTGAAATGAGTGCCAATCATACCAAAATTCATTATTGATCATCTTGAACTCTCCCATATCAAAAGCTCCATTGGACACAGTAGAAAATTTTCAACATTGTTATAGAGGACAAGGCTCCATGTGCTCAAACCAATAGTCATAGTCACATGCTTAATATACAGAGAATCTACTATTATGCTCACTAGGTAGGTTAAAGCCCAGCTATAAGCAGGGAGACTGAACAGGTTATCGGTCAAGATATAAAGCAGACCACTTGCAAATATCACTCCAAGAGATAACCATGTCTTTATTAAAGGCCAAAAGTCGATTCGAGAAAAGGGATATCAGGGGCACCAAGGAAACTCATACATACAGTTCACCTTCATTATTGTATACCTTGTGAAATGTTGTTTAATATTGCTGGCTTTCTTTGAAAAGCAAATATTTGTTCTCATCCTCCGTCCATGATTTTCTACCATCTTCTTTGCTTTAATGATGACTAATGTCTCTAATTTCGTCCACCGAGGATGCCTAGCCAAAGACTTGTGTATTTGGCGATTAAAAAAAAAAGAATCTCGTGCTAAAGAGGGGGCTTTGGCGAGGAAAAAAAGGTCCTAGCTAGAGACAAAATATATCCTCCCTATCATTGGCTTTGGCGAGGATATAAATAGGCTTCTGCCAGGAAATATTCAGTGACCAAATATTTCCTAGCGAAAACATACTTTTAGAGACAAACACATTCCACCAATTATTAATTTGGCGAGGAAATAAATGGGAATTTGGCTAAGAAGTCAAGCTTTGCTGTGACAAAAAATTTCCTAACCAAGACATACTCCTAATTTCCTAGGACAAATAGGTTTTTAGCTAGGAAGTTAAATCTTTTTGTGAGAAAAAATTTCCTAGCCTTAGCATCCTTTCTATGACAAAACATTTCCTACCGAAAGATAACAAAACATTCCTAGCCAATAATTAAAATAATATAGGAAAGAAATGGGCTTTGACGAGGAAGTTTACAAATAAAATAGAAGGATTAAGTTTTGGTGAGGAATTATTTGTCGCGGTTAATTGTTATCAGTTAGGAAAGTCTCCACGCCAATGTTTCCTTGCTAAAACTGTTGTTTTCCTCGCTAAAGCTATTGTTTCTTCACCAATGTGTTATTTCCTCGCCAATGTTTTCTCACTAAAACATATTGTTGTTTTGAATAATGAGTTTTAGCAAGGAATTTATGCTATTGGTGACAAAATATTTCCTAGCCAAACCATTTCTCACAACAATAACACCCCACCACCACTGAGAAAGAATTCACATCCATAGCTAACACAAAGGATTGTATGACACAACAAACTTCAAAATCTACAATCAATTTCACTTAAGAGAACATTGTGAGTTAACACTAGGAAGTCAACAAGTGAAATGAATGGCGAACCACATGCAAAAAACAGATGCCATTACTTAACATTATGAAAACAAGTGTCTAAATTAGCCACAATTGAGAATAAAAACAAAGAAAACTCTTTAATAAACAATGAATAAAGAAAAAGTTTCAAGAAAAAAAATATCCATTGACTAGCAATAACAATGACAAAAAAAGAACAATGAAATTACATTGACTAAGGAAAATGAATCAATTGATCATCAAACAATGCATATAATATTTTGTTGTACAAATTATTTTAAAAAAAAGATTCCAAGAAATGTTTGCTACATGTTTAAATATAATGTAAATGTATTTATCTAAAATTTTAATTCTACATTAAATTCTTTAATAAAAAATTAAATTAAAAAATAACAATTAAAAAACTTAAAATTATATATTAAAAGAAAAAATTTATTCATCCCGAAGCTTACCTAGTAATTTAACTAAACTGGTGCAAAAATTGAAAAAAAAAAAAACAACTTAAAGGGTACAGGCCCTTGGAGTTAGGGGTGTACTCAAATCGAATCAAGCCGAACCCTAAAGTAATCGAGCCGAATTTTATTATTTTTATCCAAGACTTGAATTCGAGCTCGAATTTGATTCGAATATCAAATTCTAGCTCAAATTCGATTCGTTTAACATACTTAAAGCTCGAACTCGATTTGAAACTCGATTATAATAAACTCGAAAGCTCAAATTCGAACTCGATTTAAAACTCGATTATAATAAGCTCGAGTTCGAGCTCGAATTTGAATTAAACTATTAAAAAAATAATAAAATTTACAAAATTAAATAACTATATATTAACTAATTAATCGAACATGTTCGTGAGCTTTCGAGCCTAATACTTGGATATTCGAATTCGGCTCGTTTAAAATTCGAACTTAAACATAAGACTTATATTCGAGCTTGAGTTCGAATTTTTCGAACTCAAGTTAAGTTCAAACATGTTCGATAAAGACTCGATTCGAGTACATTCCTACTTGGAGTCTCGATATTATATTTGAGCCCATGAAACAATGACATTATTTTCCCTCAGCCAAATTTCTCTGATATGTGTGTGTACTATTCCATTTGGGCTGGCCCAATAAAAAGGTTTGGGGAGATGCTTGAAGCTCTAGGCACCAATTTCACTTTTTTCGTAGTGTTTGAAGGGATTTTAATTTCACTTGTGACACTATTTGTTCCAAAAGAAAGACAGAAAGAAATAATCAATATAGCAACCTTCTCTAAGGTGTAAGCTTAATAATAGAAGTTTCATCATCTATGAATGCACCCGGAATCATTTTCATTTTTTTTAATAATATATGAGAAAAAAGAACAATCAGAATAATAATTATATAAAATATAACTGAAATTAAGAACACGCTATATTCTTCCAAAATATAATAAACATTAAGGATGTGATTGGCTAAGGATTTTTCTAAACCTATTCTAATTTAAAATTTTACTTTAATTTTAAAAAATATTATTTTATATATTTTTATTTTTCGAAAACAATCATGTACTCACAATACATTATATTTTTTCTCTAACTTTATTTTAAATCGTACCGGATCTCATATTTAATATTTTTTTATATATTAAGACACTTAGTTGCTCATAAATGAAAAAATGATTGGTGACATTGATTTCCACCATTTCAACTTGTAGAAACATTTCACATGCAAACATGAAGACATGGCCATATGCCCACAATGGTTTCCTTTCCCTCCGGCAACAGGTTGTACAATTCCCCTTCATTCTCTGCTAATAATTGATCACATGCCTTTCTCTTCCTTTCCTGTATCTCCATTGTACTCACTTATCTTGGTGGTGCATGTGCATGCACAGCTCATTCTCCACAGAGCACTACTGCAGTAGGACCATTGTCCCAAATGTTTTGGGGTCTCCTCTCCGTTGCAGGGGAATCTACGCCGCTTTCAAAATGGACCCTTCGGGACTTTTAGGCTGGTACTGGTCCTACAATTTCACAAGTTCCTGCTCGGTACCATGATTTATATAAAGGGAAAAAAAATTGGGGGGCCTGAAATTCAAGACTGACGCAAAAAATTTATTATCTAATTGATAAAAGAGAGTTAAGAAGAAATGATTAAATAAAACAAAAAAAATATAAATAAGTAATTTAGCGGGTCAATAAGAGTTAAAAGTCTATATTTTAATAAATATAAAAAAATAATTGATGAATTTAAAAATAGCATAATAGTATAATATAAATATATAAATATTTTATAATTTATAATTTAATATATTATGATTAGTAAGAATTTTAAAAAGATTAAGAAAAGTTAATATACGATAATTCATATGAATTGATAAAAATGGGAGGGGCTTTGCCGCCTAGAGTATATGTGTGTCCGCCGCTATTTATATATATATAATTTATTTATTTTATATGTAAATAATATGTATTATTGTGATTCTGTCATTAAGTTTGGTGTTCTTCTGCCTTAAAAGGGCATCGTATGGGCCTCTATGTTCTTCGTTTCTTCAGGTCTACCGCTGCCGGGCCGGGTCCGGTCCCCTGCTGCTATTTTTGTACTCCGTCTATTTTCGTGCAAAGAAATATGTTTAATGAGATCATTTTTCTAGTATTTTATTCATAAACTTTTTCATTAAATAGCCTTTATTACTGAATTGTTTTTAAAACTATGTAATTTTAACTTTTTTAACTTATAGTTTCAGTTTTTCCAACTAAAACAATTAATATTTTTATTGATAACTAAAAAGTGTTTGTTAATAAAGATGTACTCTCTCAGTTTTAAACTAATTGTGCTTTTCAATTTTTTTATTTCAAATTATTTATCAAAAGATGTATTTAATATTTTATTTTCAATCGAATATTGTTATTTATTATTCAACAAAATTATACCATTAATTAATTTTCAAAATAACCCTATAATTTATAATTAAAATAATTCTGAAATTTTCTCCAAAACTATATATATATATAGACATTAAAATTTTCTTAATTTATATGATTTGTTTAATAATAATAGTTATTTTAAAACGTAATAAGTATATTATCTAAAGACATATCCAAAAATTGATACATTAACTATTTTAAAAGAATAGACTTGTAATTTAGAATAGTAAAAAAAAAATAAGACTAGTTTTATACTGTGGACAGAATACTCTACGTAGATAACCAGATTATGGACGGTTTAGTCTTCATTTGCAGAGGGGGTTCGAATCCTGCCTTTAGCATGAATTTAACTTCTAATGTGATGATGATTAAAGATAATTTCAATTAATTACTCTTTTAGATTTACCTCTTCTATGTTCTTAGGGATAGAAACGAGAAGACCCTTAGGGTGGAGGTTCCTTTTATAATCAGATCATGGAATGACCCAACCCTTTTGCACAAAAACAATTGAAAGAGTTGCATTTATCTATCTCTATCTCAGAAAGCGTCTCTTTCTCATAAAAGTCATACATATCTGCCCGGTCATAGTACAATGGAATCCCACAACTTCCCTCTTGAACTGCTGGCTAATTATTAGTCCAAACGAATAATACATACACATGGTTTCCACAACTTGTTTTGGCAACGAGTCTCTCCAATACATTTTGTCACTTTGAGTATGTGTTCCAAAATGCTTTCATTTCATGGAAGAAAAGAAGGATCCTACCGCAAAGAAATACTTTTTTCTTTTTTTACAATTTCATTTTTTAAATAATATGCGATTTAAAAATATGAATAAATCTTCGTATCATTGAAACAAGTGCACCACTTATTTAGCTCTAATTCGTTGAAAGAATAAAATTCTGTTTACACAAACAAAAAAACTTTATAGTATTATCTTTAGCATTTTATAAAAATTTTGATTTGAAATAAATGCGGACTTTAGAGGAGTCAGAGGTGGTATCTCTCCTTCAATTTTTTTTTTAAATTACTTATTTCTTTTAAAAAAATGAAAAATTTAAAAAGTCTGAATAAAACTTTATTCTATCAAATTCAAGTTTTTTGTTCTATCCTCGATTTGAGATTTTGATTTTTTCATGAACTACTTCAAAATGATGTCTACTCAAGAAATGCACTAATTCTTCGCTTTATATCCCATTCATAATGAATCAATTACAATATGTACCCAAAGCCAATATGGTCCTCCTCCTTTCTGAACATATGTTTGATTTTTCATCAAAATAAAGTAGGGAAAAGACATCCTGGGTGATCCAAATCGAAGGTAAAGTTTCTTTACAAAAATGTAAAGAGAAAAGGAGGATAAAAATAGATTGATACTTTTAGAAGAGTTACCTTTACTATCTTGTTTGCTCTTTTGAGAGAGAGAGAGAGAGTTTTGATTATGTTTAGTTGGCCATGGTGAATTTGTCCAACTCCTCAGACAGTTCTCATCTGTCTTCAAAATTGTTTAGGCACAAAAGCCATCCTATAATATTTGAACAATCCTATTGGCTTTTTTGGTGTTTTTTTATTAAAACGCCTAAATTGATTTACATCCTTATATTTCTTTATCGATTAGGGTCACGGACAGATTTCATCCGATGCGTATTCAAAAAGTAGCGACTATAAATTTCTCCCCAAGTCACCGAATATTTAAATAAATGAAGCATCAAAAAACAAAATGGAAAATACAAATTTGGTGCAACTTTGATTGGTGTAGGATTTTCACTGAGGATTTGGCCTTCAACTACTACTCATAGCTGAGTCACATAAGTTTTAGTTAGCTTTTATTCATATCCTTTTATTTTATTTTATTTTAATATTGTCAATGGTATGTACCTCAATTTGTTTCTCGAAATATACCAAGCGCATGAAAAAGAAAGAAAGAGAGAGGAATCTCTGCAAACCAACCATACCTACAAGACCATCTAGTATTTATAAATTATCATATTAAAAATTTATAATATACACTTTGCATATTGTATTTTATTGAAAAATATTTTTAATATATGTGGTTTTATGAATATAAAATCTATATGGTAAAGAGTTGAGAGAACTTAATTATTCACGCCATAAATATCAAGCTTTTTAAGAGGATGTTTAATAAAATCAAACTTTAAATATTTAAATACATAGAATCTAAAAATCAAATTAATTATAATTTATTTTTATATTATATATTTGTAACAGTTTTTCAAAAGTAAATAAAAAATCTTTCTTTATTTATAAAGTATATTGTATTGATCGAATAATTACGTAAATCTATATATTTTTTAATTTTCTTACTTTTTAATTTTATTATTATTAGTGTTTTTTAGTCATAATTACAAATAAACTTCAGACATGAGGCATAAATAGCCGGCATGTTAGGCTGGTAATGGTCGAATCCTTGTAAAATTATTGAATGCAGAAGATGCAGTTATTTTCAGTCATTTCAAGTATTGATTATTACTATTTCTTTCATTTCAAAATTGATATTTTTACACACAAATTAAGGATATTGAAAATAATATTACAATTCAAATAATTTTTTTATTCTATCTCTATTAGACACGCGACAATTATTGATTGATAAAAATTCTCGAAAAATAAAAAGAAAAAAGAATTTTAAAAAATTATATAGTTAATTTAAAATAAATAAAAATAAACTAATTATTAATGTATAAAAATATATACATAATTTCATAAATATTTATTTTGAAACGGAACTGAATTCAAGATTGAGACATGGAGAAATTTTGACATTAATTTTGCCTTGTGGCTTCATCATTCACTTCTTATTGTTGGAGGACCACCACTCTTTCCATTCTTATGTTTCCCTCTATAATGCATCTAATACGTTTGTGGTAAACGAAACCATGTGCTATTCTTCAATGCTGGGACTAGATTCATCATTTTTTGTACATTTATTATTGTACTACTGCCAGAATTTTAAAATAAAAGGCACATTTGGATTGGTTCTTAGAAGTTAGATCCAAATATTTATTTTGATAATGAGCATTGATCTGCTCAAAATAATTTTCACCATGCTTGATGGCAAGATCAGAACTATTTTGTAAAATTACGGTTTTTTCTCTTTTCTTTTATCATATCTCCTTCCTTTGCTCTAGATCTAAAAATTCAAGGGGAAAGAAGGTCGCGTCTAGATTTAAGGTTTTTTTTTTTTTAATAATAAAAAGGTAAGACTAGTTAGATATGCAATTCTTTATTTTTGAATAATTGCAGAAATGATATACATTATAAAATAGGAATAAATTTTTATGTTGCCTATCAATAGATTACTATACTGGTAGTTTTACTCTTTTTTTTTTCTTTTTTATTGTACATAGAAAGAAAAAAGAAGGGAAAGGAAAATAAATTCATTTTTTGCATTTCAAAGTAGGTTAACAATTAGGTGTTTATGGTATATTTCAAATGGTAAATTGAGAAAAGAGTAAAAATATTAGTAGAGAAATTAATGAGAGTTCGAGATGGACATTCCGGGGGCAGGGGAATGCAACGTCAAAAAAACAGTGGCCACTCTTGGAAATTTTGTTATACTTCAAAAATTTATAATTCAGTGCTCACAATCTAGCACAATTAATTAATAAATACTGTAATTATTTTGGAGATAATTTTCTTTTATTTATTCTACTAGTTATTCTTTGAAACATAAGAGGTATATTCTTACTTTTGATTCTGTAAATATTTAAGTTGATTTATATTGAGGAAAAAGAAAGAAAGGTTATAAAACTTATTTTAGGTATTATGAGATAGAGCTTAAGGCTATAAGTAGGAAACTATTCTTTTTATTATAAATCAAAATTTAAATTTAAAATAATATTATTAATTTAAATATTTTTTATATATCGAGATTTTTTATTTATTCATAACATATCATATTTTTTAAAATTTTATTACAAATTTTATATTTTAAATAAAATTTTATTATATTTAACTATTTTGATAATAGACAGAGAAAGGATAATTAGCGCACAAAAATGGGGACCATCAAGTGTAGGCCCTGCGGAAAATCGTAGATAGGATGGCCCACAAACTACTTGTCAAGTCCCTAATCGTCTTTTTCTTTGAAGCAACATCTTTCGATGGGACACAAAACAGTGCTCCGAACTTTTCTTTTCTATTTTTCCTTTTTTTTTCAAAATTTTGTTTAGCCTTTTTAAAAAATATATTAAGAGATTTTCTTTATATGTTTATTGCCCATTTCTTCTAATAGAATACACAATTTCTCACGTTTTGTCATCCAGAAATTTGTAATAATATATTTTTCATTTGGTATGTTTATTAGAGATTTTTATAAAACTATGCATTAAACTATGCCCAAAAAAACTTCATTAAATGAAATTTAAGATAAACTTTGATTGTGTTTATATTTTTAATTTTGATTTTTGAAACAAGAATAAATCCAATTTTACGGCAAAAAAATAATACTACACAGAGAAATAATGGTTAAAGGAAGAAAAATAATTTAGATTCGATTCATATTCATTCTTATTAATAAAATATAAAATTTTTAAAAGATGAAATCAATATGTTTTTTGTTTTTAAGGAACGCATTCTTTTTAAAAATATTAAAAACAAAAATTAAAGTTTATAGATCTAAATACATGTAGGTTTACTAAGATAATAATTGGATTGAAATAGTTTTGTATAAATATAATAAAAAAATACTATTAAATATATAGGATTAATGTATAGTCTAAGTGATGTTAAGAAGAGATAATATGATGTGATATGAATATATGGTAATTTTTTAAAAATAATAATTATTTAAATTAAAACTTAATTTTAAATTATAAATAAACTCTTCCCACTCATATCCACTAATTTTAATGATTTAGTTCCAATAAGAATGTAATAATTTTGACAAAACCTGTGTTGAAAGTAAAATAATTGAGACAACTTTGGGACGAATTATTGGAAAGGTCATCAAAATTGAAGTACAAAATATTTGAAAATTGAAATAGGTGAAGAGTTAAAGCCAAGCCGGTCAATTAATCATGAATTTCTCGCGTGGGCCCCATTTTCGGGAGATTCCTTAATAGCATCACCTTCCCCTAACAAAATTTAAAATGTTATAAAATTTAAATAGTGTTTAAATAAAATTTACATATTATACATTAATAAAATTTTAATTATTCTTTGTACAAGAATTTCTCTCTTTATTTTCTCTAATATTTCTTTCACAAAATGATAGTGTATTACAAGTTTAGAGAATAACTCTATTTATAGAGTTCTAATTAGTGGAAAACATCATGGCATACATCATATTTTACTAATCTTAGTGGTGTCTTCACTAAATGGTGGACATCCATAAAAATTTTCTCTAATAATTTACATAAATTCATAATTAGTGGAGCCTCCACTAATTAATGGAGCTTTCAATAATTTTAAGATATTCATAACATAAGATAATTTAATCTTAATTTTGTCACGGTTGCTTAACCTCTACGATTTTAGGTATTATGAGATAGAGTTTAAGGTTGTGAGTAGGAAAAGATTCTTCCTATCCGAAATCAAAAGTTAATTTAAAAATAATATCTCCATTTCACAATATAAATCGGTTTGGGTCTGAAATTTTTTTTATAATATAAATCATTTTACAAAATTTTATAAAATTTTATTTTTTTTCTAACTCCATCCCTCCTTACAATCTCTCTCTTTTTACTAATTATAATTCAACTATTTCCAATTATTCAAGTAGATAAAGACTTAATTATGAATATTTTTAAAATTATTTAAAATTTAAGACCTTTAATTCCTGTACATAAATTTAAAACGATTTATATGGTAAAATAGAGATAGTACTATTAATTTAAATATTTTTTTTATTTCTCAATACTACTAATGCACTTACATCATATTATATTATTCCTCTTTGATCTTATCATGAATTTTACTTAATTTTAATTTTTTAATAATTTTTTATTATATTTAATTATTTTCATCTCAAACAAATTTATATTTAAATATACTAAACATAGCCAAGTGATTGGCAAAGAAAGGATAATTAGCGTACAAAAATGGGGACCATCAAGTGTAGGCCCTGCGGAAAATCGTAGATAGGATGGCCCACATACTACTTGTCAAGTCCCTAATCGTCTTATTCTTTGAAGCAACATCTTTCGATGGGACACACGAACAGCGCTCCGGGCTTTTCTTTTCTATTTTTCTTTTTTTTTTCAAATTTTTTTTTTAGCGTTTTTAAAAAATAAATTAAGAGATTTTCTTTATATGTTTATTGCCCATTTCTTCTAATCGAATACACAATTTCTCACGTTTTGTCATCCAGAAATTTGTAATAATATATATTTCATTTGGTAATTATGCATTAAACTATGCCCAAAAAAACTTCATTAAATAAAATTTAAGATAAACTTTGATTGTGTGTATATTTTTAATTTTAATTTTTGAAACAAGAATAAATCCAATTTTACGGCAAAAAAATAATACTATAGAGAGAAATAATGGTTAAAGGGTGGAAAATAATTTAGATTCGATTCATATTCATTCTCATTAATAAAATATAAAATTTTTAAAGGATGAAATCAATATGTTTTTTGTTATGAATTATTGGAATCTCCATTAATTAGTGGAGGCTCCACTAATTATGGATTTATGTGAATTATTAGAAGATTTTTATGGATGTCCACCATTTAGTGGAGACACCATTAATTGAGATTAGTTGAAGATGATGTATGCCATGATGTATTTCACTAATTAGAGCTCTATAAATAGAGCTATTCTCTAAGCTTGTAATACACCATCATTTTGTGAAAGAAAAATTAGTGAAAGAAAGATTGGAGAAAGAATTGTGAGAGAAAGAAAGAGAGAAGTTTGAAGAGAAATTCTTGTGCAAAGAATAGTTAGAATTTTCTTAGTGTGTAGTGTGTAGATTTTATTCTAACACTACCCTAATTTTATAACACGTTATCAGCACGAGTCTCTACCGTTATTAAAGCCAGAAGACAGCACGAGTCTCTGCCGTTATTAAAGCCAGAAGACAGGTACGCATTTATTGATCTCTATGGCTAATCTCGCTAAACTCGAATTTGTAACCCTTGATATTTCTGGAAAAAATTATATGTCATGGGTTCTCGATGCAGAAATGCATCTAAATGTCGAAGGCCTTAGTGAAACTATTCAAGCAAATAATAGTGCATCTGCACAACACAAGGCTAAAGCTTTGATTTTTATTCGTCGTCATCTCGATGAAAATTTGAAAATGGAATATCTTACCGAAAAAGATCCATATGGCCTGTGGGTAAATTTTAAAGAAATATTTGACCACCTGAAGATGGTCGTACTACCTACTGCACGGTATGAATGGTTGCACTCGAGGTTGCAAGATTTTAAAACCGTGAATGAATATAGCTCCGCAATGTATAAAATTACATCTCAATTAAAATTATGTGGAGAAAAAGTGATCGATGAAGATATGTTGGAGAAGACATTCTCCACCTTTCATGCCTCGAATATTGTCCTGCAGACAACAATATCGAGAAAAGGGGTATACAAAATTTACAGATTTAATTATCGCCCTCCTCATTGCAGAGAAAAATAATGAGTTATTATTGAGAAATCATGAAGCTGCACCAATCGGCTCTACAAAGACTCCTGAAGTGAATGTCGTTGGCTCCAGCAGAAGCCATCGTTATAGTCGTGGTCGTGGCCGTGGCCGTGGCCGTGGTCGTGGTTATGGTCGTAGTCACGCTCGATATTTCCCTTATCACAATTATAATCAAACCGTGAGAAATATCGGCCACCGAAGTGGAACAGAAAAGATCAAAAGGGAAAAGAAAAAGAAATTGAAGAAAAGCATGAGGATATATGTTATAGATGTGGCATGAAAGGTCATTGGTCACGAAACTGTCAGTACGGCTAAGCATTTAGTTGAATTGTATCAAGCTTCATTGAAAAATAAAAATGTGGAAGCAAATTTTTCTCAACATCCAATAAATAATGTTGAGGATGACGATAGTGATCCCGAAGATCTTAATATCAATATTACCCATATGGATGTATCGGATTTTTTGAACACCCGGATCGGTAGGATAGACCATTTAATTGGTGATGGCAGTGTCCAAAAGAACTAAAGCATCACCCCGATATTTTTGTATTTTCATTTTCATTCTATTCTAATAATATTTACGTTTACATATATATATTTGTGTTCGGATGGTCGTTATTAATGATGATGTATGCATTATTGATAGTGGAACTACACACACCATACTAAAAAATGAGAAATATTTTTCTGATCTCAAAATGGGAGAAATAAATATTTATACGATAAACGGTAGTGCAAATGTAATTGAGGGCTCCTGAAGAGCTAGTATATTGTTGCCTAAAGGAACAACAATTATTATTGATAAGGCACTATTTTCCTCAAAATCCGTAAGAAATTTATTGAGTTTTAAAGATATCCGCAGAAATGGGTATCATGTTGAAACAAATGAGGAAAATGGGATTGAGCATCTTTTTATTACTCAAATGCATTTGGGTAAGAAATCGGTATTAGAAAAACTGACGTCTTTTTCTACTCGGTCTATATTTTGTAAAAATTCGTACAATTGAAATTCATCATCTAGTAAACCGAAGTTTACTCGATCCTATTACTTTTAGCATTTGGCATGACCGGTTGGGTCATCCGGATCTACCATGATGAGAAGAATCATTGAGAATACACATGGTCATCCTTTAAAAAATAAAAGGATATTAACATCGAAAAATTCGCATGTACCGCATGTTCCCTAGGAAAATTAATTGTTAAACCATCACCAGTAAAAGTAGGAGCTCGAAAGTCCTACATTTCTCGAACGGATTCACGGAGATATTTGTGGACCTATTGATCCACCATGTGGACCGTTCAAATATTTTATGGTCTTAATTGATGCATCATCCCGATGGTCACATGTATGTTTATTATCTACTCGCAACCTGGCGTTTATGAGATTACTTGCTTAAATAATTAAATTACGAGCACAATTTCCGGACCATCACATTAAAAATATCCGTTTGGATAATGCTCGGTGAATTTTCATCACATGCTTTTGATGCATATTGCATGTCAATTGGGATTAATGTTGAACATCCTGTAGCTCATGTTCACACACGTAATGGTCTTGTCGAATCTTTAATTAAACGATTACAATTAATTGCTAGACCATTATTAATGAAAACAAATCTCCCAACATCCGTCTGGGGACATGCTATTCTACATGCTCGCAACACTTGTACGTATAAGACCAGTTAGTTATCATAAATTCTCTCCTTTGCAATTGGCTTTTGGGTCGAACCAAATATTGCTCATTTAAGAATTTTTGGGTGTGTCAGTATATATTCCAATTGCACCAAACCAACGTACAAAGATGGGTCCTCAAAGAAGAAAGGGGATATACGTTGGATATGATTCTCCCTCTATTATCGTGTATGTTGAACCCCCGACGGAGATGTATTCACAAGCAAGATTTGTCGATTGTCATTTTGATGAATCATTATTCCCTAAATTAGGGGAGAACCAAAACAAGATAAAAAGGATCTTGCTTGGACAACATCATTAAATTATCTTGATCCGCGCACAAGCGCATGTGAACTTGAAGTTCAAAAGATAATTCATTTGCAAAGCATTGCAAATCAAATGCCGACGCTTTTGTTGACTCCGGAAGAGTTACAAAATCGCATATTCCAGACTATAAATGCTCCTATTCGAATTGAAGTTCCAGCAGAACAAAATATTATACCTATAGTCGCTGAGTCAAAAACACGCCGAAGCGTGGCCGACCTCTTGGTTCTAAAGATAAAAATCCTCGAAAGAAAAGAGGATTAAATGATCCGAAGATCATATTGAAGAAAAGAATGATAAAGACCAAGAGAGGATCGATGACAAAGAACCGTAAGTTGATAAAAGTAACATCGAAATTTCTATCAATTATACCACTTCCGGTAGAAGTTGGAATCGGATAGAAACCGTTATTGATAATATATTTGCATACAATATATCTCTTGATGTTACACAGGATAATGATGATCCCGAACCAATATCGCTTGATGAATGTCGGCATAGAAAAGATTGGTCGCAATGGAAAGATGCGATTCAATCGGAGTTAAATGCACCGGCAAAACGTGAAGTCTTCGGACCTGCAGTCCGAACACCGTAAGGTATAAAACCCGTTGGCTACAAATGGATATTTGTGCGAAAGCGCAATGAAAAGAGTGAAATCGTTCGATATAAAGCGCGATTAGTAGCCCAAGGTTTTTCACAAAGACCAGGTATTGATTATGATGAAACTTATTCTCCTGTTGTTGATGCTATTACACTCCGATATCTTATCAGCTTGGCAAGTACATGAAAAGATAGATATGCGCCTATTAGATGTTGTCACTCGCTTACTTGTATGGAAATTTAGAAAATGATGTTTACATGAAAATCCTCGAAGGATTTCATATGCCCGAAGCATATAAACATTATCCTCGTGAAAATTACTCCATCAAGTTGCGTAAATCATTATATGGCCTGAAGCAATCTGGCGCATGTGGTTCACACGTCTTAGTGAATATTTATTGAAAGCGGGATTTAAAAATGACCAGGTATGTCCATGCTTTTTATTAAGAAACTCGGTTCTAAATTTGTGATATTAGCTATATATGTTGATGATATTAATCTTATTGGAACTCTCGAAGAGCTCCAAGAAACAATTGATTATTTAAAAAGAGAATTCGAAATCAAGGATTTTGGTAAAACCAAATTTTGCCTTGGTTTACAAATTGAACATTTGGAGAGTGGAACATTTATTCATCAATCAACATATACAAGAAAAGTGCTAAAAAGATTTTACATGGACAAAGCACATCCATTGAGTATTCCAATGATCGTCCGATCATTAAATGTGGATAAAGATCCTTTCCGACCTCAAGAAAATGATGAAGAACTCCTTGGTCCTCGAAGTACCATATCTCGAGTGCAATTGGTGCATTGATGTATCTTGCTAATAATACACGACTCGATATTGCTTTCTGTCGTCAATTTATTAGCAAGATTTAGTTCTTCACCAACACGACGACATTGGAATGGAATTAAACAAGTCCTTCGATATCTCCAAGGTACAATTGATCTCGGATTATTTTATTCAAATAAAACCAGTCCAACATTGATAGGTTATGCAGATGTCTGGTTATTTATCTCGATCCACATAAAGCACGTTCTCAAACGGGCTATATATTTACATGTGGAAATACTGCTATATCATGGCGTTCTACGAAACAATCTATAGCAGACTACTTCTTCAAATCATGTCTGAAATTATAGCCATTCATGAAGCAAGTCGAGAATGTGTATGGCTAAGATCCATGATTCATTATATCCGAGAAAGTTGTGGATTATCATCAATCAAAGGTATTCCAACTCCTCTTTATGAAGACAATGCAGCTTGCATAGCTCAATTACGAGGAGGATATATTAAAGGAGATCGGACAAAACATATTTCACCAAAATTCTTCTTTACTCATGAACTCCAAAAGAAAGGTGAAATTGATGTGCTACAAATTCGGTCATGTGATAACCTCGCAGATATTTTCACGAAGACTTTACCGACTGCAACATTTGAGAAGTTGAGATATAAAATCGGTATGCGTCGGTTTAAAGATTTAAAGGAATCATCTCATCAGGGGGAGTAATAAACAGACATATAGAATAGTGTACTCTTTTTCCTTCACTAGATTTTTTTTCCCACTGGATTTTTATCTAGTAAGGTTTTAACGAGGCATATTCTTTATGTATGGATGGACATCCAAGGGGGAGTGTTATGAATTATTGGAATCTCCATTAATTAGTGGAGGCTCCACTAATTATGGATTTATGTGAATTATTAGAAGATTTTTATGGATGTCCACCATTTAGTGGAGACACCATTAATTGAAGATGATGTATGCCATGATGTATTTCACTAATTAGAGCTCTATAAATAGAGCTATTCTCTAAGCTTGTAATACACCATCATTTGTGAAAGAAAGATTAGAGAAAGAATTGTGAGAGAAAGAAAGAGAGAAGTTTGAAGAGAAATTCTTGTGCAAAAAATAGTTAAAATTTTCTTAGTGTGTAGTGTGTAGATTTTATTCTAACACTACCCTAATTTTATAACATTTTTTGCTTTTAAGGAACATATTCTTTTTAAAAATATTAAAAACAAAAAATTAGAGTTTATAGATCTAAATACATGTAGGTTTATTAAGATAATAATTGAATTAAAATAGTTCGTTTGAATATAATAAAAAAATATTTCCTCCGTCCTTATTTATTTAGCATAAATAAAAAATTTTAGTATCCTTTTTTATTTGTCACATTGAAAAAATTTAAGTACTATTAATATTATTTTTACTGTTATACCCTTACATTAAATAGTTTTGAAAGATGAAAGTGTAATAACTTTAGAGAGAGAATTGAACAAACAAAGTAAGAACATAGTTGTGGAGAATATTAAATCCAAAGATACTTTTGAAATGTATAAATAAAGTTGTATGAATTTAAGAGACTAAATAATTTTTCTTAAATTATGTGAAGTAATTAACTGTGACAGATAAATAGGGATGGGAAGAGTATTAAATATGTAGAGTTAATGTATAGTCTAAGTGAGATCAGTGTGAGATAATATGATGGGCTCCGAGTATATGGTAATTTTTTAAAAATAAATATTATTTAAATTAAAACTTAATTTTAAATTATAAATAAACTCTTCCGACTTATACCCAATAGTTTTAATGATGAAGTACCAATAAGGATGTAATAATTTGACAAAACTTGTGTTGATAGTAAAATAATTGAGACAACTTTGGGACATAATTATTGAAAAGGTCATCTAAATTGAAGTACAAAATACTTGAAATTTGAAATAGGTGAAGAGTTAAAGCCAAGCCGGTCAATTAATCATGCATTTCTCGCATGGGCCCCATTTTCGGGAGATTCCTTAATAGCATCACCTTCCCCTAACAAACTCTCAGATAATTTAATCTTAATTTTGTCACTGTTGCTTAATCTCTACGAAATATTCATTCCCACTAAGATCTTCCGTTTCAAGGTTTGCCACCTTTGTTTTCCTTGAAAAAAAAACTAAAAAAACAAAAGAAAGATGAATCGCATTTTATTTATTTATTTATATTATTTTTGAAAAAGATAGAGATCACCACTCTTTTGAGGTCCCACTTTGGACGGTTAATTCTGGTATGCTATTATTTATCCTACTCATCATTTTTTTTTCTTTCATTTCTTGGCCATTTTTTTTTTGTGGGTGCAATTGCCGTATTGGTATTTTGATCAAACTCGACACTTATCAGCTTATTAAAATGAATTTTTATCTTTGTAATTTCTATTATATAAGATAAATTATAAATTAAAAAAAATAAAAATTGAATGTTTTTATTATTTTCGATACTCTTTTAATTGTACTTTAAAATTTTTTATTATACACTTTTTTCTAATATTTGATAAAGATAATTTTATTAATTAACTAAACACTTTTAACTAAAAAACAATTGAAGGGTACACAAATAACCTTGCAATTGGACACATACATACACGTCCAATATAATCACAATTATTATGATATAGACTGGCTGGGGAGAAACTTATCTGTACCATTAGATTATTATTATTTTTTGACTAAACATTAAAATGACTTGTACCACCTTATCATGATCGTGACTGCTAACAATATCTAATCTTAGTGTGTGAGAAAGGTGTCCATCCACGGAACTTAAATTCTCTATTTTACGTAGAAATTAAAAAATTTTAATATTTTTTATCTATTATATTAAAAAAATTTAAATATAATTAATATTAATTTTACTATTATATTTTTATATTAAATAATTTTAAAAAATAAAAATATAATAATTTTAGATAGAATTGAACAAATAAAATAAAAAAAATTATGGAAAATATTAAATTCAATAGTATTTTTAGAATGTATAAATAAAATTGTATGAATTTAAGTGATTAACTAATTTTTTATAAATTGTGTGAAATAATTAAATATGACAGATAAATAAAAACGAAGGAAATAGTTAAAAATAAAGTAAATAATATTAAAAAAATACTATATTTTTTATTTGAAAAAAATGTTTCTTATTAGAGTCGTATCAATTTTAATGTCAATAAAATATAAATATTATAATCAATTATAAAAATTAGCAATAACTTCACCAGCACAATTTTCCCCCATTTTTTTTTCGAGATTGTGATTTTTTTTTTATAAACTCAAGACATAAATATACTAATATATACATATAGTATAATAAAGCCACTAAAAACTATGAGGAAAACTTTTATTTGGAATTCTTTTTTTTTTTGGGTCTAAATAACAGGTTATCTGTTAGTAAAAAAAAAGGCCATGGTGGTTATAGTTGTAATAATATTCAAATTTCTCTTCAAATATATATAAAAATCAAGGAATAGAAATTAATAAAGATAGATATTTAAAAAAATAAGAATAATAAAAAAGTATAACTACACCAGCAAGAGAGGTTTAGCATTTTCTACTTCAACTATTACTTGTTTTGAAAGGATGTGAATGGAGAGATGATAGATTGACCGAGTCGCTGTGATTTCTCCATCAAAGTGAAAAAACAAAAGTCAAGATATCTTCCTATGAAAGCATGTTTACGTATGGAAGCAGGCTACTTACAGCAGACTCGTTTCCTTCACGGCATTGCCGAATGTTGACGGCGTCATTCACATTCTCTCGACATCAAAATAATTAAGCACTTAAGTAGTTTTCTCGTGATCAACTTTACCACTTCCAATTTTCATCCCTCTCTATTGTGCTTTCTCTCTCTTGTAGAGGTGGGAGGAGTGGTTTTGAAACATGATTTGCATGAAATTTTTATTTACAAATGTGTTTTGGTGCAGAGTGTAAAATAAAAAGTTTATATTATGAGAAGTAATTTGCTATTTAAGATACGGACAAAACTAGAGATTTGAGGTTAAAGGGATAAAATATATAGAAAGATATATTTCTCTATAAATTGTATTTTTCTTTCGTAGAAATAGTATTCCTTCTTATTTCGATAATCTCCGATATAAAAGAAAGGTGTCAAGAATTACTAAACATGAGAATATAAAAATGCATTCAATTCTTAAAAAAAGAAGATTTGATTGAGTATCGAAGAGTCAAGAATTTAGGTCAGAATACCAAATGAAAGTAGATAGATTTCTTTTCATTCTCGAGGAAGTTCACATCTTACCCGGATCTTCTTCCATAATGGTACGAAACAATAGTCTCATTGGGGTAGAGACACAGCAAATAGAACTAGAGATTTTGAGTTGAGTGGGTAAATTATATAGAAAAATATGTTAAAAGATTTTAAAAAAATTTATGAAGGAACAAAGGGTAAAACATTTTTAAAAATTTTTAATTTTTCTAAAAGATTAAAAAAAAAAAAAAATGGCGGGGGAGAGGGGGGAGGCAGCCCTTCGTCCTTCTCTAATTTAATATCAGAATAACTAAAAATTTAAGATTGGAAAGATAACTTATAGAAAGCCGTGCATATTTTAAGGATAATAGACTTAATAATAATATTATAAAATTTACAAAGATTTTCGATAGTAAAGAGTACGTGTAAGGACTTTTATAGAATTTATTTCTTTTCTTAGGAAAATATTAATTCTAGGCTTATGTGAAGTAGTTAATTTGTCACTTAGGTGAAAAAAAAAATATAGAGTTAAAATAGATATTAGAAAAGGTTTCAATAAGGACCAGCATAAATGGGTATGGGCTTTTCTCCGACTTTATTTAGATTAAAATTTTTTAATTTCATTTTAAATTAAAATTTTATTTTAATTTAAATATATTATTTTATATATTTTTTATTTATAAAAAATCGTCATTTATTTCTATCACGTTATATTTTTTCTTTTTACACCTCATCTATTTTACATATTTAATGATCTTTTATAAAATTTATTTTAAATTAATTCTTATTATTCGATTAGGGGAGGGGTGAATCGATTCTCCACTGAATTATATTGACACTTTTCGCTATGAGATCAGAACATTTCAAAGGTAATCTCTCTTTAATCAAAGCAGAAGAAAAGACTGATTAGCAGTAGAATCTGCATCTCAAAGTCCCTTTATTTTTTTTAGAAAAAATTATAAAATAAAGATGCATAAGTTTAATGTAAACAAAATACCTCCATTCCCAACCCACCTTTTGAGATTGCATTTTTATGTCGTCTTCTCCTTCTTCTTTTTACACAATTATTCTAAACTTTTGGGAACTTCAAAAAATTTAAGGAGCTTTTTTTTTTTTTTTAAAAAGATTGCAAATAATCAATTGTCATAAAGTTTTTTTGTGACAATTCATTAGTGTCGAACGTCGACAATCTCTTCTTCCAACTTTACCCTTTTTGGGTGTTGGCCATAAAATAAGTTTTATAAAATTATTTTTTATTATAATAAAAATGATATTGTTAAATTATTTTTTAAAAATAGTTTGTTATTAAAATTAATTTATTGACTACTTAAAAAAAGGACGCGAGAGTAATAGTAATAAGTTTAAATAAACTGTATTAAATTTAAATGCAAAAAGACCCATTACTCTTACATCATTGACATGATTCCCACTGATTTTCTATCTGTTTTTTTCTTTAAATTTCAGTCCATCCAATCAAACTTTCCAATATAAGACTGGGAGTCTCTTAGAAATTAATCAATGTTTAGTGTGAAATTCCTATTTAAGGCCGAACCAAGTGATTAAGTCAGAAATTTAAAAAAAAAAAATGCTTAACAACAATAAATGAATCTGTTGTGACAGCTAATCAAATTATTATTGCAACGAATAAAAACACCTGAATCTGGTAAATAAAAATAGAAAAATGGAGAACGTACTATACAAAAATAGAAAAATCCAATAGTAATTGCAAAATTGAACGAAGGAGGGCAAATGTCATAAGAATTTCAGTTTCAAAGAAATTTTTATATGGACCCGATTTATCGTGAACAAAATATTTTAAATAATATATTACGTACATTGTAAATTATATATTTTAAAAAAAATATAACATTTTAAAAAGCAATAATCACGATTGACCCGGTCATATAAGAATTCCAGTTTCGGGTTATTATTTTTCGCCTGACAAATCTTTAGACCGAGACCAATGCCTGTGTTCATTCTGCACCACCACAATGTGACCTTCTGAAATCCCAAGCCTTTCCCCCATCTCGTCTTCTTCTTCCTCCTTCCTCTTTCTCTATGCAATTGCATGATTTCCACGGTTATGTATATAAAATTTATTTGATTTATTATTAAAACTTAGGCTTTGATCAAACCTCCATTTTTTCATCTGTTGCTTAGAATTCTTTTCCAAGAACTGAAAAGGAAATTTGTTGAGTCCAGCAATTCTATATTCGAAACAAACCCTCAACAAACCAATCCGTGTTGCTTAACCTTCACTGCAAAACTGCACCAAGAAACGAAAGTTCCATTTCAACAGAACACAACAGACCCATCACCCACTCTCAATATTGAACTTTCAACCCCTCTAACCTCTCCCCCTTGAGGAGGAGGGGTTTTAATATTTGAAACAGCATGGTGGAGTCTCATAAGAGACCCACCAGAAACAGAGGTTTCTATGTGAGGATGAAGTTATTGAACAACACCGGCAGGCATGGAAGATCGCCACCCTCTGTTGAGAAGAGCTTCTGTTATAGATATTTCAAATGGGTTCTTTGGCTATCGCTGACGTTGTATTTCTTTTCTTCTTTTCTTATTACGCACAAACCTTCCACCTCTCTGTCAAAAACTACAATTCTTCCCCAAACGAAGGCCTCTCGGGCTCTGTTTGAATCCCAGAACTCAACATCTCTCCATCTTCCGTCATCTATTCACCAAGGTTCATTCTCTCTTCTTCAGAAATAAAGATTCAATCTTATGCAAAACAAAAAAAGAACAAGAAGTTTATTCGTTCATTTTTGTTTTTCAAAATTTCAGGATTGTTCAATGGTTTGAAGGTATACATATATGATTTGCCATCAAAATACAACACGGACTGGCTAGAAAATCCGAGGTGCAGTAACCATTTATTTGCCTCTGAGGTGGCCCTTCACAGAGCCTTGAAGAACAGCGATGTCCGGACGCTGGACCCATGGGAAGCTGACTTTTTCTTCGTGCCTGTTTATGTCTCCTGCAACTTCAGCACCGTTAATGGCTTCCCGGCCATCGGTCATGCACGGTCTCTCATGTCGTCCGCCATCGAGCTTATCTCTTCTCAGCTTCCCTTTTGGAATCGTAGCGTCGGTTCTGATCATGTTTTTGTCGCATCCCATGACTATGGTGCTTGCTTCCACGCCATGGTAGGTCAAGAAAATTCCTTTCGTTTTCTTTTTTCTGATGTTCCTACTTTTTTCTACTTTCATTTATTGTTGTTTTCTGGGAAAGAAATGTGAAAGCGTGTGATTTTTTTTGACCAAATAGGAGGATAGAGCAAAGGCCGATGGGATACCCGAATTTTTGAAGCGGTCAATAATATTGCAAACATTTGGAGTTAATTACGACCACCCTTGTCAAGACGTAGAAAATGTGGTAATTCCACCGTATATATCACCGGAGAATGTACGGGCGACGCTGGAGAAGTTTCCAATTGCTGGCCGCCGTGACATTTTTGCGTTCTTCAGAGGCAAAATGGAAGTCCACCCCAAAAACATCAGCGGTCGATTTTACAGCAAGTAATTTTTCATCGCCAAATTTCTTTACGGTGTCATTTCATCAATGGCTATATTTCCTTACTGATATTTGAATGGATTTTCAGGCGTGTTAGGACGGTGATATGGCAGAAATACAGCAACGACCCGAGGTTTTACCTGAAGAGGCACAGGTTCGCAGGTTTCCATTCTGAGATCGTACGCTCCACCTTCTGCTTGTGCCCGCTTGGCTGGGCACCATGGAGTCCCCGCTTAGTGGAGTCCGTGGCATTGGGGTGCGTCCCCGTGATTATCGCGGACGGCATTCGTTTGCCTTTCCCCTCGGTCGTGCCGTGGGCGGAGATATCCCTCAGCGTGCCGGAGAAGGACGTGGCGAAGCTCGGACCCATCCTTGAACACGTTGCAGCGACCAACCTGACCGCTATCCAGACAAGGCTTTGGGACCCGCGCGTTAGGGAGGGCATACTCTTCAATGATCGGATGGTCAATGGGGATGCCACGTGGCACGTACTTCAAGCTATGTCGGAGAAGATAGACAGGTCCCACAGGAGGTCAAGGGTTTCCAGCGAGTGAGGATATGACACGTGGCTAATGCCGTTTGGATCCCGTTTTGCCAGCTAGGAGGGAAGTGTCTTAACTCGACGTGGAGGGAAGTGATTTTATAATGGAAGACAGCTAAGTTTCATTGGATTGCTCGCTCAGAAATGGCGGGATCATATACTGTTATACGTAGATACAGATCGATTATATGTAAGACTTTATGTCATAGGCCGGTGGGTCCCAAAGGAGCAGCGATTTTTAATGTGGGGTTTTCTGCATAGAGCTTGGGCAGTGGTGTACTTTTGCATTTGGAGGGACAGGGATTAATGTTGTACATGTGAAGAGAATTTGTTTTTTAAATTTTTTATGGAAATAATGCATACATAGGAAGGAAAAAAATGGGAATGTAATATGTAGAGGTCCTTATGGAATGGATATGTGGGGTGGGGAGTAGGGATGGCAATGGGACTGTGTCGAGGATTGAAAATTTCGGCTCCGCCCATGTATATGTTCCATGTTCCTGTGTCTCCATTCTCGGCTCATTCTTGTTACGGGTAAAGGTGGGGATTCTCGCTTCCGGTTGGGAATAAAATATTTTCGATCTCAGCTTAATAGGGAAGCGGGGTCTGTTTGGTTTCAAAAATAATTATAAAGATTTAAAAAAAAAAAAATTGTCTCTAATATATTTTTATTTAAAATTTTTTAATCATATAGAAGATTTTTGTGGTGATTTTTAATAATTTATGTATTTATTATATTATTAGATTAGTAAAAATAAAATTAATAATTGATAATTTTATTTTATATATATATTATTTATCTATAATTTATATAATATGTATGTATATATATAATATAATATATATAATACATAATTCATTTATATATATATCTATGTATATATATATTTATATAATCTATTTATAATATATATATATATATATATATATATGTATAATATGTAAAATGGGACGGAACGAGTTAGGGACATTGATAATGTAACTCTTGTCCTCAGCTCGGTCCCGATTGACGAGTTGTAGAATGAAACCGGTCCCTAGTTCATCCTTCTTTAAATCGGAAAATTTTCGATTTAATTGGACTGGACTCGATCGAGTCCCCGGTTTAAGGGTTTAAGCAAAGAAACTGCCATCTGGGGGGTGTGGTTTTGTTGCTGCCTTAACAATGTTGTACAAATGCTAATTCTTTAGTCCGTTGGTCGATACAAGAAACTTTTTGTTTTTTAATTTGCTTTGAATCAAGGATCATTTACTTTTTTTACAAAGTATTAAGGATGTATTTTAAAATAATAATACCAGAGTCAAATAAGAAATAAAAAAAGTGTATTCAAAGCTTGTTTTGGTGTGTGTGTGGGGCATCTATGGGTGAATTTCGAATGAAGCAAAAGTTTGTTCATGGGAATTGTAATATATATTTTTTTCGTTTAAAAAAATGATAAAATTTTTTATTTTTATTATATTAAAATATTATTAATTTTATAAATTAAGAATTTATTTATTACATATATTTTTAATTTATTTTTAATTACGTATTAAATATATTTTTTAATTTATAAAATAAAAATTTTTTATTTAAAAATATAATAATTTTTTAATTATAATTATATAAATTTTAATAATTTTTTTAATATGTATATCATTTATTAGATTGATTTTTTTTTTGAGTGAGTAGGAGTAAATGGTAGTTGTATGTTTACTATTCCCTTCATCCTATAATATAAGTCATTTGAAACTATTTTTGTTGTCTTAAATTATAAGTTGTTGAGAATTTTTCAAGAAGGTTTTAAAGTTATTTTTATATTTTTATTTTTATTTATTTATTTTTTTTTACTCTCTTTCTTTCTCCTTTATTCTTTTGTTTTCAAGACATTTAAATAGGGGTGTTTTAGGAAGAAAAAATATAAAGTTATTTTAATTTTAAGAATATTAATATATGTAAAATTAAAAAAAATGACTTATATAATAAAATACGGAGAAATGAGGGAGTATTATTATGGATATGGAGAGGAGACAGTAGTAGTAAAAGGTCCAACAAGGTGACAGCTGAGACGTGTCAGAGACGCTTTAATGTGAAGCCGTGAAGGGCTGGTGGTGGTGGTGATGATGATGGCGTAGTGGTGGTGCGAAGCCCAATTGGCTGCTCCATCCTTAAGGCAGAGCGGTGTCAGTGGTCACGGGTACTAACCATATTTTTACTGATTCCCACTTGCAGTTTTTTGACACAAGAAATAAACCAAGCATTGTCTATTCCCATCGCCACTGTTTTCAAAGACACTTTAAAAGCTGCCCCGGCTGGCCGGCTGGGTTAGTCCTTTTTAGGCACCAAAACTACCCCTTTTTCGGCTACTTCGGACTTATTTGGATGACGTTGAGATGCCCTTCGCTGGCCGAATCTATCTTGCTCCTGCTCGTGAGAGATAGCTAAGCTCAACTTACATGTTTCGGTCTTTTGCTCAAAGTAAATGATAATTTTAATTTATTTTAAAATATATTATTCTTTTTATTTTAAATTATTTATATTATTTAATTAATTACGTAAATATTAAAGTAAATATTTTTTTCATTTTAAAATATTTATTTATAATTTTTTTATTTTAAAATATTTATTCATGTATATATTTTTAAAATTAATAATTAATTTTTTTCTCATTTTACTCTAATTTATTCTAAATCAACTATACAATTTTTAAAACTTTATTTTTTTATTTCTTAAGAATTTTTATTAATCAATAGTATCATGTTTTTAATATAGGTAGAATAAAAATTTTATCTAAATTGTAATTTAATACTCTTAATCTGTATGCAAAGAGTTTCATAAATAAATATTTTAAAACGAAAAGAATAATTTTTTAATTAATTAAATATTTACTTCTATTTCTACCCTTAAATTTTAATTTATCATTTCTTTATTTATTAAGAAGTGTTCAAACTTCAAAACTTTGATGTACTCTAAATTGATTCTCTCTTATTATTTAAATGAGATCAGCTTGTTAGGAAAGAAATTATTTAATATATTTAAGAAATAGAGTGTTATTAAATAAGTACAAATTTAGAATGTTAAATCTTAATTTTCTAACAAGATATATAATTTAAAACAAAAATTAAGTTAGAAACAAGACAGATAATTTGAAATGAAGGGAGTATTTTTTTTTTTCCTTATCCATTTCTTAACTTTTAGTTCAAATTATTGCTGCAATTGTGAATTTCTGAAGATCTGAATCCATGTTGATCATGTGTCTTTCTTTCTTATACATGTTTGAAGAATAATTGACAAATTTAATTTATAATTATTTTAAATAGAACAATTTTAATATATATTAATTTATAAACTTCTAAAAAAGTAACTTTGGTCCAAATTACCACACTCGTTGCATATTTTGGTAAGTTTAAAAATATACCTGTCATTTGCCCTCCTTATAAATCAGTGGGAATTCCACGTGAAAATGGTACTAGTTTTTCTGTTTAAAATTTTTAAATTTATTTATAAAGGTCCACAACCTTTATTCAAAAACGTGCACACAAGACTTATTTCTAAAGAGAGGTTTGAATTCAGGACGTTAGCGTGAAAATACTAACACCAATTATGTTGGGGACATATGAAAATCGTAGTTTGAACGAGAAGTTATGAGGAAAAAAAAAATGTTTTTGATTTCTTCTAAGTCAAAGAAAATGGTTGATAAATAAATTTCCCAATTAAACTATAATTGAAGCATAGTTAAAAAAGTTTTTATGCTTAATCATTTCAAAATTATAAAAAAATTCATGTCCATTATTAAATTCAATGGCTATACTATTAATCTAAGTAATTAAATACTTATTAAATTAAATGTATTTGATAGTAGAGACTAACTTATTTTTAATTATTTTATTATACTTGGCAACAAATTTTTATTATCATGTAATTATTTAAAAGTATTATTTTTTTAATGTTAAGTAAAATAAAATTTAATTAAATATGAAATCTAAACACATTATATGTTTATTTAATAATCATCATATTTTTTATTTAATGTAATAAGATACCATATAAAAATAAATTATAATTAATTTAATTTTTAGATTTATATTTGAAATTTTGTAATTAATTTTCTAGAATTAATTAAATTTAATAATTCAGAATATGAATATTTAAATTTTAACTTTGAAATTTTAATTTTATCAAACAGACTTTATGTAGAAAATGATATTTCCAAATGAAGAATTTTGGAAAAAGAGTGTCTTTCAAACTTTTGATGGGAATTACAAATTCAGGTACAAAATTGACATAAGTTAAAAATGTAGGATATTAATTTGAATATGATATCTTTATCCTAAATTAAATGTCAAATAAGGCTAAAAAACTCATCCCAGTTTGAAGTTGTTTTTATAATTTAAGTATGATCTTCAATGTAAAACAGAGACAACTGAGAGGAAACATTTTATTTTTTTCTAAATTGTTTCCTGTATTTGATCGCCAGGAAATTTCTCCATTAAAAGGATATTCGGCGTTGGGCCTCGGTTTTTATCATTGTTTAAAAAAAGAAGAAGCTATTCTTGGCCCATTCTCTATTTAATTATCTTATTGGGCTTTTGTTTTAGCAGAGTTTCGCATGTAAATTTAAGCCCACGTTCTGCGAAACACGGCTGATCAATATCTCTCGAAAATTATTTTTTCTTTTAAAACAATCACCGCTTTATAAAAAACTTTTTATTTCAAAATATATGTAATTTTAAAAATTTAAAGATAGACACACACGCATACTTATTTTTCACTCATACATTTATCTTATTGATTATAGTACTCCAAAAAATATTACATTAATTAGGTTTCCAATTGAAAAAAAAAAAGGATAATATAGTCTTTTTACTTTATAATTGAGGTTTTTAATAATTTTTTATACAAAAATTTTAAACAATTATTATTTCAAATTAGAGAGATGACTTTAAACGAAAAATTAATTTGCATGATTTTGACCAAGAGATTATGCTGCTGATGAGCTCTCCAGTGTTTCTGCCAAAAGGCTATGATGAGAACTCACTTAAGGTTACCTTTAGTTTGATAAAAATAAATTATTCTTATTAAAAAATTACATATTTTCTTATTGAAAAAACTGTATTTTAAAATAAAAATTTCAAATCCGATTTTTTTAAAGTTTGATAATTAATGTAAATTCCGACATTACGGTGTACAGACAAATTCTACACTACTACAGCTGAGCTAAGGTCGGTTTTTAGGTTATTTCCAAAAAAAAGATTTATATATTTAAAAGTAATCCATTGAAGTCCAAATATGGGATGACTAAAATTCAATCACTTCTCCTCTCCTAATGACAAAATTTTCAACTAAAAAACAGATTTTCTTTTACTACTTTTTTCATCGTTTTATTTTTTTTAATGAGGATCCTATATGAAGAAATCCTTTATACTACTAAATAAGAAAAATCACGCCGGAAAAAAAAAAATAGTTGTATGCATGAAGTTTGTGAAGAACATGTCAAACTTGATGGAAATCTGAATAAGGAAAGAATGTTAATTTGTCCCTATGTCCTGGGTTCATTGGATGCTTGAAAAGCTCTATTAATAGAAATGGCATGTGAACGAAACGGGTTTCATACCACCAGAGAGAAGAACTATGAATTGGACAGCATTGTTGAATATTGGGACGACAAGATTCACTGATCATTCACAAGATTGAGGAAATTTGGAAACCTGTGCTGCATGGTTTGAATATATTAGTACTATTACTTTCATCCCTCTATTGTATGCTTTCTCAACTTTGAAAATAAATACGACCAGCTAAAAGGACAACAGCCGACCACTCCACAAAAACCTTATAAAAATGTCCCAGGAGGAGATAAAAATCTTGAAAATTGATTTATTAAATAGTCATATAATTATTAATTTAGCGTTTAAAAAATTACATACATAAAATTTTTGTAATAGGTGTACTATGAGATTATATTTTTTAGCGCGATATAATAATTTTCATCTTATAAATACAAATTTACAATAAAATTTTATGTATACGTGCATTTGTTTTAACTCTTATATCATCGGGTTCATACTAGGACGAATCTTTATAGTTGAAATAATATATGATGGGGGACCAAATCGAATCCTAGAAAAGAAAAAAACATCCACAAAAGTATCAAATACTAGGTAGACCAACAGAAAAAAAAAAAAAAACCAAAAAGAAAAAGGTAGACATGACAATATTAGGACCACCATACTTCTATATAAAATAGAATTGGGTGTTTTCTTTACTTCTCTAGGTTAAATGTAACTGTTTGTTGCTGTCATATAGTATTTAATTGTGAAAAAGCCACCTTGGTTTGCATGCGTATGCTTTTACTTCAAGTCCTTAATATCAGAATAATTGATCATTCCTTGCTGCCAAAAATCGAGGACATTTGGCTTCCGTTCTCTTTTGTTTTTTTTTTCATTTTCGGTAAAAAAAGTATAGTCGAAGTTAGACGTTATTGGGTTATTATGTCTTTTTCTTAAAAAAAAAAAAAGAGAAAAATTTAATGTTTTTGAGTCATTTTCACTGAAACAACAATGTTTTTTTAATATATTTTTTGTGGGGTTTTGTTGCTTTCGGATATTCATTTTGATAGTCTTTGCTTTCATGGTGATGACGAAGACTTTGTCATGTAATCTGTCTCGTTAGAGATAATTATGCTAAGTTTTCATTATAATAATTGAATTTTCCAAAAAAAAAAAAAAAGCGATGTGAGATCATATTCACTATCTAAGCAATTCTTCCCCTCATAGATCGATGGTAATTTAGCTTAGATCAATACCACAAAATGACTGAGAACTATGATGGGGTCCAACTAAATTTTGTTCTGTTTAAACCCTTAATTATACTCACCTCTGTAAGAATTCAAGAAAAGTAAGATTATTTCTTACTTTATATCATTATTGATTATAGTTAAGAAACTTGGTTTGTTAACCAATTTTCATTTGCACAAAATAAATGTTTAAAACTTTTTTGAAAAAGGTTAAAAGCTATATTAAATTGTTGTCAATTTTTTTACTTCTAATTTTAGTTTTGAAAAGTTTAAAAAAAATGTTTTGAAGAAGTTAATTATCCTGAAAATGATTTTCAAACCTGTTTTTCCTTATTAGTATGTTGTGTTAATTTTAAAATTAACATTTTTCAACAACTAACAACATGTCCCAAATGTACTAAAACTCCACGAATATTATATACCTACCACATATGATGGCTGTCTTTCTGTTCACTATTTTTGACAAACAATGGGATGCTTCTGACAATATAGATAATGCATTTTCTAACATTTATTATTTCTTACCAAACCAAATAATCTTTTATATTATAATTGAGCAAAGAAAAGTATTACATACAATTTGGAGCCCATTTCTACTGTATCATCACTCTTACATTCTCAATCTCCTCACAACAACAACAACAACACAAGCAAAAGCAAAAATAATATTTCCTTTTTTCAAAGACTTATTTTGATGAATAAAACAAAAGAAAAATCAACTCAACTTCCAAATCTTGGAGGCTTGGACGCTTCAACTGCTCTCTCTTGCATATATTCTTTGGCTATAGTGACACCGTCTCGCAGCACTCCAAATAAGCATACAACTAATTCTTCATTGATTTTCAGACCAACCCTAGCACTCAGGTGTTTGGGTATGGTCTCTTTTTGGATCCTGGCAATAATCATACTGCTTGTAGTTCCTCTGAACCCATTCCATGGCTGCATATTGCTGGCGGCTCAGCCCGCTAGACCCCGAGGGCGAACCCGATGGAGGGTTGCATGAGGCGGAGCTATCGGCTGAGCAACCTGCAATCTTGAAATTGTTATACCTTCCGACAAATGGTTGGTAGCGATAATCAGCTTTGTATTTTCCTTCCTCCGTAGCCCATGATGATGCATCCCAGATAGATCCATATACCCACATAGGCCTTAGTGGAAAGGTTGCATCGCTTTTTCTTGGGTATCTTCTTATTGGCACATCGTCGACGAAAAATCTGCACATCACATCATCAAATAATCTTCAAACACGTAAAGAAAAGAGTCGAAAATGAAAGAAACCAGTAATTATTTGCATGGAATGATCCAAGAATAGTAACAGTGAAGTTGGTTTGTGATTTTTATTGGTCGTTTTCACGTCAAGATTACTAAAAGCAATCTTGTTTAATGGATGAATGCATTAAAGAACTTTTTGTTCATTTGTACATGTCTCTAAGTGGTCCACAAATTATACTATTTAAGCTTTATTTTGTTTTCTAACTTTTAACTACCGCACTTACATGATTTCACTAGGGTTCCATAGAATAGCATAGTTGTGAAAATCGTTTGTGGGGTCAAACCAGAGGTGAAATTTCATCTCCCTCCCTATAATTCTTCCATCGCCACTTCCTCTGATGTAGACATTGGTTTGCAAGACGTAAGGCTTGTCTGGTGTTGTTCCGAGAAATTCAATGTCGATTTCATCATGGTTCCCCGGATGGGCTTCGTTGTTTGAGAGCTGCCAATAATAAAGTTATTGTCAATTAGCACAAGTTCGTATTAGATGGAAACGTTATATAGCACTACTTGCGTGCATGTTCGTGAGAGAGCGGTGGTTTATTGAGATACTCGCGAAATGCCAATGCAGAAGGGATTGCCTGTTTCAACTTTAGTTCAGTGCTTACATAGAAAGATGTAATTATTCCGGCGGTGTAACCAGGCTGGAGCTTCATGGCGGTGCCAAAGTAACCGGAACGATAGGGATTCATTGATTTGAACCCACTTCCTGCATTGAGTAAAATTGCAAAAACAGAACAACAATGTGAGAGCCCACAAAAGTACTATAGATATAGGACGACAGAACATATAAGTGCCTCGTGAAAGAGAAACAGGAAACAATATCAATCATCATCTAAGTTTTGTAGGTCTAGGACCTGAGCTGGAGTCAAGCCATATTTTTACTGTGCCCTGCTCGAGACTCTGGTGCTGAGCACCCCAAAGGTTCTTGAAGCCTTGGCTAAAACCTATTGTACCCACCCTTGAGCTAGGGTAGTATCCGGGAGAAGGTGGACCCTGAGCATTGCTCGAGGGGAATGCGAAAATTAGCAAAAAGGAGAGAAGGATCAGAGCCATAACTCTGAAAGAAGATGAGAAATGATTAAAGGAATGTGCTTTAGTGCACTAATTGATGAACGTTTGTGAATGAAATTGAATGGGCTTTGAAGGTGGGGTATAAATAGGGAAACTTTTGAGGGACCTACAAAAGAAATAAAGTGATGAGGAGGTTGATGGGAGTTGCACATATGGACAATTCAAGAATAGTTTCTAATTACTGAAAAATGCTGAAGAAACAATGCAAATCGCATCTTATTCTTTTGAACTTTTCTTTCCTTTAATTTATGACAAATCTTGTTGGTGGAGGATTTGGAAGATGGGGTTGCTTTTGCTCATTTGGGAAAGCAAAGACGAGGAGACGGAGGAGGAGGACAATATCACCATTGGTTGCTACATTCAGATTTACCTCATCTGGAAATATTTTATAATGCAAAACGTGTGGCTATTTGGAGGCCTGGAACAGGAGCTTTTATCAAAACAGAACGTGAAATCTGCAAATTTGTCATTTTACTTTCAACTTGCTGATCAGAATCTCATGAAATATGCAAGAATTCATGCATGATGCTGCTCGATTAGGTTTGGAATATAAAGTTTGTGATTGTGAAGCTTCTCAAGATTATTTTTGTGTGAATTACAGTTACTGAAAGAAATGCATGATGTTGAATACATTAACTGAAAAGGCCATATCACTTTTGGTGCTGTTCAATCATATCAGAGTTGATAAGTTCTATTCACGGCATTTGGACAACTTGTTCCTCTACGTGATCTAGAAATAACCCAGACAGCTGACAAATTCTGAGAAAAAGATGACACAAAATAAATGATACTATAAGGAGACAGAAGTAGTTATTTCCTTGCAAACTCGGAGTTTTAAACATACGTAAAAAGGCATAAGTTTGTACTGCAATGATAAGAGATATGGGGTCAATTAGCTGACACAAAGTTTAACCATGTGTTTTGTAGAACCACCTTTTTCGGTGTGTAGTGACTCTCCAAGATTGGAATTGCATTTGTATAGAATGGATCTTCTCTCAGTCCACAAACACAACTACTTGTTGAAACGCAATATATATCTCCTAGTCCCAGTATCAGTTTTTATATCCCAATTTATCACTCCCTATGCTACAATTCCCTTCCAAACCAAGTTTTATAATCGCTCTGCCTGTTCTATTTTCTTTGCTTAGTGCAAAATTAAGGAGATTAAATCTTCAAGTGATCGTCTTCTTGAAATTATTTGGACAAATTAGAAAATTAATGTGGCTCACTTTGGGGGTTGAGATTCCCTTCACCTTACACATCTTAAAGTTGCATAAAGACAGCAGTTTGTTGAACAGAAATTTCTAGACTAACTTATCTTACTTCATCTGAAGAAAACTAGAAACCACATATGTAATCTTACGCAACTGCAGAATGTCCCTTTTAAGAGAAGTTCTCACATCATTTCATTCAACTCTAAGCTTTAACAGATTGAACCATTTTATCATGTTCTTTAATTTTAGCTTTTACAAGATCAGCAGTTACCGAACCTATCTATATTGTGTCAGTTTTTGGCAACCGAAAATGAAGACTGGATAGAGATTCTGGGCTTCCTTATCAGAAAACAAGAAAACATTTTGATCAAACAGTTTCAGACTAGAATGGCCGAATGATCCCTGACTACTTCTGAGGCACCGTCTGAAAGCCATGTTTGCTGCTTTGGTTGGCTAATGGAGACATGTGCGATAGAATTTTGGGTTGGCAGAGAAGTCATCTTCTGCCCCATTTCTTGTGCCGTATGCATTTAATGCCCCGGCAACATTAGTGCATGAATAGGTGAGAAGAACAAGAAACCAGAAGATAATCTTATCAAGAAAAGGAGCGCTAGCTAAGACTTTTGGAATTTCAAGCATGATAATATAATTAGTCAGACGGTCAATGTTCTATGCCTCCAAGTCCCACATCAAGAAATTGGGGGCAGGCAGCCAGAAAATTTGGGACAAATTGAGCATTCTTTCCAGGAATTTTGATTCTTTCCCGGGCATGCAACCACAAAAATGAGAAAACCTGAGTATTTTTCTTCGACGTTTTAATGAACACACCCATTGTTAGATGAACTATTGGATTTGATGACACAAAGCCTGATTTCAAGAAATCAAAATAAAACAGCAAACGCAAAGTAACTCGGCAAACTTTCCTGCCATAAATCTCTCCAGATATATTTCTCTTGTACTCACAAACTTAAGTCATAGGCGCACTTTAATAGTTAATTCAAACTATTTATCTTGAAAATATTAATTCGATATTCTAAATAAATATTTCTGTCGGACTTAATTGAGTTAATGCAACTCAGCAAATTCCCTATTGCTTCATTCATCATGGAGATCTGTTCATCCTTTCTGCCCTCTTGAAATATATGATTATTGGTGATTGATCCCACCACCAAGAGGACTTTAAAAGGCCAAAAGACTGTGAAGCTACAAGAATTCAGTTCTTTCGTCGTACGGACACCATTTCGGAGAGTATATAGAAATATTAGATCATAATTGATTCAATTGGGTGAGATATAACTTTCAAAATTATATAATTTTGTTATCTTTTCACAAGTAATAGCCTTCATTATAGACTGCGACACAATTTTGGAATTTAGACAAAAGGGTTTGTTCAACTGTTGCCCTGACCCCGTCCTACGTGACATATTGCTTTGGGTCGTCTTTGCCGACACTTTGAGGAGCTTTCGGTATGTTTTTTTTCCATCAATTATATGTCAATTTAAATGTACGTATTTCTTGAGAGTATCTTTCTTCCCCCTATTTTCCATCAAAGCCATTGGGACCTTGTTCTTTCCGATGTAAATTGTCGGGCACTCAAAATAATTCACCAATCAAAATCATCCAATAAGTATGCTTTTCTTTTGTGCGTGGGCCGGGGAGGGATGCTTTCTTTCTAGTACTACTGAATAGAGACCTAATCAGACAAAGAGATGAAACAAAAGAGCAAGAATTAGATTCACATTAAGTGAAGGCTGTATGAAATGGAGTATCATTTATAGGGATGAATGAAGCTTGCAAAACCAACAAAGAAGTTGCTAAAAAGAAAAGAAAGAATAGCAAAAGAGGTTCGAAAATGGTCGAAGAAGAAAAGTTTGGACTCTAAGTTAATTGAAATAAGCTGGCCTTTCCTTGGTTTCCATGTCCATGTATTTGCCCACTGATTTCAGTGGATCACATAACTTCACCGAAGCATAAATTCATATTTTGTCAAAAAAGACATCTAGTAGTTTTCGAGTTATATACTTATAATAATATATTTTTAAAAAAAGTTAATTTATTTTATTCTTACAATTTAAGATTTATAATATTTTTATTTTTAATAATTTTTTTGGTTATAATTCCTAATTAAATTATAATATGTTAAGCGTAGTCCCAAACTCTCTTTTTGAATGTAAATTTCAGTTAAAAAAATATTTTCATTATACGTAATTAATTGATACACTTATGTTTTTTCTTAAAAGAAAAGTCACATGTAATAAGAATACCTATTTTCAAGTTATAATAATATTTTTTATCTTGTTGAATTTAAAACTTATACTCAACTTGCGTTATGTCAAGAAAAGAAAGTAGTGCCGTGGAAAATATGATCATCTCTATTAATTATAGAGAGCAAAATAATTTTGATTCCCTTTCCAGAAATTAATTTATGTAGACTAGTGCAATTATGCTGTTATTTCATCTAATTACGACCCCTTTGATCTTGATTTATCAATAGGCAAAAACACTTTTTCTCTAAATTACAGTTCCGAAAAAGACAAGAGATAACAGGCAGAGCAGTTATGAAGTCTAGATGCTGCATGTTTGCATGCTAATCAGTGAAAGAAGTTAAGCGTCCAAACCCTAGCCTTGCCCCCCAATTCTTCTGTAGATCTTTAAAGGATCAAAAGTCATATGGAAACTAATGCTTTTCCATTTATTCTTAATCATTCTTGAGTTGTATACTTGTGTTTATCATTAGAATTAAACAGGATAAAAACATGTCTTTTTATGATTTCAAATAATTTTGGAATATGTAAACATCATGTTATTTAAAGAATTTATTATGAGCAAATTTTTGAATTATTATTATTATTGTTATTAATATTATTATATAAAATTAGAATTATCTTGAGTCGAGTTTATCTAAACTTGAGCTTGGCTTTAATGAAAACCACAACCCTAGCTTGGCACAATTGAGATTCGCTAGTTTATAGTTCAAACCAAATACATATAAAATGATTATTATTTCTTCGTTTAAAACTATTTTTTCATACGAGAGATATTATGAATAATGCATAATAGTCATGTGTCACATAATATATGTAATTATACACTGTATATAGTATTTTTAAATTTGTATATTTAATCAAGTTGATTGAATAACGTTCGGCTGGAATTGAAGATTTTATTATGGGTTGTCTTAAAAGGGCCATGTAAACCGACCTCGTTGAACTTTTGCTTGGAACGTTAACCGGTGCATGTCAACTTCCATGCTTCCTTATCAATTCCAGTATGCATATAATTAATCCAACTATTATTAAAAAAGACGTTAAAAAAAAAAAAGGTGGATTTTCAGCAGACAGGTAAGATCCGGGACGTACATGGATGGCTACGAAGATCAACTGATAAATTTGTCTCTTTTTATAATATGGTTAAGGTACGTAGGATATGGGATCACATGAGACAGTGCATGCCAATATATATGTCATATATAGCTTCATCCACATCCCCTTGATCTGCTCCCCCCCCCCCCCACCCACCCATAACAACACCAAAAAAAAAAAAAAAAAATCTAAAAATCATGAGATTGGTTTTGTTACGATTAAAGATTTTGGAAAAGTATGGAATCCATTTAATTTACAGTCCCTAATTAGTTCAAAGATTAATTATAAATTAGATCATTTATGTACCTCAAATTCTTTCTGGTATGCAAAGCTATCTTGTGATAATGTGGGATTTAGTTGATTAGAAATATTCCTTAAAAGGTAATAGGTTCCCTTATATATCAAATATTGTATATTTACATTTCCAGCTTTTTTAAAGTTTTTTTTTAAAACTACAATCAAATTAAATCTTACTAAGAATGGCGATAGAGAAATCATATATTTCTTTGTAAAAAATTAATTTTTTTAATAAAAAATCTATATAAATTTTAACTTCCAAATTTCTGATTCTGTCAATCGAATCACGACAGGGACTAATTAATAATGTAATGAATTTGGTATATTATAATTTATAGTATAGGAAATCAATAGAGACACGCAAAGGATAATTTAAAATTGGAATTAGTTGACCCTTTAGAAGAAGAAAGGAAAGAACTTGGATATACTTGCTTGTAACTATGTCTGTGTCGGCTACTATGCAGAGAAATACTGGTATATATTAACATTCTCCAGAAAACCAGATCCCATATTACACGAAAACATGGTAATTGAAACATGAGTTAATTAACCATACTCCTTATATTATGCTCTGGTTTAAGGTTTCTTCAAGACATTATCCTTATAAATCGCCTGTTTATATTATTCCAACGTTGGGAAGTTGAAGTTCATGTTCCTTTGCAGGAAAAGTGACGAAGTCAAGAAATGTATTTACTTATACAATACTTGGAAGGATTCGTGCAATTCTCGTATAGAAATTACGTAATAATTTATTTATATATATTGGTCACAATTTATATATAACTTATTTATATCTGGAGAAGGAGTTTGCAATATGTGTAAAAGACATTTAAAATATTATACGATTTTAAAATTTATTTGTTGGAGACAATGTAAATATCAACCCTTCTTGTCAAACTAATAGGTTTTGAAATATACTCATTTGTTATATAAATAATACGATCCCTCTTGTAATAGAGCAATATTTTTTAAAAGGGAAAAATAAAATAAAATCAAAGCCTTGTTTTGCTTGGCAGTGGAAGTTGCAATTCTGTGGGATATCTATGTAATCTTTTGATGTATCGAGTTATGTACTTATTATGTCATACGAGACCCACATTTATGCTACTAAAAATCAGACCATTCATTTTCAGAAAGGACTAGAGTATAGTATCACGATGGATACCTAATAATAAAGAAAATCCTTATACAAATATCCCCCCCCCCCCCCAAAGAAAAATAAAGATATTCAAAACAATCATTAAAAAAGGACAAAATTTTCAGATCAAATTATTTCGCAAAAAAATTCTTCCAATCACAAATCACACATGAATTTGAAAACTATTCATCGAATATTGATAATTTATTATTCTCTCTTTCAAAATTTAATTATCCCATATTGTATTTTAATATAAAATAAGACATTTAAATATAAACAAAAAAATATAATAAAAATTATTAAATTGATAAAAAAAATTTATAAATTTTGAAAATTTGAAAAAATATTAAATAATTTTTAAGAAAGATATCAAATTATAATATTCGAAGACCGATTATTTAAAAATCTCCATTAGGAATTGAGACGTACAATTGGAAGTTAAACGTGTACTATGTTATAGCCTCTTCCTTGATCATTTTAATTATTGGTTGGAGCCTTGGAGGGGATCCAAAGTTAATGTGAAAGGAGGCCGACAATGTTCCAACATCATCGCCGGTGACCATTTTAGTCCAAAGCTAATTATGTCCCCACATTTTTGATAATTTTGATTTTTGCATGCTGGCGTACGTAGGAGGAAACAAACGAAATATAATTAGCTACTATTTAATTTTCAAGTACATAAATGCCTTATTATTAATATTATCCATAATAGAGAAGGATGTGATTGAATAAGAATTTTTAAAATTTTGTTTTAATTTAATAATATTAATATTATGACTAATTTTTATTTCTCGAGCACAACACATCTTTTTTTCTTACCTTAACCTCACATTAAACTCATCTAACATTACATATTTAATAATTTTTTATTATATTCAAATAAGTTTATTTCAATTTAATTATACCTAAGATCCATCTATGGTTTCTAAATATGGTAACTATTCAAGGCATCATCACAACTCCAATTTATATGCCTTATATATATGAGCCCACTATATATAATTATTGAATTTTCTTTTAAATATATAGAAGGAGGTGGGTCCTCCAAAATCCAAAAAAATTAAATAAATAAATAAGAGAAAAAAAATGAGAAGATTTGGTTTTGGATGGAATCAACCTTGCATTAGATTTGCATTGGCTAATTAGATAATGTTAGTTGAGACCGATTATCATTTTTTTTATAATTTTTTGGAATCAATTATTGTTTAGGTATATTGTTTCTAATCAATAGGCAAAGAAGGGGATAAAGACTCATTTATACGTACTATCACCATTTTATCTTTCATGAATTTTGTGTCACTCATGGCCTTTGTCTAATAGAGGGCCCATTTTAACAACTAAATTACAAAAATAAATGATTTTTTAGACTAAAAATGAAGAAAGGCCTAAAGTTTCTTTCAAGAAAAATAATATTGTTATAGTCCTAGAAATATTATTCTCAAAGATGTTGCTTAAGAATTGCAAGGCAGAGCGATGTCATAGTTTATATGGTAAAAATATTTTTTTTACCAAATGAAAAATCTTGAATTTGACCGACATCCCTTTTACGATATATTGAAAGAAAATGAAGTTATGAGACAAGGAGGCTATTTATTGTTGCTTTTCTTTATTTCATAAAGCACCATTTGGAATTCAAATCTTACTAAAAAATGGATTTTTGATAGTTTTTTTTCTTGTGTTTGGCTTCTCAATAAAATCAATCAAACTTATTTGTGGTAAGAATAATACTTGAATTTTTAGGGTATGTTTGGAATGAAGGAAAGGAGAGGAGTTAGGGGGAAAGGAAAGGAGAGAATTAGATACTTTTTTTTTTGCATTTGGTTGATTAAGAGGATAGAATAGATGGATAAGATATTAATTTACATCTTTATTTATATTTTGATGGAAGTATATATATTTAAATAGAAATATTTTAGTTTGTTCAAAAAAATATTCATTAGAATTAATTTATTTTTCTTCAATTTCCGTCCATTATATATTTTTAATCTAATACTTACAATAGCCTCCCTTTCCTTTGCTTTTCAATCGGAAAAAAATCAATCCAAACTCCTAAAATTATTTCCTTTCATTTCCTTTCCTTCCAAAATTTTCAATCCAAACATACTCTTAACATTTTTGACCCTTCAAATATCAATAGTTTCAAATACAGTGTATTTGGGCACAAGCTCGCCTCAATCCAAAACTACACTTTAATTTAAAATAATATTAATTAAAATAATTTTCGTTTTTCAATAACTGTCATATATTTATAATACATCATACTCTTTTTCTTCGACACTACTTAAACTTTACATGTTTAATAATTTTTTATTATATCCAAACAATCCATCTCAAATCAATTTTTATATATTTACACCCAAATTTAACTTTATCTTGAAACAAACCGTCAAAGAAAAAAAAAAAAGCAAAATCCTTTTCAAAATTTCTTCTCTCATGAGTCCACGACATCAACAGGCCTGAAAGCCCTTCTCCACCATGAGATTTTGGCCCAAACATTTGAAAAATTGAAATAAAAATTTTGTCATGGGTTCCTTTCACGACATTAAATTAGATGATACTTTTCGTGAGGAGGCAATTGGGCCTCAATAGAATGTATAAGTAATGTTTTTTGGGGAACAAAAGTATAAGTAATTGAGGCCCAAAGAAATTGCTGGATCAGTCAAACTCATTCATCATCAGTCATTCAAGTTTCAACTAAGTACTTCATTTTTGACAAATTCACATTAAAGGTTAGCTCTAGAAGTTGGCAACTTACAATGCATTATGCATATTCCTCCCTCCGTTCCTCTTTTTTTTTTAAATACTTTTTTATTTGAATTTGAAAGTCTTGTTTTAATATAATATAATATTTAATTATGAATACAATTATTGTATTATTTTTATTAATTAAAAGAGATTAATAGTAAAAATTTATAATTAATAAAATTCAACAAGTTAGTTCTAAAAGTTTAGAAGATAGCTATTTATTTTAAAGAATTGAACATTCATTTTTAAAATCTATATATATATATATATAAAAGTCAAAGGTGAAAGTTGTGGTGTTGACATGTGTTATGTCAGAGAACATGACACGTGGCATAATTCTTGAGGAAGCATTCAGCTTGCTTCGTCGCTTCTTTATTTGACTTGCTTCGGTTTCTTTATGCTTTACTCAGATACACGCGCTTTTACTCCACCGGCTTGCTTCAGCTTCTTTATGCTTTACTCAGATACACGGGCCTCTTCGATTTCCTCATCTGATCATGACTCCGTGGCGAGATCTTCTATTTCCTCAGATCAGAGTTCTTTTTCTCATGGATCCTCCCCATCTCTGATTGTTGAAGAAGAGAGAGTTTTGGTGTCACCGCCTAAGGACTCACCTGGGAAATTTCCTAATAAGCAACCCACGCTAGTGCCTGTGGTAAGCGGTTCCGTCTGGAATGAACCGACGGCTTTATCGAAGAGTAAGGACGCTGGAAGCGAAGGCGAAAGGGTAAAAGAAAGTGGCGGTGGAAGTCGGCGTAGGTCTAGGCCATCATTTTCTATTCTAAGGAAGATTGAAAGAGAGCAAATAGCGAAGAAGGTCGTCTTAGGGTTTTGGGTTTTGAGGTTTATGTTTTGTTTGGTTTCCTTCTCCGTGATGGCTGCTGATAGAAATCAAGGTTGGGCTCTCAATTCGTTTGACCATTACAAAGAGTTCAGGTAATCTTTCACCTGTACCTTTTATCGAATTTGTTATGGTACTTGCTGGTGGCAAACTTAGCTAAAGAGGGTATGTTTTAATCTCAAGTACTGTATGTCAATGAATGTCATAGGATTTGTGTAGTCAGGGGCATAGGCTTTTGATTTACTTCATCAATTAATCATGGGAAAATTTATTGCTCTGTTCCATCTCCGGTATTTCTTCGATTTCGCCATTGCTCATGCAAAGTCAATCAACTTAAAAAAAAAAAAAAACCCTCTCATTTTTTTCAGCTTCAAATTGATAACTGTGACCATTTGGACAAACACGCCTAATGAAATTGGGCGTTGTGACATAGGCTACTTTTGATTTTAGGGACTACAGGATGGTATTTAAATTATTCACTTGAATAGACCAGGCACAATGTAATAATAAAAGGGAAGAAAGGGAACCCGTTGAATCATTTTGCTACTGGGTTGATATAAGTGGAGTTTGGAGGAAAGGAATAGTTAATAATGTTTTTTGTAGGTACAGAGACCTACAAATTATGATAGTAAAGTTGAGTTTTGCAGTTGAGTTCGGATCCTTATGGAAAAGTGGGCCTTTATTACAACAGTCGATTAGTTGTGGCCTGTTGTTGCAGAGTACCTAGGTGATAAGATGCCTCTATTCATATCCAGACTATACTTTTGCAATCTTTTCACGGGATTTCTCTCAATGCACCTTTGCCTGTGATTCATGAGATTGTCTAACATAATTTATGCACAAAGATTACTTCACAGTTTACTATTTTTTTCTCAAAATTTCAAGCTAATCTTCCAATCTATTATTCAACTTCAAGCTTTCAAGGTTTTTACAATCCAACTGTATTGATCATGTACGAGAAAACGTCTTCTTATGACCAGGAAAAGCAATGCAAGTTGATATAATTCAAAGATCCAGATCTAAACGTTCTAGATTTGGACAAAATGATGTGGGGTTAATACTTTCATTATCAACCCAACTCACCCCACATAAAATTGTGTAATACATTGAGCAGATGCGTTTTAGTTCTCCACATCAGTCCTCAAATCCTGCAAGAAGAAGTCTGAGCTATAGGGAACTAGGATAATGAATGATACAGAATGTTGTGATGCATCATACAATTATCTGTGGTGAGGACATAATTTGCCACGCATGAAACACAAACTACATAATGAACCTGAATTATAGGTCAGGAAGTGAAAAGGACTATGAGGCAGCCTCTGAGATATAGCATGTAAAAAGTGAGACAGCATCCTGCAAATGGCATGACTGAAGGTCTTCTGGGATGGGTGCTTTGAATATGGTGCTGAAGCAACTTAACTAGATTTCACGTGTTGAATTCTCACTGCTGTCAGATACAAGCAGACTGCAGATCTCCTCAGCCATATTTGAATATGCCACTTTGGAACATCAATATATGGAGATGATTATAGTTATTCAAGAAGTAATGACCAGCAAATCATTTTACATCCATGTCTAGGATATGGAAGCCTCTAAACTTTCATCTCTTGCTTCAGATCAAAGATTTAAGGAGGTTATTTAGGGCTTTAATATTCCAGCCCGGAAGACATGCATTATTTCTAGCAGCTGGAGTTTTGGCATTGGAGACTGAATTTGCTGCAAGAAACTTAATCTATCTGAATTCTTATTTTTTATTTGATATGGATTCTTGAGCTTTTGATTTCTTTCCTTTCGAGTTTTAATCTCAAGCATGCACTACATATGACTATGATTATTTATGTCAATGGTGCTTTCTTTATTTTCTTGCTTTTGTTTTTAATTTTAGTGAAACTTACTGCTTCTTTGATCTCCCATTCTGTTTTCCAAGTTTGCATTTTTTTCACTCTGTTTCTCATTTTCAAAGTAATTTTTGGAGATTGAAATTTAATGTTATTGATTAAATGTACTTGACAGATCATGTGAAAGAGAAAAAGGAACCTCTAGGTGAAGTATTGAATGGAGATCCCTCAGTCAGTCAAACAATAATATGTGCTAAGTTAGATTTTTTTTTCTCTTTTACTTGAATAATTTATTTTTTGTAAATAATAAATATACGTTGTTATTTGTAAAGGTAGATATGTTATATGGTTAGGGGATTTGATTATGTGCTAAGTATATTGGACGTCAATACAAACCTGATTGGAGAACCATTCGGTGTTTTGCGACGATGGTTTACCATCAGAAGCCCACATATGATGCACAATTTCATGAAAATATTAATAAAACTAAATTTGTAAATGTACTATTTATTCGACACCAAAAAAGCATAAAGAAATGTTGCTAAGTTAGATGTGCTAAAAGCTTTGTAAATTTCATCATGTGCTAAGTATATTAGGTGTCAATATGAACATGTTTGGGCAACCATTCGGTGTTTTGCGATGATGGTTCACAATCAGAAACCCACGTATGACGCACAATTTCATGAGAAGATTAATAAAATGAATATGAAAATGTATTTTATATTTTAGTCTACCAAAGCATAAGGGAAGTTTGCTAAGTTAGATTTGGTATAGCCTTTGTTAATTTCATTATGTGCTAAGTATATTGTGTGTCAATATAAACATGTTTAGATTACCATTCAGTGTTTTGTGGCGATGGTTTACCATCAAAAGCCCACGTATGATTCATAATTATTTTGATGCTATAGTCAATCAATTGTAAGCAAATTTGATAATTTTGGCAAAAAGAAGTTAACCAAAGATGAAGTTAAACAATTCTGATGGGCAGTAGCAAAGGATTGCTACTTCTATAATATCAGTAGAAGAGGAAATTGCAATGATTAGTTGTTTTAATATCTGATATCAGTAGTACTAACTGCTGTAATTTGTATATTATGCAGCTTTTGCATATGATAGATGATGGAGACTTTTCAAGTTACTTCATTAGTTCTAATGGAGGCAGCTGCGGAATCTACTTTTAGGTAATAAATATTCGTTATTACTTTCTGAGTCTGATGTAGATCTCAGTGGTTGCTTATCCACCTATGCGATTGCCTACAACTGAACAAATGAGTTTATATTATGTACGCTCCTCCTTGAACAAATGAGTTTATATTACTTTCTGATTTTGGAAACTCCTTTTGTTGCACTTTTATGTCCAAGACTATTATGCTAAGACCTAGACAAAAGTCACATGTTTTGGCACCAAAAAAAAAAAAAAAGTGTTAATGATTGAGTAAAAAAATCAAGTTTTAATCTTCTTTGCAGTGTTTTTTTTAAAATACTTTGTATATTTGAATTTCATTGCCAAGTATCTTAACATATTCCTGAGCTATTTCAAGATTTAGATCAAGTTTTGTCATATAATTCTCTGAGAGGATTACAATGCAGTTGATATGGTGGCTTTAGTCATTGCCGCTGTGATCTTGGGTACTGGAACTAATGTAGCTTATGTGGAGCAGGCAAATGCTATTCCTAAGTGGCATGGTCTGCTGCCTAAATCAAGGGAGATGGTTAGCATTTCCTGAAACTTCTCCATTCAATTTCATTCTCTCCCTACAGTCTTATTTTATGTTATATTTTGTCTCATAGGAATCTCAAAATGGGATTAACAAACTAATATCTTGAACATTACATTTTAAAGGTAATCAACATAGAATGGGGTAACTTTTAGTCTTCACATCTTCCACTTACTGAGTATGATCAAAGTCTTGATGCTAAAAGTTGAAACCCTGGCGAGCAGGTCATCCTCAGAGATAGTTTCCGCCTGTTTAGGCTGCACTTTTGGTTGAATTTACTCATGTTAAATTCCAATCTTTGGCTTTTTGGTGCAGAACTTTGAGAAGATAATATCTGGGATGTATCTAGGAGAAGTTGTGCGTATAGTATTGTGCAGGATAGCAGAAGAAGCTACATTTTTTTGGTGACACTGTTCCACCAAAACTTAAAATTCCATTTATCTTAAGGTATTTGGTTCATGTTATTCTATAAAGTTAATTTAATCATCCCATTTAGATAGTGTTAATGGCATTGTTGAACAATTTCATTGGTCATCTTTCATTTGCGTTTTGGGTTGTTTCATGTTGGAATTGGAGTGTAATTGTTATAAATGAATTAGTTGCAGGGATATTTGGTTGTCTATTGTATGGCTTTTGGCCCTACCATGTTGTTGTATTTTACTTGATAAGAGATTCAGTAACTTATTCAGACATTGAGGGTTTCCATGCTATCCTTCATAATAGCTTCTATATTTGGGATCAATTACGGTTCATTTGTCTAGATTGTTCTATATGTTACTAAAGGAACAACAAACTGAGTGTGACTGTATTCCCCCTCCCTCTCCCCCCCCTCCCCCTTCTTTTTTCCTTTTTGTTTTTTGGCCTAAACTTAACCCAGTTTTTATTTGTAATGGTCAATAGATATTTATTGTGACCAACCAAGGATAGAGGTCTCATATTTATTATTTTACGTTCATAATTGTTGTGTTATGCCACAATCAAATTCATATTGTCCAAGGCTTTTTCCTCCATTTTGATGAACCACGAAGTGAATGCTTCATTTTGCTTCTTATATTACAATGCTTCACTCTGCTTAATCTATTTTGTATTAAATCTTATTTATGTATTTTTACAATATTTTTAGGTTCCTTTTTCGATGCATAGCTGAGATGAATACAAGATTCAACATTTTAACCAATTTGAGAAGATATGAAGAAAATAAGATTTCTAAACAATTTCATTTCCATAGCAAAAAAGAATGGTTGTTTAGCACAACAATGATAGAAGTCAGTGTTCGAACTGGCCATTCACATAACAATCAGCCTTTTCAAGGAACTACGCCTGCTAATGAAGCAAAAAAAAAAAAAAAAAAAAAAAAGCCTACTGAAAAGGATACAAACACTAACGTCTTTATCAACCAGGTGAGTCAGTTGACACACACACACACACACATACATACCTACTGAAGACCGATTAGACAACTATTAATGTAATGAAATCTTAATTAGCATGGCTAAAAAAACACATTCTTTTAGTATTTGTCATTCTCTTTACTTCATAGTTGTAATACAGAGATAGAAATTTTATAAGTATTTCTTATATTTTTGTGATTCAAATGATCACTGGATTGCTTACGCATCATCAAACTGAAATTTTGTAGACAGGGAGGAGTGAGACTACTAGCTTGCAGAGGGACATGGAAATACTGCCTAATGAGTCTAGTCAGACAAGTACTAATGCTTTGCTTCAACATCAAAAGTGCAGTTGTTAGCTTACCACTCTCATTCTATATGCTGTTGAAAAGCCTTATCCAGTTAAGCTTGTCTCATTTCTCTTTCATGTTTAGGATTATTACTCTAGAATTTCGGCCTTCTTATAAGAAACCATCTTTGTTAGATTTCAATAACTCGAAAAGTAGCAATGTGGTGAAGCTTGAACAATTGAAGGATTGGATTAGTTTTGATGAACGGGTGGAGTCATTGGGCACAAACTTGAACATCGGAACAAAAGATGGTAGAATAGAGAGCACTGATCGTTCAGTTGTTAGCAGTTGCAGTTCAAAAATAGATAAAATGGTACAAGCTAATATTGTGGGTTTCTGTGAGCAGGCTTTATTAATATCATTATGTGGCTGAATCACACTCAATCATTTGGAACTTTTGCATTATGCATAGGTTTCTTAAAAGCTATTAGACACAACAACTTTAATGCCTCTTTTAAGAAAAACTTCAGTGTACACCTTCCCAAGAAAAATGTCACAGATGTTCAAAATTTGGAACATTAACTTCTCAAAGCTCTTAGGTATATGGGTACTGATAATGTTATATAATTTTTTTTTTAGATTTACGAAAAAAGACGAAAAAACCAACAACATGGATGTTTGTTATATGGATGCACTCTCATTAGACATGGTATTGTCCTGTACCTTTATGACTAACTGAGAAGGTTTCTTTATTTAAGCCAACACTTGAAAAAAGAATGATATGTGTATTTGGAGTATATGGATGGCCTTAATTTTCGTATATCTACCTGATTATTGAGGACAAAATGCTCTACTTCATTGTTGAAGAATAATTTCTTTGAAACTTGGACAGTTTCCAAGACTAGCGTTTTGAGGATTTGGGGAGAGAAATGCATGATCTCTTTTCTGAAGGTGAATTCTCAGAATGAGGACCACCTGTGGCAGGAACTGCTGCTACATAGCTGAAATTGATGACAGAGAAACCTGAACCTTTCATGGTACAATTAAATTGTTAAATTTAGTGTGCCTGGTATATCTATTATCAACTTAAATATGTACCATATCTGTTCTTCCATATTTAACATGGCTTTCTAATGTATATCTGGTTGGGATACTATCAACAAGATTATCTGTTTATTGCAGAAAATTGATCCAGTAGGCAAAGCATCAGCAAGTCAGTGCAGCTTGACAGACATTTATTTAAGTCCTGATAAAACTTCTTAAAGTTCAAATCCAAAATTTCATAAGCATTGTGAAGTTAACTGGAAGAACGCAAAAGTAGACAGTTCTTCCTGCTCTATGTCAAATGATAATATACTTGATGGTCTACATTGCTGTGAAGTTGATTCTGAGGTGCACTTTTTATTATTTGCAATTTATTTACTCAAATGTTTATTTTTTGCTAGAAAAAGTATATTAAAGATACAATTGGATACATAATATTTCAGAATCAAGTGGAGGAGACCTTCCAAATTATCCTCTTAATACAGTAAAGAAGGTAGCTATCAGAATTCAGGGCATTGGCAAAGAAACAACAGATCCTAAGATCCACTCAATCTGCAAGTCAATTGGTGCTCTAGAGGGGTTTGAAAGGGTAGACAAGGATTGAATTGGCTTCACGACTGAGAGCTGCAAAATTTTTTGTAACACAGAGGCCATGGCTTGGTTTTTCCTCCATCTCTTACCATCTTTTTTCTTTACCCTACTATCTATACTAACTCCTAGGAATTTGGAAGCATATAGCTTTTATCTCATTTTTTATGGAGCTTTATTCTACAGCGAAGTAAGGTTCTAGATAGTAGTCTTTTGGATGTCTTCACCTTATTGAATGTGGGTGTTCTTTTATTCCAGATCTTTATGGGGTTAATGTTAGGCCAGTGGTGCCTTTCAGTAGTGCAAGTAGCAGGCCATATGTTGATCCAGCTCTGATTCACTGCTGCTTGCCTGATGAGCTTCTTTTTGTTAGGTGGATTCCTAAACACGGAAAACATCCACGAATCCCTTTCGAGGATTCAGGTAAACGATTAAGAAGATCGTAGGTTTGCAGAATTACCTCTATTTGCTGTAATTGAAACCCTTCGATTCTGATTTCACCATTGTACGTTCAACCCAAACAATCACCAGACGCTGCAGTATGCGAACGTCCTCTATCGGATACACACCGCAAACTCACTCGTTACCTGGGGAGTGCTAGCGCCTAGAATTTGAGAGGTTTTTTTTCCTGATGAATGGAGGTACGAATATTCTCAACAGAATTGGCACACTTAAGAAGACGGTTAGGGTTTTCTTAAAAACCCACTCTGAACCTCTTAGAGTCCAATCCTAGTAATATCTTATCGTATTTTAATTCAAATTCAAATTAAATTAAAAATGATATGATAAGATTCTGCCATTATCTTGGTAATTTAATTAATTAATTTACCGAGTCAGATTCTTATAATCTGGACATCATCCAGATACATCGAATGTGGACATATTTCCAGATTTATTGTATCTGGTAGATTTTTTAAGTTTGATTAACTTAGACATATTTCCAGATTCATTAAATCTGGTTACCAGAAAAATAACCTAACAAGTTCGCTTATTGTGTGACCCTATAGGTTCATTTAACACTGGCAGTGTGCCCAAATCATATTTAAATGACCTACAAGTTATAAGCGATTTCTAGCAAAACATTATAACTATCCAAGTTAAATGAAGATCGGTGATCCCTTTGAACCAAACCATAATTTTATATTTAGTCCTTTTGTCACATGATATCTAGATTAAGCATAAGGTACGGAGCATGTCATCCTCATTAAGCTTAATTAATTATTTCTTGATTTCATAGTAGACTGTTCAAACAAATGATATCAATATCTCAGATTGATATATTTGAGTACGGCCATACATTTTAACAGTCTAACGTATCAATGGGCTCATGGATATCTATCTCATAATTGAGAGGCACAAATTCTTTCACTATCAATCATATTCCTCTCATTGATTTATTCTATATCCAACAGTAGTCTAATTTATTATCTGGTTAAAGACAACTTTAGACAACGTCAAAATATAGAATTTATCAAGTAGGAAACTATGATGAATTTAGGTCGAAGGACTTTTAATATTATTATGGTTAGAAAGTACTTATGACATGTTCCATGAAGTACTCTTACAGTGGGTCATGTCCAATACAATGTTTTCTAACATTTATTTATGTTTTGACTCGATATCACAAATATTTATGACTAGTAAAACATAGCCATCAAGTCACAAACATACTAATATTAATTTATTATTGTTCCAATAATAATAATCGATCAGGGACAGTTTTAAAATAGTCATTGTATTCATTGTAGGGTTTTACTATCAAGTCACGTACTTGATGACCATAAAATAAAATGCACTATTTATGGAAAGAAAAACCTCATATTATTATATAAAACATAACGACAATAGTATAAGTACAAATTGACTCTAGGGCATATCCCTAGCACTTTTTGAGGTAGTAATCGCTGGCTTTGGACCATTAAAATTAGTCCTTTTACAATTTCTTTGAATATCAGAGAAAAGAATTAAGGAAATGAATCATAAAACATGCGTGTAGCACTTGAATTATCGTAGTCTCGCGTTGTTGTGATTGTCTTATGGTCATTCTTCTTTCCTATCAAAATTGATTTTATAGCAGAAAGTATCTTTACCTGCCTTAATTATGGCAGTTGAGATGAAGCTTTTTAGTTTTGTAGAGAATCTTTGAATTTGATGTCAATTCATTTGTTTCTTTCTTAAAATTCAGCATTCTTAATTTTGGAACTTTTCAACTTTCATGATAAGAATCAATCTCCTAATTACAGGTCAGGCTTGGTAAGGTTCTGGAAAATGGTCAGGTGGAAACAAAAAGGCTAGGTAAGCACCATGGCCGTGTGAATAAGCTTGCTGTGGAACTGGGGAGCCCTTATATACTATATAGTTGTGCTGAGGATGGTTTAGTTCAACGGGTTGGTAACCTAAGCACCATTTTCACTTAAAAATACTTTCTCATCATTTCTTCTGCAATACCAGGTCCTGAAGAAGGTTCTCTTTTTTAGTCCCTTCTTCTTTCATAAAAAGAACCATTTTTGCTAAGGTATATTACCTTCTCTCCAATTTATTGCTATAAAAGTCTATTTAGTGTTTGGTTTGTAATACATAGGGTGTGGTAAGGAAGCATATCTAATGTACTGGTACTTTTGTAGGAGATGACCATTCTACATCAACAGTGGGCTAACGAAATTTTTGAAAATTGATGTACACCACCTTTGCTGGTATGTAACTTTCAAATATAGACAATTACTTTTTTCTTTTTGGCTTACCCAATTTTAACAGGGAATGTGATTATTTGGAGGTAATTAATCATATTTTGGTTGAATGATTAATATATTTGTTTCAGTGATTATGTACCTAATTTTGCACATTCCCTGTTACTCATCTTGCTTCTTTTGCATAGCAGAATGTGAGTTTGTAAACATTTCTGCTTTTCCTAGGATGAAAAGACAAAGTCCAAAATGGAATTGAATCATGTCAGAATCGAGGATGCAGTAAGGAGCTTTACAAAATTGGACAGTCACAACAACAGTGATTAAAAGACATCATAATCTCGCTATGTCCTTCTTGCAAGAACATGATTTTAGAAAGTCAAAAAGACATAGGCTATAGCAGATATTAAGAGTATAGTATGCCAGACAACGAGATGATTGTTGAATGAAACAATAAATTCATCCATCTGCATGACAATCTATAAACCAAGTACATTCATATTATTTGCATGTTTTTTGAAGAAATTGGAATGAAACTGAAATATTTATTTGTTTAATTAGACCGTACTGCAATCTTTGTATTCAAGAAAAGGCATTATCTACACTTTCAATTGGTTTAATTAATTGAATTATAGATTCTTCTACTTCCAAATATATGAAAGGAATATTTCCAATCAAATTAACAAATTAATAATATGTAAAGTTGAGGGATAAAGTGCTGTGGGTTTGACAACTCAGCATAATTAGATTAATAGTTAAATTTTTTGTTGACTTTTTAGCTGCTTTGCCAGAGAAGTATTTGTGAAGTATTTTGTAGTATTTCTTTAAGTTTTTTCTTAAGTTTATTAACTAGGTATGGATCTTGGTTTTAGAATTTTAGGTTTAGTTCATAGGTTTTATTTGATTCTTATTGTCGTTAGAGTAGATTTTTTATAAGAATGAAATGGGTTATTTATAGGATCTTGGGTTCCTCGGTTTTATTTCTTCAGAGTTAATGTTATATTTATAGTAGATGCTTCGAATTCCTTGTATTTTTTGAAATTCAATCGCTTTGTTTGTTTTGTTGTCTTCCATTGCATTGGAAATTATCAAATTGGAAGATGGACCAGTCTTCGTTGAATTGGAAGATGGACAATTTCAGCCATTGTCCCTGTCACTTCCTCTGAATGCTTCATCTTTGTAGCTATCCATGAACGCTTCTCTGCAGCTATCAGTGGTCTTTTTCTTCTTTCAATTCTGGTCTTTTTCTTCTCTGAACGCTTCTCTGCTTTCTGCAGCTATTGTGTCATTTGGAGCCGTATGCATATAATAAGCCACACCCTTGAGGAACTTTGTCATTCTATGCTCTCGTTTGGTGGGGTTTTTTCTGGGATTTGTTTGATTTTTTTGGTTTTGTTATGCCAACATTTTTGTGTTGCTTGCAGAGGTGTGAGATTGGGGAGAATTTTGTTCAAAAGTTCTAGCTTTTGTGGAATTTTTGCGATCTCGCGGCAAAATGGAAGGAGTATGCTCGAGCAAGAAGAGAAATAGTAAGTTGGAGGCCGAGGAGTTGCACCAAAATTATAAGAAGATTTCTGTGTTTTATGGAAATCTCAAGCCCGTGAAGAGTTCTGGTGGGAAACAGAATAAAAGTGATGATACTTCTTACAAGTATCCTGATTTGGACTCTTTTGAAAAGACGCCCAATTTCTATGATTCTGCTGAATTGCGTTTGTCTTTCTCCAGCGAATTGAAGCCTTCTACGCCTATAAAGGCAGGAACACCTGCCAAGGAATGTTGAATGTTTAGGGGTTTAGTTTTTTGTTTTCTCCTCTCTCATTGATTCGTGTTTCTCTGGATTATTTCGTCTTGGTATAAAATTGATTGGGGAGTTCTTAAATGGTGAATCAAGAAACCATAGATTTCTTATGAATTCTGTCTGCCCAAAAAAACGGTAGTAGTAATATCCGTAATGGGCTGAAAGTGGTGAGAGCAGCTTGATAATTATATATGTCTCTTGCCATGGTACAAATGGCTAGAAGTAAGGCGAAGGATGAAATTCCGAACCAGTGTTCTCCCAAATGGAAAAGATATGGAGATCAGAAAAGTTAGTGAAACAGCTGATGCTAAACAACAACAGCAGAAATGGAAAAGTGAAAAAGAACAGAAGCATGATTTATGTGCATTTCTGTTGACCATTATGCAAATCTGCTTATCTATGCCTCCTAATGACATGAACTTGGTGCCAGTCAAAAGCTTTTGAAGATGAGGAAAATTGCTAATAGATTTTCGAGGGATTTCTGTTCCTGGTAGATGCGATCAGTATTGCCATGAACTTTCTGGTCTTAGCATCGTATCCCAAACAACTTCCTGCATATTTTATGTTTTTTCAAGCAAAGTTGCTCTGGAAGGCCAATTTTGAATGTATAGAGTATATCCCTACAGCTAAATTTGGTGATTCTCTAGAAGGCTTCTTTTGCACAATCTCTAAACAATGTGAAGCCCCTTAATACTACAAAAATTGAATTATGGGAACGTATATTCGTAGCTCCACATCTATATCATCTTAATTGGACAAATTTTCTTAGTTACTTTGCTAGGTGAAGTATTTTTGTTAATTGCACACAGAATGGAATAATTTCAGACTGCAAAACTCAATTTTTTTTGGAGGCTATACTATTTTTCAAAGATTATAACTTGTCTGAAAAAATTACGAATAATGTTTTTACCTGAAGGAGATAATATGGATTATAATTCAATACATATCTTAATTTATTCATGTTTAAACAAAGTGTGGATATTTAGATAAACTCATGGTGTATTTATTTAGATAAATATGTAATTTAAATTAAAACTTTAATTTAATAATCAGATTTGAGTACTTTTAGTTTACACTTCATTTTTTCACTGTTTATCTGAATTATTTTTGAATGTAAGAAAATTGAGAAAATTATTGAAATTATTTTGTACAACGCACGGGTATCAACCTAGTAAATATTGAAAACTGAACATAAGTTGTTGAGTTTATGTAAATCAGACTATTGAAACATTACAAAAATTTTATAACAACTATCTATGACAATTAAATCAAAATAATACTTTTTATATATAAATTAAAACTTCTCATATTATTAAAAATCATTAAAATTAATTGAAATAATAAAAAAATTATTTATCCCGAGCAACGATCGAACTTCCAACCTAGTAAAAATATAATAATCCAAATTCAAAGAAGTAAAATATAATAATAATTATAATTATAAATCAGACATTTAATTGTTAAATTATTAAAAATAAAATGACTCCCAATCAAATCTCAAATGCACATACTTATGAGATTTGTCATAATTAGAAAAATCTGCTCTCTCGGATGATTTGTGTGTTCCTCGTAATTGTGTACGCCTGTATTATAATCATATTTTTATTAAAAATGGTATTATTATTACTTTTCTTTCTTATTCTAAAAGTTTGATTGAAAATTCACCTATTGTATGACTATTATGGTAAATAATTTATTTTTTATTAAAAGTTTTTAAATATAAATTAATAAATAATAAATAATAAAATATATTTTATACGCAGGATGCTTTAAATTTTTTTTATTTAAATGTGAATATAAAAAAGATTCATTTCCCTTTCACAAAACTCAAAAAAAAAAAAAAAAGGAAAAAGGCAAGGAGAAGCATTGACCCAAACGAAGAGAGAACGGAAAGTTGAAATTCGACGCGTGAAAGAAACTCAGGCAAAATTCGAATGCACAGGCAAATCCCAGATTTTCAGTCACTGCTTATCGGTCAGAAATTGGTTAAAATCCTTTTGTTTTAACCTTTGAAGAAAAACAATGAAACTTTTGTTGAAAGGAAAAGAGGGGAAAAAGGTTCGTGAGAGTTAAGTTTCTAAATTCCACCACAAATATCATAGTAATAATCATATTCAGAGGCATAAAATTCCTCCTGTAGTGGTTGTGAAATCACGCAACAATCACTAAAACCCCAATTCGATCTTTTACATAGGCAAAGGGATCATCTTCTTGAGGGGTTTCAGAGAGAGGGAGGGGTTCCTGATAGCGGAAAGCATGGAGAGGGTGATGAATATTTTGAAGCCAAAGCCGAACCCGCAACTGTTATTGAGAGATTGGCAGCGTCGCCTTCGCCAAGAGTGTCGCACCATCGAGCGTCAAATCCGAGGTAATTTCTATGCTTCTTTTGCTTTTTGCTTTTTTTTTTTTAATTTTAATTTGTGTTGGTCTTTGTGACTTGTGATTGTGAGCTGATTTTTGTGGGTTTAATTTGTTGACGATGTTTGATTAGATATACAGCGAGAGGAGAAGAATGTGCAGAAAGCAATTAAAGAAGCAGCCAAGAGAAATGACATCGGTTCTGCTAAGGTACTATTGTTTTGTACTGGTTTTATTTGGATTGTGAAAATTTTAGTATTTTTTATATTCCAATAATGAAACCCATTAACGAATATTTCAATGCTCTCGTTGTTTTTCATGATCTAGTAAATTTTGATTGCCATTTCACAAGGAAGTTTCGTACGAAATTGCTCCAAGTTTCAATCTTCACGTTGAGTTTTTAAAACCAGTGCACGCTTGAGCAGTCAAAATTTCATGTCCAATTAGTTCTGCTAATGCATCAACTTTCTGAATTTGCTAATCACCCCTTTCCTATGGAAGTACTTTTTAATCACTTGTGTGACCCGTGCTTGTTGGGATGATTGATGAAAGCAGGCTTAATTCTGAAGACTAGAAGGTCAGTCAGTCTTGGCCATAAATGTCTCTGCCCTTATCTGGGGTAGGCTATTGGAAGAGAAAAATTGAGTCTCATAATAGAGTGCTACATTACCAGTGGCAATTGGATAGAGGGGTTTTTGAGCGAAAGAGGTCCCTGAGTGAATTGTGGCTCTCCTAAAGAAAGAATTTTGCACTCTTGGGCTGTTGGAACCTCTAGTTTATCCATAGATATTGCTTATTTTTAATGTTACTCCTGAAGAAAGAATTTTTTCTTTCCTAAGCTGTTGAAGTTTTAGTTGATATATCGCTGAATTTTTTGTTTATCTGTGGACATAGAATCATGTCAATGTGGTTGCACCTAGTCATTCCACTTCAGCTACTATGTTTCGTTAAATCGAAGTAGGTACAAAGTTTGATTCGTAAGACTAAAACCTCATTCTCTGTTTACTTCTGCTACTATTCTTTTAGATTTTTTTTCATTTACTATGATAAGAAGAAAGGGTGACATTTACATTAGATCCAAACTAAAACCTTCTATCTCATTGAGGAGTCAGTATCTGGTGCAAAGTGTAATCTAGTAGTCCACAAAGATTGATTTTGGGCACATTAAGTGAACATCGGTTTCTAGAAATCTGTCTGCATTGTGTCCTAGAAAGAGTTACTGGATGTCAACATGTTTGAAAGATTTTAGCTTTTCCCCTTTCAATTCCTCCCGTTTCTGAAATAAATCATCAACTAGATGTTGGAATTTTTTGTTAGTTCTCTGAAAATGGCCTCTTAAGTTTGATAAGTTCATAATAACTCATCAGGAAAGGTTTTACTGGCTTAAAATCATGGTTACACTTGTCCTCTTCATGTGCAGTTTTTATTATATGTAATTGAGTTCATTGCTGGCGTTCCCAACATTATTTGGAGTAGTTTTTGTTAGCGCTTTGTTGCAGACATCAGTGACAATTATTTCTTCTTGCTGATGGCTATTATAATATGCAACAACCACATAGTTTCTTGTGTTTTAACTCTTCTGTACTAATCTCAGGCACTTGCTAAAGAGCTTGTGAGATCAAGAAAAACTGTTAATCGTCTTTATGAGAACAAGGCCCAAATGAACTCGATATCAATGCATCTTGGTGAAAGTGTTGGTATGAGCCTGATCAATCTGTAAAGTTGCCTTTTGCTTTTGCATTTATAAGTTTTATGATGACTCCTTTACTGATTAGTATAGAGGAACACTTTCATCTCTCTTCTGGGAATGGATTCTTTTGCTGACTTGGTGATTACTCATCTGTAGTTAGTTGTAGCCCCAATGAGTTTACTTTTTGCTCTATTCTTTCCCTTCTTTACAGGGTTTGACTTGGTATTAGATCCTTATCTTCCAATTTACAATATTGTATGATGGTTTATTTTCCCCTGTTGTTCAATGTTCAACCTTAAATGGTTTAATGGGGTATTTCATCCTTACCCTTTTGCATTGACCACAGATGAATTTGGTAAAGCCATACATATCAATTGCTAAACTATTTATTCCATTTGCACATTAGATAACAATTGATGGTTGCAAATTAGATCTCTGCTCTTGAATTTATTCATGGAGGGAAACTCTTGGATTCAAATGTAATTCAAGCATAAAAATGTGCTAAGAATGAGTTAATATTGAAAGGCAAAAGTTTCTCAGTAGAATAATTTTAGAATTGACAACGGCACAAGTATATATCTTGCTTGTATGGACAAAGATATCAGACAAATTGGAGCCTTGCTTTATGCCATGTGTTAATATGCTTTGATGGAGTATGATTTCGGAGGATTTCAGTGAGACTGGCTAACTCAGCTTCTTTTGAGCCAGCACAAAGCCTAGTAGATCAAACAAATTACTCTTGAGTTACCACAAGCTTGGTCAATGTGGTCTCTTTTTCTAAGTGTTTTTTTTTTTTTTTTGCATGTCATGATTATATATGCCATGTATGTATCTTTTGGAACATGAAAATATACTTGTGCCATGTGTATGTTCTAATTTTATAAATTTGTTCCATTCCAATAGTGTGTATAAGTTTTTATTTGGTTTTGCTTATCAAATTAATTCTCTGTTCAAGATATTGTTGAATTTATCTTTAGTAAGCCTGAATTGGGGTTCTTAGGTGATTGATTTGGCTTGACCTAAACATACTTCTAGATCTGATGAGCTAACTAAAAAATAGACAATAGTATTCAATGTCTTCAGATTCCCATCTTTAGATGCATGATCATTCAACTGTGCTATTCATTTTTGGCTCATCCTACCTGGAACTGGTTCCCTATTTTGTGTCCTTTCATGAAATCTCCAGGCTTTAATTTGAGGACCTGATATTAGAAGTTCCCAAACTATGCTTCTTTCAGTAGGCCATAAGATAAGCTAGGAGGAATTCTTCTTTCTAAAGGACAAAAGTAAACATCTTTTCAGTTTGCTGTTTAATTTCATTATATTGTTGGTCTGTCTTGTCAAATGAGATTCAAAATCCGCTGTGAGGCTTGAAATTCTATTTCATATTCGCATGTGTATCTTTTATTTTGCTAAAATGATCATTTATTGAAGTTCAAACAGTTGACTTTGCAACCTTGATTTTCATCACTGTAGCTTGGATTCTTCTTCTTCTTCTTCTTCTATTCTTCTCATCTCCCAAATGAAAACGGACTATATTGAATGTTTTAAATCGTTTTGATTGAATTTCATTTTAGCATTGCTTCCACTTTAACTCCCACACTATTCTTATTCTTATTCTTTTTTTTTTCTAAGGAAAAAACTATGTTAATCAACTAAAAATGATTATATAATTGTTTCAAATTGATATACTTGTGAAAAGAATCTAGTCAAAGATTGATAAATAACTAAAGTGGGTTTTTGCATTGTCTAAATTAAAAAAGTTCAGGTACAAATTAGTAGGAACTTATACAGAGGTTCCAGAAACAAACTTTGTTAAAACTTTTATTATACAAAACGCCAATTGCATTTGCTTCATTTTTTTTTTCTGCCTTTGCTTTTCATTTTTCCCCTAATTTTCAAACCATGGATCCAGACTGAATATTTTGAAGATCACCTTTTGGAATGCTCCTAGCAATTAACTTTTGTACATTGTCTTTAGATGAGAAATTTCCTTGCGCTAAAGTTTGCCAAAACTCTTGCATTTTCACTGTGAGAAAGTTGATAAAGCATCGAGCTAATATTTTTCCGTGTCTGTTCATCCCCGTGAAGAGGTGGAAATACTTTTCATGGCTTCTTCTTTTTCTGTGTTTCACCCTTTATCTTCACTGTGGTTATTTTTCTTACTCTTTTACCCCCAGGACTTTTGAATGTTTTAGTAGCATCACATTAGGTGACATTGTTTTCTTAGATCTTCTACATGCATGGAAGTCTAGGTCCAGGCAGTAAAATGAAAAGTTATATGTGAAGATTCATGGATAAAGAATTTCCTCATTTCCATACTTCTACAGAGGAGTTTTCACAGGAGTCAAAATCTGTTCTGTCTCACAAAAAAAGGAATTTTCTGCCAAGATACTTCTATGTATTTATCCTGTCTTTTTTTTAAAAAAAATAATAAATAATTTATTTTATTCTTTCTTTCATCCTGTGAAAGAAAAGCATATCTGAGGTAGTTTGGATTGTACTCTCACTTGGGGATCTGCATTTGCCTTTGACTGCTAGAAGTAAAAGCCATAAAACATTAGCTATGAAGTTCTTTATTTTTGCTTCTAATTCAGAAGTCAAATAATCCAGAGTGCTTTCTTTGGCTTTTTCCCTTTTTGTTCAGCTTGAGCTTGACTTACTTTAGCATTTACAATATATTTTTAATCTCATTTCAGCCATTGCCCGTACCGTGGGACATTTATCGAAGAGTGCTGAAGTTATGAAGCTTGTCAATAATCTTATGAAGGCTCCTGAAGTGGCTATAACAATGCAAGAATTTAGTAAAGAAATGACCAAGGTAACATTTCTTGTCTAATGGCAAGTGGATGATCAAATTATTTCTTTGCCTCCTTGGAGTCAGATATGAACATGGAAATTTCCAGTACAATTCCTCATAATTGAGCTTATTCTAGTAAAATGGGTATATATCTTGAATCGCTTGATTTCACCAGCTTGTAACAGAAGGAAATCCTGCTTCTCGCTGCACTCCCTACCTCTTGGCACCCGCAAATCCAATCTCGAAAACATTGAAAGTCTTTCTCTTTCAATATGCATATTTCTCTTGCCCTACCTCTTATCTATTACTTTCTTCCTCACTCTGGCTCGAGTACATGTCATGAAACTTCAGCCCTTGTGAGTGCATTTTGGACAGTAACTTTTCATCTTGAAGTTGTACTAATTTGTGAATTTACAAGCCATTTTATTTTCTTTTTCCTCCTTTGTAAGAGTCCAACAAAGGATGCCACCTAAATTTTATACAAGAATATACTTGTTCAATTCTCATTAAGATGACGTTCAAAGCATCACTGAAGGAATATGTCCAGGAATGATTTCCGTGAAGATTGTTTAGTAGCATTGATGAGCAATGGCAGGCCTTCACATCATCTGCTTATGTGAGAAAGAAAAAAAAAAGAAAAGAAAAAACATTTCATGTCATGTTGTTGAAAGTTGATTTTCAATTCAATTGTCTCTCACAGGCCGGCGTTATTGAAGAGGTCATGAATGATGCTGTGGACACTGCCCTTGATTCAGAGGATATGGAAGATGAGATTGAAGAAGAAGTTGATAAGGTCTTAACTGCAATTGCTGGTGAGACAGCCGCACAACTTCCTGAAGCAGCCAGGAAAGAGAGGTTGAAGCAACCTGCTGAGTCTGCAGAAGATGCAGAGGTATGTTTCACACATATTTGCTGCAATGCTTAGACATGATGGCTGCTTTCTGTCATAAGCTAAATTTAGTTGGCTTTTCTTTTGAAAATGCAGGAGGATGATGAAGAAGAGCTAGAAGAAATAAGAGCCCGTCTCGCTAAAGTTAGATCATAATTTAAAGCTTTTGTTCTGTTTCACTTCCGTTGACTGGCTTCCTATTGTAGAGCTAGTATATCAAAGCAGCAAATTCCATGTTTTAGATGCTGCAGCGGAACCCTATATCTATGCAGAACAATGAAATGGCCGGAACCCTTCTGTATTATATGAAATCGGCTCTTGTTACAGAAACAGCCATAGGTTGTGTGTATATGATACACATCTTTGTTCCTCCATGAACCCACCAGTTATCTGGAACTTCCCATTCCACTTCATTTAAATTGCTAACCTCTGTTTATTAGGAACATTTAAGCACCCAATTTCTACCAAATTTCTCAAACATTAACAAAACCGCAGGAAATGTTTTGCTGTTCTTCTTCTTCTCCCATAATCCTCTTTCTTATTCTTCTTAAAATCAGTAAGCATTTTGCTTATTCCACTAGGACTCTGCAAAAGTTGATTCAGAGTTATTTATCTTGCTTTGCAATTAGCCAATCTGACAGTGTTATGGGACCTCCCTGTGGTTCATAGCCATGAGGTTACGAGACATATGAAAACTAGGCGATGAAGTACCTTCTCGGAGGAACATCCTATGACCGGTAATTATGAGAAAATCTGTGTTTCTGAGTCTGTCTTTGTAATGCCAAGGATGTCTTGTTAGGACTTGAAAAACATCTGTTTTTCAGTCTATCTTTGGGAATGCCGAGTTTAACATGATCTTGTTCCCTGAATTTATTACTACTATTTGAATTCAGCAAGGGGAATAATATCTGCCATCCAAGCGGAATGGTTTTATTCTAAATAAAATTTATTTATAAATGATATTTTTATTACTCATTTTAAATATTTAAAAGCTATAAAATTTTAAATTTGTTATAAAATTAGGGTAGTGTTAGAATAAAATCTTCACACTACACACTAATAAAACTCTAACTATTTTGCACAAGAATTTCTCTCTTTCTTTTCTCTCACAATTTTCTCTAATCTTTCTTTCACTAATCTTTCTTTCACAAAATAATAGTGTGTTACAAGTTTAGAGAATAGCTCTATTTATAGAGCTCTAATTAGTGGATTACATCATGGCATACATCATCTTCCACTAATCTTAATTAGTGGTGTCTCCACTAAATGGTGGACATCCATAAAAATCTTCTAATAATTCACATAAATCCATAATTAGTGGAGCCTCCACTAATTAATAAAGATTCCAATAATTCATAATACTCCCCCTTGGATGTCCATCCATTACATAAAGAATATGTCTCGTTAAAACCTTACTAGATAAAAATCCAGTGGGAAAAAAATCTAGTGAAGGAAAAAGAGTACACTATTCTATATGTCCATTTATTACTCCCCCTGATGAGATGATTCCTTTAAATCTTTAAACCGACGCATATCGATTTTATATCTCAACTTTTCAAATGTTGCAGTCGGTAAAGTCTTCGTGAAAATATCTCGCGAGGTTATCACATGACCGAATTTGTAGCACATCAATTTCACATTTCTTCTGGAGTTCATGAGTAAAGAAGAATTTTGGTGAAATATGTTTTGTCCGATCTCCTTTAATATATCCTCCTCGTAATTGAGCTATGCAAGCTGCATTGTCTTCATAAAGAGGAGTTGGAATACCTTTGATTGATGATAATCCACAACTTTCTCGGATATAATGAATCATGGATCTTAGCCATACACATTCTCGACTTACTTCATGAATGGCTATAATTTCAAGCATGATTTGAAGAAGTAGTCGCTATAGATTGTTTCGTAGAACGCCATGATATAGCAAGATTTCCACATGTAAATAGATAGCCCGTTTGAGAACGTGCTTTATGTGGATCGATAAATAACCAAAGATCTCGCATAACCTATCAATGTTGGACTGGTTTTATTTGAATAAAATAATCCGAGATCAATTGTACCTTGGAGATATCGAAGGACTTGTTTAATTCCATTCCAATGTCGTCGTGTTGGTGAAGAACTAAATCTTGCTAATAAATTGACAAGAAAAGCAATATCAGGTCGTGTATTATTAGCAAGATACATCAATGCACCAATTGCACCGAGATATGGTACTTCAGGACCAAGGAGTTCTTCATCATTTTCTTGAGGCCGGAAAGGATCTTTATCCACATTTAATGATCGTACGATCATTGGAATACTCAATGGATGTGCTTTGTCCATGTAAAATCTTTTTAGCACTTTTGTCGTATATGTTGATTGATGAATAAATGTTCCACTCTCCAAATGTTCAATTTGTAAACCAAGGCAAAATTTGGTTTTACCAAAATCATTGATTTCGAATTCTCTTTTTAAATAATCAATTATTTCTTGGAGCTCTTCAGGAGTTCCAATAAGATTAATATCATCAATATATATAGCTAATATCACAAATTTAGAACCAGATTTCTTAATAAAAACGCATGGACATACCCGGTCATTTTTAAATCCCGCTTTCAATAAATATTCACTAAGACGTGTAAACCACATGCGCCGCATTGCTTCAGTGCCATATAATGATTTCGCAACTTGATGGAGTAATTTTCACGAGGATAATGTTTATATGCTTCGTGCATATGAAATCCTTCGGGATTTTCATGTAAACATCATTTTCTAAATTTCCATACAAGTAAGCAAGTGACAACATCTAATAGGCGCATATCTATCTTTTCATGTACTCGCCAAACCGATAAGATATCGGAATGTAATAGCATCAACAACAGGAGAATAAGTTTCATCATAATCAATACCTGGTCTTTGTGAAAAACCTTGGGCTACTAATCGCGCTTTATATCGAACGATTTCACTCTTTTCATTGCGCTTTCGCACAAATATCCATTTGTAGCCAACAGTGTTTTATACCTTCTCGGTGTTCGGACTCGTAGTCCGAAGACTTCACGTTTTGCCGTTGCATTTAACTCCGATTGAATCGCATCTTTCCATTGCAACCAATCTTTTCTATGCCGACATTCATCAATCGATATTAGTTCAGGATCATCATTATCCCGTGTAACATCAAGAGATATATTGTATGCAAATATATTATCAATAACAGCTTCTATCCGATTCCAACTTCTACCGAAGTGGTATAATTGATAGAAATTTCGATGTTACTTTCATCAACTTCCGGTTCTTTGTCATCGCTCTCTCTTGGTCTTTATCATTCTTTTCTTCAATATGATCTTCTGGATCATTTAATCCTCTTTTCTTTCGAGGATTTTTATCTTTAGAACCAAGAGGTCGGCCACGCTTTTGGCGTGTTTTTGACTCAAGCAGACTATATGTATAATATTTTGTTCTCACTGGAACTTCAATTCGAATAGGAGCATTTATAGTTGGAATATGCGATTTTGTAACTCTTCCGGAGTCAACAAAAGCGTCCGGCATTTGATTTACAATGCTTTGCAAATGAATTATCTTTTGAACTTCAAGTTCACATGCGCTTGTGCGCGGATCAAGATAATTTAATGATGTTGTCCAAGCAAGATCCTTTTTATGCTCGTTTTGGTTCTCCCCTAATTTAGGGAATAATGATTCATCAAAATGACAATCAAGCAAATCTTGTCGTGAATACATCTCCGTCGTGGGTTCAACATACCCGATAATAGAGGGGGAATCATATCCAACGTATATCCCCTTTCTTCTTTGAGGACCCATCTTTGTACGTTGGTTTGGTGCAATTGGAATATATACAAGACACCCAAAAATTCTTAAATGAGCAATATTTGGTTCCGACCCAAAAGCCAATTGCAAAGGAGAGAATTTATGATAACTAGTTGGTCTTATACGTACAAGTGTTGCAAGCATGTAGAATAGCATGTCCTCAGTGCAGATGTTGGGAGATTTGTTTTCATTAATAATGGTCTAGCAATTAATTGTAATCGTTTAATCAAAGATTCAAAGAAGACCATTCCGTGTGTGAACATGAGCTACAGGATGTTCAACATTAATCCCAATTGACATGCAATATGCATCAAAAGCATGTGATGAAAATTCACCAAACATTATCCAAACGGATATTTTTAATGTGATGGTCCGAAAATTATGCTCGTAATTTAATTATTTGAGCAAGTAATCTCGCAAACGCCAAAGTTGCGAGTAGATAATAAACATACATGTGACCATCGGGATGATGCATCAATTAAGACCATAAAATATTTGAACGGTCCACAAGGTGGATCAATAGGTCCACAAATATCTCCGTGAATCTGCTTCGAGAAATGTAGGACTTTCAGCTCCTACTTTTACCGGTGATGGTTTAACAATTAATTTTCCTAGGGAACATGCAAGACATGCGTATTTTTCTCGATGTTAATATCCTTTTATTTTTTAAAGGATGACCATGTGTATTCTCAATGATTCTTCTCATCATGGTAGATCCCGATGACCCAACCGGTCATGCCAAATGCTAAAAGTAATAGGATCAGTAAACTTCGGTTTACTAGATGATGAATTTCAATTGTACGTATTTTTACAAAATATAGACCAAGAGAAAAAGACGGCAGTTTTTCTAATACCGATTTCTTACCCAAATGCATTTGAGTAATAAAAAGATGCTCAATCCCATTTTCCTCATTTGTTTCAACATGATACCCATTTCTACGGATATCTTTAAAACTCAATAAATTTCTTCCGGATTTTGAGGAAAATAGTGCCTTATCAATAATAATTGTTGTTCCTTTAGGCAACAATATACTAGCTCTTCCTGAGCCCTCAATTACATTTGCACTACCGTTTATTGTATAAATATTTATTTCTCCCATTTTGAGATCGAAAAATATTTCTCATTTTTTAGTATGGTGTGTGTAGTTCCACTATCAATAATGCATACATCATCATTAATAACAGACCTATCCGAACACAAATATATATATGTAAACGTAAATATTATTAGAATAGAATGAAAATGAAAATACAAAAATATCAGGGTGAGACTTTAGTTCTTTTGGACACTCGCCATCACCAATTAAATGGTCTATCCTACCGTCCGGGTGTTAAAAAATCCGATACATCCATATGGGTAATATTGATATTAAGATCTTCAAGATCACTATCGTCATCCTCAACATTATTTATTAGATGTTGAGAAAAATTTGCTTCCACATTTTTATTTTTCAATGAAGCTTGATACAATTCAACTAAATGCTTAGCCGTACTGACAGCTTCGTGACCAATGACCTTTCATGCCACATCTATAACATATATCCTCATGCTTTTCTTCAATTTCTTTTTCTTTTCCCTTTTGATCTTTTCTCGTTCTACTTAGTGGCCGATATTTCTCACAGCTTGATTATAATTGTGATAAGGGAAATATCGAGCGTGTCTACGACCATAACCACGACCACGGTCACGGCCACGGCCACGACCACGACTATAACGATGGCTTCTGCTGGAGCCAACAACATTCACTTCGAGAGTCTGTAGAGCCGCTTGGTCCGGCTTCATGATTTCTCAATAATAACTCATTATTTTTCTTTGCAATGAGGAGGGCGATAATTAAATCAGTAAATTTTGTATACCCCTTTTCTCGATATTGTTGTCTGCAGGACAATATTCGAGGCATGAAAGGTGGAGAATGTCTTCTCCAACATATCTTCATCGACTCACTTTTTCTCCGCATAATTTTAATTGAGATGTAATTTTATACATTGCGGAGCTATATTCATTCACGGTTTTAAAATCTTGCAACCTCGAGTGCAACCATTCATACCGTGCAAGTAGGTAGTACGACCATCTTCGAGTGGTCAAATCTTTCTTTTAAATTTACCCATAGGCCATATGGATCTTTTTCGGTAAGATATTCCATTTTCAAATTTTCATCGAGATGACGACGAATAAAAATCAAAGCTTTAGCCTTGTGTTGTGCAGATGCACTATTATTTACTTGAATAGTTTCACTAAGGCCTTCAGCATTTAGATGCATTTCTACATCGAGAACCCATGGCATATAATTTTTTCCAGAAATATCAAGGGCTACAAATTCGAGTTTCGCGATGTTAGCCATAGAGATCAATAAATGCGTAACTGTCTTCTGGCTTTGGTAACGGCAGAAACTCGTGCTTAGTCTTCTGGCTTTTGTACCGGTAGAGACTCGTGCTGATAACGTGTTATAAAATTAGGGTAGTGTTAGAATAAAATCTTCACACTACACACTAATAAAACTCTAACTATTTTGCACAAGAATTTCTCTCTTTCTTTTTTCTCACAATTTTCTCTAATCTTTCTTTCACTAATCTTTCTTTCACAAAATAATGGTGTGTTACAAGTTTAGAGAATAGCTCTATTTATAGAGCTCTAATTAGTGGATTACATCATGGCATACATCATCTTCCATTAATCTTAATTAGTGGTGTTTCCACTAAATGGTGGACATCCATAAAAATCTTCTAATAATTCACATAAATCCATAATTAGTGGAGCCTCCACTAATTAATAAAGATTCCAATAATTCATAATAAAATTATATATATTTATTTTATAAAAATAAAATAACAATATAAATGCCATCCCAATTCAAATAATCTTTAGGTTTCATTTTATACGGCGCCGGACCCAACGTGGTTCGGCCTTGCCAGTTGCCATACAAGCCCTACATTTTGTAACCACATGTGCAGAATATACCTTGCGTAGCATAATTTTATAGTCTTGCGTGCCTCCTCACTTGCCCTCTTCCATCTTTCTCTAACTTTTGTCAGAGTCAATAACAAAGGCTAAAGAAAATACAAAAATCCCACGAAAGAATAGGTCAAAATTGAGGAGGGATTGGTGTTACGGTTAATGCAATGTATATGGTCAAAATTGAGTCTACTTAAATAGTCAAAATCAAGTTGATAGTCAAGTGGAGGAAGAATATAATTCTAAAATTTAGAATTTTAAAAAAGTAAATTTAATCAATTTAATTAAAAAAAAAGAATATAATCGTAGAAGTAGCATTACTTGAGAGGCAAATACTTTAATAGTCCTACAAGATTTATCATCTCCCCCCCCCCCCTCCCCTTTTTTTTTTAAAAAAAGAAAAAGATCAAAGTGTAGAATCTAAGTATTTTTAATAGGCATTTACCCTGTGTTTGGTTTATAAAGGAGAAAGGGAAGGGAGAAAGGAAGGGAGAAAGTAAGGGGGAAGAGAACTTTCACTTCTATTAAGGGAGGTATATATAATTTACTTTCATTTTATCTGGTTAAGGAGGAAGAGAAGTAAATAATAAATATTATCTTGATTTACTTTTTAATTTATTTAAATTTAGACAATTATTTTGCTGACATGGAAGGGTTCCTTTTTAATTTACTTTTCTTTTATCTTTCCTTCTTAAGTAAATGATGTTGTAAATCACCAATTTAGTTGAGATGTAATTTATGTAGTGTACATAAGTTATTAGCCTACCACTATAAACATTCTCGTGAAATAATATTTGTAACAATATAAAAAACTCCAAAATATCATTTTTGAAATTCAAAATCGTCTAGTACACTCTATAACATAACTACTAAAAACGTGACATTTTGTAATGCAGTGAATATCTAGTACACTTATTTACGAAATTAGGTGAATATCTATTAAATCAATAGATACATGTTACATTTTTAGTGATGCACTGATAATGTTGGAGGCAGTGTACTAGAGGATTGGAAGCCCATTTTTAATAAGTAAATCCTATATTAGAAGTTGGAAAGTCAGTAATGGATTGGGATTGAAGGTTGCCTAATTCGCCTACAAAAATTATGCGATCAATCGATAATTAAGGTTAAAAGATTAAAAATTTAATAGCAATAGGGTGGTTATATATATATATATTAATAGAATGACGCCAATTTTCCCATAAAAACTTTTTTAACATATCGTGATTATTGTTTATCTAAACGTGACTATTTTTGCAAATGGTAACTATATTTATTCAATCACGAGTGATGTTATACAATATAATGGCAATTGTTATCACTGCCCAATGCCCATGCAATTTCCCTATACCAAATGGAACAGCACTATTTGGGATTGATACCATGTTTGCAGGTTAAGAAATCCAATTTGGTTCTCATTTGTACATATTCCATTAATCATGACCTTTTTTGCTGTCTACCGCAGAACCAATCTAGAAACCATGGCATCTTTTGCTTTCTTTCCTTCTCTTTTCTGTGTTCTTCTTCATGTTCTTCTTCTCACAACTCCAACTTTTCCATTTGAAATTACTAGCAAAGAGAACTTCTTGAAGTCGTCGAAATCACAGGCAGAAAAGCTCGCAAGAGAGCTGAATTTATTCCCTAAACATGATATCAATACTGTTGCAGAGGAGTCTTCAGACACAGCACCAAGAATTGTGGAAAAAAGCTTCGTGTTTCCTTCTCTTGCTGATTCTGGGACTACTGTTCAAAACTTGGGTCATCATGCTGGTTATTATCGTCTTCCACACACTAAAGGCGCAAGGTATCATCGGCAATTGCTATAGTTCGCGTGCATTTCCTGTCTTGGAGCTCGTTGCCTTTAGAAGCATCACAGTAAAATATAATGCATATATCACAGTCCTAATCAAATTCTGCAGAGCTGTTTCATATATTCTATATGCTTTTCTTTTGGCAGGATGTTCTACTTTTTCTTCGAATCACGGACTAACAAAAGCGGCCCCGTTGTCATATGGCTGTCTGGAGGACCGGGTTGTGCGAGCGAACTAGCTTTGTTTTATGAAAATGGGCCTTTCCATATAACAAAAAATTTGTCCCTTGTATGGAATGATTTTGGGTGGGACAAGGTACAGTCTGTTATTTTGATTTGACCATCTGAATCTCACTGTTGGCCTGTGAGTTTTGCCTATATTGTTGAATGTCATTCGCCATTGATTTTTTTGCAGGTTTCAAACCTCATATATGTCGACCAGCCTACTGGAACTGGATTCAGCTATAGTTCTAGCAAGGATGACATTCGCAGCGATGAAACGGGCGTCAGCAATGATCTATATGATTTTTTGCAGGTTGGATTAAGTTTTTTATAGGCATCAATCAAAGTCTATGCGCAAAATATCATTCATTATCAATGGAAGTCCACAATTTTCTTGCCTAGAAGAAATCTCTTGTTTGCTCTGTCGTTTATGTAACTGTGCTACTTGTTGATTGTTGAGATGCTCCAATTTTGAAAGATCTAATCAAAGCTTAGACTGAACTTTCTCCATGACAGGCCTTTTTCAAGCAGCACCCTCGGTATGCCAAAAATGACTTCTACATAACTGGAGAATCATATGCTGGTCACTATATTCCTGCCTTGGCAACTAGAATTCACCGAGGAAACAAAAACAATGAAAATTTTTTTATCAACCTCAAGGTACGTATGTCTAAATGCCGTCCTTCAGCAGCTGCATTTTTTATTTGGTTTGGCTCTAACAATCAGGCAGTGGATGATCAGGGCTTTGCTATTGGTAGTGGACTCACTAATCCAGAAACTCAGTATCCCGTATACCGTGATTATGCTTTGCAAATGGGATTGTTGGATCGATCAGAGTACGACAGCTTGAATGATTTGGTGACACCATGTGCTCAGGCTGCACATCTTTGTGGTAATTATTATTCTTAAACTCAAAACAGGATTGGGCACACAAAAGAGGAGGAAAATGGAATCTTGTTTTGCCCCAGTTTGCAACTTCCCTACAGGCCTCTCAGTTGTTTCTGATAATTACTTGGAGTTTCATGTCAGGAACCAATGGTACGGATACTTGTAGAACAGCATATTACGTTTGCAACAACCTCTTTCAAGAGACAAGGAGGATTGCTGGCCTGAGTGTAAATGTATGAGAGAGAATTTGGTTATTTTTCTGAGGACCATCCTTGACTTTCTGAAAATACATGCTTTTCTTGGATCTTTTGGCTGCAGTACTATGACGTCCGAAAGCAATGTGTGGGGGGACTATGCTATGACTTCTCAAAAATGGAGAAATTCCTTAACAAAGACACAGTTAAAACTGCTCTTGGTGTTGGGAACATTGATTTCGTTTCATGTAGTGAAAGAGTGTTTGAAGCAATGAGTCAAGATTTGATGAGGAATCTTGAAGTTGGCATTCCTGCTCTTCTAGAGGATGGAATCAAGGTGCTTATATATGCTGGGGAATATGATTTGATATGTAACTGGCTCGGTAAGCTTCAAAATTATCCACTCTTTACTCACTCAACTCCAATCAATTTTCAACTTTAGTACTATTTTGCAAAGGATGCAATGAACTGATATCTAATGATGATGAGCCCTAAAATTGCAGGAAACTCGAAATGGGTGAAAGATATGGTCTGGTCTGGCCAAAAATCCTATGTAGCAGCTCATGCTGTACCATTCAGGGTTGATGGCAAAAGGGCAGGCGTGAAGAAAAGCTATGGGCCTCTGACTTTCATTAAGGTGCATAATGCTGGTCACCTGGTTCCAATGGATCAGCCGAAGGCTTCACTTGTAATGGTGCGCAGGTGGATGCAAGGCACACTTTGACATGAGAATAGTTTTTTTCTTTATTTTGTGAATGAAATACAGAAGAAATAGTATCATTTTTTTTCTTGAAGTAAATGCCTCATATCATTTCTAAAACTCCCTGCAAATCAGCCAAATCCAGGGTTGACTACAGTACCAGTACAATGTTTCTGTATCTATCACTGAACAAGAGATTTCTATGTTTATATCATGAGTTTCAACCATGCCAATAATGGCCTGCTCTCGCTAGATCAGCTTCCCATTTGATCCAAACTAGCCTGGTTTGCCAAAACTGCTATAGACATCATCACGGGATTTTTTTTTTAAAAATTTTTTTAACGTGTATTAATTTTTTTTTACATTTTTATAACGAAACTATAACTATTCTTAATGTAGTTAAAACATTTTATGACTTGCCTTGAGTAAAAACTCCATTGATGCATTCAAATTTCCTACCTTCTTAATGCCCCCAACCCCAATGGAGGGTGAAATACACAGGAGAATACACAATTCACTGAGATTCCTTGCTGTCCCAATTCAGTCCCCCACATTCTTGCAAAACCCCGAACATGGAATATAGGTAACTAAACCTTTACGTCTTGGATATGAAGATCCTGAGTATTTCAATCTCGCTTAGCAGCTTAAAGATGGTTATGCCACTAGTTTATTTTATATTAGTACTACCAATATTTGTTTGGCTGTGATCTTTTTGGTTTAGGTGGGATTTCTTTCGATTGAGAATTATTGGATTCTTACCAATCTGTATTTGAGGATGTTACCATTTTGAAAATTAATAAGAAATCTCGAAAGTAAAGTTAGATATTATATATTAAGAAATATTTATATAAACTTGATTTTTATACATTATACACTTTATAAATTTTAAATACATTATGTATCACAACAAATTTTTAACACAATAATTTATAAAAATCATGGGTAGCGAAAGTATTTTCCTAGTTACAGGAATGGAATGTATTGAATGCAAGGCAGTTGTTTCTGGAATCATATAATTGGATAACAACCGTGCACATTGGACGCCCATTTTCGGATTCCAGGTGGACTATGAGTTCAAATAGATGTGCTATACACGGCGTGGATGCTCAACTCTTTCCTTGGGTGGCGGTCAATTGCTGCCTTGACCCCTTCTCTCTCTTCCTTCTCTCTCTGCAACAGATCATCTTCCTCCTTCAGCACCTGCAAGCTCGGATCTTGATCAAAACTTCTTCTTTTTTGTGTTTGGGTTTTTATAATCTCATTTTTTTTCCCGCAACCTATAATTATTCTCTTCTTTGATTTTGCTCATCAAGATTCAACACTCTATAGCATAATTTTTAGTTACTCCATTCTCTTAGAGTTACCCAACCTTATTTTGGACCCTTCTTCCTTTTCTTATCTTTTTCCTAATTGATTTTCAAAACTACTTATACGTCCAAACATGCAGAAAAAACATTTGATGGTGACCGAAATTTAAGTAATTAAATATTAATTAAATTAATCAAAATACATATGGTCACATCTTTAAATTATGAAATACATAATATATATATATATATTAATTGTAATATATAATTTAATATACTACTATTAGTAGAGATTTAAAAAAAAAAAGGGGGCATGTATATAAATATTTTTATAATTCACAAATAAATATACTAGTACTAATAGGGATTTCAAAAAAAAGGGAGGGGCCTTGACCCCCTGGCATACATGTGTGTCTGCTCCTGCGTCCAATGTCGTCCAAATTACTACTTAAAGAACTAGATAAGTTTCTGTTGAGTGTTGAGTGTGGTATTTCTCTATTATAATAAACATAAACATAGTAATCCATCTGCATAACTTGTTCTTTCTATTTATATTATGAATGATGGTATTACTTAAAAAAAACAAGAGAATGGTTATCTACGCAAAAGTTCCATTTCTGCTAGGCTTGTAGGGGAAGTAGACAATAAAAAATATATCTGATGATATTATAATATTTAACCTACTTCATAGACTGCATAATTATAATTTATAAGAATATAATCTACTTTTCGGTCTCTTTTATTTCATGGGTTGAGAGGCATCCATAATTGCTTCCCCACCTTCTTGAGCTGAACGATATTATACCAAAAAAAAAAAAAAAAATACTACACATTTTTTCCAAATTGTACAAATTTCCAAATAAGCAGTTCCTTTTTGTTTTTTCCCCTCAATTATTTAAGGGGGAAAAAATTAGACTTCTGATAGAATAAAAAAGAATTAGTTTGAGATGAGTTTGTAAAAAAAAATTATTATATATGTGAAGTTATATGGAGTTAATTTTAGTTTACCATAAAATTGAAAAATTTGTATCCAATATAGCCTAAGTTTCAACAAGTAATTAATTTCACAAAAGCAGTAAATTTCAATAAGTAAAAAGCATATTTTAACAAAATCACTAATTTTTATGTGGTGAATTCAAAACTTACTAGTATTTTTTTTTTTAACAAGGAAAAGTTTAAAAATTACTATTTCTATATATGATGAAATTTATTACTTTTATTAAATATTAGATTGATACCTTGTGCGTTGTACGAGAGGAAAATTTATTATTTAGAATGTACGAGGTATAACTTGTATTCATATTAAAATATATATATCCAAATGTATTCTTCCTGCATAACTATAATAGTATATGCATCATATGTTAATAAAATTGAATATGAACACAATCTCCACCCAATTTATGATCAATTCGCTTTGACGTATGATTTGTACGACGTATTTATTGTCGCAATTTATGATGCACAATTTATCATATGGAGGTTATTGAAAATTAATCCTAAGTTGTGTAGTTCAATCATATCTAATTTTTCTAAGAATATCCCTTCCATTCCATTGCATACTCCGGGGACATATAGCCACTCCATCACATCATTAGGGAAAAAAAGGAACCTATGCAGTCCCGAGCCTTTTCTTCCACCCCTCTTCTCCAATCCTCTCAAACTTGCATTCCCCAGGCGCTATGATCATTTTTAAAGTGAATAATATTTTTTTATTATATTATTTTATTTACTATTTTATACTGTTTTAAAAATTAATATTTTTAAATATTTTTTATATATTATATATTATAAAATAATTAATATATTTTTATATTTAATATAAAATATTTCGAAATTCATATATTTTAAATTTTATTTTATATAAATCAAATTAATTATTATCAATTTAATTGAAATAGAAGGAGATTATTATCTATCAACTTATTAAATTATAATATTAATTTTTAATTTTTAAAATAATTATATAATTTTTATAAAAATAATACAAAATTTTCTCTTAAACTTTATAATTGTTAAAACTTATTTGTTTATATGAATTAAAAAATATATATATATATATATATATATATATATATTATGCATAATGGATGCCTTTTTCAATCATATTGACAAAATAATTTTAACTATGGATCCATTTTACCACTTAATTTAAACTTGAATTTAAAAATCAATTATTATCATCTGCAAATAAAAAGTCCCTCAACCTTAAGAAACGGTCAATTTAGGAGTGAGGACAAATGGGAAAGGGTGAGTATTATAGTATTAGCACTAAAAGTAAAAACGGTCCTATATTTATTATTTTACCACAAATAGTGGTTCACTGATTTGTGATCGTCTTCCCCATAAATCACACCACGTATCAGCGCCGGCTCCCATCCTGTCACCATCACATGCCTTACACACAGTGACCCTATAACAATGGACACTTACATATAGATTCAAACCGCATCGCAAGGCAAGAGCTTTACACCCATAACACTTTGTCTCTGAGCCATGGCTAGCAGGCGGAAGCCTTCGTTCTCCCTCACTCTCGCCATTCCCCTCCTATTCTGCGGCTTAACCTACGGCCGTTTTATTGCTGACCGTTCAGATCTCATCTCTGATGGAGTAAACAGTCAACAGAGGGCTGCTCCGTTTCTCCGGCTGTTTGGGGCGGCAGAGTGTGAGCAGACTTATGGGTTCTTGCCCTGCACCACTACTGTCGTGGGGAATTTGTTTTTGATTGTTGTTTATGGTTATCTTATGTTTCTTGCTGCGACGTATCTGTCTACTGGGAGTGAGCTTTTGCTTGAAATTCTTGGTTTTTATTGTAAAGTTAGAAAAGATTTACTTGAATTTGGTTGATTGTGTAATTTTGTGTTGTGCGAAGTGTGCCTGAATTGGTGTTTGGTAAAGATATGAATTTTGTAAGTTTTTGGTACTTCAATTCTTATTTTGATTTTTTTTTTGAAGTTCCGATGATCTCGTGGGCTTCGATTGCTGGCTTTGATTTTCGGGATCTTTTCTTTGTTCATAGATAGCAGTAGTCTGATCTTTCTTCTTCCCCTTTCGTTTATTTATTTTTTCCTTGTTTGGATGGTCAGCAAAATTCTGTGTAGAATATGTGCTTGAGTTGATCTCCATGCTTAGTTTACTTTTGGTTATTGGTGTTAGACTGAATGGTGTTTCTGTCACAATTTTCCAGTTGGATGTTCACGTTAGAAGGTTGTGGGACGTTGCTATTGTTTTAATGTGAATTCATGTGTATTTACGGTTTTACAGAACTTGTGGATCTCTAGCGTCTCTGTCAGGCCTGTTTTCCCAATTACATTATATCTGCATTGTTTCATGTGAAATCTTCTGGGGAGCCAATTTACAACTTACAATTTCTGCTATAGCAGCCATCTGATCAAAGAGTTCATTTGGTGAGGTCCTCGCAAAGAATGGCGACTGAAGTGAGTGACGAAAGGACAGGGTCTTTGGCTGCAATAGATCATGGTGGACACTAGAGCTCATTTGCAATGTGGATATCACGTCAGCCATGACTGAAGATAGCGGACCACTTATTGCCATATTCATAACATTAGGCCTCCTAGATGGGTTGGTATTGGCACCTTCTGCAAGAAGCGAATTTCCAAGTACCATCAACACAACATCCAAAATGTCTTCATTGTTAATGCTGCCGTCAATATTAGCTGCTGCTTGTTCAACAACAAAAGAACCTTTATTCTGCTGAATTAAGACTGTTGGTAACAATTCTTTTAACCTGGCATCTCATCTTTCCCTCTAATTTCTATAATCTCTACTTCTCTAAAAGAGAATATAAGCATGAAGTTATCGGGGTGATTTGCAGAGTGAATTTAGGCATATATTTAGAGAATCTTTCCAAATAAAGTGCTATTGAAAACTAAGCAACGGAAATTGATTCAATGAATTCAAATAAGATAAGTTATATCTTATCTGACTTCAATGAATAACTCTTCTATTAAAAAAAAACTTTTAAAATTTCTTCATAGGAAAAATAAAATTTAAAAAATTCTTAAATTCAATCTCCTATTTGTCAATACAAGAGAGTGCCATAAGAGAGTGTCATATGTTATAATGGGAGACTTCCGCATCTCCTATGATATATATATATAGATTTACCATGAAATCTACAAAATCTATCACTTTTATGTTTCCTTTGTGAAATTTTATTTCTTTATCAAATTAACTAGTTATTATAAAATCAATAAAAGTTATTATTTTAATACGCACATGATCGGCCATAATATATTCTGTAATAAAGAATATACTAAATAAAATACTGAAAGATTTGTGGATTTTTGTCCTGCAAAAGTGTATAGCCAACAAGGTTTTAGCAGAGATAAGATTGTTGGAATTAACTACTCAATATTAATTACATTTTTAATAGAGTGCATAATATTATAATTACTATATAAGTAACTTTATGGAAGAGGTTAAATCTACGTCATTCTAACATAAATCTGTTAGAAAATTTGGGTAGTGTTAAAATGAAATCTACATACTATATACTAAGAAAACTCTAATTATTTTTTGCATAAGAATTTCTTCAAACTTCTCTCTTTCTTTCTCTTACAATCACAATTCTTTCTTTCACAAAATGATGGTGTATTACAAGTTTAAAGAATAGCTCTATTTATAAAGTTTTAATAAGTGTAATACATCATGACATACATCATCTTCCAAGTGGAATATATTATGGAATACATCATCTTTCAAGTGGAATATACTATGGAATACATCATCTTCCACTAATTTTAATTAGTAGTGTCTCCACTAAATGATGGACATCCATAAAAATTCATATTTAATGGAACTTCCACTAATTCACAATATATCATAATACTCCCCCTTAGATGTCCATTCATGACATAAATAATATACCTCGTTAAAGCCTTACTAGATAAAAACCCAGTGGGAAAAAAAATCTAGTGAAGGAAAAAGAGTACAATATTCTATATGTCTGTTTATTACTCTCCCTGATGAGATGATTCCTTTAAATCTTTAAACTGACGCATACCGATTTTATATCTCAACTTATCAAATGTTACAGTCGGTAAAGTCTTCGTGAAAATATCTGCGAGGTTGTCACATGACCGAATTTGTAACACATCAATTTCACCTTTATTCTAGAGTTTGGTGACCTATGTTGTGTCCGATCTCCTTTAACATATCCTCCTCGTAATTGCATCATACAAGCTGCATTATCATCATAAAGAGGAGTTGGAATATCTCTGATATATGAAAATCCACAACTTTCTCGGATATAATGAATTGTTTTTTATTTGCTTCATGAATGGCTGTAATTTCAGCATGATTTGAAGAAGTAGCTGCTTGGAGAAATTGAAGGACTTGTTTAATTCCATTCTAATGTCGTCGTGTTGGTGAAGAACTAAATCTTGTTAATAAATTGACAGCAAAGGCAATATCAGGTCGTGTATTGTTAGCAAGATACATCAATGCACCAATTGCACTGAGATATGGTACTTTAGGACCAAGAAGTTCTTCATCCTCTTCTTAAGGTTGAAAAAGATATTTATTCACATATAATGACTGGACGATCATTGAAATACTCAATGGATGTGCTTTGTCCATGTCAAATCTTTTTAGAACTTTTGCTATATATGTTGATTGTTGAATAAATGTTCTACTTACTAAATGTTCAATTTGTAAACCAAGGCAAAATGTAATTTTACGAACATCCTTGATGTTGAATAATCAATTGTTTCTTGGAACTCTTCAGGAGTTCCAATAAGATTAATATCATCAACATATATAGCTAATATCACAAATTTAGAACCAAATTTCTTAATAAAAACACATGGACATACCTGGTCATTTTAAATCTTGCTTTCAATCAATATTCACTAAGATGATTGAATCACATGCGCCCAAATGGCTTCAGGCCATATAATGATTTCTGTAATTTGATAGAGTAATTTTCACGAAGATAATGTGTATATGCTTCAGGCATATGAAATCTTTCGGGGATTTTCACGTAAACATCATTTTTTTAAATTTTCATATAAGTAAGCAGTGACAACATCTAATAGGCGCATATCTATCTTTTCATATACTGCCAAACTAATAAGATATCAGAGTGTAATAACATCAATAACAGGAGAATAAGTTTCATCATAATCAATACCTGGTCTTTGTGAAGAAATTTGGGCTGCTAACCGTGCTTTATATCGTACGATTTCATTATTTTCATTGCACTTTCGCACAAATATCCATTTGTAGCCAACAGGTTTTACACATTCTGGTATTCGGACTGCAGGTCCAAAGACTTCACGTTTTGTCAGTGCATTTAACTCCGATTGAATCGCATATTTTCATTGTAGCCAATCTTTTCTTTGCCGACATTCATCAACTGATATTGGTCCAGGATCATCATTATCCTGTATAACATCAAGAGATATTATATGCAAACATATTATCAATAATTGTTTCTATCCGATTCCAGCTTCTACCGGAAGTGGTATAATTGATAGAAATTTTAGTGTTACTGTCATCAACTTCTGGTTCTTTTGTCATCAGTTTTCTCTTGGTCTTTATCATTTTTTTTTTCCTTCAATATGATCTTTTGGATCATTTAATCCTCTTTTCTTTCGAGGACTTTTATCTTTGAAACCAAGAGGTTGGCCATGCTTCTGGCATGCTTTTAGCTCAGCAGCTATATGTTAAATCTTTTGTTTTGCTGAAACTTCAATTAGAATAGGAGCATTTATAGCTGGCATATGCGATTTTGTTACTCTTCTGGAGTCAACAAAAGCGTCTGACATTTGATTTGCAAACTTCAAGTTCACACGCGTTTGTTCGCGGATCAAGATAATTTAATAATGTTATCCAATCAAGATCTTTCTTGTACTGTTTCTGGTCTCCCTCTAATTTAGGGAATAATGATTTCACAAGAGAATAAGAGAAAAGAAAAAGAAATATAAGAAAATGATAACAAGAGAATAATGATTACACAAGAGAATAAGAAAAGAAATGTAAGAAAATAATGACAAGTAGAAAATGCCAAAAAATCTATTATAAATATTCCCCCTTTTTTTTTACTCTTCCCGGTACCATCTTTTCTCCTTCCTCCTTGTCTTTTCTTCTCCTCCGAACCTCTACCTACCATCTACCTCTTCTTCTTCCTCATACAGATATATATATATATATATATATATATATATATCTCAGTCATCAGTCATTAGTAAATACAAAAAATAAAAACCACAAAGCAGATATGGAGACTCGTAATTCATTTGAGACATGATCAAATTTTGACTTGGTTTCTACAGCAGATTTTGATGTATTTTCCTTTCCAAGTCAACCCCTTCCTCTTAATTTCAGGTGAGATACTTTTGAGGGCTTCCTTTCTTTTTTTTTAGTGTGCTTGATAATGAAATTAAACTCTCTTTTGGTTTGTTTTTTATGTAAATCAGTGAACATACTGCTTGGGACCAATTTGATCTGCCCATGCAAGAGACTGCTTTTGATACTGTTCCTCTTGATGCTATTCCTCTGAATGAGAATATGCTTGTGCATGATCCTTTCTACTCTCTAATAGATTTTGAACAAATCCAAAATATAATTCCAGATTATTATACATTTAAACATGGATTTTGAATGTTATTATCTTTACTGATATTATTTTTCTTTTCTAAGCGAAATAATGAGTAGTTTTGGAAACGAATTTGGAGTGAGGACCCATGACATGCATAATATCGAAGTTCAAGATATTATTTCAGACGAAATTCCTATGGAGAAGAAGATGATTAAGAGGCAGAGAGAGAAGAAGGGCAATAGATCCTAGATACTATTAAGAGAAACCATTTCGCAATACTTTTACATGCCAATCAAGAGTGCGACCAAAGAATTGAATATTGGCTTAACCCGTCTCAAGAGCAGATGTAGGGAGTTGGGAATTCGTCGATGGCCTCATTGGAAGTTGATGAACTTGGAGACCCTAATCCAGAATGTTCAAGTTCTCTCACACACACACTTATAATTTACAAGTATGAAACTATAAAAGATTTATAAGTAAATAACCGATGATATCACTTCGATTTACAGGAGATGCAAAATAAAGAAGAAGGAGGACATATGGCTGAGAAGAAGTTGAAAGAAGCCATTGAGATACTGGAATGTGAAAAGCAGTTGGTGGAAGAAAGTCCTGATACGTAGTTGGAGGACCAAACACAGAAATGGAGACAAGCATGCTTCAAGGCCAAATATAATGAGAAACTTAAGTATAATAAACTTAGGGGGATCATAAAATCCCAAGACTCATTTCATAGTAACTTCACGGCTAATTCTACTGCTAGTCTAGATGCGGGGAAAGAAAAGGAGGAGGATGCCGAAGAAGAGGAGTTGAAGTCCATAATTGCTAATTGTTTGACTTCCTCTAATGCAAATATGGAAAAAGAACAATTACAAATATTCACCCTAAATTTATCAACTCTATTGAAAAAGAGCAACTACAAGCATGTATCCTCAAGTTCACGTGAATACCAATGAGATGAATGAAGAAAATAAAAGTGACTTATGATTTTTTTTTTGAACTGTTAGTAGTAATATAGTATATTGACATTCGAATATAACATCTCAACAATTTGATGCGTATTATTACTGGAAATATCCTTTTATTACTGGACATATCTTTTTCCTTTATTATCTTTTCTGTTCCACTTCAAGTGGTTAGTATTTCTCTGTGATAAGGGAAATATCGAATGTGTCCATGACCATAACCACGGTCACTGCCACAATTACGATTATAATGATTATAACGATGGTTTCTACTGGAGTTAACATCATTCACTTCTGGGAGTGCTGTTGAGCCAGTTCATCTGGCTTTATGATTTTTCAATAATTACTCATGTTAAATCTGTCAACTTTGGATACCATTTTTCTCGATATTGTTACTGCAGTACAATATTCGAGGTATGAAAAGTGGAGAATGTCTTCTCCAAGATATCTTCATCAGTAACTTTTTCTCCGCATAATTTTACCTGAGATGTAATTTTATACATCGCGGAATTCACGGTTTTAAAATCTTGCAACTTCAGGTGCAATAATTCATACCGTGCAGTTGGTAGTACGACCATCTTCAGGTGGTCAAAATTTTCTATTCAACATTTAGATGCATTAATGTATCGAGAACTCATGACATATAATTTTTTTTTCCAGAAATATCAAGGACTACAAATTTGAGTTTGACAAGGTTAGCCATAGAGATTAATAAATGCGTACCTACCTTCTGGCTTTAATAACGGTAGAGACTCGTGTTGATAACGTGTTATAAAATTTGGGTAATGTTAGAATAAAATCTACACACTACACACTAAGAAAACTCTAACTATTTTTTGCACAAGAATTTCTTCAAACTTCTCTCTTTCTTTCTCTTACAATCACAATTCATTCTTTCACAAAATGATAGTGTATTACAAGCTTAAAGAATACCTCTATTTATAGAGCTCTAATAAGTGGAATACATCATGGCAAACATCATCTTCCCAATGGAATACATCATGAGATACATCATCTTCCATAATAGATCATGAAATATATCATCTTTCACTAATCTTAATTAGCAGTGTCTCCATTAAATGATGGACATCCATAAAAATTCATAATTAGTAGAGTTTCCACTAATTCACAATATATCATAACAAAATCCATACTCCTATCTATTAATTAGACAAAATTATTACTCTCTTCTTCTAATTTTAAAAATCTTGTTTCATTTTTTTTTTAATTTTCAACTTTTAAACAAAATTATATCTTTTGAATAAATATCAAATTAATCTAAGTACACAGAATTATATATGAACTAAATTGTTAAAAAATAATAAATTAATACAAGAATTAAATTATATATATTTATTATATATTAAAAGCTTTATTTCTCCTTTATGTTTTATAAAACTTGTAAAAGAATATAATAATAATAATAATAATAATAATAATAATAATAATAATATATGTTTTCATTTGATTAAAAAATCATTGATTTATTTGTTAATAAAAATATGTATTTTATTAATAGATTAATAAAATAGAAGATTTATAAAAAATTTTAAAAAAAAAGAGTATTGAAGATACAAATTAAGAAAAAAAATATAATTAGTAATCGTTCAATTTTCATTAATAATTTATTATTAAAATAATTAATCCACATATACATAGAAAAAAAATGATATAATTGATTTTAAGTAAGAACATGAAATGACATATTTGTTTAATTGATAAATATTAAGTATTAGATATGAGTATAAATAAGGGTGTGAATTTAAGTTGAGGAGATATGAATTTAGACCCTCCTTAACTTTATTTAGTATATATAAACAATTGCATAATTCTTGTGCGAAAATTACGCAACACCACATGCAAGATGTACGAGAGTCACAATCACATACTGCTGTTTCATTTATGGTGCATGTCGAAGGAGAAGTAGAGACATACAAATTCCAATCAAAACAGTCATTTTTGCACAAAAGATACAATTGGAGAAATACATACTATGAACTTTCAAATCATTTCTCAAACTCAAGGCAAGCCATACAATGTATAAATCATTACTCACAATGAAAAAGCAAATGGGAGTACAAAGACATTCTTGATAATGCGTTACAGCCCCTACCCCAAAAAAGATACAAAATGCAATTGACTTTGTAGACTTTCATTGTCTTAATGCATGAATCAGTAATAAAACAACGGAATAACCAACTTTTGCTGTCACTTTCTTTTCCAGCTTTTGCTTTTGTGTTATTTCTTGGTCATGCCTACATTTTCGTACAGTCTAAAAAACTCAAGAAAAGTTTCTTTGGCAAGTAAATTCCCACGATAGTAGGAAATCCACTAATTGTGATAAGATTTTTTGACGACTTGGAATGCCAATGTTGGTTCACACCCGATCTATCTATATATATTCCATCAATCATGGCCATTGCAGTCTACTTCAATACCAATCCAAAAATCATGGCATCTTTGGATGGTTTCTTTCCTCCTTTGTTCTGTGTTCTTCTTCTTCTTCTTGTCGCTTCTGCAACTTTTCCATTTGAAGTCACTAGTAAAGAGGACCTTTTGAAGTCCTCAAAAGCACAGGCAGAAGAGCTTATAAGACGACTGAACTTGTTTCCTAAACGTGATATCAATATTGTTTCGCAGGATTTTTTCGCTACAGCACCACTAATTGTTGAAAAAAGCTTCGTGTTTCCTTCTCTTGCTGATTCTGGGGCTACTGTTCAAGACTTGGGTCACCATGCTGGTTATTATCCGCTTCCACACACCAATGGTGCAAGGTACAACATTCATCCACCTATGCCATGTATAGTTTTCGTGCATTTCTGGGAGCTTGTTGGCTTTAGAAGCATCGCAGCAATTGATGTCCGTATATTAACGAAGGATTAATTTTCTTGACTCGTGATTAGACTATAATGTAAATAAATGTCAATGATGATATTCTGCAACAACCGTTTGATATATTTAAAATTTTCTTTTGGCAGGATGTTCTATTTTTTCTTCGAGTCACGGACAAACAGGAGCGGCCCTGTTGTCATTTGGTTGACTGGAGGACCAGGTTGTGCGGGCGAACTAGCTTTGTTTTATGAAAATGGCCCCTTTCATATAACAAAAAATTTGTCCCTTGAGTGGAATGATTTTGGGTGGGACAAGGTACTGTCTATTCGTTTGATTCGATCATTCTTATTTCACTGTTGGCCCTGGAGTTAGGTGATTTGGTTTTTGCATTTATTATTGAATGCCATTCACCATTGAATTTTCATTTTTCACTTTGTTTGGCAGGCATCAAATCTCATCTATGTCGACCAGCCAACCGGAACTGGATTCAGCTTTAGTTCTAGCGAGGATGATATACGCAGGGATGAAACCGGCGTCAGCAATGATCTATATGACTTTTTGCAGGTTGGTTTTTTATGTTACTTTGTAAAGTTTTTTTATATGAATCACTGAAATTCAAGAATATGACTGATTCATTTTTTTGAGCTGAATATCGTTCACGATGAATCTAGGAAGTCCACAACTTTCTTGTCTCAAAGAAATCTTCCGTTAGCTCTGTCATTGATATAACCCTGCTAGTAATTGGGGATTGAGATGCTTGGGAATTGTGAGACATAAAATCATGACTTAGATATTACTTGCTCTATGGCAGGCCTTTTTCCAGGGTCATCCCCAGTATGCCAAAAATGACTTCTACATAACTGGAGAATCATATGCTGGTCACTACATTCCTGCTTTGGCAACTAGAGTTCACCAGGGAAACAAAAACAATGAAGGAATCCTTATTAATCTCAAGGTATGTCCTTACGCCATCTTTCAGCTGCTGTTTTTTTGGGATTTGCTCTAACACTTTTTTAATGGGTGAGCAGGGTTTTGCAATTGGTAATGGACTCACTAATCCAGAAATTCAGTATCCACTATACCGTGATTATGCTTTGCAAATGAAATTGATGACTAACGAAGACTACAACAGCCTGAATGATTCAGTAACACACTGTGCTCATGAAGCACATCTTTGTGGTAATTCTTATTCTGAAACTCAAAGCGGGAATGAACACACAAAATATAAGAAATATGGAAATTCGCTCCCCCCAATTTGCAACTTCCCTACTATGTGTGTAAAATGCCCTTACTATTTAGCAGGAGTTTTATGTCAGGCACCAATGGTACGGATACTTGTGAAACAGCACAGTACGTTTGCAGCAGCCTCTTTCAACAGATACTGAGTATTGCTCGTGTGGGAATAAACGTAAGGGAGAAATTTTGGTTATTTATCTGAACACGTTCCTTGGTTTTCTGATAAAGCAAGCTTTTCTTGAATCTTTTGGCTACAGTACTATGATATCCGAAAGCAATGTGAGGGCGAACTATGCTATGACTTGTCGAATGTGGAGAAGTTCCTGAACCAGAACACAGTTAGAACTGCTCTTGGTGTCGGGAACATTGATTTCGTTTCGTGTAGTACAACAGTGCATGAAGCAATGATTACAGACTTGATGAGGAATCTTGAAGTTGGTATTCCGGCACTTTTAGAGGATGGAATCAAGGTGCTTATATATGCTGGGGAGTATGATTTGATATGTAACTGGTTAGGTAAACCTCAAAATTCTCCACTCTCTAATCATTCAACTTCAATCGATTTCAGCAGTACTAATTTGCGAAGAATGCAATGAACTGAAATCTAACGATGATGAGTCCTAAAATTGCAGGGAACTCGAAATGGGTACAAGAAATGGTTTGGTCCGGCCAAAAGTCCTATGTACAAGCTCCTATTGTTCCGTTCAATGTTGATGGCGCGGAGGCTGGCCTGAAACAAGGCTACGGTCCTCTGACTTTCCTTAAGGTGCATAATGCCGGTCACCTGGTTCCAATGGATCAACCGAAGGCTTCACTAGAAATGCTGGAGAGGTGGATGCAAGGCACACTTTGACAGGGATAGATACTTATTTGAGGCTTGTGGTATTTGTGATAACTAATCAAGCACAAGCTACTCTATAAGAATTGTTTTGCCTTCGATATTTTTGCGAAAACAAATCTAAAAGAAATAGTATTATTTTCTAAAGTATGATGTCTAATATCGTTAACAAGAGATTATATTAAAATTTAAAATTCTTGCACATTATATGAAATTCTAAAAGTTGTGAAAATTAAAATTACTTTTCTACATCTCAAATATAATATATATACAATGAGTTTTATTGAATTCTGAAAGTTGTGAGAATTAAAGATGCTTATTTACATCTAAAATAAAATATACACGCGACCAACTTTCCTTGATTTACACCCATACCTCATAGCAATAGTTACAACAGTGACAATGAAACTAAAACCATAACCAAGCCCAAAACCAGAATGGAAACCAAGCCAATCCAGCGATTTATTTGTGGGTGGTTGCGAAGTGGCAAATACTTTGGAGCAAGGTCGAAGCAAAATTACACCGCATAAATCTGGATTTCCTTCAAAGCTGGTGTAACCAAGGGTATCGAATTGACCTCCAGTGGGTATCGGGCCTTCAAGAAGATTATTAGCAACACTGAAAGCGGACAGAAAGTGCAGACTTCTCAATGAAGCAGGAATCGCACCCCGAAGTTGGTTTCTTGAAAGGTCCAACTTCTCTAAGTTTTTAAGTGCAGATATCGTGTCAGGAATGGAGCCCGATAAATTGTTATGACTGAGATTTAAGTGATGGAGAAACTCCAGTTGGCCAATCTCAGAAGGAATCACACCACTGATGTTGTTGTTGTTAAGGTAAATGGCTGGTGGTATACGGGTCATCTTATAATATTCCATGGTGTAGAATTTTTCCGGAGCTGGAGCAAAAAAAACTGGCAACTCCAGGGCAATTTGATGCTCCCCATTCCCAACCTGTTGAGACACTAGACTTGGCAATCTCGAGAGTTGTGCCGGTAAGATACCCGAAAAGAAGTTTTGAGATAAATCCAAGTAGAAGAGGCTTGGCAGATTACCCAACCAACTGGGAAGTTCCCCTGTGAAGTCATTCTGTGAAAGGTCAAGAACCTCTAGCCTGGGGAGCCCAGAAAACCAATTTGGAATTTTACCACTAAATTGGCAGCCTCCTAAAGCGAGAAGTTGGACATTTGGGAAACCTTTGAAATGAAATAAATCTTCACGGCCCGGAAATGATTCTTTATAGAAATTACTTGCAAGGACTAAAATTCTGAGGTTTGAGCAACCTGACAGAATGCTGATTGCTCCTGTGATATTGACGAAACTGTTGTCAGAAACCGAGAGGAATGACAAAGATCGTAATGCCTGTATTTCAGTCGGAATCTCTCCCACCAGCTGGTTTCCAGACAACCGAATCGCAGTCAAGGAAAAGCATGAGGCAAGAGTTGCTGGGAAGCTGCCACTGAACAAGTTACTTCCAAGGTCAATTATTCTAAGCTGGAGGAATCTGGAAAAATCAAAGGAAGAAAGTTCGCCCAAGATGAAGTTATTCCTCAAATTTAGAGTAGTGAGTCTGAGGCAATTTCCAAGAGTTGTGGGCAATGTGCCATTTAGTTTGTTCACGTGAAGCAGCAACTGTTCCAATTTGCGAAGTCGACCTATACTCCGAGGGATTACTCCAGTAAATTCATTAGCATAGAGTGCAAGAATTCTGAGATCGAGATGGTTGCCAATGCCTTCTCTTATAGCACCAGAGAGCTGATTTCCAGGTAAATATAGTTCTTGGAGAGTTGTCATCCCATAGAGATCATCCGGAAGAGGCCCAGTCAACGAGTTGAAGCCAGCTCGTAGCACTTTCAAATTGGAACATCTTCCAAAGCCAATTGATCCATCAAAATTATTGAAAGAGAAATCAAGAACAGCAATTGATGGTAAAAAGTTGCAGATGACCAATGGAAAGGGACCATGGAAGCTATTATTGCTCAAATTGAAATTCTTCAAATTTGCTGCTGTCTGGAGAAATGAAGTTTGTATTTCCCCTACGAAGTCATTGCTGGATAAATCCAGAGCCTCAATGGCCATGGCCAGTGAATCCGAAGAATCTAATTTTCCAGACAAGCGGTTGAAGCTCAAATCAACCACCTGCACGCCATTCAGTGCCATAAAAAATCTGTCTGGGACAGGACCAGAGAGCCTATTTTGTGAAAGATTTAGTTGACCAAGGTGACTGAGGTTTGCAATTGAAGGAGATAAACTTCCCACAAGCCCTCTTGATGGCAGCCATAGGCGGGTCACACGGCCGTTTTCATCACAAGAAATTCCTTCCCAAGAGCAGCAATCAATTGAAATACTCCAATTCAGGGGAGATGGACAAGAAATGTTGCTTGAAAAAGATAATAGAGAGTCTCGATCAAGTAGATTGCATAGAGCACTGCAAGTAGTACATCCGCAGCATGACAACAATAAGATCACTGAAGTTAAAAGCAGTCTTGAAATGCATCTGCCATTGTTCATTGTCTTAGCACCTGAAAAAGGATGGAGAAGTAGAATGTAAGGCTTCGTCTACTGCAGTTAATCCAACTAGAGGGCACCATCTAAGCGTTTACACTGGGGTTGAGGTCTATGTGGTAATTAGGACAGGAAAGATTAAAAAAGAATGATTTCGTATATGACTTTGAGGGTGGGTTTACTTTGAAAGATACAGATTGGTTAATGGTGATTAAGATATCAAGAATATGCTGTTCAATAAGGAAGCATGACAGGGTTGAATATTAACAACGAAACTAATCAATCAATAAAATATAGTTTCAAGAAAAATTAGAATCGTTTTTTATTTTTTTAAAAAATTTATTTTGATTCAGTTTTCTTTCTGAAAATGTTTCAATTTAATTTTTTTCCCCATTACTTCTAGATCTACTATAATACGAAGAACAATTAGATTATCAACAGAATAAGAATATTTACTTTTACTGAAGAATACGACAATTCTTAATGTAAATAAAAATTTTCGTAACTAAATTTAAATAAAACGATATTAAATTTTACTCTATGAAGTGCTGAATTTTACTTTCTTAGCCTATATGCTGGTTAGGTGGCAAAAGATGATCATACCCTTACTAGTGGGTAGACCATCCTCCGTTTGCCTAAAGATTTGTGTTCTCGAATCCTGTCATTGACTCGTTGTTATATCGCTTGAACCTTTGAAGCCCATTTCCAGATATCAGATGGGCTAGACGCCCAATTGGATTTCCCATGCACGGCCTAGCTGCTCAACTCTTTTCGGTACGGATCATCTCTAATAAATCTCTCCCCCAGCATCTCCTCTATTCTCATCAATTCGCCGAGTGTTTCTCATATTATTTTTATTTATTTGTTTTTAAATAAAAATAAATTTTTGTAATTTAAATAATAAAATTTTATTTAAAAATAAAAAAATTAAAAACTTAAATAGTAAAATTGAATAATCTAAATAAATAAACTTAAATTATATAAATAATAAGTCTAAATAAATAAATTTAAATAATTAACCTAAATAATAAATCTAAATAATCTAACTAGTAAACTTAAATAAATAAATAATAAAATTAAATAATCTAAATAATAAACATAAATAATCTAACTAATAAGCCTAAATAAATAATACTAAATCTAAATGATAGGAGGATACTTGGTAAATCTGTGAGAGTAGAGGAGAGGATGGAGAGGATAGGGGAGAGATCTGAGACCTTTTCCCCTCATCTTCCCCACTTATAAATATTCGTCATGTGTACCTTCTATTATATATTTTTTTTCAAATAAACATTTATTATTTAGGTTTATCATTTAGAGTCATTTATTTAAGTTTATTAATTATTTATTTTTAAATAAAGTTTATTATTTAGGTTTGTTTTTTTATTTATTTAAGTCTATTATTTAGGTTTATTATTTATTTTTTAAATAAAATTTTATTATTTAGATTATAAAAGTTTATTTTTATTTAAAAATAAATAGAGATTATTTGAGGGATACTTAGTAAATCCTTGAGAGTGGAGGAGGAATTTGTGGGAGAGAGAATTCGTACCGCTCTTTATGTGGATAGATTTTGCTAGCTTTCCTTTCATTTTCGTTTCTTTTATTTTTAATTTTTATAAATTTAAATGGAAAAAAGTACCAAAAAAAAAAAAGAAAAATAAATAAACACACAAAAAGAGAGAAATGTGATAGAGAGAAGTGCTGATATTGTGTTGGGATGAGCAACGGAAATAACACACAAATATATAGAAAAAATGAAAGAAAATAAATAAAAAATTTAACATGATCCAGTCTCTCAATTAGACTTACATCTACGATTCCGAAAGGAAATACTCTACGAATCTGAAGGGAAACACTCTATTATGTAATTTTTTGATGGACAAAATTATAAACCCTCACAAAATAATTCAAGCCTAAAAATCTACCAATTTATTAGGCTCAATGAGTTGGTGTACTCTCCCTAAAACAACACTAACCTATTTATAGAGAAAGACTTCCTTACTCTTCTTTAAATTATCCCATGTGGGATTGAGAAAAACTCAACAAATCCTCCATTTTCTAAATTACAATAGAATCTGAAAACCTAACCCTATTTCCAATCTTTGTAGTCTTCTTCTCTGTTGCTTCTTCCATTTTACTTCCTTCAAGTCGCTTCTTCAAGGAATGACAATCAAGATGGTAGATATTTTTGTTCTTCTTTCTCCCTTGCATAATCAGACAGTTTCTTTGTATATTTGCAAGACTTCCCAACTCCAATATACTTGTATTCTTTTGATATCATCACACCTAATAAAATAATGTTGACATTAGAATCAGGAACATACCTTACATCAGGAAGTATTTTGACTTCATCATTGTGGAGCTTAAGGCAGACTCGTCCAACGCCTTCAACCTTCATTTTAGAGTTGTTTTTCATGTTGATGTGGCCAAAATTCCCCAATTGTAAATTATCGAACATGTTTTGGTCCTTACAAATGTGCAAGTCTGATGCAAAATTCATTATCCAATTTGAATGTTTTTCATCAATAGTATTATCCGAACATTTCATCAATAATAGATTATCGCCCATAACCATATTTGTAACGGAATCACTTACTTTGGCTTTGCTCCTCATTTGTTCTCTTACAACTTTTAAATTCTCTTTCATTTTTTGGCAACGACTTTGGATGTGATCAACCTCTTCATAGTAATAGCACTCAAAATCGCTATTATCACTTTGGTGGAATTTTTCTCTTCCTTAATCACCTATTCTTTTGCTTTGACTCCTTCCTCTTCTCCAACCCTCTGTAGCTAGTACTCGACTATCTTCACAGTAATTTTCTTTTATCATCTGGTGATTTTCTTTTAACGATTTCGACACCTCATTCAGTTGTAGTGTGCTTTTTCCTGCTAGCAGTGACTGCACCAATGGCGTATAAGATTTGGGTAGAAAAGCCAACAAGAGCAATGTTTGTTCCTCATCTTTAATCTTTTCCCCTGAATTTTTAAGTCAAGATACTAACTCATTAAATTTATTTATATGGTCAATAATGTTACCTCCTTCTTTCATCTTAAGCGAATATAGATCCATCTTCATCATCAAGCGATTAGTCACTGTCTCAAATGCATGGTTTTTATCTAAAGTCTCCCACATCTTCTTAGGTGATGTTTTCTTTAACACTGTAACTTTAATATGTGGAGTTAATACTGACTGCCTTTTTCTGAATAATACTCCAATTTGAATCTTTCATATCTTATGGTTTCTCATCTTCTAATATAGAATCAAGACATTACTGTATTAAGTAGTCTTGAGTTGTGCATTGCCATAAAGTGAAATCAATCTTTCCATCAAACAATGGATGTAAAATCTCATTTTTCATATATGTGATATTTAAAGAATTCATAATAAAATATCTTACCTCCACATGACATAAAAAAATTACCTCTTATTCAAAATTACTAATAAAACACCTTCTACTCCTTTTCTCTCCTCCATAAACCCGAACCTTGCTCTTCTCCCAAGCGGGAACCTTTGCTCTTCTCCCAAGTCGCTCTTCTCCCAAGTCAGAATTAGGTTCTGATACCACTTGTTGGGATAGGTAACGGAAGCAATACACAAATATATAGAAAAGAGGAAAGAAAATAAACAAATAAAACACACTCTACTATGTAATTTTTAAACAGACAAAACTTTACTATGTAATTTTTGGACGGACAAAATTACAAACCCTCACAAAATAACTCAAGATTAAAAAATTTATCAATTTACTAGACTCAATGAGTTGATGTATTCTCCCTAAAACAACATTAACCTATTTATAGGGAAAACTTTCCTTACTCTTCTTTAAATTATCCCATATGGGATTGAGAAAAACTCAACATATTGCTTGTAATTTTATATTTTGCTAGTACGAAAAATTATGTTAGTTTAATTTGTTTAGATAATAAATTTCATATTTAAGCAAAATTATTTAATTTGAATTGTATATTTTCTTTTTTGTATTTAAAGGAAAAATGTATTCTGAAATTAATTGAATTAATAAATTTTTTTAATTTTTCACAAACAGAGCTACCGATACTTCTGACCAATTTTGGGATGGGGGAATACACCTATAAACCTAAAACAAAGGAACTGTTTTAGGATTTCTTTTTGCATTGATGTCTTTATTTGTTTCCAGAAAAAGTATCTAAAGTCAGCAGCAAACAGCCAATATTTTCAGCATTTTGAGGGAAATATCAATTTTGAGTTCTGAGCATTCTAACCATTTGAGTAGATCATTACATAATCACCTTGGCAAAAAGCATCAGATTTTGTTCAATTTATTTGTCGTAATCCAATTTTTTCTTTTCTTTTCTTTTTTTTTTTGTGTGGCTTTCCCCCCAAGAATTTTGGTAGGCGATGAAGTTATTATCGTGCACATTCATTGTTTTTTTTTTCTTTTTCTTTTTTGTTTTTTGGACTACACATGGAAATTTGTGTATAATGATGATGGGTGTGACAATTGCATACATACATTATCTTGCATGCATACATTTTTTTTTATACATGAGTTTAAGTATTAATATATAATAATAAATTTAAATATTTATTATTAATTTAAAATATTTATTTTGATCGTCAAAAATAATAATTAATAATTAATCGTAAATACGATTAGATCAATAATTATATTTTTAGACTTGTGAACACACAATGTAACAAAAAGAAGGCTGATTGAATCTCGAGCATCGCATTTAATAATGAGCAGTTTTACCTATTTAGATACTATTTTGTTACAAATAATTTCTTCATTAATAAATTACTATTTATCGAAAGAAAATAATAAATTCTTCATGAATATGGTTGGATGATTGCACATTGGTTTTTCATATTTCCTTGCTTGGACAGGCCAAATTTAGCAATATAATGAATTAAATATAGTTTTTTTAATTCAATAATATAATATATCTACGTCCCCCAAACTAATTTCGTTCGTTTTGTAATAGAGATCACCTTGCTTACACGTTTTTTAGTTACATATGCCTTGGAAGCAGCATTATTCCTCCAATCTTTAGGAAACATACTTCACACGATGTGTCATCCTCAAATTCAGAAAACGTATTACACTCAAAATATATGTTTGGAGGTGATTAATACTCTATTCATTTTTTTTATTTGTGTATTTTAATTAAGATATTTATCCCAATTTATCTGTCTTATTAACAAATCAAAACTATATTAATTGCTAATTTTCAAAAATATCCCCCTTTAATACAATAAGTATTGTGTACTTATAGTGAAAAATGAAAGTAAATTAAATATACTTATCACATATAAAATTTTAGAATTTAATTACTTCTTAATAAAAAGAGAAATTCTTTGATGGTAAAATAAGAAATGTTAATTAATTAATTGAAAATTTTTATTTTTCTTAAAATTTGTGAATTAATTAAAATAGATAGATAAAAGGGAACGGAGGAAAGTAGTAATATTGTTTGTCTTTTCACCTGCAAATGCTCTTTCTTTTTTCTTTTTTTTTTCCCTCCCCTTGAGAGAGGTTGTATTTTTTAAAAAATAGAAATTAAAACATGAGGAATCAAGTTTCCTCTCCCTTCCCCTCCACACACACACACACACACACACACATATATATATATATATATATATATATATATATATATATTAGAAGGACAAAGGAGTTTCTTCTTATTGAACAAAAATAATTTCAAAAGTTAAATTCTAATTGTTTAAATTATAAATTAAGTGCTGAATAAGTGACTATTTCTTCAATGACAACGAATAAAGGGTTGAATGGCTTAGATAATTTCTTTGATGGTTATATTATTATTCATTCATCAGCAAGATAATTTTATTTCTTGATTTTTTTTTATTTTCCAAATGACCAAAAATTAAAAAAAAAAAGGAAAACCTAAAAATAGTTTTGAGACGTTTCCTGTGATGATGCATGCAATAAGTCAATTTGAGTCCAACTGATGAAAGAAAAGTTGAAGCATTGATTACAAGTAAAAACCTGTCCCATAGCATTTGATGGCGGCCGCCTTTCTAATCCCACCATAACAAACGCATCATCAAGAAACCACACACAGTTCAAGGCTTTAGGTAATTTAGGTCCAGGTTTTAGATTTTTTTAGTTGACTTTGTGCTTTTGAAGCCTTCTTTATTAGGAAATTCTTTTGCCACAGATAAGTTTGAGTAAAATAAATGAAAATATAATTGTATCATTTACATCACTCGCTTAAAGTAAAATATAATGGAGAAGCAGATTATTAGATCTGAAATTGTATAATTTGATAAATTACTTTACGAGTCATACACAAATGATACAAAATTATGCACAAAGATCACAGAATTATATAGAAAAGTTTTTGAAAAATTAGCAACATACAAATTTTCATTTAAATTAAATGAACCAAGAGGGATCTACAAAGTTAGAGATTCATAATCATTATATTTCGCCAACTTTAAAATTTGATAGTTAATAAGTCATATAATTTAACCGTACTAAATTACTCTGGTAGGAGAAGAATTGCTCAGTCGACGTCACCAGTATTATTGATTATTTCACCATAGATCTATTTGCAGCCTCTATATAATAATGAATTATATGGATCATCAATTAGTTACTGTCACCTCCACTTCAAATTTGATAATCACCAAATCCTTGTGCTAAAATTACAATCATTAACTATAGATTCACTTATTGACAAAAATTATGGCTATAATAGAATATCAAAAAGAAACTCAGATTGTTCAATTAATTTCCTTCAAATCAATCATAACATCTATTGCTAATTCCATTATTAGCAGCCAGATGAAGATATTTCATCAAAAGAAGAAGAAATTATTGCAACCAATAATGGATGTAATATTATCTTTGCAAGATTATGATAAGAAATGCATTCCATATCAAATTGAATAGTTAGATTCCAATTCACATATTAGTAAGTTTCGAATTTTGTATGTACTGTTTTAAAAATTTCCATATGGTCTTCTTTGTGAGTAAACTCAAACCCCATAAGTATTAATTGTGAATCCATATTAATTCCACGGTTTAAAAATAATTGTCATTTTATCATTTTGAAAAATTAAGAATGTTTTTATTACTTTTCTAACTAAAGCTTTATTCTATTTATTATATTCTGCTTAGTTGCCGCATTAAATGGTTTTTTTTTTTAAATTTCAAGATAGAATAATTTAACAAGTTTACCTTATGTAATTCATACTATTTAATAACTTTATTAATCAATGTGCAAAAGACTTAATTTAAGCAACATATATTTTCAGACAAAGGTAGTAATATATAGGTGAAACGATTTGAATACTAATATGTAGAGATTTCCCCTTAAATGGAAGACATTTTATATTAATGACCTTAAATTATTTAAATGTTAATGTCTTCTTATCCAAGTAATCCACTCATGCATTTCGGGGATATATAGTTCAATAATGCTTCAAAAATTCAGATTGTGATTATTACTAAAGAAACACATGAAGTAATCGAGTTTAATTTTTATAATCCAGAAAAGATTGGCTAACATACGTAATTTTAAAGATATATGGCTTTCACTCTAATACAATGTGAATATAAGGAAATCAAAGACAAGACCAAAAGAAATCTAAATATTATTATTTTCTCCGGTTTCAAATATCCATCAAATTTGAAGAATTCACAAAAGTTCTAACATTAAAAAAGTTATAGGAGAAAAAATTAAATAACTTTTATTAAAAATTATATAGCTGATTTGAAAATTGAATATCAATTAATATTATACTTTAATATGGTAATTTATAATACAATTAGAAAAAAATAAATATATTCTTAATTTGCAAAAACTATATAATGCAAAAAAAAAAAAAAAAGTCTCCAAGAATAATGTATCTGAGAACAAAGCAAATCTTATTATATTAAAAATTTGTATTATATGTATTCTATATTATACTTTTATAATAAAATATAAGCTTTTAATGCATTTATTATTCACAATATCAGTGTGTGTGCGGGTGTTGGGTTGGGGGATCTTATTGAACTCGCATACGATGTTACGTAACTTGGGATGCAATAAGCTTTGTTACTTTTCTTAGAGAACAACCAAATTCAGCCTGTCTTCACTCAAACTCTGGTACATTAAAATTGGAAAACAGTGATGCAAAAGCGAACCATCAAAACAATTTCAATAATGACAAAAATGAAAGGAAGGTGCCAGTGATGTCCAACACCGGTCAATATTTAATTTCATTACCTTGCCATACCAAATCACATGGGAATAAATTTGAAATCACTCGACCATCACTGAAGGTAGTGATATCCATTTCTCCCGTACCAAAATTAAAAACCACTCTGTTTGGGCACTCTTATGGGTATGTCTTAGGATATCTCCCATAGATTTGGGACACTAATATCTTGAATAGTTGAGTTATTGAACCAAATATTTCATTTTCTTTAAGGTAGAATTTGTTTCTGGCCATTACTGGATGTATTTTGTTCTTTCTTGACTATGATTAGATAAAAAGCCCACAAATCCAAAAAAGTGGAAAATATTCAAACAGCATCATAACTAACCTGCCGTTATCATCATCTTTCTCCCACTTTCCTCTCACCCTAAACATCAGAAAACAATGCTCATTCCATACTCCACTTTCTTCTAAGCCTCACCAGCCGAGACGGTTTTGCCAATTGCCAAATGCCTGTATATATATTCTTTCAAAGTCTTGGTTTTTCTTCCTAAAACGAAACCAAGAAAATGGCAATGGTATTGGCATTGGCATCCTCTAGTTTCTTTCCTCTTCTTTTTTCTCTTCTCCTCGTTTTCACTTCGCCAATCTTTTCATTTTCGGCAACTAATGATCATGATCAAGACTTCTTCCCATCTTCTACTTTAAAATTCCCAAAAACACAGGCAGATAAGTTCATCAGAGGCCTCAATCTGTTCCCTAAACACGATGCTAACATTGCTGCCCATGAGTATACAGAGCCGGCACCGAGAATTGTTGAGAAGCGTTTTGAGTTGCCTTATCTTGGTGATTCTGGAGCCACTGTTCAAGACTTGGGCCACCATGCTGGCTATTACCGGCTTCCACATACTAAAGATGCAAGGTACACTGTTAGTATTTGTTGTCTTATAGGTACAAATACCGTGTACAAAATTAATGGAGATTGGTCAATTTCTGAGGTTTTGCATATTATAGTAGGTAAGGTCTAGTCACGAGACCCACGGTAGGAGGGGACCCCTAATTATAGGCCTCGGTGAGTGACATATGACAATTTCCTGGTATTACTGTTCTAACATAGGACCATAATTTGCCCTGATTTTGCGTATGCAAATGTTTACCAAAGCTCTGCCTGGAGAGAGTAGATAGTCATTTTCAATGGCTGATAGTGATAGCAAATTGATTTTGAACTTTGAAGATGATTCATATGCTTAATTCCTCAGAGTAACAACTATAATACAAGTTTTGATCCGATAGAAATTGCTCAATTGCTTAAACACCAAATTTGCAGGATGTTCTATTTCTTCTTCGAATCACGGAATAGCAAGAATGACCCAGTTGTCATATGGTTAACTGGAGGACCAGGGTGTAGCAGTGAACTGGCTCTGTTTTATGAAAATGGTCCATTCCAAATAGCAAACAATATGTCTCTTGTATGGAACAATTTCGGCTGGGACAAGGTACTTGTGTCTTCCATTTAAGCCTATTCTTTTTTCAGAAGCATAATTGCGTCTCACAAATTGAAATTCCATTGGTTGATTCATACATTGGTTAACCCAGAGAGATAGAGTAATTTGGAAATAAGATTCGTTTTCAAAGTTTTTGATATTGGTGATGCTGAAGTGTATGGTGCTTGGTTACCAATCCACATCTTTGCTATTGACTATTAGTATCAATTCTGCAGATATCAAACCTCATATATGTTGACCAGCCAACTGGAACTGGTTTTAGTTATAGTTCCGATGATGATGATATTCGCCACAATGAAGAGGGTGTCAGTAATGACCTATATGACTTCTTGCAGGTTCGGTTCTCCACGTTCTAGTTTTTTCCTTCTGAAAATCCTAGTATTTACATCATTCAGAAGTTTCCATATTAAGTATTGTTCATTCTTGTTTCCCCAGAGGCATTAGTTCGTGATGCTCCGTTTTCTTACTCTGTTAATCTCATATTCATTAAAATCCGTACTCTACCATCCGAAAATGAAGAAAAAATACAAAATTGTAAATTTCGAGAACGAGTTTCCTTTCATGAAGCAGTCTATATCCAGCTGAAATTTTCAGACATCGCACTGGAAAAAAAAAAAATTTCAAATTTCTTTTTTTTTTGGGGGAGAATGGGTTTGCTACTGTGTGGTTTCTACATATCATCTCAATGAATGCTGTCCCAGATAGAATTGACTGTCCTGGTATAACAGGCCTTTTTCAAGGAGCACCCTCAATATGCAAAGAATGACTTTTACATAACTGGTGAATCATATGCTGGACACTACATTCCTGCTTTTGCTGCCCGAGTTCATCAGGGAAACAAAAATATGAAAGGAATCCACATAAACCTGAAGGTGTGCTGCGATGTTGATTTCAATGTTCTAATCATTCTATTTTCGCTGGCAGCATTAACCTAAGGTGTAATCTTGACTAGGGTTTTGCTATTGGTAATGGACTTACTGATCCAGAGATTCAGTACAAAGCTTATACCGACTATGCTTTGGACATGAAGTTGATCAAGCAGTCAGATCACGATAGCATGAAATCTTTGATTTCAAGATGTGATATGGCAATTAAACTCTGTGGTAATTTAGTCCCTATTTCATCTTATCTCATCCAAGTCTGCTCAAATTTCCACCCCCCAATAGTAAGGAAAAAGCAAAAAACAAGAAAAATAAAGTTCCATTTTTTGCCTTCAATTTGTCCTCACCAGCCCTTGTGTGATTATTCCTGCATCTTTTCCGGCGAATCATTCACTGACGTTTCATTTCAGGTAGTGATGGTGGAGTATCTTGTATGGCTGCATATTCTGTTTGCAATGCCATCTTTAACAACATATTAAAGATTGCTGGTAATATAAACGTAAGAAAGCAGCTAGATTTTTTCTTAGAAAAATCATCAACAGATGGCTGCAATTTCTCTGGTCTAATGAGACCCTAAATATTTTGATCTGCAGTACTATGATATCCGAAAGCAATGTGAGGGTGACCTCTGCTATGACTTTGGAAACCTGGAGAATTTTCTGAATGAGAAATCAGTTCGAGATGCCCTGGGTGTTGGGGACATGGAATTTGTTTCGTGTAGTTCAAGAGTGTACCAGGCGATGATCACAGACTGGATGAGGAATCTTGAAGTTGGCATTCCAGCACTCCTGGAAGATGGAATTAAGTTACTTGTCTATGCTGGGGAGTACGATCTCATATGTAACTGGCTAGGTAAGCTTCATTCATCTTTAATTGTATTGCTCAAAAACAATCTTGAACTGCATTAATCATCTTGCAAGAGCTGCATATAACAACCAAACTGCACTTCAAAATGGATAGGAAACTCGCAATGGGTTCACGCTATGGAATGGTCAGGTCAGAAAGATTTTGTAGAGGCTCCGACGGTTCCATTTACTGTAGATGGTGCGGAGGCCGGACTAGCAAAGAGCCACGGATCTCTGACCTTCCTCAAGGTGCATGATGCCGGTCACATGGTGCCAATGGATCAACCAAAAGCATCATTAGAAATGCTGCAGAGATGGATTCAAGGCAAATCACCTTTGGCAGCAGTGGAGAACGACTTGAGCCCGATGTGATTAATCCCAATTACAGAAGCTATATTATCACCTTACAGCCTCTCAACTATGCTTTCAGTTCAATGTAACGATCAGATCTATAGCTGAATGAAAATGAATCCTCTTTGCGTATGTGTACACATTTCGGCTACAATCATGAAGATTACTTTGGCTACCTTACGAGTATTAGGTGTGAAAATTTTCTTTTTGCCCATCAATAACAAGAAAAATGAATCAATATCCAAGAAGGCAACATAAAATTAGCTCCAGAACGTCAACTTCATGGAAAGGACAAATTAAGAGTGCTGGAAACATAAGTGGTATCTGATAAATGATTGCCATTTGGCAAAATGGAAATGTACAGACACATAATTCACTACTAAATTTAGAATCAAATATGACAGCTGCAAAGCCATCGTTTTTGACATAACAGCGGTTGTATTTGATTAATACAATGACTAAACGACGGTTATACAGTCGTCATAATAAATTTCGTCGCATTTAATCGACAATGGCAACGAAATCGTCGTATTAAGCTAATACGACGGTTATTTAAAAGGATTGTTTTTTATCACTCGAAAAGTTTATTGACACACGGTTCGAAAAAACGTCGTCTTAGGTAAATGCATCCGTCGTATTTGCTTATCAAATATGACAGTTTCAAGCCGTCGTATTTGGTTGGCTCATACGATGGTTTAAAACCGTCGTATTTGAGAAGAAAATACGACAGCTATAAACTGTTGTCTTTGGACACAAATGATAAAAATATTACTGTCGTTGTTTTTACCTGTTAACCATTGGGACAGACGACTAGCCGTCGTATTTGGCTATTTTTATTTTTAAAGCATTTTTTTATTTGTATTTGACCCTGTACACGTATAATTTCAAGCCAAACACAATACAATAAACTCATTCAACACCAAATATAATAAAATACAATCTCCTCATTGCCAAAAAAACTCAATAGCAATATCCTCAATAGTCAAATCATAAATAATCTACAAAGTCTCAAAAAAAGATAGTACTATATGTATGAGAAATAGGAAATGTCAAGAAATCGATCAGAAGCAGTAGTACAAATACAAACAAGAAGAAAATCAAAATATGTCACTCATCATAGACATGCTCGTTAGGATTACATGATCTAACGGGTTGAGAAGTGAAATTAACACTAGGAGATCGATACTGTAAAAGTACTAAATGGAGGTATAGGCGCTACATCAAATGCACTTGCATCTAATCTGCGTGATAATGTTTCCATGATAGTCTGAAGAGCAGCTATACGTGACTCATAAACCTCTCACTCACGCTACATCTCAGCTAGCATCTCAGTTTGCATAGTATCTAGCATACTTTGCATACGTGCCTCAACCTCAATCCTAACGACCTCCTCAACATTTGCAGTAGAACTTAATGATTGACTGACTGAGGTTGGTGTTGGACCCTTTCTCTTGCACCTAATACGACCTCTTGTTTCTGGACTGAATAATCGCTGGAATATCTGATTATTCGCTTTTTCTGTGCGCTCAGACTTAGGCAGTGCCTGCCATTCTGTTTTTAATCGGTCATACGAAATGAAGAAACATTATATCAAATTTATATTAGGTTAATGTATTGTCTTTGTTATATTTTAATAACTCAGAAAAATTAACATTTGAAAATTACTTATAATCATCTCCACAGTCAAACCATGAGCCTGCCGACCATGCCACCTTCGTGTCGCAAAAAACATATCATACTGTGATATCGGTTGGCCTTGTGAGGCCATCTGTAAAGATGTGTGAGAAATTTTAAGCAAATTAGATAAATTTCAAATGAATAGTGTATAAGATAAACTGAATGCCTGATCCTATATAACAGAATATGTCATTCTTCTTGTGATCGGTGGATATGCCATATACGATCGATTTTGTCTATTCTGCTTAGCCTCCATCTGTGAATATTTAAAATAGTTAACATATAAAACAATTTTATGATTAAAAAAAGTAAACAAGTTGTGAGATATAAAAGTAGTTAACTTCTATACATATGACCTGTGTATTCTCCAAACGCCAGTAATCAACTAATATCCTCCATTGATTTTCATTAACTCGTTTATCTCCACAAACAATAGGCTTCATACTATGCTGGAAAAGAACATAGTATCTTTATTTTAACTTCGACTTAAAATCCTTCCATGCTGCGCATAGCATCTTCATTGTGACACTACGTCCTTGTGGTGGCATCGTGGTGTTGTCCTTGTATGTATTAAACAAATAATTAATTAAACAAAATGCTAACTTTTGAAGAAAATAGTCTTGCATATGTTAGAATAAAATTAGTTACCTGTATTTCTTGTCAACTTTCGTCTTTAAGTCTCTGAGGTATGGAATTTCAATCCTTGTAATTCAGAGGGATAAGTATGTTTCCCTATGAATACTCCACTTTTTGTACCAACGCATGAAACCCTACATTTGGCAATGCTGTTTGACCTCTATTGTATTATAAAAATACATATTCTGGCACTTTATACATCGACAATGGATTTTGAATCCATTAGGTTTGTCTCTTAACGCAAATTCTACAAAGGCATCCAAACTCTTATAATATTCATCACCTAAACGGTCTTATAAGTCAATCCACGATTAGTTCATCCTCTTATTCATTTATCAATATTTTCAGTCAATGTACAAGTTTTGTTATAATAAACGTATTGCCCCTTATCATATTGTTTATGAACCTTTATGAACCATATTAAAATATCATTAACCTCTATTAAAAATATCATTAAACTTCAAGAACCTCTTTGGATACCATTTCAATATCATATTGTTTTCACTCTTAAAAGCACAAAATGATCAACAATATATAATTCTAAATATTTGAAAAAATTTTAACAGAGTTTTCCCTATAAGTACACGCTTTTTGGGCACTAAGCTACCTCAAGATGTGCTCAAGGATTTAAGTTAACAAACAAAAAACTCAAAAAAACATACATGAATCTTTCATTAAGGGTAATTACCCATTACCTACGAGAAGTGATCACCTATCACTCACGGGGAATGATCACCCATCACTCATGGGGATCCAATAATAAAATATAAAAAAGTGCCATTCGCTGGCTAATTAGAATAAAATGCCACACCTCTTAGAGAAAAATATAAAGTTATGGATTGGTGAAACCCAAGGATAAGGAAAATAATGAAATTGATCAAGACAATATAATTTTACCTATTTCATTGTCATCATCATAATTACATGTGTCTTCTTTTGATTTCTTATGGTTTTACCTAATTTGAAATCAAGTTCAAATCCTCAATTTAAACTTGAAGCAAAGTTTGCATTCTTAGGCCACAAAATTCCTTTGAAGTCATCATCAAACATTTCTTTAGCTACCATAATAGAAGAATATTACAAATTTTAAATCAAAAGCTAATTTGAAATTTTTTTGACAGAGTATCCCCTATAAATTAAACATTTCCAGGCACTGAGCCACTCCAAGACGTGTCAAGTATTCAAGTCAACCAACAAAAAACACATAAAATCAATTCAATCATTCAGTAAAACTAAGTATAAAACTAACTTAAGGGTAATCACTCATTACCCATGAGAAGTAATCACCTATCACTCACGGAGAATGATAACCCATCACTCATGGGGATCTCACAACGAACAAGTTTATTCTTACCTTAGTAATGCTCTTTTGGACATTGACATAAACAACTGTATCTCTAACCTATGCAACATAGCAAATACTACTTAATTAGTTCAACTAAGAATAAAACTAAGAAGAAAAAAAAGTTCATGTCTGGAATAGCCATTACTCCATTGCATCGACAATATAGTTGGTAAAGATGTCATAATGGGATAATTTGAGGGTAAAGTATTAGGCTGTTTCGGTGGCTTTGGCAGGTGATATTCCTTCCTAAATGCGTATTGCTATCTATTTAAAGTAAAGAAAAATATTATTATTTTATAAATAAAATATAATTATATTACATTTATTTTTCATTAAAAATGATTTAAAATACTGTTCTTTTTTAAAAAGTTACAAAACAAGTTTAATCTAAAACACAAAATTTCATAAAATTTAATTACAAAAACTAAATATTAAAAATTGAGTACTTAAGTATTAAATTTTAAAATCTAAAATAAAAATATTGAAAATTTAAATTTTAAATATTAAGTTATAATTTACTTTTGTACTATATTTATTATAATTTAAATAAAATAATAATAATAATAACAATTAGATGAGAATCAAACTTCAACTTTTAAACTTAAATAATACTTATTATACTAAAAATTTAAAATAAAATTTTAATATATTTTTATCAATTAAATTATAATAAAATTTTGTTATCAAATATATTAAAATAATTAAATAATTAATATTGTATATTATCTAATTTAATTAAATAATTAATTTAAAATATTTAATTAAATTAAAAATAGGCCGTAAATCTAACAGTAATTTGAATGGAAGTTAAGTAATATAACAAGTTAAAATATTTTGTTTCTACCCTAGTGATGGTTGAAGATATTTTTAGCCATTCAAAATGAGAGAGAGAGAGAGAGAGAGAGAGAGAGAGAGAGAGAGAGAGAGAGAGAGAGAGAGAGAGAGATGATCGGGTGATATCGTCACAAAAAGTAGTTACACTAAGATAAGAGGAGCAGCTATCTATGTGGTCGGGGGTGGTATTGTTAGCTTTTCCCAAACTGAGTTCATATCTCAAACTAGATAGGGAATAGTGCTAATGTTTTGAGCCTTAACGGAATGAAAAAAAAAAAAAAGGATTCGTTTATTCCTTAACCATATTGGAGAAGAAATTAAATTTTATCTCCAACAATTTGTTAGGTAAATAATTAGAGCCGATAAAAGTAGTAGTATTTCATTGGTCTAAGATTGCTATCATTGGGCTCCTGATTCGACTTTATTAAAAATTATCATACAATCACAGGCACAAACATTAGAAAAAAGAATATCAGACAATAAGGGTTAAAGGGAACACAGAGCATAGATGGGAGAGTTAAATAATTCGTACATTATAGGAACAAATTTCATCACAGAAAACCTTAGAAAAAGGAAAATGACCATTTTACACTATAATTACATCAAGTTATTAATTACAGAAACATTCTTAGAAAATTGTACAAAAGGTAACAAAAGAATACTGGCCTCTTTCGGAAGAAGAGTCAAGGTTTTTAGATTTGCAGATTATCAGTTTCGACCAACACTTGAGAGTAAGGATACAGCGGCGACGACAGTAATGGAGGAAGAATGCTAGAGTGGGTGAATGAGATAACAACAGATGGGGGGAGACCGGCGCAGAAGAAGAAGAGGGGAAAGAAGGGAGATGATGGCTGAATAACACTTGAGAGTGAGGACACAACGGTGGCGGCAGCAATGGAGGAAGAATGTTGAGTGGGTGAATGAATAGCAATAGATGGGGGGGGGGAAGAGGAGATGACAGCTTTCAGACAAATTAATGGCAAATTGTCGGGGTTTAGGTAAAATATATATGGTTACTATGATAAGAACAACTTACATGTTTTATAAGTTGAGTAATAAGGAGTTCCATTAATTACTAAGAAAATTTCATTAATTATGTGTGTGTGAGTGTATATATCTAATATTTTGATTATTTATTTATATGAATATATGAATATATATATTTATATATGTATATGAATATGTGTGTGTATCTATACATGTAAATAAATATTTGTGTGTATGTGTGTGTATGATTGTGTGTGTATTCATGTATATTTATGATTATGATTGTATATGTGTGTGTGGGTTATATTGTGTATGAATTTATGCATATATATATTTTTATATATACATATATATGTAAAAATCATTTAATAAAAAAGATAGTATAATTGATAGTATATAAAATTTTAAAATTATATAAATATACAAAATATTTTTTTTATTTTGAACAATATAGTTTTATATTGAATATAAATATACAAATTTTTGTTGTGTGTTCCGTGGTTAATATGTGATTATTTGCCACGAAATCACAAAATTGCTACTAATCCCTGACAAATTCGTGGCATTTTTTTAATTTTTTTTGTTCCAATTTTTTTGGGATAATCTACCAAAAAAAAAATAAAAATAAAAATTCAAACACTTAGAAATTTTTTTGATAGTTGTTTCAATTGCTTCTTCTTCCCCCTCCCTCCTTCTACCCTCTCGCTACCACCTCTCCCCCCCGGTTCTCTCCCCTCCCTGCGGCGCTCCCCCTCCCCCGGCTATCCCCCCTGCGGCCCTTCCCCCCGCGGCTCTCTCTCCCCCCCTGGCCCTCCCCCCCTCCCCGGCCCCCTTTCTCTGTTCCCCCCTCCACCCCATCTGCCGACACCCCCCTTCTTGCTTCCTATATAATTATCTATTATTATTCCTCTTGCTTCCTATTTTTCACTTTCTGCCCAGAACACTTAAAACCTTCTTCTTTAAACTCCAAATTCGGAGCATTCTCCACGAATTAGAGAATCAAGAAATTCAACCAGAGAAGATTAAGGTTGAATCCTCATAGCATATCATAGGCCTTAGTCATCATTCAACATCAGTCTCCAAAACAAGTAAATATCATTCTTTTTTTAAACTCTTACATCATCTTTGATTTTTAGAACGCTAGTAGCAGGTGATGTTTTGTGATGGAGAATGGAAGAATATATTACATTGATTTGTTTTTGTACAAGGATATGATAAAAATTGTAATGTGGAGATATATTTGGTATAATAAGTAGTTTAACGTGATATAGGGCATGTTTATGTGCTTAGCAGTGAATTTTTTATGTGGTATGTGATGTATGTTACAAGCAGTGAATTTTGTTGCTTGTTAACTACTCTGCTAACTATTAATAGTATTTACTACTATGATAATTATTAGTTCTTATTACTTGTTGACTAATAAAACTGCTATTCCATAATATTAATACTTTTATTCATATGTTTATCTGATATTATTATTGACTGTTTATTGGAATTGCTATTTATTAAATATTAGCGGGCAAAAAATTATTTTTAATATTATATTATCATTACTACTAATATTTTTTATAACATTATTTTTTAATATAAAATTGTTTGATAATAATTACTATTTAACGTTTAGTAATTTACTGCATGTCAATAATTAGTATTTACTATTTGTTAATGGTAAGTTGGCTACCAACGGATACCAACTACATCTTTTTTTCTCTTTTTTTAACTTATATGAATGGATCCCCGTGAGTGATGAGTTATCATTCCTCGTAAGTGATGGGTGATCATTCCCCATGGGTAATGGGTGATTACCCTTACATTAGTTCTATTGAATAATTGTTTTGACAGTTAATAATTTTTTTTAATGTTGTTGATTTTGTGGTGGTTTGGTGCCTAGAAATGTCCAGTATATAGGGAAAAATCTGTCGAAATTCCTAATGAATTTTGTACTGGTGGTTGTGTTTATGGTTGTTGGTTTAACATTAATTTTGATTGTTAGTTAGTGGCTGAGTTAGTTGATGCTTCCTGGTTTAAACCTAGTTGCTTATTGAGGTATTATCAGAGAGGTTAATAATTTTAATTCTGTGCTAAGTATATTGGGTGTCTATATAAATATGATTGAAAAATCGATTGGTGTTTTGCGACGATAGTTCACCATCACAAGCCCACGTATGATGCACGATAAATAAGTATATATAAATTACTAAAAAAGTATTTCATGAAACATGTAGTTGGCTATTCAGGTATTTATAATTGTTGTTTAAAGTATAATGAAGATGATTACCCTTAAGCTTTCCTAAACCTTTTATGCAAACATACATAAACTCACAGTTAAACCTCTTTGTCGCATAATATTTTGAATATATAGATGGAAGATCGCGGTTGGATGTATAGAAGGCGATTGCCCGGTAAAGAGTTTACTACTGAAAATAACGTATTTGATAAAGCTTTTAACCAAGTGGAGCAGCTTATAAAAGAGGTGGTTCCAAGAAGCAACAAGATACTTGATGACTTTTATCAAATGAAGAAGTTAGTATCTGGGTTGGGGTTGCCTGTTCAAAAGATAGATGTATGCACTAATGGATGCATGCTTTATTGGAAGGACAATATCAATTTGAAAGAATGCAAATTTTGTAGACATGCTCGGTACGTGCCTAGAAAATGTGGAAAAAAAAAGAAGGGTTAGGCTCGAGATTCCTTTGAACTACTTTCTGATTATACAAAGGCTGCAGAGGTTGTATGCATCTAAAACTACAACTGAACACATGAGTTGGCATGCAAAGGCTAAGGTCGAAGATGGAAACATGAGCCATCCGAGAGATGATGAGGCTTGGCAACACTTTGACCAGATTCATCCAAATTTTGCAAAGGAAGTGCGGAATGTAAGATTGAGACTTTGTACTGATGGTTTCTCACCATTTGGCATGTCAGGAAAGCAGTATTCATATTGGCCAGTTATTGTCACTCCTTATAACCTCCCACCGTGGTTGTGCATGAAAGATCCTATGATGTTTTTAACAATAATTGTACTGGGACCAAAGAATCCGAAACATAAAATTGATATTTATCTTCAACCATTAATAAAAGAATTGAATCATTTGTGGATTGAAGGTGTTGATACATATGACATAACAAAGAAACAAAACTTTTAGATGCGTGTTGTACTAATGTGGATTATTAACGACTTTTCTGCCTATGGAATGATAAGTGGATGGAGCACAGCTTGGAGATTAGTGTGTCCATATTGTATGGAGAGGTTAAAGTCTTTTCATCTACAACATAGTGGTAAACACTCATGGTTTGACTGCCACCGCCGCTTCTTACCCATGGATCACCCATTTTGACGGGATACAACATCATTTAAGAGAGATAAGGGCTCTGATATGTTACAACCTATTCTACGTCCCACTGGGGATGGCCTGTGGAGTAGTGTTTGTCAGTATTCGAAAATAACAAAGTTGGGAAGAGAATTTGGGAGATCAGAAGGTAGATATGTGAGTCATAATTGGGCTAAACGGAGTATTTTTTGGAATTTGCCGTATTGGCGAACGCATTTAGTTCGTCATAATATTGACGTAATGCATAATGAAAAGAATGTATTCGATAATGTCTTCAATACAATTATGGATGTGAAGGTCGAGACTAAAGATAATTTGAAGGCTTGTCGTGACGTTGAAGTATATTGCAATAGGCCAGAATTACATGTGTGTAACGTTGGAGAAGGTAAGATAGCAATACCTAAGGCATGTTACACATTGACGGTAGAATAAAAGAAAATGTTGCTTGAGTGGTTGAAAGGATTAGCTCTTCCAGATGGATACACATCGAATCTTTGTAGATGTGTTGATTTTAATGAATTGAAGCTGTCCGGCATGAAAAGCCATGATTGCCACATCTTCATGGAAAGATTACTTCCGATTACCCTTAGAGAATTCCCTCCAGCTAATGTTTGGGGAACTTTGACAGAATTAAATCTGTTTTTTCGGGACATTTGTGCTCCTAAATTGTCTGTATCTCATATGATGAAGTTGGAGCAAGAGATACCGGTTCTTCTATGTAAGTTAGAGAAGATTTTTCCTCCAGATTTTTTCGATGTTATGGAATATCTCTTGGTTCATTTGCCTTACGAAGCAAGGGTTTGTGGTCCTGTACAATATAAATTGATGTATCCTTCTGAGAGGTAGTTGTCATTTTCCAAATTATGCTACGGTTAGCTGTAGTCATTGCATAATACTTATTTAGTATCATACTTTGAATTATGCCAGGTTCTTGTTTCGTTTAAAGTTAAAGGTGAAAAATAAGGCACGAGTAGAAGGGTCAATTTGTAATGCTTATCTTGTTGAGGAAACATCTACATTCTTCTCCTATTATTTTGAGGTACATGTGCGGACAAAACATGTATCCATGGCTCGCAATGATGAAGGTGTAGTCGGGCGAGAAGTAGATGAAGCTTTGTTGTCAATATACAATATTTATGGGAAGATATTAGGAAAGATTCAAACCCGATTCCTCTCTCATGAAGAATACAAAGTGGCAAGAAATTATATATTACTTAACTGTAAAGAGGTTCAACCATATATTAGGTGAGTTGAAGGTCCCTCTGTTGATATTAGAAATAAGATCTATTGGTAATTGTGTCATTTTCTTCTTTACAGTGAGTTCACATCTCGTTTACAATCTTCAGTCCCAAATACATCGGAATTGGATGTACAAAGAAGGATAGAGAATAAGTTCGCAGGATGGTTTACATATTATGTATGCTTTTCAAAAATCAGTTAAATTTTTGTACACATGAACATATGTTGGTTTACAGATTATGTATGCTTTTAAAAAATCAGTTAAATTTTTGTACACATGAACATATGTTGTTAGTTAATGTATGTCCACCTGAACATTTCATATACTTTATAGGTGAACGATCCACAAAACCATATGTCAAATATATGTTTGAAGAATCTTTCTTGGGGACCTTCGAGAAAAGTGAAAACATATACTGGGTACATTATTAATGGCTATAGATTTCATACCCATGAACACGCCGAAAGAAAGAAAACAGTGAATTCTAGAGTTTGTGTTAAGGGGGGTGAAAAGGACTCAGTAGTGAGTGATTATTATGGGTTCTTAAAAAGATTGTTGAAGTTGAGTTTCTTGGTAATCCATCACAAAAAGTTGTGCTTTTTAAATGTGATTGGTTTGACCAAACAACAAATCATGGTGTGAGAATATATAAGGAGTATAAGATTGTTGATATTAATTGCAAGAGGAGCTATCCAAAATATGATCCGTTTGTGTTAGCTCAACAGGCATCTCAGGTGTACTATGCCTCATATCCAGGATGCAAAAGATCAAGATCTGATTGGTTAGTTGTGTGTAAAGTAAAAGCTCGACATGTGATTGATGCACCTGTGATTGATAAAGCTTACCAAGAAGAGGTGGATATTCACAATGTAATGAGCATTTCCTTAGTTGTTGATCTTGGTCCCTTAGCTCATGAATTAGGCGCAAGTGATTTGTTGGATATTCAAGAAGAAGGATTACTTAGGAATACAAATAAACTCGAAGATGAAGATGAAGGTAACTGGAATACAGATAGCACGACAGAGATGGAAGAAGAAGAATATATATCAGAGGATGACTCGAGTGATTAAAGTACATTTATTATACGTTCGTGATGTAAAGTTTAAATCACTTATGATGGTTGCTTATATTGTTGATCAATAATCTATGTTAAAATTTCATGTTTTACTAATTTATTGGATGATCAATTATTATACTATTTTTTTGTCCTTTTTATTATTTTAAATATAGTTAGGTATGAGTCAATGCTAACTATTTTCTTTTCCGCAGGTGTTTTTTTGCCTTTCCATAGGTATACTTTTTTTTTTTTTTTGAAAAAAAATATAGTTAAGCATAAGTCAATGCTAACTATTTTTCAGTTCAACATGTGTTCTTTGCTTTTCCAAAGGTATATTTTTTTGTCTAATATATGAACTGGATCCTCGTGAGTGATGGGTGATCATTTCTCCTATGTAATGGGTGATTACCTTTAAGTTAATTGTTATTGTTGACATTGACTTTTTATTATAGATGTCTTCTTTGTTAGGATATAAAACTTGTATAAAAGAACACACATTTCATTATCTGGTGGCTTTGATCCATTGACAAAGGAAAAATCATGCACTCACCCTTCAAAATGCTTGGAAAATGTTAGAAACTTATGTGCAAGAATGAAGCCATTTTGAAAGAAAACAAAAATAACAAACCTTTTCTTTCTTAAGTTGTATAAATGGCCAAGTTTTTACATATTCCAGTTTATCTATTGGCAATTAATTTTTTGTTATGGAGAATATGTTCTTTGATATAGGTTTTGTTGTACATGTTTTGTATGTTTAATGTGTTGATGATATTTGGAATATGTTTGAATGTGGCATTAATGCCTGGAAAATGACCATTTTATAGGGGAGACTTTGTCAATTTTTTTTATAAATTTGCATTTATAACTTGGTCTACATATATATTATAAATATGTTTTAAATTTAAATAATTTTATTTCAGAATTAGGATGTCTAGCTATGGATAGTCTTCTGGAGGTGCTGGAACAGACCAACATACCCATCCTTCTGACACCTCATCACTATCACATGTACGACGCCTCTCCGTACCACGAACGATTTCTGGTTCATCTTCGCAATCAAGAGGTGCTTCTCCAGCAGAAGCTCCTACTTCTACATCACACCATATAGGATCACAGGCCACAGACTACCGACCTGTGATTATTCCTCGAGGAGATGGGTGTGTAATTTATAATTATTGATTGATTTCCAATTCAGTATATCTTCTTTAATAATCATATTACTTTCCTTTCTGGTTATATAAAATAGGTTTAGTAGTTCAGATAAATGTATGAGAGAGATTCAAGGCATATTCAAGAGATAATTCAATGGTTCGTACGCTACATATTTACATGTCCCGATACACGTTCGGGACATGTGGTTCGACGAGTGGGGAGTATGTTTCTTTACTTTTTTACAACTTTAATCTTATGTATATGTTATTGAAACTTATATGCTCAGGTGTCATTTGTTGTATTTGCAAACAAATTTACTTTAAACTATTAATTTAAACTTTAACGGCGATGGTTTACTATATTTGCAGAAGTTATTTCATTGGGCTCCTGAGCATGGTCTCCAGATACGGAGAAATTGGGAAAGGAAGTGTGCAAAAAGGCTTTCCGATACTTTGTCGAGGACCTGAAACAGCACACCTGCTAATTCGTGTCCAACTTAGATTGATCCAACTAATTGGTCGGAGATGAACAAACATTGGTTGGATCCCAAGTATCAACGAGTCGTGCAGTCTGCAAAGGAAAATCGGTCTCATTGCGGTGTCACTCACACAGGAGGTTTCGTCTCTTTCATTGAGCATGAGGAACGCATGGTAAATTCAATTTTATTAATTTTTGTATATTCATATTTGTCAAAATCATGCACTCGCATTCGAAATAATATTCTTTTCTATTAATTTAATTGCAGAGGAGACGTGAAGAGGACACATTTAGCTATCTTGACATATTCAAAAAACTACATATGTTCCAGAACGGGGAAAGACATGGTCAGTTTGTGGGCGAGTGTCCGCAGAAGATATTGGTAAAAGTAATTTATTCTTACATTACTTATTGTAATAGGTCTTCTTTTAATTTTTATAAACTCACGTTATTTCAGGAGGAGGCAAATATCACTAAGGAGCGTTACTCTCAAATGGAGTCTAGCGGATCCGTCGACTCCATTGCTATGCCAAATGATAAGGCCATTATCATTAAGGTAGCTGGCGAATTCAACAAGAGTCGTGTCTACAGATTGGGATCAGAGGCTACTCGCATTAAGGAGCAAATGCATGTGTCTCATCTATTAGGATCATCTTCATCCACTCCTATTGATGTTGACCAGATAGTTGAGACTAGGGTTCAACAGAGGATTTAGGAGGTTGAGGATCGATGGAGGTGTCGGGAGAGGAGTTGCGAGGATAAGTACAAGCGTCGTGAGGAGAGGATTAAGAAGAATTTTGAACATAAAGTTGTGGGAATCACTTTTTGGATGGCAGTTATGTCCGAGAACATAGGGGTTGCTGTGCAATAGCTGTCTTCGGTATTTGAGGACAAGGACATGGATGAGGATGAGGATGGACACGAGGACGAAGATGATGTTTTATTTGTTTCCCACTTAATCATCACCCCGGTCCTAGTACTGGGTTTGATGGTCCTCTCACTCCTCCTTCAGCTAGTGCTCCTAATCCTTTAGCTACATGATTGTATTTTTAACATTATTTATCTATTGTGATACTTATGTGTATACACATGTTTGGATTATTGTAGTTTTACTTTATGAGTTGGCATATTGTAATTTATTATTGGTTTCGAAATTTTATTTGTTTTATTAGATTTTTTCATGTTAAAAAACATTACAGATTTGATATTTATGAGAAAAATTACTTAAATATTTGTCACAGGTTTTGCTAAAATTAATTTATTTAAAATTAATTTTGACAAATTCGATCTTAACTTGCAGCGGATTTGCGACGGATTTTTTTAATTTTTTTAAAATTGTAATTATTCCGTCGCAAATCCGTAAAAAGTTGCGACGGATTTTATTTTTATCTATGGAAATATTCCATTGCAAATTCGTCACAACTTGCTACAGATTTGCGACGGATTTTTTTCACATTTTATTTTATTTTTCAATTATTCCATCGCAAATCCATAGCAAGTTGCTACGGATTTGCGACGAATTTTAAAATCCATCGCAATTCCGTAGCAAAATGTAATTTGGTTGACCAGAGATTTGGCCATCGCAAATGTGTCGTTATTTGCGACGGATTTAGTTTTCCATCGCTGTTTGCGACACTCTTATTTGCGACGGATTTGGCCGTCGCAAATAGCATTTTTTGTAGTGTGTGTGTGTGTGTGTGTGTGTGTGTGTGTGTGTGTGTATAATACATATGAACATTCAACTAATATAATTACTATAACAAAACTAAATCCTATGAGCTTTAATATGAATATATGAAAATCTGAAATGTATACGAAATTTTAATTAACAAATCAACGGTCTAACCGTTAAATGTATTTATAAAGTTAAAATAAGTTTGGTAACAAAATTCGAAGATCATTTGTCATATTTTATAATATTTTTTAATTAGGTAATATCTATATACAATATGATTAATATTAAGAAAACCTAGTGACTTACAATCAAATTAACAAAAGTAGTTTGACCAATTTTGAAAACAATCAATTGGATTGTATTTTAAGAATTTAATCATAATTGGATATAAAAACTACGGTTAAAACCGTCATATTTACTTAGTACAATACGACAATTTTACTATATAGTAGTATTTGCTCGAGTATAATACTACAGTTGCCACAATCGTCGTATTTGATGGTATATACGATGGTTTTTAGCCATCGTATAGGGTAAAAAGAATTTTACGTCGTACAAATTTAAATTTATACAATGGTTTCTTTAGTCGTCGTATTATTTATGATTTAATATGACAGTTATTCAAAATCGTTCCATTTGGTTTAATTAATACGACAGTTATTATAAAACCATCGTATTTATCGTAGTTAATATGATGGTCCTTTACCGTCATTTAGGAGTGTCTATTGCGACGATTTTGTAGTCGTCGTAATCGGTTTGGTCGTAATTGCCATATTTTTTTATACTGTAAGAAATACATTTTCAAATGATGCAAAGTACCATACGTCTTAATGGCCAGTTTTGAATCCGGGCTACGGTAATAGCCTGACAAACTTAGATTAGAAATAGCTTATACTTGATGAAATTGGCTATTCATTTCCTAATTACCAGTTAAGGACCTGGGATAATGTAAAAAACAAGACAAAATTAGAAAACCCTTTCTCCCTTGGGAACTAGTTCGCAGGCAGCTGCACAAGAATATTCCCCGGCTAATAAGATGAACTTAGCATGACAAATCAAATCCTTTCGTTACTGAAAATTTGGTTTTTGTCATGCAGTGACGAGAGGGGACATAAATCGAATAAGGTCCATCCTAGTTAAAGATATTTCTATCTAACTTAGGTATCATCTTTGTATTATAGATTATAACAGGATAAAGACTAACTGATAACCACATAAATCTAAACTAAAATATACAATTTGCAATGCATATATTACAATTGTTTAAAGCTTTTGTTGGACAAAATCTTGATCTACACAGAATTTTCATAAAATCTATGATCTAGATTGTACGAATAAGACATAATAAATATCACTATTATCTAGATTGCACATTGTTTACATGCTATAATTAATGTATGCAGAAGAAGAGTTCTAATATATTAGCCGGCAATAGTTCTCTACGCTACGGGCTCCCTTTAATTTGCCTCTTCTGATAATTTAAACACGATCATCACCCCAGTCCTTCATGATACAATGCCTTAGATATTTTTTTGGTCGTAAAACCAATACAAAATAATGTCATCATATGTTTTCGTTGGTCTTCTTCTTATGAATCTTATCTCTATTCTTCTGGTTCTCCAGATTTTGTCATTTGCATTTGCAAAAACTAATGATAGGAAAACTCTGAAGTCTGCAAAAACCGAAGCAGAAAATGTGAACAAAGAATTCAGCTTGTTTCCTAAGCACGATGTTGGTATTGCTGAGTGTTGCTGTCAAAATGATGAGTTTGAGAGATGGAAAAACAGAGGAAGCATGCACCAACGAAAAAAACAGAGGAAAAAAAAAAAACGCAAGCCTTAAAAGCCACACGAAAGCGTAAAGATCATACATTTGCGCGCTCTAAGCCTACTAGGTTGAGTAGGAGTGGCTTGAACAATAGGAATCGCTTCGCCTTGCCCACTTAAAGAAACTTCCGGTTGAAAACCCGCTAGCCTCCTACTTCGCCTTGTTTGCATGAACGCCAAGCCTTTCAATTCTCAGAATATACCATAGCCCAACCTTTAGTCGATGAACACAACGGAGAAGATGAACGGTCTCAATTCCCATTGATTCTCTTGCTATTGGTTAGTAAAGCTCCAAGGAGAAATAACAGAGAAGAGGGAGGCGTGAGCAAGAGAGAGAGGGACGTGAGTCTTAATTGTGTTAGGGAGATTAGGGTTTTTCTTCTACCAGAGACTTTTTTATTGGTCAGCCAAAACTAGGTCTCTCGTTATCTGATAAACATATCCCCCGAGATATCATATTTCAAACACCCGGATGTTATCCTGAGAATAAGTTTGGCTTAACCCTAAACTCTTTTTAACCGTATCTGGAAAAAACCCTACGGTCCAAGCTATTGGGCCGAAATAATATTTATTATTTATCTTAGACCCAAAAAGCCCAAAATAATAAACATTAATTATTTATTTCCTGGGCTTATATAAATAATCCAATAAATAATAAATAATTAATGAGTCCAAATGAACCAAAATAATTAATCTTTAATTATTTATTTCTTGGGCTTATATAAATAACCCAATAAATAATTAAGCATTAATTATTTCCCCTAGTTTAAGCCCAGGTTTATTTCCTAATTATTCATACTGGACTTAGGCCCTGAATAATTAATTAACCAATTAAACCAAATAATTAATTTCTCTCAACTCTTATTTTTATTTTATTTTAATTATTTATTTTATTCCAGCCTAATAATAAATTAGATATCCTGAATAAAATAAAATAAAATAAAATCCTCTTTAATTGAGACCAATTCCTCAACCCAAAATTAATTAGGACTTACGGGCTATTCCGAGGACCAAAAAGACACATCGCCTTAGCTGCTAAAATGACCAAAATACCCATACTATATAAATAGTTGTATTTTGCATTTTAAATATTTCCTAATATCACCATAAAGAAATATTGACCCCAAGGACAATACTGTATTAGCAAAGTCTCCGACCTACAGGTGAAATGACTAAAATACTCCTCTATACATTGCCGTACATTTAGAAAGGAAGAAGTGTACTAATACCACTCTGAATGACATCTACCATCTTTAGGCTTCTAGTCCAATGATCCACGACTTCCTGGAGTATTTCCGCTTTCCAAGGGAGTTACCCTAAAGTAAACCTCTATGGGTGGCAATTGTGTCGTATTCGGGTTAGCGGGTCGTGTCAACTTAAGATAATTACACTCGACAGGTCAACCCGAACACGACCTGATTAATAAACGTGTCGTGTTGTGTCAACCCATTTATTTTCATGTCGTGTTCGTATTATAAAACAGGTTGACATGGCATGACACGATTAGACACAAAAATTAAATAGATAATTACTGAATCCGTCAATCTGAATACCTACTAAACCCGCCAATCTGTGCACTATTATACAAAAAAAAAAATTAAAAAATCAAATCAAATTATATAAAATTAAAAAACTAATAAAACAGCCCATAAAGTCATAAATAGCTAATAAAACAACAAACTATCCCTCTAAATATCTAAAGATCTCAATAAATTCATAAGATTTAATCTTAAAAATCTAAACAAATGTAGTTTTGCAATAAAATTGGATTGTTCAAGAAATTATTTTCTCTAGTTAAAAGTCATTGTAATAATAATATTATTATAGACACTAAATAATAATTAATTAAGAATGATTCATTTACTATATATCAAACAAATAACTACATTAACATCATTTAAAAAGTCTCACATAATTAAACAAAATAGACACACAAACAATTCAATTAATTCATATAATAAAATTTAATTCAATTAATTCATGTAAAAAATTAAAGTATCTAATTTTCTATAGTGAAATTTGTAAGATATTACAAAAAGTATTAAATATAAATATTAAAAAAAAATTAAACGGGTTCGCGGGTTGAAACGGGTTGAACCCGTTTATGACCTGTACACGTTTAAAGTTAAACGGGTCGACCTATTTCGACTCGAACCCGCGAAATTTCAACCCTAACCCGCTATAACCGTGTCATTTTCGTGTCGTGTTGGCGTGTCGTGTTCAATATTACCGCCCCTACAAACATCCGAGTCATGTTTCCCAGGGCCCTGGACATTTTAGACCATTCGGACAACCACAAGGGGCGATATAGTGCAGAAACTATCTTGTACAAGTCTTTCTTAACTAACTAGTTACATATACCCAATACATAAGTATATTGGTTCTACTATAGAACCTTAACTATAGCATATCAAAGCATATGCTTCCAGCTTCGTCAGACCACCAACTCATACTCAAGTCGTAGAGTATTAGTCCACGCTGTAGCGGTAGTAGTCTAGGTTTCTATCATATGATACTTTTAGAAACCACTACTACATGTCCTGTTCTATGTATTCGAAATACGCTTATGTCATGAAGTGAGTGGACTACTCACTAGTTAAAGGTAAGCCATTCCCCATTTGGAATTCATAACATAATAACCTAAACATGATGAGATTCCCAGTCTCATCAATGGTTAAGAACAAATATTTATGTGTTAAATAACCCGTGATCCATACCTTATTGTGAAAGACCACCATTCACATAGATCACTTATTTAAACACAATGGGTCTGTTCCAAATGAAAATTGTACATAAACAAAAAGTAAATTCACAAACAATTTCTGAAAATAAATTTTTTTATTAAAATATTCAATTTTACAACAGAAACCTAGTCTAAGAGGACATACAATCCAATAATATCTCATTTGCACTCTAAGACTAGGTAAGTCCATAGGTGCCCACTCCTATAGCGTCTAAGTGTCTCTTGAAGACTCTCTCAGCCAAAGGCTTGGTGAATGGATCTGCTAGATTATTTTTTGAGGCAATATGTTCCACCACGACTTCCCATCTCTGGATGAAATCTCGGATCAGGTGGTACTTCCTCTCGATGTGTTTCCTCTTCTTGTGGTTTCGAGATTCCTTAGATTGCAATACTGCTCCAGTGTTGTCGCAATACATCACAATCGGCCTGTCCATATGTGATACGACTCCAAGTTCTGAAAGGAACTTTCGGAGTCAAACTGCTTCCTTGGACGCCTCCGAAGCTGCCACATACTCAGCTTCTATGGTTGAGTCAGCAATACAAGACTGCTTGATACTCCTCCATGAAATTGCTCCTCCAGACAAGGTGAAGACATATCCACTAGTGGATTTTCTCTCATCCTTATCCGCCTAGAAGTCTGAGTCTGTGTATCCTGTAGGAACCAAATCATCAGCCCTGTAAACCAGCATATAATCTCTCGTTCCCTTGAGATACTTGAGAATATGCTTTACAGCTTGCCAGTGAACCTCCCCTGGGTTTGACTGATATCTGCTAACTAAGCCCACGGCAAAGCAGATATCTGGCCTAGTACACAACATGGCGTACATGAGACTTCCCACAGCCGAAGTGTAGAGAATCCTACTCATTCTGTCCTTTTCTTCTTGAGACTTAGGACAGTCCTTTGAAGAAAATGACAACCCATGTCTGTAAGGGATTAGAGCTCCCTTGTATGAGTCCATGCTGTACTTGGCCAGCATCTTGTCAATGTATGTTGTTTGGGATAACCCTAACATTCTCTACTTCCTATTTCTAAGAAGCCTAATCCCGAGAATGTAGCTAGCTTCTCCCAAGTCCTTCATACTGAATTGGCTAGACAACCAAACCTTTGTAGATGACAATGTCCCTACATCATTTCCAATGAGTAGAATGTCATCCACATACAGGACAAGAAAAACCACATTAATGTCTTCAAGTTTCCTGTACACGCATGGTTCATCTTCAATTTGAATAAAACCATAAGACTTTACAGTCTCATCAAAACGAATGTACCATGCTCTCGATGCCTGCTTAAGTCCATAAATGGACTTCTTAAGCTTGCAAATCATATGTTCCTGGCCTTCAGCAATGAAGTCTTCCGGGTGAGACATATAGATGTCTTCGCTAAGATGGCCATTTAAGAATGCCGTCTTGACATCCATTTGCCATATTTCGTAGTCATAGTGACATGTGATGGCAAGGAGGATGCGGATGGATTTAAGCATGGCTACCGGGAAAAAGGTTTCCTCATAGTCGATTCTCTCTTTTTGAGTATACCCTTTCGCCACAAGCCTAGTTTTGAAGGTTTCTACCTTCCCATCCGCTTCCCTCTTTCTCTTGTACACCCACTTGCACCCAATGGGTTTTATCCCTTCAGGTGAAGCTACAAGATCCCAAACCTGATTGAGGTACATAGACTCAATCTCGGCTTTCATTGCTTCATGCCACAAATTTGCATCGGCATCAGCAATAGCCTCCTCGTATCTAGTGGGGTTTTGTTCCTGATGGTCGGAGACCAGCTCAAAGGCTTCTCCAGTCCATCTATCCGGAACCCTAGACACTCTCTCACTACGACGAGACTCCATTTGCACAGGCTCTTGAGGCTGTGCCTCTTCTTGCTCCACAATCGGGTTAGAAGAAGTTGATTCCGTAGATAACTTCTCTTCAAGTTCCAACCTTGTTGAACCTTTAGTGGAAGTACTTTGATCATCTTCCAAGTATCTAGCATTGGTACTGACTAGTACTTTCTGCTCCTTAGGATGATAAAAGTAACATCCCTTTGTCCCTTTTGGATAGCCAACAAAATAGCATAATTCTGATCTCAGTTCCAACTTGTCTCCCTTGATCAGTACATAAGCTGGACAACCCCAAATCCTGAGATGATTCAGACTTGGCTTACGCCCAGTCCACATCTCATAGGGAGTCCTAGGTACTGACTTGGAAGGCACCAAGTTCAGAATATATGCCGCTGTCTCCAAGGCATATCCCCAAAAGGACATTGGAAGAGTAGCATGAGACATCATGCTTCGGACCATTTCCATCAATGTCCTGTTCCTTCTCTCAACTACTCCATTCTGCTGGGGTGTTCCCGGCGCAGAGAGTTGGGATACTATCCCATGTTGTACCATGTAGTAATTGAATTCACTTAGGAGGTAGTCTCCACCACGATACGATCGTAAGGTTTTGATTAATTTACCTGTCCGACGCTCCACTTTAGCCTTAAACTCTTTGAACTTGTCAAAAGAGTCAGACTTGCATCTCATCAGGTAAATGTAACCATACCTCGTACAATCATCCGTGAAAGTGATGAAGTACTCAAAACCTCCTCTAACTGGTGTAGACAATGGACCACACACATCAGTGTGAACAAGACTCAACACCTCCTTGGCTCTATTCGCCTTTGGTGTAAATGACCTTTTGGTCATCTTTCCCATTGGAGGATTCACACTGAGGCCAACTTTCCAATCTTAATGAACCCAAAGGCCCATCATGGATTAGCCTCTGAATCCTAGTTGAGTTAATATGACCCAACCTTAGATGCCAAAGGTATGAATCATTGATATTGGTCTTTCTCTTCTTAGTTAAAGGTTCAGACTGAGCGTTATTTGATTGGTTGTTAATAGGGTTTAAAAAGAACATATTTCCATACATGTGTCCAGTACATAAAATTTCTCTATCTCTACTGATAGAAATACCAGAATGGAAAGATACATAATATCCTTGATTTATAAGTTTTGCAACTAAAATCAAATTCTGACGAAATCCATGTACATATAAAATATCTTTTAAAACCATTATCTTATTACAATAAAAAATAAGATCCAACTCTCCCACTGCAAGGGCCCAGACTTGTGCTCCATTACCCACTCGTAGCCCATGTTCGCCTTTCTTGAGTCTTCTAATCTTTCTAAACCCCTACAAGGAGTTACAGATATGATCAGTGGCTCCTGAATCAACAATCCAAGTGGAAGTTGATCCTACCATTAATATAGACTCTAGATAGAAAACATTACCTGTGGGATTTTTCTTGGTTTGAAGATCTGGACACTCATTTTTTCAGTATCCCTTCTTCCCACATTTGAAGCACTTGCCCTTTGGTTTGTCCTTAGGCTGGTTCTTGGGCTGGGCTACTGCATTTCCCTTCTTCCTCTTGAACTTTCTGGGTTTAGGCTCAGTTCTTGAGGAAGAAGCCTTAGCAATCATGGCCTTTGACTGCGGCTTTATGACCTTCTCCGCCATCTGGAGCTCCTTCATCAATTCAGTTAAACTCATGTTCAATTTGTTCATGTTATAGTTCAACTTGAACTGAGTGAAGGAGCCCGGTAGTGATTCGAGAACCATGTCCACTTGGCTCTCGGGGTCAATGACAGCCCCTAAGATTTCCGCCTCCTCGAAAGCAGCAATCATCTTGAGCATATGCTCTCGGACTGATGCTCTCTCAGCCATCTTAGTGTTTATAATAGTTTGAAAAGCCTCCTGCCTTGCGGGCCGGCTCTTGTCTACGAACATAGTAGCCAATGATTGACTGATGTCATATACAGAAACCATGTGCTCGTATTTTGACTGGAGCACATTAGACATGGAGGCTAACATATAGCAACGTGTCATTTCGTCAGCCTTCTTCTACGCCTTCTCAGCCTCTTGCTCTTCGACGGTGGAACCTTCCCCAATAACAGGGTAGGTCTCGTAAAGGACATACTTATACTCTTCGGCTGTGAGTATTATGTCCAGGTTTCTTTTTTAGTTCACATAGTTTGGACCCGTTAACTTATTCTCCCTGAGAATAACAGCCCAATGGACTGAAAGAACCTCCCACCATTTTTGAAAATATAAAAATAAAAGAAAGTGTTTAGTTTGTGAAAACAAAATAAAATTTGTGCACTGAAAATAATTTGGCTCTTAGGAAAACTGACATAGCTTCTTGGGAAGATTAACACTTTCCTAAGCTAAGTGTATTAACCACCACAAATTAATTTCCCTTCTAGGTAATGATTTAGAGGATAACTCCATCGTGGGATGGCCGTTTCCTCTCATTTCCTATGGACATACCTCGCACTATGACCTCCAACGTGGGCTAGCCGATCATAGCACGTGCCCCGGGTTATTAATTACATCCTTCTATTAGATCTAGATTCTTGTGGTATCCCTGTCCTATACGGGTTCACTCCCAGGGTGACGTGAGGGGACCCACGATCTTTAATGAGGACTGTGATGGAAGCTGTGGGGCCGTTGTAACCCCTCTCCCACTTAGTCTTTTAAAATAAAGGTTTTCTGGAAAAATATCCTTTTGAAATTTCCATTAAGTTTTTCCTTAACTCAAAAATAAAATATCTAAATCCACTAAAATCTTTATGTCAAGGTTTATATCATTTGAGCGATTTTTCCATGGCTAATTTTATTTAAGTTAAAACTTAATGATTTCAAAAATTTTCTAGTTAAAACTTTCTGGAGACTTTGGTCTCAAGTTTATTTGACAAAACAATTTTTCCTAGTGCAAAATAAAACAAATTGGCTCTCCATTTTAATTTATAAAAATATCTAAATCCAATATATTTTCTATGTCAATGATTAAATCCTTTGAGAAAATATTCAAGGATTAATTTTTGTACAAATTAAAATAACCATTTAATTTTTTTGAAGAAAAATGTTTTTCTTGTCAAAAAAATATTCCCAAAGACTTTAGTCTTTGAGAAAAGGTGCACATAGGTATACAAAAAAAATAGCATGCCAGAAAACAATAAACGCTTTCATACTTTTCTATTTTTAAACCTAAGTGTCCAAATAATAGATTTAAACACATTAATTAATTAATTAATGATCTTATTTAATCCTAAAATCCCTTACTAATATTTTTCATGCAAATATATTCCAAGAATATAAAATATTGCAAAAATATTAACTTCGCCTGGTATGAAATCCAAAATGAAAAAAAACAAAGAAAATTGCAAAAAACAAATCTGCCGATCCATGTACACCCGCCGCACCGGATAAGAACCTTTTGATTTGTGGTCCACCGCAACCGCACCGGATCATCAGTTGCCTCAACCCGCCAAGACGCCCGCCCGCCCGAGAACCCGTGCCCGAACCGCCCGCTGGCTCGCGCCCGATCACCCACTCACGCTCCTGGTGCGTGTGCACGTTGGATCTGCATGAGGGCCCACGGATCACGCCTGTGCTGGCGACCCGCGCCCAGATGCTCTCTCACGTCGACTCGCGTGTTTATTCGAATGGCGGCTCCAACCCAGCTGCATGACCCGCGCGAATGAATTGCAATTCAATTGCAATTCTTCAATTTGAAACGGCTTAAATCACCTTCAAATTGGCTCGGCTCCAAGGCGTGAACAATGCCGTTTCACTTACAATTTCGGCAGCGGCTCAGCGGAGGCTCGACTCGGCTCAATCGGCTTAGGAACAGTTCTCTTCTTCGTTTTTCTTTCTCTTTCGCGCGAAAGTTGCAGAGACCTCTGCTCTTCGATTTTTGCTTACTTCTTTAGCTTCTTTGGACATTTTTACTTACATAAACTCATCCAAAACAAAAACACAACCGCCATACCCATTTAAATTGGGTTTACACGATCAAAAATCAAAGCCAAAATTTATTACAGAGAGTCCTATGCTTCAACGGTGAAGCTCACAGTCATCCTATTCCATACCAAAACAGCGAAGGATCACATGTATAATCATCTTCTCCATTTTTATTAACTACCATGCTCCCTATATTGATCAAAGAACCATTGGCTCTGATACCACATTGAGGGACGGAAAAACAGACGAAGCATGCACCAACGAAAAAATAGGGGGAAAAAAAAACGTAAGCCTTAAAGACCACATGGAAGCGTAAAGATCATACATTTGCACGCTCTAAGCCTACTAGGTTGAGTAGGAGTGGCTTGAACGACAGGAATTGCTTCGCCTTGCCCACTTGAAGAAGCTTCCGGTTGAAAACCCGCTAGCCTCCTACTTCGCCTTGTTTGCATGAACGCCAAGCCTTTCAACTCTCAGAATATACCATAGCCCAATCTTTAGTCGGTGAACACAACGGAGAAGAAGAACGGTCTCAATTCCCCTTGGTTCTCTTGCTATTGGTTAGCAAAGCTCCAAGGAGAAATAACAGAGAAGAGGGAGGCGTGAGCAAGAGAGAGAGGGACGTGAGTCTCAATTGTGTTAGGGAGATTAGAGTTTTTCTTCTACCAAAGATTTGTTTATTGGTCAGCCAAAACTATGTCTCTCATTATCTGATAAACATATCCCCCGAGATATCATATTTCAAACACCCGGATGTTATCCTGAGAATAAGTTTGGCTTAACCCTAAACTCTTCTTAACCGTATCTGGAAAAAACCCTACGGTCTACTTTATTTTTACTGTAATCGAGCCACTAACAGATCGTGGAGTTTCTTCCGGCCAAAGAATGCTCCCAACGGTCGTGGATACGTCCGCAGTATTTTCGCACCGAAAGATTAGGAATTCGTTTTACTCCTTATCGGCTTCGTGGTGCCGATGTTGACTATGGCTAACGGTTGTTCGAAACGTTGACTTTGTCGGCTTAGGAAGCTTACCACATCGGTAATGGCTCAAAGTAACCGTTGTATCGGTTCGACAAAGCTGACGTCAACATTGAGGATGAATCTGTGGCAAACAACGGGCCAATCATTGTTGAAAAGCGTTTGCTGCTTTCTCCTCAGGGAAATTCTGGGCCATTGTTCAAGACTTGGCTCATCATACTGGATATTTTCAACTTCCACACACCAAAGGTGTCAGGTGTATATATTATATATATATATATATATATATATATATATATATATATATATATATGTATGTATGTGTGGAAAATTGCATGCTTCTCCTTTTCACCATCTCCTCCCTCACTATGATATTCATAAAACTCAATATTTGCTTTATTTTCCTACTAAAATGTCCGTTGACTTTCCAACTCAAATTTGGGTTTTTCTTGAGAGAAACGGAAAAAGTATGCCATATTTATTATGGAGATTAAAATACTCAAATTGGCATAGTCCTTGTCAATTACATTCATAAACTACTTGAAAGTACATGTATACAAATTAAATAATGCAGTAGTCCTTAGAGACCATAATACCAGAGAATTTTTCAATTATCATTGAGAAGATATTTGACAAATTTTTTGGCAAGATGGGATGAATTATTGTGGTGAGTTCGAATTGTGACTCGATCTCAAATTTTGAGAGTAGTATTTGAATTTTTTTTTTTTTTAAAGTTTGTGGCAGTAGCGGAAGGTTTGTAGCGGTATAGAAATTTGTATTTTTTTTTATAAATATATAATTTTAGAACTTATAAGATCAATGCTCTCTACAACATTTCTCTATAAAGAAATATAAAATTTCTCTTCATACTCATGGACATAGATTGTATTAACTAAATTACATAAATTCTGTATATTTTTAATTTTTTTTTTACTTTTAAATTCTTCTATTATTATTATTTTTTCATAACAGGATGTTCTACTATTTCGTCAATTCGCGGAACAGCAAAAATGATCCTGTGGTCATTTGGTTAACGGGAGCTAGGACCAGGGTGTGGAAGTGAAATAGCCTTGTACTATGAAAATGGACCGTTCCAGATAACAAATAATTTATCCCTTGTGTGGAATGATTTTGGTTGGGACAAGGTATTTGTATCCTCCATATGATCTTAGCAACTACCAAAACAATCCTATAAGGACCTTGTTTTGTCCTTCCTATAAATTCATTTTTGTGAAGAGAATACAGTAGTCTATTGTGGACAAGTTCAATATATAAGATATCCCTCAATCTTAATCCAAAAGTTTAAATAAATAGAACTTTTATCATTATTGGTCTATTAGCTAATCAATCCTTCATTAATCTATAAAACATGTTGATCTTCTTTATCATCTGCACATGACCCTAAGGGTTTACTCTTACCTGCAAAACGTGTGTTGTCTCTTTGACGTTGATCAGATGCATTTACGATGGTTCTTGATCATTTTGCAGGTATCTAACATAATATATGTTGACCAGCCAATTGGGACTGGTTTCAGCTACAGTACTGTGGTGAATGACATTCGCCATGACGAAGTTGGTATCAGTAATGATCTCTATAATTTTTTGCAGGTATGCCTTTCTTTCCTGCAGAATTCAATTATGCATTCCCCAGCTTTGAGTATACTGCTAGCTTCTGATCACTACTAGAATCGCTATATTCGTCTATGCAGGCCTTTCTCAAGAAGCACCCTAATTATGCTAAAAATGACTTCTACATTACCGTGGAATCGTATGCTGGCCATTACATTCCTGCTTTTGCTGCCAGAGTTCATCAGGGAAACAAACATAAAGAAGGAATACACATAAATCTCAAGGTACAATTCAATCATCGATAAATTGCAAATCTTATTCTTACTCAACGGTTTCAGTGTGAGTGGCAAAGTTTGTGATGTTTAACCAGGGTTTCGCCATTGGTAATGGAATGACGAATCCAGAAATTCAGTATAAAGCACTTCCTGATTACGCTTTGAACATGAATTTGATCAATCTAACAGAATACAACAACTTGGGCCCGTTGGTTTCACAACGTAATCAGGCAATAAAACTTTGCGGTAATTCTTGTCGAAATCCCAGACGATTCTATTCTATTTCTCGACCTGAATTTCCTGTGTCTAATAGGTAGAAGAGTTTTATGTGGTCAGGGACGAAAGGTTTAGATGGATGCACGGTAGCTTTTAACGTTTGCAACAACATCTCTAGTACAATTTACAAATTGAACAATGGCACAAATGTAAGGAATCAATTACTCTGTTGTTTTTCTGATAGCATAAAACTTTTTCTCATGTAATTAACAATCCTTTATCTTTGACCTGCTGCAGCGCTATGATATCAGAATAAAATGTGAAGTGCTTCCCCTCTGTTATGACTTCTCAAATATAGGCAAGTTTCTTGACCAAAAATTTGTTAGAGAAGCTCTAGGTGTTGGAACCATTCCATACGTAACCTGTAGTACATTAGTATACGAAGCAATGATCGGAGACTGGATGAGGAATCTTGAAGTTGGCGTTCCGGCCCTTCTTGAAGAGGGAATCAAGTTACTTGTTTATGCTGGGGAATATGACCTCGTATGCCCCTGGCTTGGTAAAGATTTCACTTCCAATTGATTTAACTAAATCTTCATATGTATAAACGCTGCCAGTATAAAGACTTAGTTGCAGAGACATACATATTATGCGATATTGTATTTTATGCTCAGTATCAATTTGAAAGATAGTGCTTAAATGAACTTTGACATGGGCAGGAAACTTGAGATGGGTTGAAGCAATGGAATGGTCGGGTCAGAAAAGCTTTGTAGCAGCTCCAACTGTTCCATTTACAGTGGAAGGTTCAGAGGCTGGACTGGAGAAGAACTATGGGTCATTAACATTTCTTAAGTTACATAATGCTGGTCACTTGGTTCCAATGGATCAGCCACAACCAGCACTGGAAATGCTTCAAAGATGGGCGCAAGGAAAACTTTGACCGAAGGAGAAGCTCTGTGGAAATGCATAAAGATGACCTGATGCTGCTTTCAGCAAATAATATTTGTTCAGGAAAAGAAATCCTTTACGTCAAGATTTTAGTTGATATTCTACTCAATAGTGAGTCTCGTGGATCTTTGGTATATAATCAACTAGTCAATAATACCTTGCCTGTTGTTACTCACTTGCCTACGTGTGGTGCAATTTAAGTTAATAGACCACACTACCAATGTCAAGTCTTCCCTAACTTCAATTTTTTTTTATTGCGTGACGACAATTGAGAGCGACCTTCCAATCAAATTCTCAATTAATCCAAGAAAGGAACCTTTCAGCTAAATTAAGTTTATAGTATACTATATATTATGGATATAATACAGAAAATGAAAGAACCAATGTTTTTAAAATCTGATCGTACGTCGAGCTAAAAAGTTTATTAGTTCATAGTTTGATGGTTTAATTGTAATTAGATTGTAATTAAATCATAATTGAACCGATAATATTATTATTTAAAAATTAAAAATATAATTATTATAAAAAATAAAATTGATTAATAATATAATATAATTCAAATTCATAAATATATAAATATTCAAATTCATAACTAATATAATGTACTAAAATGATAAATTACTAATAAAATAAATAATTCACAGCTATAAAATTAAAAGTAGTCATTTTTGATTTATTAATAACGCATAATTTTAAATTTTACTCTCTTAATTTATTTTCTAAAAACCATTGTACCAGTAATTTACTGATTGGACTGATCGGTTCAAAACGGTTCATACAATATCTAGTACGGTCTTTGAAGAAAATGGCTCAAAGTAAATGATCGAACTAGTAAGAGCACACATTGATTCATGATCCAATCGGCTGGTCTAATTCAGTTAAAAAAACATTGGAAAGAACTATATAATGCATTTCATTGCCACTAATCACCCTAGTATAAACTATAATTGTGAGTTCAGACCTTTGGTGTTCAATGGAATCTTTACATAATTAAAATTGAAATACAATTGATCATTCATTATATGTGTTCAATTCCTTGAACCTAGTTCAATTTTGAATTTTAGAAATAAAATTCATTGGCAGTGAGCATCTTTGAACGCATTTCTCAAATACCTTGTTGCCTAGATGCAAGTCATGCATATATTTAAAGGGAGGCAAATCAGGTCACGAATGCCCTGGCATACTGGTGAGACACAATACTCAATTTATTTTACAGCTCTTATTAAGAACATTAAAAGTCCTTTGAGTTTCATATTCAAGTTATTAAGAACATTAAATGCTTCTATAGTCCCTTTGTCTTTTTTGCAAAAGATGATGATATTGTATACAAGTTACAAATATTGAAGGACAAGGAACTTTTTTTAGGTTACATATAATATATTCTTGAATTCTTAAAAAATTGATGTGGCTTAATTTTGAGAAAAAAAATCTCCAAGTTGTTTAATCATTTGCGAAAAGAAAAAGATTGCAAAAAGAAATACCAATCTATGGACGAGACTAAGTTTTCAATTTTAGATTTGTATACTGATTTTGTAAACTATCTTAATTAAAGACGAGTATGAATTGGATTATTTTCTTAGTCCATGCAAAGGAAAGAAAAAACAAATGCCATCAAAATACAGAATGCTTACCAAACAAAAAGTAAGAAAGTTTTATGTGAAATTTTACTCTTAGTTCACAAATAATTTTATATTTATTTACTTTATTCATATGAATAAAAATTGAGCTACTTTTTGGCAGTTAAAAGAAGTCATTAATTGGATGTTTCTGTAGAATTTATCTTCTGTAAATGATAGCTGTGAAGAAGTAAAGATAAGGTAGATTAGGAGTAGTTGTGTATCATGCATAAAACACTTCTTGTATAAATCCCATTGTACAGAGAATAGAAAAGGAGAACACTTTAGAAAATATTTTAGGGTTTCGTAAGTTGACATGGTATCAGAGACATTCTAGCCACATAAACCCTAGAAATAGCTTTCTGAAATCAAAATACCCTTTCTTGAACCATTCCTCGAACGAACAACATGAGCACCGAACCACCACCTCCACAGTCAATCATCATTCAACAGGAGAATGCTGTGTTCAAAACCAATGTCATTCTCGACGAAACCAATTATCCTTTATGGTCTCAATTAATGGAGATGCGAATTGGAGCACGGAATAAAGCCGGCTACCTCACCGGAGTAGAAACAAAACCTGCGGTTACTGATCCGACATATGCCACATGGATCACTGAGAACCAGAAGGTAAAGAGTTGGCTTATTGACTCCATGTCTCCATCGCTTATGCAGCGATTTATTCGCTTCCCAACAGCAAAAGACGTATGGGAGGCTGTATCAAAGACATTTTATGATGGCTTCGATGAAACGAAACTATTTGAACTAAATCAAAAGTCGTTTTCTATTCGGAAGGAGGGCAGACCACTATCCACATATTTTTCTGAACTCATGGCTATCTTTCAGGAGATTGATCATCGAGCAACCCTACAAGAAACCACAGTGGATGGTATAATCACACTGCATTCAGCCACGGCCAGACTCTGTATCCATATTTTCTTAAGTGGATTGGATATCGAGTTTGATCAGGTTCGAGGGGAAATATTATGAAAAGATCCAAAGTTAGATTTGGAAAGTACGTATGCCTATGTTAGGCGTGAAGATCAACAGCGCAAGACTATGGGAGGAGTCCCTGAATACACAGCATTGCAGATTCGTCAAGTATCACCATCAGGAGCTGGCAAGAATCGAAAACCACCTTCAAGGAGGACAAACAATCTGGTGTGTGATCATTGTGGTGAGACAGGCCATTCCAAACAACGATGCTATGAAATCATCAGGTACCCTGAGTGGTGGGATTTCGCCAAGAAGCCAAGGAAGAAACCTGCTAGAAAGGTGATGATCAGTGAGGTTGCTACGAAAAGGGACGAAGCACCCACAGCTCACGTTACTCACTCGGGTGATGTAGGTAAGAAACATGCTCTTTCTGCTTGTTCTAGGCCGAATGCTTGGATAATTGATACAGGTGCATCAGATCATATGATTAGAGATTCCAATAAATTACAATCTTCCCTTCCATCCTCTCATTCCATTGTGTCCACTGCAAATGGCGATGAGTGCCCAGTAACTGGTGAAGGTTCTCTTGCTTTATCTAAAGATCTTAAATTAGACACAGTATTGGTAGTTCCTTCCTTGGAGTTTAATCTCCTCTCAGTGGGCCAAATCACATCCTCTCTTAATTGTACTATAACTTTCTGGCCATCCTTCTGTGTTTTTCAGGATATTCTATCTCACAAGACTCTTGGTTATGGTGTTAAACCGAGCAAGCTGTATTACCTAGATCTGACGGAAGATGGGGATCGCAAGGTCAGTCAGGTACATCTTATGGATAGGAAGACGAAAACGCTAGGAAATGTCTGGTTATGGCACCGTCGTCTGGGGCACTTGTCTTTCAGTTATCTCAGGAAATTAAACCTCAATTGTTTGTGAATTTTGATGAATCCATATTTGCTTGTGATGTATGTGAACTTGCTAAGAGTCATCGTGTTCCTTATTTGCCTAGTTCTAATAAGAGTGTTAAGCCGTTTGCTGTAATACATTCAGATGTTTGGGGTCCTGCCAAACTTTCGTCTTTATCAAATGCAAAATATTTTGTTACATTCATTGATGAATGTAGCCGTATGACTTGGATAGCATTGCTTTGTAATAAGAGGGGTGTTCGTGATGCTTTTTATGATTTTTGGAATATGGTACATACTCAATATCAGGTGCCTATTTTGGTGTGGCAAACTGACAATGCTATGGAGTTTATGGATGGTTCACTTAGGAATTTTTTGACTCGACATGGAATTAGGCATCACACCTCCTGCACATATACTCCTCAGCAGAACAGCCTTGCAGAAAGGAAGAACAGACAACTACTTGAAGTAGTTCGTGCCTCCTTATTTGGGATGAATATGCCAAGGTTTTACTGGGGAGAAGCAGTGAAATCTGCTGGGTACCTCATAAGTCGTACACCTTTCCGTGTGCTAGATTTCCAAACCCCACAGCAAACCTTAAACTCTTTCTTTAACACTCCTCATATACCAAATCTTGAACCTAGGATTTTTGGCTGTACTATTTTTGTTCATGTTCCAAAACCTTTGCGCAATAAGCTGGATCTATATGCCACCAAGTGTGTCTTTGTTGGATATTCAGATTCCCAAAAAGGTTATCGTTGTTATGATCCCAAATTACGGAAGATGCACATTAGCATGGACGTATCCTTCAAGAAAAATGAGCCTTATTATCACAAAGAGAATCCACTATTTTCCCTTCAGGGGGAGAGGTGTAATACCGAGACTATGTCCTTGGAATATGGAACAGACAATACTGGAGGAGGCACTGAAGGAAGCACTGAAATGGACATCGCTAGCCCAGGCACATACGTAGGTGAGGAAAGAATGGAAGCAGTTGATGCAATTCCTCCTGAAGAAGACTGGCCGAACATGGATGATCATGGTAATACTAGCTTACCTCCTTTAACACCAACTAATGAAGAGTTGAGTCAGAATACTCAGGTACCCTCTGGCCTTAATTCTCCCATAGTTGATTATGATGTTTCTAATTCTGAGCTTAACATTTCCCGTGTTGAACCCATACCTGGTATTTCTACTTCAAAATACCCTCAAAGATCCAATAGAGGTGTGCCAAAGAAACAATACGAGCCTGACCTGAAAATGAATGCTAAATACCCCAGAAGTAACCATGTCTCCACACAAAATCTGCGCAAATCATATGCATTTGTTATTGATCAATTATCTAGCGTTTCGGTTCCTAGTAATGTGCAGGAAGCATTACAAGACCCGAAGTGGAGAGGGGCGATGAATGAAGAAATGGAGGCCTTACAAAAAAATGTTACTTGGGAACTTGTAACCTTGCCGGAAGGGAAGAAAATTGTCGGGTGTAAATGGATATATACTGTTAAGCTTAATGCGGACGAGAGTATTAACAGATACAAGGCCAGGTTGGTTGCTAAAGGGTATACGCAACGGTATGGAGTAGACTTTTAGGAAACTTTTGCTCCAATGGCAAAACTCAACACCATACGAATCCTAATCTCCATTGCTGTGAATCGAGGGTGGCCCCTGCGACAGTTTGATGTGAAGAATGCCTTTCTGAATAGGGAGCTAGAGGAAGAAGTATATATAGATTTGCCACCAGGAGTGAGTATGGATTCATCGAATGGCAGCAAGGTATGTAAATTAAGGAAATCTCTGTACGGTTTAAAGCAGTCTCCTAGAGCCTGGTTTGGCAGATTGTCCATGGCAATGAAGAGATTTGGCTACAAACAAAGTGGTTCAGATCATACTTTGTTTACCAAACATGAAGACGGTAAGACCACAGCTTTGATCGTATATGTAGATGATATGGTAGTAACGGGAGATGATTACAATGAGTTGAAATTACTACATGAGTACTTGGCAGCCGAATTCGAAATGAAAGACTTAGGAGAACTGAAGTATTTTTTGGGCATTAAGGTAGTAAGAACTGATGAAGGAATTTCACTCTTCCAATGGAAGTATATGTTGGACCTCCTGAAAGAGACCGGAATGCTGGAATGTAAGCCTGCGAAAACCCCCATGGAGATGAATCATAAGCTTGGAATCTTTCCAAATCAAAGTCCAGTTGATGTAGGGTGCTATCAGCGGTTAGTTGGGAGATTAATCTATTTGTCCCACACACGACCAGACACTACAAGAAAGTCAGAAAATTGCGACGGATTTTTGCGACGGCCAAAATCCGTCGCAAATTTGCGATGGCTCACCGACGGAAAAAAGGAAAAAGGGATGTAGTTGACCGATTGTCGCAAATCCGTCGCAAAATTAGCGACGGATTTGCGACGGAAATTATTTGCGACGGATTTAGAGTTCCCGTCGCAAAATTAGGGACGGATTTAGGAATTCCGTGGCAAATCCGTCGCAAAATTAGCGACGGATTTGCGACGGAAATTAATTTTTTAATAAAAAAAATTGTAGAAAAAATTTCAAAAAAATGCTCTAACAAATCCGTCGCAGAAAAATTGCGATGGATTTACTTCTGTAGCACACTACAAGAAAACAACAATTTAGCAACGGTCAAATCCGTCGCTAATCCGTCGCTAATTGAGTTTAGCGACGGATTCTTACCCTCGCTAAGACTGGCGTCGCAAATAGCGACGGACCAAAAATCTGTCGCTAATAGCGACGGATTAGCGACGGATATTAAGTAATGATATTTATAATTAAATTTGTAATTAAGGTCGTCGCTAAATTTAGTGACGGATTAGCGACGACCAACGAATTTTATTTAAAAAAAATTAATTAGTCTAGACCCGGCTTAACCGGTTCGGCCCGACCACCGACTCGACCCGACCCGCCAGATAATTTTTTGAGATTATTTCGAACACGGGGCTCGAACCCGTGTCCTTGTTGTGGGGGAGTACGTGCTCCACCACTAGGCTATTGATATTCTTGTGATTTTTTATTCTCTATATTAATTATATAGTATTTTTTTTTATAAATTAGCGACGGATTAGCGAGGGATTCTGAGGCCGTAGCTAATCCCTTGCTAATTAGCGAGGGATTAGCTATGGCTTTTGACAAATTTTTAAAAAATAAATTTAAATTAAAAATTTTTGTTTGCCGTCGCTATTCCGTTGCAAATTAGCGACGGTAACAAAGCCGTCGCTAATTTCCGTTGCTAAAGTGCATTTTTCTTGTAGTGGCAAATCCGTAGCAAAATTGCGATGGATTTGCGACGGTTTTTTTTTTGAATTTTAAAAAAATTAATTAATTTTTTAATTTTAGAAATTCGTTGTAAAATTGCTACGGATTTGCGACGGATGTTTTTTAATTTTAAGAAAATTAATTTATTTTTTATTTTTAGAAATCCGTAGCAGAAAAATTGCGACGAATTTATTCCGTAGCAAAATTGCGACGGAAAATAAATTAATTTTTTTTAAATTTAAAAAAAATCCGTCGCAAATCCGTAGCAAAATTGTGACTGATTTGTTTTTTAATTTTAAGAAAATTAATTTATTTTTTATTTTTACAAATCCGTCGCAAATCCGTAGCAGAAAAATTGCGACGGATTTTTTTTTTAATTTTAAGAAAATTAATTTATTTTTTATTTTTAGAAATCCATCGCTAATCCGTAGCAAATTTGAGACAGATTTGCGACGGATTTTTTTTTAATTTTAAGAAAATTAATTTATTTTTTATTTTTAAAAATCCATCGCAAATCCGTAGCAAAATTTGCTACAGATTTATTCCGTCTCAAATCCGTAGCAATTTTGCGACGGATTTTTTTTTTTAATTTTAAGAAAATTAATTTATTTTTTATTTTTAGAAATCCGTCGCAAATCCGTCGCAAAATTGCTACGGATTGGTGTTTTCTTTAAAGTTGCGACGGATTGGTGTTTTCTTTAAAGTTACGACGGATTGATATTTTCTATAGAATGAAGTTTAAAAAAAATTATCGTTGTAAATAATTTTAATCTAAAATATTTAAAGTTACTTATTAAGGCTTTTTTTGTATAATTTTGTATACTATATACACATGATTGTTATTATCATAGAATATGTCCATGATTTTCTTACTAATATTGTTTATTGTATAAAATATTCTTACATGTTCTTTATAGATAATTTTATAAATTGAGTAATAAGGAGTTTCATTAATTATTAAGAAAACTTCATTAATATATATATATATATATATATATATATATATATGAATATGTATGTATGTATATGAATATGTCTATATATATATATATATATATATATATATTTGTGATTATGTTTGTATATGTGTACGTATTTACATATGTATATGATATGTGTGTGTATCTATACATATAAATAAATGCTTGTGTGTGTATATATAAATATATAATATGAATATGTGTGTGTGTGTACTTTAATATATATATAGTGTGTGTGTGTGTGTCTATGTATAAAATATGTATGTATATATATATATGTATATATATTTGGGTTATATTATATATGAATTTATGCGTATATTTATATACATATATATATGTAAAAATAATTTAATAAAAAAGATAGTATATAAATATATAAAAATATATTTTTTTATTTTTGAATAATATAGTTTTATATTGAATATAAATATACAAATTTTTGTTGTGTATTTCGTGATTAATCTGTGATTATTTGTCACGAAATCACAAAATTACAATTCATTTCTGATAAATTCGTGACATTTTTTCGAATCTTTTTTCCATTTTTTTAAAAATAATCAACCCAAAAAAAAATAAAAAATTTTTGAACAACCACTTTTCTTCTTCCCCCTAGCTCCCTCCTTCTTCCCCCCTTGCCCCCCTCCCGCACTACCAGATCTGCAATTTCACCGAGCTTCCCCCCGCCCCCTTGCCGCGCCGTTTCTCTTCCTGCCGCCACCCTCGCCAGCACTACCCCCGCCACCCCCTCCCGCCGCCTCCCCTTGCGCGCCGGCTCTCCCCCTCCCCCGACTCCCCCCCAGCTGCGACGCAGCTCCCCTCCCCCCCCGCCCTCCCCCCGCAAGGGCTCTCCCCACTCGCCCCCTCGGCTACCCCCCTTTGCCCCCGCGGGTCCCCCTTCCACCCCGGCCCCCTTCTCCGTCCCCCCCCCATCTCGCAAACAATCCCCCTTCTCCTATATTATTGTTCAATTTCTGCCCAAAATACTTAAAACCTACTTCTTCACACTCCAAATTTGGAGCATTCTCCATGAATTGCAGAATTCAAGAAATTCAACCAGGGGAGACTAAGGTTGAATCATCAAAGCATATCAGAGGCCTTAGTCATCACTCAACATCAATCTCCAAAATAAGTAAATATCATTCTTTTTTTAAACTCTTACATCATTTTTGATTTTGAGAACGGTAGTAACAGGTGATATTTTGTGATGGAGAATGGAAGAATATATTACATTGATTTGTTTTCGTACAAGGATGGGATAAAAATTGTAATGTGGAGATATATTTGGTATAATAAGTAGTTTAACGTGATATGTGAGATGTTTATGTGCTTAGTAGTGAATTTGCTATGTGGTATGTGATGTGTATTACAAGCAGTGAATTGCTTAAATGTTAACTACTATGCTCACTATTAATAGTATTTACTAGTATGACAATTATTAGTTCTTATTACTTGTTGACTATTAAAACTGCTATTCCATAATATTAATACTTTTATTCATATGTTTATCTAATATTATTATTGACTGTTTATTGGAATTGCTATTTATTAAATATTAGGGGGCAAAAAATTATTTTCAATATTATATTAGTATTATTACTAATATTATATTAGGGGGGCAAAAAATTATTTTCAATAGTATATTAGCATTACTACTAATATTATATTAGGGGGGGAAAATTATTTTCAATATTATATTAGCATTACTACTAATATTTTTTTATAACATTATTTTTTAATATAAAATTATTTGATAATAATTACTATTTAACGTTTAGTAGTATACTGCACGTCAATAATTAGTACTTACTATTTTTTAATGATAAGTTGGCTACCAACAAATACCAATTGCATCTTTTTTTCTTTTTCTTTTTTTTTTAACTTATATGAATGGATCCCCGTGAGTGATGGGTGATCATTCCCCATGGGTAATGGGTGATTACCCTTACATTAGTCATATTGAATAATTGTTTTGACAGTTAATATTTTTTTTTCAATGTTGTTGATTTTATGGTGGCTTGGTGCTTAGAAACGTCCAGTATATAGGGGAAACCCTACCGAAATTCCTAATGAATTTTACACTGGTGGTTGTGTTTATGGTTGTTGGTTTAACATTAATTTTGATTGATAGTTGGTGGCTGAGTTGGTTGATGCTTCACGGTTTAAATCTAGTTGCTTATTGAGGTATTGTAAGAGAAGTTAATAATTTTAATTCTGTGCTAAGTATACTGGGTGTCTATATAAACATGATTGGGAAACCGATTAGTGTTTTGCGACGATGGTTCACCATCACAAGCCCACGTATGATGCACGATAAAGAAGTATATATAAATTACTAAAAAAGTATTTCATGAAACATGTAGTTGGCTATTCATGTATTTATAATTGTTGTTTATAGTAACATGAAGATGATTACCCTTAAGCTTTCCTAAACCTTTTATTGTGTACATGCATAAACTCACAGTTAAACCTCTTTGTCGCATAATATATGTTGAATATATAGATGGAAGATCGCAGTTGGATGTATAGAAGACGGTTGCCCGGTAAAGGGTTTACTACTGAATTTGAGTAGGGGGTGAAGGGATTTATTGCGTTCGCTTTATCGAATTCTATGTCTGGTAAAATCAGATGTCCTTGCACAAAATGCAAGAATATGAAATTTGACTCTCTGGACCAAGTTGAGATCCATTTGTATAGATATGGGTTTGTTAGCAATTACCATCGGTGGATTTGTCACGGTGAACCTTACTATGTAAATCAAAGCATGTCTACCTCAACATCTAGTACGGCTCAAGCTGATTCAGGTTCTAGAAATCCGTATCTGGAAATGATCATTGATGCGGCGAGCCCTAATTTTAATTTGGAAAGACCGTCGGATGAGCAAGTTGAAGAACCTCCTAACGCGGAAGCGCATAAGTTTTATAATATGCTGGGGGCAGTAGACACTCCCATATGGGAAGGGTGTACGAACTACTCAGTGCTTTCGTTAGTTTCAAGGCTATTAAATGTTAAGTCTAAAAATAACGTATCTGATAAAGCTTTTAACCAAGTTGTGCAGCTTATGAAAGAGGTGGTCCCAAGTAGCAACAAGATACCTGATGACTTTTATCAAATGAAGAAGTTAGTATCCGGGTTGGGTTGACTGTTCAAAAGATAGATGTATGCAATAATGGATGCATGCTTTATTGGAAGGATGATATCAATTTGAAAGAATGCAAATTTTGCAGACATGCTCGATACGTGCCTAGAAAATGCCAAAAAAAAGAAGGGTTAGGCTCGAGATCCCTATGAAAAAAATGTACTACTTTCTGATTACACCAATGTTACAGAGGTTGTATGCATCTAAAACTACAGCTGAACACATGAGTTGGCATGCAAAGGCTAAGGTCGAAGATGGAAACATGAGCCATCCGAGAGATGGTGAGGCTTGGCAGCACTTTGACCGGATTCATCCAGATTTTGCAAAGGAAGTTCAGAATGTAAGATTAGGACTTTGTACTGATGGTTTCTCGCCGTTTGGCATTTCAGGAAAGCAGTATTCATGTTGACCAGTTATTGTCACTCCTTATAACCTTCCACCATGGTTATACATGAAAGATCCTGTGATGTTTTTAACAATCATTGTACCGGGACCAAAGAATCCGAAACATAAAATTGTTGTTTATCTTCAACCATTAATAGAAGAATTGAATCATTTGTGGACTGAAGGTGTTGCTACATATGACATAGCAAAGAAACAAAACTTCCAGATGCGTGCTGCACTAATGTGGACTATTAATAACTTTCCTGCCTATGGAATGATGAGTGGATGGAGTACAGTTGGAAGATTAGCGTGTCCATATTGTATGGAGAGGTCAAAGTCTTTTCATCTACAACATGGTGGTAAACACTCATGGTTTGACTGCCACCGTCGCTTCTTACCCATGGATTACCTATTTCCATGGGATACAACATCATTTAAGAGAGATAAGGGCTCTGATATGTTCCAACCTATTCTACATCCCACTGGGGATGACTTGTGGAGCAGTGTTTGTCAGTATTCGAAAATAACAGAGTCGGGAAGAGAACTTGGGAGATCGGAAGGTAGATATGTGAGTCATAATTGGGCTAAACGGAGTATTTTTTTGAATCTTCCTTATTGGCGAACGCATTTAGTTCGTCATAATGTTGACGTAATGCATAATGAAAAGAATGTGTTCGATAATGTCTTCAATACAGTTATGAATGTGAAGGGTAAGACTAAAGACAATCTGAAGGCTTGTCATGACGTTGAAGTATATTGCAATAGGCCAGAACTACATGTGTGTAACGTCGGAGAAGGGAGGATAGCAATACCTAAGGCATGTTACACGTTGACGGTAGAACAAAAGAAAATGTTACTTGAGTGGTTGAAAGGATTAACTCTTCCAGATGGATACGCATCGAATCTTTGTAGATGTGTTGATTTTAATGAACTGAAGCTGTCCGGCATGAAAAGCTATGATTGTCATATCTTCATGGAAAGATTACTTCCGATTGCCCTTAAAGAATTCCTTCCAGTTAATGTTTGGGGAACTTTGACAGAATTAAGTCTGTTTTTTCAAGACATTTGTGCTCCTAAATTGTTTGTATCTCATATGATGAAGTTGGAGCAAGAGATACCGGTTCTTCTATGTAAGCTAGAGAAGATTTTTCCTCCAGATTTTTTCGATGTTATGGAACATCTCTTGGTTCATTTGCCTTACGAAGCAAGGGTTTGTGGTCCTGTACAATACAGATGGAATTATCCTTTTGAGAGGTAGTTGTCATTATCAAAATTTTGCTACAACTAGCTGTAGCCATTGCATAATACTTATTATCATACTTTGAATTATGCCAGATTCTTGTTTCGTTTAAAGTTAAAGGTAAAAAACAAGGCACGAGTAGAAAGGTCAATTTGCAATACCTATCTTGTTGAGGAAACATCTACATTCTTCTCCTATTATTTTGAGGCACATGTGCGGACAAAACATGTATCCATGGCTCGCAACGATGAAGGTGTGGTCGGGCGTGAAGTAGATGAAGCTTCGTTGTCAATATGCAATATTTATGGGAAGATCTTAGGAAAGATTCAAACTCGATTCCTCTCTCATGAAGAATACAAAGTGGCAAGAAATTATATATTACTTAACTGTGAAGAGGTCCAACCATATATTAGGTGAGATGCTTGCCCCTCTGGTTGATATTAGAAATAAGATCCATTGCTAATTGTGACATTTTCTTCTCTACAGTGAGTTCACATCTCGTTTACAATATTCAATTCCAAACATTTTGGAATTGGATGTAGAAAGAAGGATAGAGAATGAGTTCGCAGGATGGTTTACAGATTATCTGATCTTCTTTAATCAGTTAAATTTCTTTACACGTGAACATATGTTGTTAGTTAATGTATGCCCACCTGAACATTTCATATGCTTTATAGGTGAACGATCCACAAAACCATGTGTCAAATATATGTTTGAAGAATCTTGCTTGGGGACCTTCAAGAAAAGTAAAAACATATACTGGGTACATTATAAATGGCTACAGATTTCACACCCACGAACACGCCGAAGGAAAGAAAACAGTGAATTCTAGAGTTTGTGTTAAAGGGGGTGAAAAGGACTCAGTAGTGAGTGATTATTCTGGGGTTCTTAAAGAGATTGTTGAAGTAGAGTTTCCTGGTAATCCATCACAAAAAGTTGTCCTTTTTAAATGTGATTGGTTTGATCAAACAGCAAATCGCGGTGTTAAAATACATAAGGAGTATAAGATTGTTGATATTAATTGCAAGAGGAGCTATCCAAAATATGATCCGTTTGTATTAGCTCAACAGGCATCTCAGGTGTACTATGCCTCATATTCAGGATGCAAAAGACCAAGATCCGACTAGTTAGCTGTGTGTAAAGTAAAAGCTCGACATGTGATTGATGCACCTGTGATTGATAAAGCTTACCAAGAAGAGGTGGATATTCACAATGCAATGAGTATTTCCTTAGTTGTTGATCTTGGTCCCTTAGCTCATGAAACGGGCATAAGTGATTTGTTGGATGTTCAAGAAGAAGGATTACTTAGGGATACAAATGAACTCGAAGATGAGGATGAAGACGAAGACGAAGGTAACTGGAATACAGATAGCACAACTGAGATGAAAGAAAAAGAATATATATCAGAGGATGACTCGAGTGATTAAAGTACATTTCTAATACGTTTGTGATGTAAAGTTTAAATAATTCATGATGGTTGCTTATATGGTTGATCAACAATTTATGTTAAAATTTCAAGTTTTACTAATTTATTGGATGATCAATTATTATACCATTTTTTGTCCTTTTTATTAGTTTAAATATAGTTAAGTACGAGTCAATGCTAATTATTTTTTTTTCCACAGGTGTTCTTTGCATTTCCATAGGTATGCTTCCTTTTTTTTTTAAAAAAATACAGTTAAGTGTTAGGGGAGACTCTAAATATTTTCTTTTCCACAGGTGTTCTTTGCCTTTACACAGGTATACTTTTTAAAAAAAAAAAAAAATACAGTTAAGCATGAGTCAATGCTAACTATTTTCAGCTCAACAGGTGTTCTTTGATTTTTCAAAGGTATATTTTTTTGTCTAATATATGGACTGGATCCCCGTGAGTGATAGGTGATCATTCCTCGTGAGTGATGGGTGATCACTCCCCGTGGATGATGGGTGATCATTCCCCGTGAGTGATGGGTGATCACTCCTCCTGGGTAATGGGTGATTACCCTTAAGTTAATTGATATTGTTGACATTGACTTTTTATTATAGATGTCTTCTTTGTTATGATATAAAACCTGTATAAAAGCTGTATAAAAGAACACACATTTTGTTATGTAATGGCTTTGATCCATTGACAAAGGAAGAATCATGCACTCGCCCTTCAAAATGCTTGGAAAAGGTTACAGACTTATGTGCAAGAATGAAGCCATTTTGAAAGAAAATAAAAATAACAAACATTTTCTTTCTCAAGTTGTATAAATGGCCAAGTTTCTACGGATTTTTTAATTTTTTTGAAATTGTAATTTTTCCGTAGCAAATTGCTACGGATTTTTTTTAATTCTTGAAAGTCATATTTTTCCGTAGCAAATCCGTAGCAATTTAATTTTTTTGAAATTGTAGTTTTTCCGTAGCAAATCCGTAGTTTTTTAATTTTTTTGAAATTGTAATTTTTCCGTAGCAAATTTCTACGGATTTTTTTAATTCTTGAAATTCATTTTTTTCCGTAGCAAATCCATAGCAATTTGCTACGGATTTGCGATGGATTTTTTATTTTTTTTTTTGAAATTACAATTATTCCGTAGCAAATCCGTAGCAATTTGCTACGGATTTGCGAAGGATTTTTTTCCACGTTTTATTTTTTTCCAATTATTCCGTCGCAAATCCATAGCAACTTGATACGGATTTGCGACGGCTTTTATAATCCGTCGCAAATCTGTAGCAAAATGTAATTTGGTTGACCAGAGATTTGGTCGTCGCAAATGTGTCGCTATTTGCGACGGAATTAGTTTTCCGTCGCAAATAGCGACGCTCTTATTTGCGACGGCCTAATCCGTCGCAAATCCGTCGCAACACTTGATTTGCGACGGATTTGCTACGGATTTGGCCGTCGCAAATAGTGTTTTTTTTTTTTTTTGTAGTGAGATATATCATATGCAGTGAGCGTGGTCAGTCAGTTCATGCATCAGCCGAGTAAAGAACACATGGAAGCTGTCTATAAAATCCTAAGGTACCTAAAAGGCTCACCTGGGAAAGGTTTATTTTTTGCAAAGAATAGAGGTTCTAAGGTTGAAGGGTACACGGATGCGGACTGGGCAGGAGATTAGATGACAAGGAGATCCACAGCAGGTTACTTTATGTTCGTAGAAGGTAACCTTGTTACTTGGAGAAGCAAGAAGCAGAAGGTTGTAGCGAGATCAAGTGCTGAAGCCGAGTTTCGTGGAATGGCACATGGGATATGTGAATTGCTTTGGATTTCCCGTGTCTTGGAAGATTTGAGAATAGAGTTCATGAAGCCAATGAGTCTTTATTGTGATAATAAAGCTGCTATCGAAATTGCACAAAATCCTGTTCAGCATGATCGCACTAAACATGTAGAAGTTGACAGGCACTTTATTAAAGAAAAAATGGATCAAAATGTTATTTGCTGTCCTCACATAAGGTCGGAAGATTAGCTAGCAGATGTACTTACTAAAGCAGTATCAAGCAGGGTGTTTCATAGTGTGATTACCAAGTTGGGTATGGCAGATTGTTATACACCAACTTGAGGGGGAGTGTAGAATTTATCTTCTGTAAATGATAGCTGTGAAGAAGTGAAGATAAGGTAGATTATGAATAGTTGTTTATGAGTAGTTGTATATCATGCATAAAACACTTCTTGTATAAATCCCCTTGTACAGAGAATAGAAAAGGAGAACATTTCAGAAAATATTTTAGGGTTTCGTAAGTTGACAGTTTCTTGTGGTCGAAGCTAGGCTCTCTACTCCTTTGATGTACAAGATGGGATTTGTCTCCATCATCTTGAGGTCAGACTTCACACCTTCTTAGTCTGCTTTTCTTTATTTTAGAAAATAAACAAGTATGGATTTAGCGAAACTTCTTAAGTTGGCTTTTCAAACAAGAAAGGGATCGGAAAAGAAATTCAAAAGATGGAGTAGAACATATAAATTCTGTTTCTATAATATTCTTGTGCCATATGGATACACCTCTATATATGAATACAGTACAATGAGAGAGGAGACTTTCGCTGACAAGAACATATCATTATACACCTCTATATATGAATATATTACAATGAGAGGAGAGACTTTCGCTGACAAGAACATATCATTATCTCACCTTATAATGTCGTTTTTACATTCTTCAGACATGTATGCACCAGAGAAGAGCTTTTGTATATTAGTTCGCAGTCGTCCTTCACTGAACCAGTTCTGGACCTTCAAATTAAACATAATCTTTTTCTTGCTTCTGTGAAACTGAAAAGTATTTAAACGCCACATTCCAGCAATCCTTTATCACATACGTGAAGCCTCTCAGATTTGCTAAAACCAATTGAAAGACAATGTCGTCCTATGTTTTCTTTGCTTTTCTTCTTATCTCTGTACTTCAGTTTCTTACTTCTGCAACATTCGCATTTGCAAACACGAACGATTGGAATGCTTCTGTGTCTTCAAAAACGTCAATAGAGGCAGAAAATCATGTGATCAGAGAACTCAACTTATTTCCTAAACATGCTATTAATATTGTTGCGGATGAATCTATGGCGCTGGAGAAGGGCGGTCCAAGAATTGTTGAAAAGCGTTTGCTGTTTTCCCCTCTTGGTGATTCTGGAGCTTCTGTTCGAGACTTTATTCACCATACTGGGTATTTTCGACTTCCACACACAAAAGGTGCCAGGTATGTAGAAAATCATGAAAACAATTTGTTGGTTAAACTGAATAATTGTGGCTATCCAAATTAATGACCCAATCTGAAATTTTGAAAGTAGGATCTGAAAGAGAATTTTGCGAGGTCTGTGGTAGTAGTAGAGGGTTTGAGCGTGTCTCAAGCCCGGAACCAACCATTGATCTCTTTAGGAGTATGTAGAGCTGTATTCAAACATGAACAAATCGAGTATCAATATCTTTGAATTCAAGTTTAAACATAATCGAACACAATTTAAGTTCGCTCGTTTATTATTTGAATTCGAGTTCGTTCAATTATTATTTAATAATATTCCATTCGTTTAAGTTTGAGTTCGAAAAGTTCGATTAATGTTTTTAGTTCGAATTTTTTATTTAATATATTTTTTTAAATTTATAAAAACAATAATTCAAAATTTTGATAAAAATAATTAGATATTATAATATTAAATAAATAAATATAATAATATAATTAATCTTAATATTAATCTTCATACTATAATATAAGATTTATTAACAATAAATCTTAATTTTATAAAACATAAATAACTATAATAAAAAATAATATAATTAATTTTTAAAAATATATATATTCGTGAACGTTCGAATATATTCGCGAACATATTCAAATTCGTTCATTTATGAATCAAACATAATATTTTGTTCGAATTCTTTCATTTAATAAACGAACAAACTTTATTCGAATACGAACGAATTTTTATTTACGAATGTTCAATTCGTTTACAATTCTAATAGTATGAAAACTTATATTTTTTTTATAAATATAAAATTTTAGAGTTAATAATAATGACTATCTTTGTATTAATTTTGTAAAAAGAAATAAAAAATCTCTTCCCTTGTTCGTAGACGTAAGTCGCATTGATCGAACTACGTAAATCTTGTATATTTTTTAATTTTTTCTTACGTTTAATTCCTTATGTTATTGTTGTTTTTTCATAACACGATCTCTACGCTTCTCTTTTCTACCTTATACGGTCTCTTTACTATACAAGGTCTTTCCCTAACGATTTAGATAGGATAAAATTAGAAATTTCAGGTTGAGGGATAAGTTATACAAAATGATATATTTGAGAATAATATTATAATTTTTAAAAATTTTTTAGAAGTAAAAGATAAAATTTTTAAAAACTTTTCTAAAATTTTTAATTTTTTTTAAAAAATATAAAATTTTAGAAAGCAAGGGCTGTCTCTGGATTTAGAGTACAATTGTATGCCCTACTCTTGATACATGTATATTTTTAAAACAACACCCTTTTAAAACAACACCCTAAAATGTATATAATAAAGATATTGATAATACAAGTATTCACGTTGCTTCAAATGTTTTTTCTAAATATCAATTTAAATTAAGATATTTAATTTCGAATAAAAAGTATATATAAAAAAAGAAGTGCACTAAACAAATGCAATTATACTACTATATGCATCTATATAGTTGTGTTTGAATCTAGTTAATGACAGTTGACTATAGAAGGGGATCAAAAGAAGAAATGGACCAAAAATTTTACTCGCTAAAATCTTACCATTCATCAACCTCCTAACAAATCCAATATTTGTCAATTTCGAAAAAAAATAACATCTAATTAATAATCCATCTGATGCTTAATCAATTACACTCTGCTGAATTTTTTTTCTCCCTTTTTTTTGTGTGTCAAGTATTTCTTAAAATAAAAAGAAAAACATTTGCTCATTTTTTTTTTCAAAGTTGAGTGCTTTGACTTTGATTAAATTTTTTAAAGAATTGCATTATTATATATAATTAAATATTTAACCATCAGTTGGAATGTTGGTAACAACTTATCTTAATAGTAAGTAGGTTATTGTTTAACACTGAATTATTTCGATAACAACTTATTTTAATAATAAGTAAGTTGTTGTTTAATATTGAACTATCTCCCATCCTTTATATTTTATATCTTTTTTCACTCCTCTTCTTTCCCTCCAAAAATTTTAACATGATCCGATTTACATAGACAGCATACATTGAATGATTATATTTTTATACATATAAAAATTTTCTCCTACCCTTCTCTTCTAAAGAAATTAAAAAAAATACTGGCAGTTGGAATTGATAAAAGGTCATATCATTGCCACGTACAGACAGTTGACTATCAAGCATGGGTTTAAAAAGTTTCTAAAATTTCTGTTTGAACCCTTCAATAATTCCTCCACCCCTGCAAATTTCTGAAGAAGTCTTTCTTCCTGTGCGGCTCCTTTCAAATTTCGTTTTCTCAAACATCAAATTTGTTATCAATTGTTGCAGGATTTTCTACTATTTCTTTACATCTCGGAGCAACGAAACTGATCCTGTGCTCATATGGCTAACTGGAGGACCTGGCTGTGCAAGTGAACTAGCCTTGTTCTATGAGAACGGCCCATTTCGGATAGCAAACAACCTGTCCCTTGTATGGAATGATTTGGGTTGGGACAAGGTATTTGTATATTCCATTTGATATCTGCAAATCATGTGTCCTCTTTTTGAAGTTGGTCAGCTGCATATATGCTATTTTCCAGGTTTCCAATATTATTTTTGTCGACCAGCCGACGGGGTCTGGCTTCAGTTACAGTACTGACGCGAAAGATATTCGCCATGATGAAGTTCGTATCAGCAATGATCTGTATAACTTCTTGCAGGTAGGTGTTTCTTTTCATGCGAATTTGTTTACGCTAAAGTTTACCTGGTATCCAACATTATGTTCCACTGTGTAGGCCTTTTTCAGGAAGCACCCTAAGTATGTTAAAAATGACTTCTACATTGCTGGAGAATCGTATGCCGGGCATTACATTCCTGCTTTTGCTGCCAGAGTTCAGCAGGGAAACAAAAACAAAGAAGGCACATACATTAATCTCAAGGTATGATTTATTCTACTGTTTATGCATTTTACATCATTTTGGTGAAGAATATTTCAGTCCAGTAGTTGGAGTTTGATTGCAAAATTTTGTAATGGTTAAACAGGGTATGGCCATTGGTAATGGACTCACAAATCCAGAAATCCAGTTTAAAGCACTTCCTGATTATGCTTTGAGTATGAAATTGATCAATCAAACAGAATACAACAGCATGAGCCCCTTGGTCTCAGAATGTGTTCAAGCAATAAAACTTTGTGGTAATTCTCAATTTCCAGCTGTTTCTACCTCTCAAACCTGAATCTTCAGTATGTAACTATTACGTGTTTTCCTTTATGTCAGGGACCGATGGTTTAGATGCATGCGCGGAAGCCTTCAATGTTTGCATTACGCTCTATCAACAAATACTGTTCTTGAACGATGGTATTAATGTAAGGAATCAAGTACTTTTTGTTTTTCTGAGAGCGCACGTATGAATAAATGTTTGCTTTTTTTTTTTCTTTATTTTAATCTAACTAATTTTCTTTAATGTTCGAACTGCTGCAGAACTATGATATCAGAAAAAAATGTGTAGCGGTTCCCCTCTGTTATAACTTCTCAAACCTGGAGAATTTCCTAAACCAGGAATTTGTAAGAGAAGCTTTAGGGGTTGGCACCATACCATTTGTTCCCTGTAGTACCGTGGTATATGAGGCGATGATCACAGACTGGATGAAGAATCTTGAAGTTGGCATTCCGGTACTCCTTGAAGATGGAATCAAGTTACTTGTTTATGCTGGGGAATATGACCTTACTCTTTCCTGGCTTGGTAAAATTTCGCTCGTCCTTGATTTGAAAATACTTCATCCTATATACAGTACTGCCAGTACAGGAAATTTTTTTCTACAAAGTTGCATATTGAGGCTGATAAGAAGACCTCATAGATAAGAATATTCAGGATTTAGGGTGTTCTTTTATATGCTAGAGGGATCCTTTAAGTACATAGTAGTTTAAAGAAATTGTTAAATGCATTTTGACACTGGCAGGAATCTTGAGATGGGTCGAAGCAATGGAATGGTCTGGTCAGAAAAGCTTCGTTGCAGCTCCAAGCGTTCCGTTTACAGTTGAAGATGAAGAGGTTGGACTGAAGAAGAACTATGGAGCATTGACATTTATTAAGGTATACAATGCTGGTCACTTGGTTCCAATGGATCAGCCACAAACAGCACTGCAGATGATACAGAGTTGGTCGCAAGGCAAGCTTTGACCAAAATCAGAAGCTCCTTGGACTTAATTGGTGATGATTTGATGCAAACTGCATAAGATGAACAATATTTTCCTCGTAAAACTTACCCTTTTCAAAGGTGTATAAGAAAGATTATTTGCTAAGGAGCTAGTGACATTCTATCCTACAATATTTTAAACTAATCATTGAAAATTAGTTAGCTCCAAACATCAACCAAATCCACTTTCTTTGCATTTTTCTGCTCCATGTTGTTTGTCATCAAATAATAATAATAATAATAATAATAATAATAATAATAATAATAATAATAATAATAATAATAATAATAATAATAATAATAATAATAATAATAATAATAATAATAATAATAATAATAATAATAATAGGGTGACTTTTGTCCAATTAACTTATTTGATGAAAGTGATAACCTTTATGCTTGGTTAGTGAAAGGGAAGGGGAAAGGGAAATTTTGCCTCCCTAATAGGAAGTAAATAAATATACTTCCATCTTATTTGGTACAAAAGCAAATAGAAGTAAATAAGAAATACTTTCCCTTATTTGGTTGTATTGAAAAATGGAAGGGAAAGGAAGGGTTCTTTATCTAGTTGATTTGACTATTTTACCCTCTATAATGTTAATGTAATTTTTGAAATTAATTCAGAAAAGATAAACCCAACTCCTAAAATAGTTTTCATTTCTTTATCTTCCAAAAGATAAACCCAACTCTTGAAAGATAAAGACATCATCTAATCTCTCCCTCAAAAAAAAAAAAAAAACTCAAATAGAAATTTATTTACCATTAAAGATTGTGAACTCTTCATCCCAAGTTCCCAACACTACAAGAGAAATAATAGATAGCGACGGATACTTGCAATGACTAAATAGTTGTGATGGCACACTAACGGGACAGAGACATTGATAAGTCCTCGTAAATTCATCGCAAATGTGCGACACATTAGAGATAGTATAGTTTCCTCAAAATATTAGCGAGTATTCAGAGCTGAATGGTTAATTATTTTGGAAAAAAGTTGGGGAAAATTAGAGTTAAAAAATCCTTCACAATGCCATCGCTATTTGAAACATATATGTGACGACCTTGCCATTGTGATTGACATTTATTTATTTTTTTCCAAGGAAAAAAAGCCTTGAGAAACTCTTGCAATCTAGCAAGAGATTTGCAATGACTGATCATAAATTTTTTTTAAAAAAAGTGAAAAGGAGAAATTTGTAGGAAAACACTCACTATCTCATCGCAACTCTATTACGTATTTATGATGGTCCAAAAATAACCCTCCCAAAATTCTCAAAAGTTAGTGAGAATTTTGAGATGGAATCTTATATTTAAAAGAAAAAAAGTGAGAAGAAAATTTTGAACGAGAAGCTCTCGCTTTTTCATTACAACTTTGCTACAGATATACAACAACTTATTATATTTCAAACAAGTAGAGAAATTTGTAAGTAAAACACTCACTATACTGAGGCAACATTTTGCTACGAATTTGGATGGTTATAAAATACTCGCAAATTAGTAAGAGCTTTGCAACGGAATCTTGTATTTAATAAAAAAAAGAGTAAAAAGAAAAAATTTGTACATAAACTCTTGTTAATCTGTCGCACATTTGCTGCTATTTGCGACAACTTATCATATTAAAAAAAGTAAAAAGAAATTTGTAAGAGAAACACTCACTATTCTATCGTAGCTTTGTTATGGATTTGCAATGAAAGGAGAAAACTTTCGCAAGAGTTTTGTGACAGAAACTCATAATTTTTGAAAAATGAAAAGAAAAAATCTGACTCGCAACTCCATCACAACTTTGCTATATATTTGCGATGGATGAGGATTTAGCATTTAGTCTTAGAGTATGGGTTTAACACTAGATGGCCGCTACAAAACTTTCGTTATTTAGTAAAGGTTCAGTGGTGGTTTTTGCAATTTTCATTTTCTGCATGTTGGATTTGTAAAATATATGCAGTCGTCGCAAAGTCATCTATCTTGTCAAAGGGTTTGTGATGCTTTTGTTTACAAAATTTTATTTCTAAAGACTTTGAATTTTGTAAAAGTGTTACTGTCCCAAAGTGGTCTCAATTTTGCGACGGCCTTTTTATAATTGCATATTTCAACCAGTTTTAAGTCATTTTAATAGCCATGTTGTTTTTGGAATAAAAGATTGACTACAAATATTCTCTTTGGTGATCAATCTTTAACTAAATATTGATTTATAAGATGAATTTGTATTATGATTGGTATGTCTTATTGTAAAGATATACACATATATTTCAATATTTATCTTAATAATTTATAAATATAAGTAATGTAGTATAGTTTGGTAAATTATATATATCTATTTGAATTCAGATGTTGATCGCATTTTCTATTGCATTAATATATATAGATATGTTTGTTGAGATGCCCATAATTTAAAGGGTTGCCTCAAATTATATAATCCGATCTATCTTGTGAATTTGATTCAAAATAGAATTAGTAAATATAAAATTGTAAAGTAAAGATACTAGAAGAGGAGGGAAGAGAGAGAATCGCTTATATACGATTTCATTGATTGTTCGTTTGTTTACATACAACCCCTATTTATAGAGGTTTCGATATAGAATCTGAAAGGTTACATAATCTGAAAGGTTAAGAAATGAATTTAATAATCTTATAAAATGAACAGTCACAGTATACGAACAGTCACATTATCTTCAATAAAATGAACAGCCACTTGACCTTTCATATTTCATAACACTCCCTCTTAGATGTTCATTTTCAACCACTTCGAAAAATGCCTCGTTAAAAACCTTCATAGGAAAAACCGTGTAGGACAAAAACCTAGTGAAGGAAAAGAGTACGCTGTCCGTTCTAGAGGGAATACTGCCTCATTAAAAACCTGACTTAGAAAAACCCAGTAGGAAAAAACCTTAGTTAGGGAAAAAGAGTACAGTATGCATACTCTCCCTCTTAATAACATCTTTAAGATGACTTTATGTCCTTCAATCGACGCATTCCAATTTTATGTATTAATTTTTCAAATGAAGCAATCGGCAATGCCTTAGTGAATAAATATGTCAGATTATCACATGATCGAATTTGTTACACATCAATTTTACCTCTCTTCTGGAGTTCGTGAGTAAAGAAAAATTTTGGTAAAATATGTTTTGTCCTATCTCTTTTAATATATTCACCTCTTAATTGAGCTATACAAGCCGCATTATCTTCATAAAGAGGTATTGGAATTTCCTTTTCAAAAGGTAATCCACAATTTTCTTGGATATAATGGATCATTGATCTCAACCACACACATTCTTGGCTTGCCTCGTGAATAGCTATAATTTTAGCATGATTAGAAAAAGTAGCTGCTATAGATTGTTTTGTAGAACGCAATGATATAGCAGTACCACCACATGTAAATAAATAACCAGTTTGAGAACGTGCTTTATGTGGATCGGATAGATAACCAGCATCGGCATATCCAATCAATATTGGACTGGTTCTATTTGAATAAAATAATTCAAGATCTATTGTCCCTTGGAGATATCTTAAGACATGTTTAATCACATTCCAATGTCGTCGTGTTGGGGAAGAACTGAATCTTGCTAATAAATTCACAGAAAATGCTATATCAAGTCTAGTATTATTAGTAAGGTACATCAATGTGTCAATTGCACTGAGATATGGTACTTCAGGGCTAAGTAGTTATTCATTATCTTCTCGATGTCGAAAAGGATCTTTATTTATATCTAATGATCTCACAACCATTGGAGAACTTAATGGATGTGCTTTGTCCATATAAAAACTTTTAAGAACTTTTGTTGTATATGTTGATTGATGAATAAAAATACCATCTTCCAGATGCTTAAATTGTAAACTAAGACAAAACTTGGTTCTGCCAAAATCCTTGATTTCAAATTCTTGCTTCAAGCTATTTCTTGCTTTTTGGAGTTCTTCTGAAGTTTCAATAAGGTTAATATCATCAACATATATCGCAAGTATCACAAAACCAGATCTAAATTTCTTAATAAAAATACATGGACATAGTGGATCATTTTTATATCCTGATTTCAATAAATATTTACTAAGACGATTATACCACATGCGTCCAGACTGCTTTAAGCCATATAATGACTTTTGTAATTGAATGGAATAATTTTCACGATGGTTAGAATTATATGCACCAGACATACTAAATCCTTTTGGGATTTTCATATAAATATCATTATCAAGATTCCCATATAAAGAAGCAGTCACAACATCCATTAGATGCATGTCAATCTTTTCACGTACTACTAGACTCACAAAGTATCGGAGTGTAATTACATCCACCACAGGTGAATATGTTTCATCGTAATCAATACCCGATTTTTGCGAAAAACCTTGTGCCACAAGTCGTGCTTTATATCTTACGACTTTATTATTTTCATTTCACTTTCGCACAAATACCCATTTATAACCAATTGGTTTTACACTTTCTAGTGTTCAGACTACAGGTCCAAAAACCTCACGCTTTACAAGTGAGTTTAACTCCGATTGAATCGCATCTTTCTATTTTGGCTAATCATTTCTATGACGACATTCTTTAACTGATGTTGGTTCAAGGTTCTCGTTATCTTTTAACACTTCAAATGCTATATTGTATGTAAAAACATCATCAACAGTTATTTCCGTCCTATTCCAACTTATACCAGAAGTTGTATAATTAATGGACATCTCACTATTCTGTCCACTATTTTCAGATATTTGAATCTTTTCATCAATTTCCACTTGATCCCTTTTTTCTAATTCTTCAATTGGATCATTCTGATAATTTAATCCTCTTTTCTTTTGGGAATTTTTATTTTTTGAACCAATGGGTCGTCTACATTTCTGACGTATTTTTAATTCAGTAGTTATAGGAATTGTATTTTGTCCTACTGGGACTTCTATCCGAATAGGAGCATCTATAGTTGGAATATGCGATTTAGTTACATTTGTAGAGTCAGCAAAAGAATCTTGCAGTTGATTTACAAGTCTTTGCAAATGAATGATCTTTTGAACTTCTAGTTCACTTGTGCTTGTGTGCGGATCTAAATAATTTAATGATGTTGTCCAAGCAAGCTCCTTTTTATATGGTTTACGTTCTCTCCCTAATTTAGGAAACAAAGTTTCATCAAAATGACAATCAACAAATCTTACTGTGAATACATCACCTGTCAATGGTTCAACGTATCTAATTATAGAGGGAGAATCATATCCAGCATATATCCCCAACCTTCTTTGAGGACCCATTTTAGTACGTTGATTTGGCACATCGGTACATACACGACACACCCAAAAACTCTCAAATGAGCAATATCTAGCTCGGAACCAAAAGCCAATTGTAAGGGAGAAAATTTGTGATAATTTGTTGGCCTTATGCGCATAAGTGTTGTAGCATGCAAAATAGCATGTCCCCAAGCAGTTGTAGGGAGATTTGTTCTCATTAATAATGGTCTAGCAATTAATTGTAACCGTTTAATGAATGATTCAGTTAAACCATTTTGAATATGAACATGAGTTACTGGATATTCAATAGTAATGCTAATTGACATGAAATAAGCATCAAAGGTTTAGGAGGAATATTCTCTAGCATTATCTAGACGGATCCTTTTGATAGGATAATTTGGGAATTGCGTTCTTAAGCGAATTATTTGGGCAAGTAATCTCGCAAACGCCAAGTTGCTTGATAATAAATTGACATACGACCATCGGGTCGATGCATCAATTAAAATTATAAAGTATCTGAATTGCCCACATGGCGGATTAATTGGTGCACATATATCACCGTGAATTCCTTCTAGAAATATTAGAGACTCAACCTCCACTTTTGTTGGAGATGGTTTAATAACCAATTTCCCTTGAGAACATGCAGCACATGAAAATTTATTAGATGTCAAAATCCTTTGACTTTTTAAAGGATGACCATGCGTATTTTCAATTATCCTTCGCATCATAATAGCTCCTGGATGACCCAAACGGTCATGCCAAATGATAAATATAGCAGGATCAGTAAACTTCTGATTTACTAAATGATGCATTTCAATTGCATGGATTTTTGTACTATATAGGCCAGAAAAAGAAAGATGGTAACTTTTCTATTAAAGATTTCTTCCCTGACATTATTTGAGTAATACAGAGATACTCAAAACTATTTTCTTCCATTGTTTCAATATGATATCCATTTCGACGAATATTTTTAAAACTTAATAAATTTCTTTGAGATTTTGAAGAAAATAATGCTTTAGAAATAACAACATTTGTTCCTCCGGATAATATAATATTAGTTCTTCCAGAGCCTTCAATCAACTTTACACTATCACCTATAGTATTAACATTTGTTTCTCCCATCTACACGTAAGAGAAATATTTTCTATCTTTTAATATGGTATTTGTTGTACCACTATCAATTAGGCATAATCTTCAATGCCACTTGTGTATCCAGTAAATGGAATAATAGCTATTTGGGCATAACAAAATATTTATAAATTTAAATACTCAAATAATAAAAACTTTAAATGTTAATTACTCTTACAATGCCAAAAATATAAAACATATAAAAAATATATTAAAAGTAAACTTCTAATTCTTTTGTAACTAAATCCGAGAAGACAAGATATCAATTCTGCATACTTCTTGAATCCCTTTTCTCGATATCGCTGCTGCAGGAGCACATTCGAGGCATGAAAAGTAGATAAAGTTTTTTCTAACATATCCTAACATATCCTCATCAGTAATATTTTCTCCACACAGTTTTAGTTGTGAGCTAATTTTAAAAATAGTAGAATTATACTCACTAACGGATTTAAAATCTTGTAATCGCAAGTGCATCCAGTCATACCGTACTTTTGGAAGGACGACCATCTTCTGGTGATCAAACATTTCTTTCAAATTAGTCCACAAAATAAGTGAATTTTTCACGGTAAGGTATTCAACCTTTAAGTCATCATGAAGATGATGGCGGAAAAAAATCATAACTTTAGCATCATTTTGTGATGATGATGGATTTCCGTCTACAATGGTATCTGCCAGACCCATTACAGCTAAATGCATTTCAGCATCTAGTGTCCAAGATAAATATTTTTCCTAGTAATATCAAGAGCTACAAACTTAAGTTTGGTGAGATTTGCCTTGTGAATACAAAATCAAATAGGAAAAGTACCTACCTTTCTCTTTTGTTATGGCAAACTTTAATAGTGTCACCGTGATTATAACATTTAGTAAAACAATTTTGGTAGAGTCTAATGCTAATAACGTATTGTGAATTTGATTCAAAATAGAATCAATAAATATAAAATTGTAAAGTAAAGATACTAAAAGAGGAGAGAAGAGAGAAAAATGCTTATATACGATTTCATTGATTGTTCGTTTATTTACATATAACCCCTATTTATAGAGGTTTCGATACAGAATCTGAAAGGTTAAGAAATGAATGTAATAACCTTAGAAATGAACAGTCATAGTATACGAACAGTCACATTATCTTCAAAAAAAATGAACAGTCACTTGACCTTTCATATTTCATAACAACCTAAAAATTTTTGGATTTTTTTTTTATGGAGAAAAAAATTAGAGGTCTGTAGGGAAGCAGAGGGCTTGGACCATTAGGTATAGATTCTAGAGTCCATTGTATGCTTTTGAATCAATTTCAAAAACGAGAAATCAATTTAAAAGTAAATAAAAACCATTATTAACTTTTACATTATATTTAAAAAATTAAATTAAATTATAAATTATACATAAAAATATTATTATATGCAAGCGTGTACCACTAACTTTACTTAAAGTAAGATTATAGTGATGGATATGCCTTATATGTTGTTCTTGGGATCGATATGGACAAAAAAAGATAAATTTAAAATTTTGGCATTTGCCATTGCAGATCTATTTCTAATTGCGAGGTTCTATGAGAGTTTTCAATTTTATTATTGTCATCACTGATTTATCGCTAATAGAAAGGGTTTAATAACAGCTTATTCCCTCACAAAATTAAAAGAAAATGGAGGTTTGTACTTAGCATTTTCACCATGTTCTTCTCCCTCCCTTCACTTCTTTCTATCACTGTCGCATTTCTACCATACACAGAGGCCTTGGCTGAGGTCTTGCCCTACTACCCAGACATCACTACTAGTCCTCCCATATACTATCGCCGTTGTTCCTTCCATTGAAAAAAGGCTTCGACCGGTGACCCAAAAAAAAAAAAGATTTAAATCTACTGCTTCCCATTGCCCTGTTGATAGCATCACGTCAACCATCCCTAAGTTGCAGCTATCAACCATCCTTTCGCCCTCGTCCCTGCCTCTGCCACTGAGATCTGAAACCTTTGATGTCGCCAATGATTGCTCTTTAACCCTTTTGTTTAACATTCACTATCTGAAATGAATTATTAGGAACTAGAGTATGCTAGACAAAGGATTAAACCTGTGATCTATGTGACTTTCATTTTAGGATTTTGCTAGTGTAATCGAAGGTCAAAGGATTGCACCTCTATTGATAACTCTGCCATTGCTATGTGAGGTATGTTGTATGATTTTCTATTCTAAATATGTTAATTTAGAATATATAATTTTGATTAGGAATTAGAGTATGGTAGACAAAGGATTAAATTTGTGCTTTATGTAATTTTGATTTTTAGATTTTGCTAGTGTAATCGAAGGTCAAAGAATTTCACCTAACTCTGCCATTGCTAAATGAGGTATGTTGTATGATTTTCTATTCTAAATATGTTGATTTAGAATTTTGGGGATGGCTTTAGCCACAAAAAAAAAAAAATCATGGTTCTTTCTAGCTAATCTGAAATAAATATATTAATTTAATTTGGAAAAGAAATACATTTTATGTTCTTTGTAGCTATTTTGGGAATGGCTTCAAGAACCTAATTTGGCATTTTTCTGCCGCCCTATATATGAAAACATGTATTAAAATTCATTAATTAGCATATAGTGGATATAATTATACGTTTTGTGTGCATGACCATATGTGTAATTTTTTTTCTTTTTTTTGGGAGGGGGGGGGGGGGGGGGTTGGTAAATGAAACAATGTTATAACTTCAGATAAAATAAGTGGCGTTTGCGTGGTCACCATCACAGGCGTCGTGCTTCTTTGTATCCCAACTGATCTCCGACGCATCTTTGTAGGCAAAACGTCCTTCTTTAAGAGATCCCTCTGCTTCTACTTCACAATAGATAGGATCACGAGTCGCATACTCCAAGCCTGTGATTGTTCCTTGAGGAGAAGTACACAATTCATAATTATTTAATAATATCTAATTCTAGTATATATTCTTTTATAACCATATTATTTTCTTTCCCTATGATTTAAAATAGGTTTGCTAGTTTTGATAAGTGTGTGAGAGAGAATCAAGACATCTTCAAGAGACAATTTAATAGCTCGTACCCTACATATGCACTTGTCCCAATACACTTCACGAGACATGTGATTCGATTAGTGGGGAGTATGTTTTATTTTCTTTCTTACAAAATTAATCTCATTTATATGTTATTCAAACTTAATTAGATAGTGATTATTTATTATATTTGCATACAAATTTAATCTAATCTATATGTTATTGAAACCTAAACAATGATCATTTATTGTATTTGTAAAAAGTATTTCGTTGGGCTCCTAATCATGGTGGTTAGATACAGAGAATTTGTTAGTGTTGTGCCCTAGAGACAATTACTTGTACATTATATATGACATATTTGTTTTATAATATAAGGCATTATTTATCTTTTAGTTTGTCTTCTTTACTTTCGTGTAAAATAACTGTTAGATAAAGCCTTTAGTATAACACTATGTTAAGAAAATCATGATAAAGATCATGATATGAGATTCCTATTACGTTGTATAGTATTAGTACATAAAGAATCCCTAGTCGTAGTATTAATCAGATAGGACATCATTAATGCATTAAGACTAGCACCTGTTAGACTTCTTGATTTGTTCAGACGGTGGTTCTCACATCTGTGAGTATTGTGATACTCAAAGTTAATACGTGAATGCTTGTTAATAGAATAAGTACATTGGATGACCTAGATAATCACATGGATAATTATTTAATGCCAATGATAGAATCTCGCTATAGTAAACATGCAAGTATTCTTAGACTGGAAATCTCTAAGGTACTTTGTTTCTTAAGCATTGTACTTTGATTCCAATCTCTGGAGTCAGATCGAGGGCCGCTTATGGGATGGATATTGGGTATAATGTGAGGTAAATAAAAATAGTTGAAATGGTCGATAAAAGATTTACCAATCATAATAGTATGGGCAGATATCTCAAGGTCACTTGTTAGAATTACTACTCGTGAAATACTTGGTTAAGGTGATTGTGTATTAAAAACAATTCCAATTGATATACATATAGAGTAGTGGCACTACTAGAAAAAAGGGCTATAATGACGCTAAAAAGCGTCATTAAATAGATCTATAATGACGCTTTTGTATTGCTGACGCTTTCAAAGAGCGTCGTGCGTATGGCCGTCACAATAGGTTCCGTGATGCTATTTAGCGTCATCAAAAATCATCTATTGTGACTGAAAAAAGCGTCATAATAGATCTTTTAAGTGACGCAAAAATGTGACAGTAAACTCACGTTATTATGACAGCACTTTAAGTTACAACAGGTTGGTTTCTATTACAAATTTATACGTCAGTAAAAGATCGTTAATATGACACTGTTATTGGTCACAATAGGTTCTTTGAATCACGAAATTTGTCGTCATAAAAAATGAAAAATATGTCACACTCATACCGTCATAATAAAGCTCTTGAATTGCAGTTTTATGTGTCAGGAAATAGAGATAAAATGACAAAATAAAGCGTTACCATATACTGCTGTCATGACGGATTTTAGTGTCATGAAACCTTGATAGTATGACAAAAAAAAGCGTCACCATAGACTTTTGTAATGACGTATTTTTAGTGTCATGAAACTTTGATAGTATGACAAAAAAAAGCGTCACCATAGATTAGCCATCTGAATAAATAAATTATTTATTTCACAAAAAATCCAAAAAAATATTTTTTTGTCCCTGTTGTATATATATTATATATATAATAACACACAATTGTTAAATAGACATCATTAAAAGTCAACGCAATCAAAAGTAACCCATATTAAAGAGTAATCCTATAAATTTCATAACATTCAAAAATTATTCAAACATAAGTATTAAGTATTTAGACCTCCAATTGGCCTCCAAAAAAACATAGTAGCATTAATTTATCTTGTCCCATAAAAGTAGATCATTTGACCAAGCATTAGGCCTTCCAAATAAACATAGTAGCATTAATATGTTTTCCATAAAGCCAAGCATTAGGCCCTCCAAATAGCTTCGACACTGGAATACGTATTTAATCTGCTTCGCGAATCTTCACCTTCAATAATATAGAATGAATTTAGTAGAAATATTATAAAATCTTCTTAGAAGGAAAAAATATTAAATTAATTAACAATGTAAGAGATTAGATAATTACCAAGTGTCATGGCCAAGCGATTCCTATTCCAATGGAATCTCCAATAGTCTGAATAAAATCTACTGGTCTCAATAATTTCTCGTCACGATGAAACGGAACTAGAACCATGACTTCACACCATTCCTCACCCAGCAGTACACCCCCAACTTCATGGGATGGGTCCACACTTTGAATAAAACCTTTGGCAACTATTTTGGATGTATCCAACATGCTTAAAAGTGAAACATAGGTATGAACCTACAAGATATATTTTATTCAGTTAAAAGTGAATTAGGAAAACAAGCCAAATCGCTCATGCTCACTAGATAAAAGAAAGTAGACTTAGATGCTTAAAATGCTATATAATACTCAAAAAAGTCAAAAGATTGCACAATAGAAATATTAGACATATCATGAATAATACGGTAGAATAATGAAATAGGACATCAACCTATATATATGCATACTTTGCTATAAATACAAACAAGTAACACAACCATGATATTGTAATATTTTGTATATCCTCAATGTGGTGGTGTTATTGTTAGAACCCATTGAGGGAACTCTTGAAACAGGTGAGGATGAACAATCTCTCTGAGACACTAACATAGCATGTATCTCGACAAGCTCTTTTGCTTGTTCACTCAACTGTGCTTTCATGCTTGTAATTTCTTCTCTTTGCTCTTGAATAATACGAAAAGAAGTGGTACGACTTGAAATTCCACCCCACACATCCGAAGGGTGAACACCGCTGCCAAACGTGCGGACCCTGCCATATCTATCTAGTCCAATAACTTGGGAGAAGATATCATTTGGACCAAGTCTATCTTTTGAGCCAGGGGGGAGTTGTGAACTTCTTTCATCCATTTCATTCTTTAAGATGGATAAGCAATCACAAAAGTTAGTCTCTATTGTGACAATTTATAGTAATATTTAGGCAAAAGCAACAAAACGGAGTACATATACTTCAAGAATGCATAATATTGGGGAAAAGTCATAGAATCTCAAATCTACATATTAAGGCACATTGAAGCGAGGATGTGACTCACACCTAAACAGAATGACCCGGACCCTGCCTTCATCTGTCTTATTCTTTGTGAATCTGACTAAAAACAAAACTAAGATTCTGAATAACAAAACTCTGTAAAAGGATTGTTTCTTAAACTACACAAATATATGATTAACTTCTGTGACTCTCAGCCACTAGTTTTATATATCCATTACTGATCATCCAAATTTAGAAAATATTCATTTGACGACATAACAAATTTCAATTAAAGTAAATGCAAAAAAAAAGATAGAGAGCACACAAAATACTTGCAAACATAGATCCATTGTCACAAGAACATTGTTTATGCTTGCCCTATGCATTTTGCCTTTTCTTTCGCAGAAGCATTTCAAGCTGAACATACATGATACATGCCAAAATGTCTAGTTTTCTTGAACTTTTCCTGGAGTATGCTTTTCAGAATATCATGATACATGCTTTTCAGATGTCTTAGAGTGCTAAATTCCTGTGAAATGGAGTTGTACAGGTATTTTGAAAACTTCATTGGAAGCAGAATTTTAGTAGTGGAAATTGACCTGTACATAGTTTTTCCATTGCATAGTTTCTTCCGGAAGCTAAGTATGAGTAGGGGTTTTTATGCATCAAAGACCCACAAATCTTATGCCAAGTAATTTCTAACATCAAAGGCTTGAGATTAGATGACTGCTTCAGAGATCACAGCTGTCCTTAAGGACATTTTGGAGTAAAACAGCCTCGACAATTAAACTGCACAAAATAGCTATCTTGTTTTTAGTATTTAGTGTTCACAACTTTACATAAGTGGCTTCTATAAATTTTGCTGCATTTCAAAATTAAGGTAAGACTTTATCTTTTGGAACAAAAATTGATCTAGACATGATAAGGTTCAATTTCATATAGGCTTTCATGGTTGAAAATGAAAAATTCTGTTTTGATGTTAAGTTGCTAATTTTGTTTTTGGTGCTCTTTTGAGTAAGGATGATAACTGGTCAGCTTAAGAACGTTTTGGGAATGTTTTGTAGTTCTTTTTCTGCATTATGAAGTGGTTAAAGTGCAGCAAACAAAAACAGTAAATAAATTCTGATGTTGCATGACAAAATGAATAACAGAAAACAGAAATGCTATAAATGAATTTACTCACTGTTTGTGGTTATGGATAATTGTAATTGTTGGGAATTGTGTTTAAAAAGTTGAATTTAAGTATGTTTTGAGAAGTTAGGGAAGTAGTGGAATAGAATTGAGAATCTTTGAATGCAAAAGAAGGACCACGTAGTATCAAATAAAGCTGGAAATAGACTGAAAGTAGCTATATAATGGTTGAGTCTATAATTTCTTTATAATTTTAGGGAAGGTATTGAACTGATTTTTGGAGGCTTTGAATGCAAACCAAGCCATAGGAACAAAAAGAATGAAAACTGGTTGTACAATGTTCTTCAAAAAAACTGTTTTAGCAAACTTGACTTTGTGCTTTGTTTGAATGGTTCTGGAATAGCTGGGTTTAAGGGATGCCTAAAACACAATCATTTAAGTCTCAAACATGAATTCAGAATGCTCAAATGTGATAGGTCATGTAGAAGAATCGAAAAATAGAATTGGTGCAAAATGGATGTAAAATTAACACAAAAGTTTCCTGAATACGGCATAAATTTTATCACCTGTTCTTATGTCAAACTGCAGTTCTTATATCTTAGGCTCATATACCATAATCTACCTGTTCTGATGTGAGTTTAAAATCTTTCATGCACCAACAACATTTTCACAAAGTTGGAAGATCATAATCCTAAATTATGGTTGTAAACTTCATGACAAGCCAAAATTATAAATCTGATTCCTGCACATCATAATAAAGTTAAAGCATGATCCTGATAATATATGACAAAACTTGATATTTTCATATGCACATTTGAATCATTCCAAGCTTATTTTGTATAATAGTCTCACAACATAACTATGGATCAAAGTAACTCGCATTGAAAGGTAATTATAAAGTAGAACATGAGTTCCATATATGGGGTTCGAACTTTCCTGAATTCCTAATACTGCAGGCAGCAAGTCAATGGCCCTCAAACACTAGAATTAGTAGAGAGGTTGAAACTTAGAGAGCTAGAGACTCCAACAGCTACAATAGAAATTTTTGTATGGAAAACATTGTATAGTATGTCGCAAAGATACTCAATGTTCATATAGAATTTCAAGCACAACATTTTTTGAGAACTCAAAACTAATTGAGAGAATTAGCATTGAATATCTCCATGGCAGAAGTTGCATTCAGTTCTGAGAGAAGTTTTGCCTAGATCAAAATAGATGGATAAGTTAAATCAAAATCCCTATTAACTAGTAAAAGCAAAGTGGGGAGTGGTTTTGCTGTTGCTGTTGTTGTTTTGGGGGAGGAGGATAAACTAGTTAGGAGGGAAATAAGTATACCACGGTAAGAACAGAAATATCACTTTCAGAAAGGGCATCAAGGACATCACAAACTGCTACCCTGACTTCCAGCCCAGCAGAAGTAAGTAGAGGAGAAACAACAGTGATAATCTTCTCACTGCTTTCACTCCCTACAACTTTTACTACATGTTGAATGATCTGTAAAATGTCAACACAGGAATCTGGAGATGGAAAACAGACAGATTTATTTCAAACAAATGTGCATACACACACACACCCCCACCACTCTCTAGAAATAGATACAGATGTGTACTTCTTAACCAAACTGCTACTTTTAACCAAACTGCAGTTGTCTGCATTTCTTGAACACACAGTTTGCATGCAAATAAAAAACCTAACCAAAACTGCATTTTTTAACACTAACCAAACTGTTTTTTTTGTACAAAAGCTAACCAAACTGCCAAAAAAACGTAACCAAACTGCATTTTTAACACAAAACAAACTGTTTTTTTTAACACAGCCTAACCAAACTGCCAAAAAAAACCTAACCAAACTGGATTTAGAAAACACTAACCAAACTACATCTTATAACAAAAGCTAACCAAACTGCTACTTTTAACAAACTGCAGTTGTCTGCATTTCTTGAACACACAGTTTGCATGTAAAAAAAACCTAAATATAACCAAACTGCACAAATTATGCCACACACACAACACAACACAACCACACACATAACAAAGCACACACACACACAACAAAATAAAACACAAAAGCTAACCAAACTGCAGGAAAAACTAAAACAACCACACACACAACAAAGCAGACAATACATTCAACAATTCACATCTCCCACGCACAAATTCAGTCCCAACCTCATTAGATCCTATTCAAAGTTCAAACCAAACTCCAAACATTCAAAGTTCAAACCAACATCTCCTATGCAGTCCCAAACTCCATGGACATTTCAAAGTTCAAACCAATGCAGTCCCATCCAAACTCCACACATTCAACACATCTAACTACGAAGTATTACATATTATTCCAATAAAATATAGTTGTCCCATGTAACTATAAAGAAAGGCATATTCCAATAAAACAAAAACTAATGAGTCATATGTATGATTACCACTGCACTCGCCACATGAGAGTTGGAAGAAGTTCCGCTAGCATCCGTGTAACACTTCTTGAACATTTGTACACAAGTTGGAGAATGGCCTTGCTCCTTTGCCTGCATAATCCAATTTCTGTAAGTACTTAATAGAGGTCAACATATCATTCAATCGCATGAAGAAATTACCATATCATCACGAATTTGACTGTAAGGCTTCTTCCTTGTCCTATGATTCATGTTCTTCATATTTCTGTTCCTTTTATTCTTCTCTACCATTGCCTGAATTTAGAAAATTCAGTCATCAATAGATTTGACATGGACATCAATGTATCAATCAAGAAAGAGCTTGAGCACGTGTTCGTACCTTTCCTTCAGCTGAATCCCACAATTGAAGGAGATTAGTCCACTGAGCGTGAATCACGCGATCATCGGTGCATGGAGTTTGATGATAGATGTCTTTTTCTGCATCATACCATTCTCTCTTTAATGATGCTTTCCAGGTCCTCCATTTTATGCCAATTGATCTTAGGATAGCAGGCTTAAGACCAGGCAGTACATTAAACTTCTCCTGCACATGGACAAGAAAATAACAAACTTTAAATATATATTACTATATAATGTACTTCAATATTAGAACAAAACGTCAAATACCTTCACAACATTGAACATCTCATTCTTGTTGTCTCGAGGAATCTGAAACCATTATTTGATATCTATCGGGGCGTACATTCCATTCCTTGCTATGGTTCCCAAATATTCGGTCAATTTACTACGGTTTGTTCCCACCGGCTGTCCAAACTTGTTGAATGCAACCTCCAAAGGCTTCGCATTTCGAGGGCGGCCCCAAATAGAGGTCATATAGGTTAGTCCTCTCTTGCGAGCTGTCTCGCATCTCCTTGTACTTACTTCTCATACAAAAATTTGAGCGAGGACTCATTAGGTATTACAAAAATATAGAAAGCATATGAGAAGCCAACAAATATAAATTTACCTTGACTTTCACTTTGTTGCATGACTTGACCCTCAACCTCTTGTACAACATGGGCAGCGGTAATTTCATCAGCCTCTTGTACAACATGCGCCTCGGTACTGCAATCACCACGTTGGTTAGGTTGACTGGTACTTCTTCTTCTTCCCCTAGTTCTTGCCATACTTGGATTCAAATCTGGGCATCAAATGTTCGCACCAAAGATCAGTAATTTCATATCCAAAAAAATCCCCAAAAATAACACAAGACAATTATCAACTATGTTAAAAAAAAAAAAAAAAAAGCAGCAAACAAACATACAGAATGCATAGAAACATATTATATTACTTGCAACATGGCATAAACAATGGAGCCATAAAACATTGTATCTCATATTACAACCATTTACAATGTACACAACTAGGCCTTGAATAGAATAGTTCTCAAAACAAGTTTGGATAGCAAAAGCAACTTATAAAGTAAAGATTTATCAAGTAGCTGTAATTTCAACTTCAACTCCATCGACCCCTTCAGCAACCCAGTTGACTTCCTCACTTCCCAAATCTTCTTGGATGTTGCAACTTTCACTCTGCAAATAACTCTCAACATCAACTACGGACCCCATGTTATACACAGTTCTCGGATTTGTGGTTATAACAATTTGCCAATTACTTTCAATCGGGTCTCCAACGTAAAAGACTTGCGTTGCTTGGGAAGCTAGAATGAAAGGCTCTTCATGGGGCCTAACATCAGTGAAATTGGCCAGAGTAAAGCCCTCAGCATCTTGCTTCAACCTTTTCCCTGTTGATACCCAATCACATCTGAACAACACAACTCTACGCCCGTCTCTATAATCTAACTCAATCACATTTGTTAATTTTCCCAAATAAGACACATCACTTAAAATTAGATTTTTGTCCCTAACACTTGAGAAACTAGTTGTTGTTGCATTTACAGAAACGCCACTATTTTGTGTTTTCCTTTTGCGTTCAACTTCTACAGTATGATATCGAAAGCCGTTCACCAAGAACCTATCGTATTTAAGACCAATGCCATTGGGTCCTCTGGCCAAATGTTTCAAATCCTTAGAAATTATATCATCATCATTGAATTGCAATGCCTTCACCTAGAAAATCAACAAGAGTCAATGTAAGCTTAAGCATCATTAAAGTATAACTTAAGCATGCTACCTGAGATGAATCTTACATAATTGCAAAACCAATTCGCAAATTCTTCACTATGGATGCGCTCAATTTCATGCAAACTTGCACGAGGATGCCTTTGTTCCACTAGTCCATGATGCTGGCTGCATATACATACTATGCATTAGTTAAGTGTGGCTTCATGGCCACTAATCTAATGAAGAATATAAATCATCTATCTTATACGTACTCTATGTAAGGTTTTACAGCGTGAGAATTAAACAACACATATTGATGTGCTATCTTCAATGTGTCTTCATCGAATTTTGTAGGAACTCCTTTTCCAAGTGAACGTCCAGTTGGTTTGAAAATATCTAACCCAGCATAGGAATTGGCTTCATGATCATCATTCCTACTTGGTCGGTTGAACTTTGTCTCCACATAGTCAGCAAGATATAATGAGCAAAATGTCAAACATTCCTCAGCCAAGTGCCCTTCAGCAATAGAACCCTCTGGGCGACTCCTATTGCGAACATAGGACTTTAACGTGCTCAAATACCTATTTAAATTCAACTTTCATACATTAGTTTCAATGTCATTGCTGTACATGTTTGTAATCACAAGAAAGAATAACCTAAATATGAAATGAATGAAACGTGTTCCTCTCTATAGGATACATCCATCGATAATGAACCGGCCCAGCTATCCTAGCTTCGGATGCTAAATGGACAGTTAGATGCATCATGATACTAAATGATGAAGGAGGGAAGACTCACTACAATTCACAAAGGATAACAGCAATCTCTTGCTCTAATTGAAATACTTCATTTGGATGAATCTCAGTACAGCACAACTTTCTAAAGTATCTACTAAGCTTTATCAAATGATAGCGGACAGTCTTAGATAAAACTTTTCTTAGAGCGATTGGCAGCAATTGTTGCATCAAAATATGATGGTCATGGCTTTTAAGTCCAGAAAGCTTAGGTGGATTAAGGTGGACGCACTTAGACAAGTTGGCAGCGTATCCGTCCGGCACCTTAATACCTTTCTAAGTCTTGCAGAATGTCACTTTTTCCTTCTTAGATAGCACAAAAGAAGTCGGTGGCAAATAAACTTTACTGTTATCCCTCTCAACTGGATGAAGGTCGGATCGAATACCCATATCCTTTAAGTCGAGACATGACTTAAGGTCCCTTTTCTTATCCACTTCCAACAATATTGCGCATATGGCCTTAGAAACATTCTTTTCAATATGCATTACATCAAGATTATGGCGCATCAAATTGTCTTTCCAATACGGCAACTCAAAGAATATACTTTGTTTCTTCTAATTATAGGGCAATTGTTGGTTATCATGGACTGCCCTTCCAAATTTGATTTGCTTTCCATCCAACTCATGCAATATCGTATCCCCATTCAATTTAGGAGGTGGCCTTCCATGTTCTTGCTAACCATCAAATGACCGTGCATCATTTCGAAAACGATGATTAGAAGACAAAAACCTACGATGCCCCATATAGCAATGCTTGCCACCATTCTTCGACTATTGTGATTTTGTTTCCATATGACAAATAGGACAGGTCAGTTGCCCTTTAGTACTCCACCCCGACAAATTTGCATATCCAGGAAAATCACTAATTGTCCACAACAATGCAGCACGTAGCTGAAAATTCTGCTTCGAAGATGCAACAAAAGTTTGCACGCCTATGCCCCATAACTCTTTCAATTCAACAATTAGAGGTTACAAATAAACATTAATATTATTACTAGGAGCAGATGGACCAGGTATCAACAATGACAATATGAAATATGGTTGCTTCATACACATCCAAGGGGGTAAGTTGTAAGGCATAAGTATCACAGGCCAAGTACTATGAGCAACATTCATATTTTTAAACGGATTAAAACCATCAAACGCCAATCCCAACCTCACATTACGTGCATCTTTTGCAAAATCTGTTTTTATAGCGTCAAATGCTTTCCAAGCAGGTGAATCAGCTAGATGCCTCATTTGACCATCATCTGTGCGCCCTTCTGCATGCCATCTCATAGAAGCCGAAGTTTTGGCTAACATGAATAGACGTTGTAGTCGAGGTTTCAAAGGAAAGTGCCACAAAACTTTCTTTGCAATCTTCCTCTTCTCTCCCGTTGGGTCATTTTCAGAAATGACCCACCTGGACTCTTTACACGTTTTACAATCCTTCTATCTTTCTTTATCCTCCCAGTACAATGTACAATCATTAGGACAAGCATCTATTTTTTGATAGCCTAAGCCCAATTGCTTCATCAATTTTTCAGCTTCATAAAAAGATTTAGGAAGTTCAACACCCTCGGGCAATACTTCCCTCAGCAAATCAAGTAGCATATCAAAATTCTTGTTAGACCACTTCCCTGCGCACTTGAGATGAAGTAACCGAATGATGAAGGCAAGTTTAGAGAACTTCTTACAACCTGGATACAAATCTTGTTGAGTGTCATTAATCAGTTTGTAAAATTTTTCAGCATCTGCGGAATTCAAACTACTTTCTTCATTTACATTTCCACAAGGTGGGACCCTAAATGCATCATGCAACATAGCTTCTATTTCATCAGGCATAGATGCTACATTATTTGAAATAAGCTCGGAGTGTGATGTACTTAAACTAGGCGTAAAGAGTTCTCCATGTGCTATCCAATGTGTATATCCCTTAATAAACCCCGTAACAATCAAATGCTCCCCGGCCTCAACTTTTGTCCTCATTACTCCATTTCCACATTTCAAACAAGGATATAATATCATTCCATTTAAACTTGCGTTGTTTATTGCAAAGTTTAAAAACCTTTCGACTCCGTTTTCATATTCAATGCAATTTCTTGGAAGTTTCATCCAATCCTTATCCATACTTTTGAAACTAATTATCCAACTCAAATAGCAGCAGCAAATGGAAGAGAATTTATCTATGTTAGCATCACATTAAAATACAAGTGGAGAAATCCCTAAAAAAATAGCTTGCAATACCTATTACAATAAATAGGAAGAAAGTTCTAATATGTTAAGTGGTGCGTGAACTTTCTACTTTGAAATAGGAAGAGGCTCTACTTGAAGATAAGTGGATATGAAACAATCCTGGAATTAATACAAAATATGACAACACATATACTACTATAGAAAAAGCAGCCTATTGTATTGAGCAGGATGAGCAAGAGGTAGACTTAAGAGTTTAGTTAATCCCTTCTTTTATGTGCAATTGAAAGTTGTCATGGTCTTGGGTCCAGATTTATGGTTGAAATCCATATATACAGTTGTAACATGATTATAAAAGTGATATGGGCCTATAGAAGAGGTGGCCAGTATTTAGAACATTGCTGAATTCTCTGCTTAAGTGTTCCTTCCAAGTATAGGTTGGCTAGCTTGGCTAGTATATTTACTTAATTAAATTCTGAACAGAGTGAGATTTGATTTTGATGGTGTGACTATGGGAATTGCTGCTAGCTACTGTCCACTGCAACTTATTCGGAGAAAATGAAGGAAATGGGATGAAAGGCATACTAGAAGAATGAAAAAAATGGAGTCGCAACACACAAGTCAAGGTGACTACAATAAAATGAGAACTGCGCACAAGAAGAAGAGCATAAAACCAAAGTCTCAATCAGATAAAACTTCGGGGTTCACACCTTTCTACAGTAAAATGTAAAACCGGAAAATCGAAGTCTCAATCAGACAGCATCTATTGCTGAAACATAAAATCCACAAGCACCCACAAATCTACACTAATCTTCCTTTACCCATGAGTCACTTCATTTTATGCCATAACCAACACTTAATTATGAATAACAAAGAATGATGGACACAACTGCAAGAACCCATGTAGAAACACAACAAAATCAACTAAAATAGAATAACTTCATCTCAGAAACACATCACATAAAGGGAGAAAGTTGAACTGTTGAAGCACACTAGAAAACTCCAGCATGGAAGAAGAATGCTATAAGATGATGACGAGAGACAGGCATGCTTTTTCTTGAATGCCACAATATACAATCGGGCTTTCTTGAAAACAGAAATGAAAATGATGGCAAGCAAAATATTATCAGAGTGTATGACACGGAATAAATCACCAATATGCACAAACTCCATTACTCATACCCAATCATTGAGCTTATAACCATAACTAAATTAAATGAAAGTAACTAAAGCATAGCTTATACCAATAACTGAACTAAATGATCAATAAAAACTTCCAAGAATTAAAACTGTAAAAAAAAAGATGAATTAAGAACATTCAGGCAGCAAAATTCCAATGGAAAGAACTATATGAAATGCAGAGGTCCCAACAACTGAAAGCAACATCTTTAAACATACGTAGTCAGATAATCTCCAATTTACAGCAGGAAAAACCCTTTGACTCTAAAACAGAACACCAATTTGCCTAACTCTGGAATGAACTCATAACATTTACAGAGGGGAAAAAACATGAGCTACATTTCGAGGGGGAAAAGGGAGAAAATCATGATTCAGAACACCAAAATATTTAGGCGTGGTACCCTGGAAATCTATCAACAAATGAACAAAATGAGTTCAATCCCAATACTCATAGCAGAAAGAGGTTCTCCGGCTCAATTATTTCCAGCAACTCCCATAATTCAAACATCCAACAGACAACATTTAACAAATAAAAATCAATGGAAAAGGTCAACACAAATTCCTCAACTACAAGCGGCAGAAAATCGACTTCGAAATCCAGAGGTAAACCGCCTCAACCGCAGCAAAATTAAACAAACAGATGCACAAAAATGCAAATCGACCTAAGAATACTTACCAGTCTAAAGAGCAGTGTACAGACCATAGCTAAATAAGGCCCCTCTGCAATGCCGTTACTGCTTCACACAGTAGCAGGGCCGACGACCATCACTTCAACCGGTTGTGCAGAGAATAGGCGAGTGACTCGCACAGAGGAGTTTGGGCTGAAGAAGCTGCGAATCAAGCTCTATTTCGCCCAATTTCCCTCACTGATTTGAAGGAAAAATCCAAGTTCCCTCACTATCCGACATTGTTGTTGCTCGGCATCTATGGGTGAAACACAGCCCTCTTTTGCGCAGGTGAGTTTGGATTGAAGAAGTTGCAAATCAAGCTCTAGATCTACTGATTTCCCTCACTGATTTGAAGTCGCAATTCCAATTGCCCTCACTGCCATTGTTGTTGCTCTCGATCGGCGCCTTCGATTGAAACACAGACTCGCGCTATTTTTTCAATACTGAAGTGGAGCTTGCGCGCGCTTGAGGAACCGAAAGTGTTAGGAAAAATCTTTTTTTTTTTCTTTACTCAAAATTGTGTCATAATAGGGTATCACGTTAAGTGAAACTAACAAAACTACGTCATATTGATTCAATATAATAACACTTAAAAAATTAGTGTCATTATAAGTATTATATTATTACACTTTATAGAAAGTGTTATTAAAAATGTGTTAGCAAAGCCTTTTTTTTTAGCAGTGATTTCTAGTATAAGTAATAATATATTCGGACCAGAATTAATTTATTATTCTGGAGGGAGTTAGCACTAATTTCGTACTCCAGACTGAATGAAATATTATATGGTAAAAGGAGTTTATTGTATTGTAATTTGTTATTGGAAGGTTCATATCAAACCACTTGAATTCTTGGACTCTTGGATGGCCATGATGTGTTACTAGATACCGCTCATGATCTGCTGAGTATGAATTTATAATTAATTAATGAATTAATAAATCAATCCTGATTAAAATTAATAGGTTAATTCTAAATTGTTAAGATTATTAATCTCAAAGACGTTTGGACTAATTCATACTTTGCTATTAATAGACTGGAAAACCTAATAGGTCACACACAATAGACGATTATGTACTTGAGATGTTATTTGATAATATTGTGGGGCTAATTATGAGAAGTGGAAGTTTTTTTGGCCAAATTATAAGTAGTTATAATTTTTAGATCAAATTGTAATTGTGAGAACTTGTATATTCTAATTACAATTAAAGAATTCTAATTCTTTTAGAATTCACAAAACATGTGATCCGCGATTTTTTCTGGAGAATAAGCCATGGTTGTTTTTTAAAAACACACTGAGAAAAATTGTTTTCTTGGATTTTTAAGACACACGACTATTCCTTCTCTTCTTTGTGAGTTACCCTAGCCGCCAAGAAATTCGTCTAGCAGAGAATTTTTAGTTTCCTTGAGAGCATACCTCGTGTGGACACTGTTAGAGGGAGTTTTACATTTGGACTCCAGTGGCAAAGGCGTTGTTCTCTGGTTAGCCGATAAAAGTCACGAGGGTTATTGTTAGATCGCGCCACAGGTTGAACAAAAGGAAATTTTTTCATTCCCAGAGGCAACGTAAGGCATATTTTCTTCACCGTTCAATTCCATTTATGGGCATAAATGAGATTCTTGGTGGGAATTCGTGATTTTATTCCGCTGCGCAATTGTATTTGCATGACAAGAATTCCTAACAAAATTTAGGAGAAGAAGTGCTCGATGAGGTTTTCCGTCACTTTATCAAGGACCCAGAATTCCACACTCACTAATTTATGTCACACTTGGATGGATCCAGGTGATTGGATTAAAATGAGCCAATATTAGCAGGCCTCCGAATATCAACAAATTGTGTAGTCTATTAGGAAAAACCAGTATTGTGGCGGCATCAGTCACACAGAAGAGTTTATCTCCTTTACAAAACATGAGGAGTGCATGGTAAATTCGATTATTTTAACTTTTATATAATTATCTTGATTTAGTCTTCTTTGCTTGATTTGAAATAATATTTTTTTAAAATCAATTTAACTACAGAGGAGGGATTAGGGGGACACTTTCAGCTATTTGGAAAAGTTCATAAGGCTGCACATGTTCCAGACCGAGGAGAGACAAGGCCAGTTCGTGGGTGAGCGTCCACAGTGAAGGATTGCGGGAAAATAGAATATGCAGTAGAAATATGCAATTAAAATTTTTTCCGAAACAAAGTTTAGGAACATTTACTTTTAGGGCGCTTAGATTAAACAACTGGGGTTGGATTCAAGTTTGACAAAGTCTCCTGGATTGGAACGGTTATTTGTTTTGCAAGAATTCCAGCTATTGTCAACTCATTCACATCAAACACATACACTAAAATGCTAGCTCTCGATCTTCTAAAGTATTCTCTAACTTTCTACAGACTAACTACTGGTGAAAATAGAACACTACCAGAAAAACATAATCTGGAATTTGCGATCGATTTAATTCAGTCCCAAATTAGCGACTGAATAGCGACCGATTTAATTCGGTCGCAAATTAGTGACCGAATCGCGACCCAATTGTTAATACCCTCGAATTCTTGACGAGAATTATTCTCGCAAAAAAAATGTGACCGAATTGCAACAATTTTGTGACCGACTCAATTCGGTAGCTATTCAGTCGCTAAACCCTATATTCTAAACTATTGTCGTTGAATCCTAAGCCATAAAACCTAAATCCGTCACTAATCGATCGCAATTGTGCGACCGATTTGCGACTGAATAAATTTGTGACTGATTTGCGACTGAATTAATTAAAATTTCAATTAATTAATTAATTAATTAGTTGCAATTCAGTCATTGTTTGGTTGTAATTCGTAGCTATTTAATTAATAGTTTATTTGTAAAAATTTTATTAGATGATTTTTTTTAAACCATCAAACAATATATATTATAGATATGTTCTTAATATATATAATTTTAATAGTTTTTCAAATAATGACTTGTATTATAGTTGAGCATTATATATTACGAAATGTCGATAAATACGTCGAAGGCCATAACAAGAATTAAGAGTAATTCAATTTTTATCTAAATTTGATACTTTTTCTCCAATCATATTACGTAATAATAAGTTTTTTTTTTTTGGCACTTAGATACCTTTTACAATATTTGATGCTTTAATAAATAAATAACATAAAATATGAAAACATATCTAGATTAATTGCTCGGTAATTAAGTTTTAATTTTTACAAAATAAAAGAAAAAAAATAGCAGCATACATTGATAAAAATAAACTACTCAAATATATAAATATATATAAGAGAATAAAAAATTATTTTTCATTTAACCATGGATATTACAATTTTTTTCTTTAGAATTAACAAACTATTATAATTCTTTATTCATTTTTAACTTATAATGAATAATACTTTTAACAATATTTGATGCTCTAAGAAATAAATAATACAACTAAAAGATGAAAACATATCTAAATTAGTAATCCTCTATTAAGTTTTAATTTTTATGGAATAAAAGAAAAAAACAACCTAGCAAAAAAAAAAGCAATATTATTTACAAAAGTATTTAATATATAAATATAAAAAAGAATAAAAATAATTGTTATTTAATTATATAAAAAGAATAAAAGATAATCGTCATTTAATTGAAAAATATTTTTAAAACTGTATATCACATCTTTTCTTCAAAATTAATAAATTATTATAATTTTTTATTTACTTAAAATACATTCAACTTAATATTATAAATATTTATAAATAAGCTGATAATTGAAAATAAAATGAAAAAAAAGTCGTAAATATATAATAAATATAAGTTATGATAACATTTGACACAACAACAAGTTTGGCAGGATGGCAAAGTTCAGCACATTGTGTAAGGTTGGTCGCGCGTTCGAATCCCAACGACGGACCTAACCTAATTATGCGTATTCCAAATACGTTTACACTATTAGTATGAGAGGACTACATACGCAAATACGTTTACACTATCAGTATGAGAGGACTACTTACTTGTTAAAGGTAAACTATTCTACATTTAGAAATCATAATATAATGATCTTAATAAAATGCGCAATTTCATCAATCGATCAAGAACATTTTACTTTATATGTTAGTAACCCATGATTTACATCTTACTTTGAAAGTACGACCTAATCACATAAATTATTTACTAACATATTTGAACCTTAATGTACAAATATATGTAAATAAATAATAATTAATAAATAAAATATTTTATTACTTTCTAAAATATAAAAATACATAATTTATTTTAGGCATACATTCCAACACGCAAGAAATTTTGGTAATGATAAGTTATTCTTATAGTACTAATTATTATTGTTCCTTTAATTTTTATAAACTCGTATTTTATTTCAAGAGGATTCAAATACCACCAAGGACTATTATTCTCATATGGAGTCTAGTGGCTTTGTCAACTTCTCCATCGTACCAAATGACAAGGCCATTTTTGTTGAGGTACTTGGTGAATTCAATAGGGGTCGTGGCTACGGGATGGGATCAAGGCCACTCGATTAAGGGAGCATATGCATAAATTTCAGTTGCAAGGATCCTCTTCTTCCACACATGCTGATATTGATTAGGTAATTAAGATAAGGTTCAGTAGAGGATTCCGGAGGTTGAGGACCAATGGAGGAGTTAAGAGGATGGTACAGGCCGCGTGAAGAGAGAATTTGAAGGACGATTGAGGCAAGAGATACATGCCTCACTTTTTAGATGGCAACTATATCCGAGAAGATGGGGGTGATTGTACTAGAATTACTATTAGCATTTGATGATGATGAGGACGACGATGGTGACAATGTTCCATTTGTTTCCCCATCTGATCATCATCCAGGTTTTAGTGTTGGGTTTAACGGTCCTATACCTCCTCCTTTGGCTAGTGTCATGCTCCTTTACCTACATAATTGTGTTCTTTGTATTATTTAGTTAATACATAATTTCTTATGTATATATGTATACATGTTTGGATTATTATAGCTATATTTTACTATTCATATTTACTGTAATTTATTATTGGCTTCGAAAATATATTGGAATTTAATTTGATTTGCTAGATTTCTACACATTAAACAATGTTATAGGCTCGATATTTAAATGATTATTGGTGGAAAAAAATAAAAATGCTTAAAATTGGCTACAAATTTGTGATGGCTTGGAAAAAAAACCGTTAGATGGCTTTGCAACGGCTTATAGATAAGCTATAGCAAAACCGCCTCAAACTTTTGGAGGCTTTTCGATGATACTTAAACTAGAACTTAGTAAAATTATGCAAATTGCGAGAACTTACCGAAGGCACTGTCACAAAAGTATCATCACTTACGAGGTTTTGCGACGATGTCAAGAGAATTCATCACTAAAGTGTCGCCAAATAGCAAGAATTTAGCAATAGCTAAAATTTTTATCAAAATTAAAATTGTCGAAAAGACATTACTATTTACGACGGATTGTGGACAGAATTGAAAGTTTAAAATGGCAAAAATCATCAAAACGAAAGCATATTAGGAAAACGAAAAATTTACTTCTGTGATTAACTAGCCCTCTTCGCACTGGTGTAGATGTCTGTATAAGGATATTTGAGGCTAGTGGCTCACGTCCTTACAAACGTCTACTACGTCTCATCCACGCGAAGCTTTCGATATTCCAAAATGGTGCCCGTAACAAAGCCGGTGAAGGCTTAAAGAAGTGGGTTTGATCAGTTTTGGTGAAGCTTCAACGAAGTGATATTTTTAGGTTTGTCTCTGTGATTGAAAGTTGAATGTAGAAGTTGTTTTCTTTGCTTTTCTTCTGTAAAATGAAAACTCACAGAAAGCTCAAACAACCAACCCAATTTGCATGCTCAACCTTTTCAATTCTTCACCGAGAGAGAGTACAATTGCATAAAAATAGAAAACCTATGCTTTTTGTTATCTTCACGCCAAATAACACGAAATCCATCCCGTGTTGTGTTTTTTTTAATTAATTAATTATTTATTTTTTTTATAAATTTTATTTTACTTTAGTCTTATTCATTGGGCCAAATAAATTATATATTCTTGGACTTGAACACTTATAAATAATAAATCTCAATTATTTAATTTTTGAATTTTATTAAACAGCCCAATAAATAATAACAAACCCAAATAGACTAAATAAAATTTCATACATTTTATCTAATTCCAGATTAATTTTCTAATTATTTAATTTGGGCATTGGGCCCTGAATAATTAATTAACCATTTAAACTAGATAAAATAAATACTCTCTCTCGGACCTTTTATTTTATTCTAGTCCAATAATAAATTAGACTAATAAAATAAAAATCCATAAATATCAAAATAAATTCCTTAATCCAAATCCTTCATGACTTAAGAGCCATTTCGGGGACCAAAAGACACATCGCTTTGGCTACTAAAATGACCAAAATACTCCTACTATATAAATAGTTATATTTTACATTTTAAATATTTTCTAATATCACCATAAGAAAATATTGACCCCAAAGACAATGTTGCGTCAGCAAAGTCTTTGATCTACAGGTGTAATGACTAAAATACACATCTACGCATCGTCATGCAATTAGAGAGGAAGAGTGTATTAATACATCTCTAATAGACATTTACCATCCTTAGACCTCTAGTCCAATAATCCACAACTCCTGAAATGTTTCTACTTTTCAATGGAGCTACCCAAAAGTAAACATCCAAGTCATGTTCCTCAGGGCCCTAGATAATTAGATCATTTGAACAGTTACAAGGGGCAATATAGTATAGAAACTATCTTGCACAAGTCTGTCTTAACTAACTAGTCACATATACCCAACATACAAGTATATTGGTTCTACGAAAGAACCTCAACTACAGTATATCAAAGTATATATTTGTAGCTTCGTCAAATTGTAGCTTTGTCAGACTACCAACTCATACTCAAGCGGTAGAGTATTAGTCCACGCTGTAACAGTAACAGTCTGGTTTCTTTTAAATAGTACTTTTAGAAACCACTATTACAGGTCATATTTTACGTATTCGAAATATGTTCATGCTATAAAGTGAGTGGGCTACTCACTGGCAAAAGGTAAGTCGTTCCCCATTTGAAATTCAAAATACAATAACCTATACATGATGAGATTCTTATTCTCATCAATCGATTAAGAACAAATATTTATTTATTAAGTAACTCGTAATCCATACTTTACTGTGAAAGACCACCATTCACATGGATCATTTACTTAAACACAATAGGTCCTTTCCAAACAAAAATTGTGCAAAAATAAAATGTAAATTCACAAAAAAAAATTGGAGAATAAATTCTTTTATTAATAAATTCGATAATTACATCAGATAATTTAGTCTAGATGACATATATTCCAATAGAAATAATTGCATCTTAAATAAACTAATAAACTAAGCCATTGCTAAATACTAGCAATTTAAGAGAATTTAGTGATGGTTCCGTCACAAAACCATCACATTTTGAGAAGGCTTTACAATGGCTCCAAAAGAAGACGTCTTTAAATTCTCACGAATAGCGAAAATTTAGTGACAATTGAAATTCTTATAAAAATTTAAAAAAACTAAAACCGTCTCAAAGTCATGTCTACTTATGATGGGTTAGCGACGGAATATTTATATCTTAAATAAAGCGGTAAAAAAAAAAACCTATCACTAAGTTCTTGCAATTTGTGAGAATTTAGCGATGGCCATCGCTAAGTAGTAACTAATTTTTTACTCCTTTTTTCTTTAACCAGATGGTGCATAGTGTGTGCTTTAGCAAATGTGTCACTAATTGCAACCATGTTATCTTCCCGGTGTTATTAGTGACCAATTTATTTCCGATCGAGTTGGCCATCGTTAAACCGTCTCTAATTTGAGTTTGTAACTACTTTGCGACGGATTTAACTGTCACTGACCGTGAGTTTTTTTTTTAGTGAACTACAACCACAGGACTTCCCAACATAATCTTTTTTCTTACCATTCTCTCTCACTTTTTCCCCCCTCTCCATACCACTCTCTTCTCTATGAGAACCTCGCCATCATTGTTTTTTATTCATTAATTTGTGTTTCTGGTTTATTTTATTTTGTTGTTGCTTTTTTTTGCACACAAGTATACGCAATTGAATTACAACCATTTGTATAAATATCAAATAACATGTTTTAATATTATTAAAAAAATTAGAAGATATCTAGTGTTATCAATACAAGAGAGAAGCCATTCCCGTTGAAAACCCTTTCCACATTTACTTCTCACCCCATTTTCCTCCCAACTTAATAGCTGAGTTATTGAAAGAAAAAAATAAAATTCAAACTCAACGGTAATAAATTTTCAATAGAACTTAATTTTTTAAAAGTTTTTATGAGTTATATTTTTTTTTATAATTAGGATGATTCATCAATAGAGACATAGAAAATGTTTCACATATTCATGGTAAACGTCTCTTAAATTTTAGATGGATAAATTAAAATAATATAAAATAAAATAAATGCACTAACATCATCCTCTTAGCTCCCTCATTGCCATCCTCTATCAACATTAGTATGTAAAAATCAAATTCATCTCATTAAGTAACAATTTAGAAAGCTCTAGATAAATCAGCAGCCTTAAACATTGTCCCTAAAAAAAGATAAAAAGTAAAGAAATGGTCCAGACTTAGTCCAAACATGAAAGAAATTATGTCATAAATCCTTTGATTTTGATAAAATACAGCTAAAAAAGAAGATTTTATGGTTTGCACCCAAAAAGTAACCTTACAAGAAACTCTTTGAAAATAAAGAAAAAAAGAAAGAAAGAAAATTTGACTAAGGCAAGAGTTCTAGTGTCATGCCCTGCCTTTGAGGATGATATGGCAACACTTCAAAAAGAAATGTCAAATTTCGAACATACTAAATTAATTCCATTAATTCCACATAACTAGTACATTTATTACTTACATTAATGGAAAATTAACTACAAAATAAAGTTTTGAAACATTAAAACTTATCAATATCACAGCTCAAAGAAACATTAAGTACATGAACTGTTGCTCTAATGAAAATCTAAAATATGTCCCAAGTACATAAGTTAAAGCCTCAAAATTCCAGTCACTCAAAATTTTCTTTAAACCATTCTTTCAATTCTTCACCTTCTAATTGAGAGTTTGCAAAATGTTATTAATGGAGTGAGCTTACAAGCTCAATAAGAAAAAATGGTTTGTATAGGATTGAACATATTACATAAGTATTAGTTTCTAAAGATTTAAGTCACAAAAAAAAAAAATACATATTCAAAGGTTTTTTATAAAATCATTTTCATTTAAAAAATAAGTGACTCTAGTGTAAATACTCAATAAGCGGCCATATTATGACCCATTTTCTTGGGTGGCCTATGTTATCACCTAAATCTTAGAGTGATAGGAGAATAAGTTATATTAGAAAAGAAAATCTATTATTTATTCCTTAAAAGCTAACTTCACATCTCTTTATCTAAACGACGTTTTTTATTTTTATCGTCAGTTACACACAAAAGTCACGCATGGTTTCAGATATGGGGAAGGAAATTGTGAGTGTTTCTAACCTTGAAGGTAAGTTCTATAAATTCAAGTTATTAATTTGTTTAGAGAATAATGGTTAGATATTAGGAGGTTCCTCAATCTCAGTTTCTAAGGTTTTAAAACTTAGCTTTGATTGAGTTATAACGGTTATAATTCTTTTGATTGATTTTAGTATTTGTTGTAATTTGATGTTAGAGAATAGTCGTACTGAATATTTGACTTCAGTTGGAGATGCTAGTTTTGAAGGGTAAGTGAAGGGTAAGTAGTTCTGACATCTACTAGATTTTAAAAATATGTTGAAATTATATTTTTCGTATAAATTTGAGAATTAAATTTGGTTATTTTATCTTAATTTTGAATAATATTATGATGTGTGTTATGTATGAAAAATGACTTATGGGTTTAGGAGAAGAGGGAGGAAGAACGTATTCTAAAATTCAAGTATGTAACTGAATTCCCTCCCAATTAAAAAAAAAAATCTCAATTTGGCTATCCTGACGAGAAAAATAGTCAGAACTAAAATCAATGAAAGAATATGTTAAATATTTCAATTTTGGTTTTGTAATGTTAAAAAAAAAAAATTACGATGAGTTCCAGAAACTTTGTTATACTTGTATATTGTGTGCGTATATGTGAGTGTGTGTGTATATATATATATATATATATATAAAGAAGAAAAAAGTGCCTTAATGGTAGATGGAATTGAATTACTTTTTAAATTCAGAATTTGTTTTTATTATTCACGAATTTTGAAATTGATTTATAAGGAAAAGGTTTTGGTTGTGCGGTGCACTTTGTTTGTTTTGTTCATGATGTATAAAAAAAGAAAATGGGTTCTGGCAGCTGTTGATTTCTATTCCTTCCTTTACGGTTTGTTAAGGTTTTAAATTAAAAAAAGAAAAAAGAAAGCAAAAACAAACGTTTTCGGTATCTGGATGCTTTGTCAAATTGGGATCCGGGGTATGCAAGTTGGGATACGTAATTTGCGTAATAATTTAAACAAATTCACACATTTTATAAACATTTTAAATAATTATATAAATATTAAAATGATATCGTTCTATTAAAAAAATTATATATAATCATTTTTTTACATATTAAATTTTTATATTTTTTATTTAGATTGTAAAATCTAGCAATGGTAATTGGGCCGGCCTGTACGGTTTCGGGCCGTGCCGGGCCGGTCCCTGGGCTAGAGGCCCTGGGACCGGACCGGGATCTAGGCTCGTGTGGCCCGCGAGCCGGCCTGTGGCTTATTCCTCTTCTTTTTTTTTCCCTACTTAACATAATTTTTTAAAATTATAAAAAAGCCACCTTGAAGTGGTGGGGGGTTTGGCTTGGACTCCTACCTGTTTTATTAATTAATAAAATAAAGATTACATAAGAGGGGAATTTGATGTCTAAACCTCTTAAAAATATTACAATGATTAAAATTTAAAAATATAATAAATATCCTAAAAATAAAATTAAATACATAATATTACTTATCATAAATTTCTAATTACAAAAATACTAAACTAACTACTTGGTTCACCCCATTCATCATCTGAGTCATCATCAATAATCCACGAATTAGCCGTCCTATCTTCGGCTGCAAACCAACTATTACAACACATTAACATCTCCAAAGTTTGAGGAGCCAATCGAGATCTTCTTTCATCGATTGTTCGAGCGCTCTCACTGAAGACGCTTTCCGATGACACTGTAGAGACTGGTGGTGTCAAAAAATCACGTGACATTTTTTATAAAATGGGGTATTGACTTACATGAGCCTTCCACCAACCACAAATATCAAAATGTTGATCTTCATTTTCTACCAATGGCTGCATCTTGTAAATTGCCATCTCGTTGTAGGTAGTAGTCGATCTTTTTTGACGTGTCATAATACCCCATGGATTAAATATTGATGAAATTGATGAGGTAGATTTTCGCAGAGGTTGAAAGTGACTACTAGATGATGAAGTTTGCCTACTTAAACTAGGAGAATTAGAAGAAGAAAACTCAAACTCATACAAATGATACATGTCGGATAAAGCTTTAGCTGTTTTATCTTTTATGTTATTTATCATACATTGTTTAAGTGCTTGTGATTCATCAAAATCTAATGTTTCATATAAATATTCAATAATACTATGAAAACCTGGCGTCTTTACTCTAGGATCCATACACAATGTCATACAATATAAAATAGGAATATTTTCATAATATTTTTTATATTTTTCAAACATACTTCTCATAAAAAAATCATATTGGGGATGATACATATATTCACCAAAAATATATGCTACCTTAGCAAGTGTTGAAAGAATATGATAAGTAGTGGGATAATAAGATCCCGATAAAAATTCAGTAGCTTATTTGAAAGTAAATAAAAATGTTGAAAGTGCAGTACAATTTTCAAAATGAGCTTCAGTTAATGAAGGTTGAAAATTATTACTATTACAAAATTCAATAAGTTGGTTTTGAAAAGGTATAACACTTTCAAACATATCTAAAATTGAGTTCCATTTAGTTTTACAATCTAATCTAAATTTTTTAAAAGATACACCTTGTTCTCGGCATAATGCCTTAAAATTTTGTTGCCTAGTTGGGGATGTTTTAATAAATAAAAAACATTTCTAATTATATTAACAATATCATCAATATATTTATATCCTTCTTTAACACATAAATTAAGTATATGACAAGCATACCTAGTATGAAATAAAATACCATCTAACATAGGATTCATAGTATTTTTTAAAATTGTTATGGCATAATCATTATTTGAAGCATTATCTAAAGAAATAGAAATAATTTTATTTAAAATCCTATATTCACGACATGTTTGAGTAATCATTCTAGCTATACTACTACCTACATGAGGATATTCAAATAATTTAAAATAAATAGTTCTTTTTTGTACTAACCAATCATGATCTATACAATGACATGTAATGCATAAATAAGATTCATTAGTAATTGTAGTCCAACAATCACAAGTAAGAGCAAATTTCCAATTACAATAATCAAACATACCAATTAGATACTCTTTCATTTCTTTATATATCTTTATTATATCATTTTTTAATGTTGTTCTAGGAATTCTTTTCCATACTGGTTGACAATTATTTTGCATATATTGTTTATAATGTGGATTTTCTGTAAAATTAAAAGGCAATTTAGTTTGAACAATCATTTTAGCAAATGCATTTCTATTTTTTCTATGATCATATTGAAAATTACCAACCATTTGACCTCCTATAGTACGTATTTGTTGTTGTTTAAGTAAGTTTTCTAACCAATCATTATGTGACCTTTTCATATGTCTAACTAATGTTCCCGTCCCTCCTCCCTTCTTATGTGCATATACCGCTCTACAAATTTTACATGTTGCCCTATCACTATCATTATCTTTTTCAAAAAGATTCCAAACCACAGATGTTTTTGCTTTAATTGTAACATCCGTTGTTTCAACATCATCCTCACCTATATTAGATACGTCAGGATTAATTATTGGAGTTGGTTGTGATTGTGAAACACTAACACTAGGCCTACTAGGACCTTCATCTTCATTACATATTTCATTATTTATTAAATTCAAAGCTGGATCTATATTAAAATCAAAATGTGCAGATGATTGGGATGAAGAAAAATAATGATATTGATTTGGATCCATTATTTCTTAAAAAAAAGACAAGCAATCAAAATTCAAATAAAAGTTCAAAAAAAAGTATTAACAAATAATGAAATAAGATAATTGAAAAATATAAATAACAAATTAATTTAAAAATTAAACAAATAACTAAAACAAATAAATAGCTAATAAAGCTAAAATAAAAGAATGTAAGATTAAGAAATACTAACTTGTTGATGACCAAAATTCAAGAATAACAATACTTTGTTGAGCACTTGAGCTTTTTACTTATTGTATCCACTATTCCGCTACTCAAGAATCTTCCAAAATATGAAGACTTTCTTGATGAATTGAAAAAGTATTAACACAAAAATAAATTCTATTCTAATACTCTTTGTAGAGAAAATGAATAAATTTGAGGATAATGAGAGAAAGATGAATGGAAATAAGAGAGAATTGGAGAGAGTTTGAGAGAATTGGAGAGTGTTGATGAGTTTTGGGGGTTAGGGACCAAATTGCAAAAAAAAAACTACTTCATCCGTTTTAGGGGCTAAACTGCAAAAAAAAATTAAAGGACCAAATTTTAAAAAAAAAAAAGCAGAGAGAGCCGTTGGGTAATGGCTCTCTCAGGTGGGCCGGGGATTTTATCCCCTGGCCCGGACCGGACAAGTGAACAGTTCTCGGGGTGCCGGCCCAGCCCAGTTGCCATTGCTAGTAAAATCACCATTTGTGCGGCCCAGATCCGTTTGACGGTGGACTGTTATGGTGTCTCTTCAATTAAGAAAAAAAGCAAAAAAAAAAAAAAAAGATAGATTTGGGCTGCTGCCCACATGGGCCAACCTGGTGATATTTGACGTGGGATTTTTTTGGATAGTAGGCACTCTGGTAAGTTTAGTTATAAAAAAAAAAAAAACCCAATTATGTTTGTTTTATTTCTTTTAGAGATTTAGGGCTAGAATGTTGCTTTAAAACTGGACTATACTATTATCTTATTTTTTTTTAAAGTTAAGTTACTCTTATATTTAATTTAAAATTGAGCTATACTTATATTTATTTTAAAATTTAGACTATGCTTATGTTTTATTTTAAAGTTAGATTAAACTCTTATTTTATTTTATTTTAAGATTGGATCAAATGCTTTTTTTATGTAAGGTTGGGCCAACATTCTTGTTTTATCATGCATATAAATAAATATATTAAAAGAAAAAATTAATTCCATCTAGGTATTTGTACTATTTAATGTATTTTATTTAAAAGTATATTATATGTAATTTACTCATTGTCAGAAGGATGTTTGAATTACTTATTAGTCTAGTGTAATTTAGGGAAAATTCACTTTGCCAACATAACTATAGTCAAAATCTTACATTGCCATCTAAACTTCATTTTAAATTTAATTGTCATCTGAATTATAATTTTTTCCTACATTGCTATCCAAGCACCTCTACCCTTAAATGAAATTAGTTAACATGATAAATTAAATATAAGGTAGAGTAAATTTTACATCTAACTAATTTAAAGAACAAAAAGACTAAATTAGTTCGATTAAATTAAGTTAAGTTAGTTTAATAATATTATTGTTTCTATTTTTTTAAATTTAAATTTATAGATAATTTAGTCTTTTTATTTTTTAAGTTGGTTAGGTGAGAAATTTATACTATTTTATATTTAATTTACTATGTTAACCAATTTAATTTAAGGATTAGAGGTGCTTGGATGGTAATATGGGGGGAAAAATTATAATTCACATGACAATTAGATTCAAAATGAAATTTAGATGGTAATGTGAAATTTTGGCCATATTTGAGATAGCAAAGTGAAATTTTCTTTGTAATTTTTTCCATTTTATATTTTTGAGATATTAGCTATGAATATGATAAGAATTATAAAGACATGAGGGATTAGATGCACTTATAGATTTGTTAGCTTAGTAAAAGTTTATATATTAATTTGAATTAGATAATAATAAGTTTTTTATTTATTAGCTAAGGTTGGACGAGATATTTATTGTAATGATGGTTTTATTTATCCATGAAATTTTAATACATGACAGATTCTTTTAGAGATGTATATTTTTATTTGGAGATAATTAATTTAGTTAAAGTTATTATTTGAGTTAGAGGCTTAGCATTTCTTCGGAGATGTTGTCGTTTGGCATCTCGGGTACAGACTCGAGTTATGAATTCCAAGCATTACATTAAGTGGTATCAGAGCATTAGGTACATAATCTTTAATATTAGGCTATGATTTAATAGTATTATGAATTCTAAGATAGGATAGAACATTAGAATTTCTATGGCTAAATGTTATAGTTTATTTGTTTGTTTATTTAATCATTCGATAGTTATTCACTAATTATTTGATCTAGTGCAAAAGTCTTAGTATCCAATCTTGCAGTAAAGGGATGTAAAGTAAAAATAGGTAAGGCTAAGTTAGATGCTAATGAAGGACGAAAATGACAAAAATGATAAAGCCGAAAGTATGCTTACAGAACGAAAAAAAAATTATCTCTATGTTTGAATGACCTTATTGGCACTGAAAAAGATGTCTACACCAAGATGCTTAAAACTACTGGATCACGTCCTTAAAAACGTTGACTTCATCTCATTCATGCGGAGTTTTTGAACTTCTGAAATGATATCCTTTCCTCTGCCGGTAAAGGCCCATAGAATTAGGTTTGTTATGTTTTTAGCTTCTGTGATTTTTTTCACAGACTTAGCCTCTGTTAAGCTATCAAAATGCACTCTAGCCTTGATTCCTTTTCTTTTCTTTTCATCAAATCACAGAGAGAGAGAGAGAGAGACCAACAACATGAAACAAAAAGCACCATACTTTCTATTATCTTTCACGCAAAATAACACGAGATTCATCCCATGTTATTTTTTTAATTTAATTAATTAATTTATTATTTTTTAAAAATTTATTTTACCCTTGGTCTTATTCATTAGGCCAGATAAAATTATTTACTCTTAGATTTGAACATCCATAAATAATAAGTCTCAAATATTTATTTTCTATACTTCATTAAACAACTCAATAAATAATTAATAAGCTCAAATAGACCAATATAAAATATCAAGTCTTTTATCTAGTTTATACCTAGATTAATTTTCTAATTATTCAATCTAGACCTTAGGCCCTGAATAATTAATTAACCAATTAAACTAGATAAAATATATATACTCTCTCGGGCCTTTTATTTTATTCTAATCTAATAATAAATTAGACTACTTAAATAAAATAAAATAAAATTCATAATTATTAAGACCAATTCCTTAACCTAAATCTGTTAGGACTTAAGGGCTATTTCGGGGACCAAAAGATATATCGTCTTGGTTACTAAAATGACCAAAATACCCATGTTATATAAATAGCTATATTTTGTATTTTAAATATTTCTTAATATCATCATAAGGAAATATTGACCCCAAGGACAACGCTGCATTAACAAAGTCTTCGATCTATAGGTGTAATGACTAAAATACCCGTCTACGCATCGTCGTGCATTTAGAGAAGAGGAGTGTACTAACACATCTCTAATAGACATCTATCATCCTTAAACCTCTAATCTAATGATCCATGACTCTTGGAATGTTTCCACTTTCCAAGGGAGTTACCCTAAAGGAAACATCTAAGTCATGTTCCCCAAAGCTCTGAATGTTTAGATCATGTGAACAGTTACAAGAGGCGATATAATGTAGAAGTTATCTTATACAAGTCCATCTTAACTAAGTAGTCACATATACCCAACATACAAGTATATCGGCTTTACGAAAGAACCTCATACAGCATATTAAAGTACATGCTTCTAACTTTATCGAACCACCAACTTATACTTAAGCGGTAGAATATTAGTCAACGCTGTAGTAGTAATAATTTGAGTTTTTTCTAAATAGTACTTTTAGAAATCACTATTATAGGTCCTATTCTACGTATTTGAAATACATTCATCTATGAAATGAGTAGACTATTCACTGGCTAAAGGTAAGCTATTTCTCATTTGGAATTCATAACACAATAACCTAAATATGATGAGATTCTCATTCTCATCAATTGGTTAAGAACAAATATTTATGTGTTAAGTAACATGTGATTCATACCTTACTATGAAAGACCACTATTCATATAGATCACTTACTTAAACATAATGGGTCCTTTCTAAAGGAAAATCATGTACAAATAAAATGTAAATTCACAAACATATTCTGAGAATAAATTCTTTTATTAATAAATTCTATAATTACATCAGAAAACTAGTCTAGAAGGCATATATTCTAATAATCTTTCACTTACACTCTAAGACTAAGAAAGCCCGTAGATATTCACCCCTATGGCGTCTAAGTGTCTCTTAAAAACTTTCTTAGTCAAAGGCTCGATAAAGGGATCTGTTAGGTTGTTCTCTGAGACT